>CP092864.1:88193804-89393804 GCA_030710605.1 Cordylochernes scorpioides | reverse complement strand
AACTGAATCCTCCCAGCTGTAAAATACAATTGTTTCTTTATAAAAGGAATCATACGCGTCGAAAATATTTTAATATCTTAAAACAGATGACGCGCTAACGCATCATACATGTTCTTTTATATATATTAGGAATTATTATATTTTTAAAACACCCACATATAATATTTTTATATATAAAAGAAATGTAATCCTATAGACCTTACCACACAATTTAATAATATATGATCAATGTACACTGCGTGACATTGAAAATGGAACACCAAGAAATAGTGGCCAGAAAGTGATGAAACTCGGCAGACAGAGAGAGACAGGGACGAACAATAAGTGATCTTTATTTCAAAATGATAGTCATAATACAGAGCGAGAACGGCGTCGGCTTAGTAGCAAGTAGGACCACCGCGGACAGCGATGCACGCAGAAACACGTCTAGGTAGAGAGTCATTTAGAGTACGGATGGCGTCCTGAGGGATGGCTCTCCATTCCCTCTCAACCATTTGCCACAGTTCGTCTTCTGAACGCGGCTGTGGCAAGGCATGCAAACGGCGTCCAATGATGTCCCAGACGTGCTCGATTGGTGAGAGATCAGGAGAGTACGGTGGCCAGGGAAGCATCTGTACATCTTGCAGAGCTTGTTGGCTAATGCGAGCAGTGTGCGGTCGGGCGTTATCCTGTTGATAAAGGGCATTGGGTACCCCCTGAAGGTAGGGGAGTGTCACCGGTCGCAGCACATCATCAACGTATCGTTGGGCCGTCATAGTGCCCTGAATACGAAGTAAAGGTGCCCTGGAATCATACGCGATTGCGCCCCAAACCATGATTCCACGTTGTCGCACGGTGGGGCGTTCCACAAATGCTGCCGGATTGGACCTTTCTCCACGTCGACGCCACACGCGTACACGGCGACTATCACTGGACAAGCAGAAACGCGACTCATCTGAGAACACGACCCTGTGCCATTCCGTCATCCACGTCGATCTAGCCCGGCACCATTCCAAACGTTGGCGCCTATTCGGTGGGGTCAATGGCAGTCTTCTTAGCGGACGGCATGAGTCCAAGCCATTAGCAACCAATCGACGGGAAATGGTTCTGGTCGAGATGGAATGATCTAGGGTGTCTTGCACATGTTGCAGGATGGCGGTACAAGTGGCTTGTGGGGCCGCCACTGCTTGTCGAAGGATACGCCGATCCACACGTGCTGACGTCACTCTGGTTGCACCGACATTCCTATAAATTGCCACATTTCCTTGTTCCAACCATCTTCTCCACAGTCGGTGCACCGTGGACACACCAAGGTGTGTATCAGCTGCGATTTGACGTATGGACCAACCTGCCCTTTTCAGTCCGATCACCATGCCCCTCGTAAAAGCGTCTGTCTGCTTGAACTGCCTCCGTTTACGATGACCTGGCATTCTCTGTTATTACACGTGTCTTTTGACACAAGAACAAAATTTCTACAATTATTTTCCTTGAAGAAATAACGACACGAATACTGTCCTTTCTGCAAGTTCCTTCCCTTACATCTTACTCCATGTGCGCACGAGAGCTGCGCATTTTACATCATTTGCATAACTCGGTTAGGCGAGTCTACCCTGAAATTTGCATAATTTTCTGGCCACTATTTCTTGGTGTTCCATTTTCAATGTCACGCAGTGTATATTAGCTTTTACCTTTTTCATTCGTTTGTAGAGTTCTGTAGTAAATCCATGTATAAAAAAAATTATTTTCCTCCAATTTACCCAGAATTCTTAATTATTTTTTGCTGTATATGAATTTCATATTACCATTAAACGTGATCAGTTTAAAAAGATAATAATAAAATTGCTTTTATATTACTGGTACTATTACTATAAGTAACACCCTACATTTCTGATTCAGAGAATCTGTATAAGACTAAATGGTCTTAATAAAGATTATTGTTGTTGATGATCAATGTAAAGGCGTATTTTGGATGTATACGATAGTTTATTTTGATATATTAGCAGGCAGCACGCTCTTCTTCATCAAGAGAAAGAAAGATCTTCAATGTCTGTTGAAGATATCTAGTGTCGATTCCTTTCCTTGATGAATACAATTCATCTCGAAATATTAGATTAATATTCGCAGAGATCTCAAACACTCCTCTTCCATTAAACGGATATTATTAATGTATTGCGATATACGTATGGAGAGAAAAACTGTTTTCAATGCCGTATTACCTATCGTAGATTTATGATAAAGATTTTTATTTTATAGTTTGGACTTTATTTACTTGAGTTTGAATAATATACATATTGTAAACGATATATTGGAAGTAAAAAGTTCATTATACGTAGAAGGGCTCTATAATTTGAAATATAAATAATTATCAAATTTCTATGCTATTCTGTGAAAATAATTTTTATCCAAGCAATCAAATTAATTAAAACATACAATATATTGTATGTTTTATTGTATATATATATATATATATATATATATATATATATATATATATATATATATATATATATATATATATATATATATATATATATAAATACATCCCAGGATAATACAAACTACGTTGAAATAATTAGCCGTAAGAAAATTTTAAGTACCGCCTATTAAATTTAAGAGGTTGTAAAATGTAATTACAATCAGTTTAAACAGCTCGGTTTATGTTGAATTGAGGTACTCCAATGGTAACTTTACGCTATTATATTTTAACATATAACGATATTTAATTTTATTGCTAGAGAATGAGATATCTTTAACGTAGTATGTTGAACGATTGTATAAAATATATATAAATAAAGAGCAATCTCTCATTTAAAACAAAATTTTAAATTTAATTATCAAGATTCTATTGTAAATATATAAAATGCAGAGATAGAGTATTTGGTCAAAATATTTAATAAATGATTAATGTAATCAAAGATGACACTTTATCAAATTGAAAGTATATATATATATATATAATATATATTTTATATATTTTTTTTGAATTGAAAATTAATTAGAAGAGATAAAAAAAATATTGAGTATTTTTCTCTTAACAATGTATGGAAAAGTTCCTAGACATGTGCGTTACAGACAATATTGGAAGCGATTTGATGATATAATTAGACGACTATTTGTAACATTAGGAAAAGAGAAATTTACGGGGAATATATAGAGGGAGAAGGAATATCCCAAATATATGATATACATGAAACCTACTGGTTCTCTTTTGTTTTACTGTAGATAGGGTGAGAAATCTCTTTTCATTATTTGAACATATTCACGTTCTATTATTGAAATCCAAGAATCTAAAGTGCACTTTGTGTAATAGTGAATTTAGCCAGGAATTTCCACATTACCTATTTTACTGTCCGGCTTTGGAGATTGAGATAGGGATTCTCTGCCGGAAGATTGCTTATGAAAACAATTCGCCATATGTTTTATTGGCAAAAGTAGTGAAAGGCAGGACCAATGCATTGGCTTTTTACAAATTCTGGATAACAGCTCAGTCAAAAAGGCGTAACACAAAAGAGCGACCCATCGTGAAGAAAGCTTGATGTTGTTTTCCACTTTCTGCAGATACATATTGCTTCTGTTCCCCCCACTAGGAGAATCCTGTTTGGGACGAGTGTCCATAATTGTTGTTGTTTTACTGTAGATAGTGTTGCTTGCAGAGTTCGCTTCTAGACCAACTATCAGCCACGTCGAAATATTGGAAGATTCCAATAAATAATTTTAATTCAATTAAAGGTGTTCATGATTAATATTCTTTTCAAAAATATATTTTTTCAAATTTAAACAGAATATATTTTACTTATATAATAAGCGCACTACACACACTCCCATGAGAAATTTAAAAACTTACACATAAAATATGTATACCATCTTTCTGAAACCCATTTAAAATATCAACATTTATTTTAGCTTATTTTTATCGTACCATTAGAGAATGCAATATAATTATATAATTTGCGTTTATAAAATATTAAATATTGCTTTGAAGCATTATTTTTCTTATTATATATTATTAACTATTTCCTCTAGCACTTATGAGAATCGTTATTTTAATGAATAATTCCTGATATCTTAATACAATGATAAAAAATTGGAGAAGTCTCGCTCATCAACTGTGAAACTTGAAAGGGATTTCGCCAGTTTTACTTTATTCGTCAATATGCTATTTAAATTAATGCGGCCCTATTTCGAAATAGATTAAAAACATAAGTCATCGCCACCAATCTCAAATAAATTAATTGTATTTGCCGCTTCGGTGACAGCTAAAAGTACTGATGATGGTAACCGCGTTGTTCCCGAAGCTTCAGGTGGTGGTATACATTCATAGATAATTCTTGAGGAATTCAAAAGTCTTTGATGTCACCGGTTGTCTGTTTTTATTTTATTTAAGGAAGCAGAGGCAATTGGGTTTACAATTAGTTATCTTTCGTGTCTTCAATAAAGATCAATGTGTATCAAATATCTTTTATAGGTTTAGTCAGAATCCCGAGCTAGATACAAGAAGGTACAACATCCTTAAGTTTTTTCTATGAGTGTTATATATTTATTAAGATTTTTGGTCCTGTTACCTTGTATAGGTAATTGTTGAATGTGGAATTTAGTTTATTATTCTCAGTTATTCGCAGTTTTCTTAAAGACGCTGCGTCTAATTTATCATGCTCGAAAATTGTAACAACTCCTTTAGAAACTGCTTGGAGGGTTCACCATTGCTCTGCTCCTCTTTTTCAATAACTAACCATTGCAGTACAAGGTATGTCGAATTATTTTGTAATTATATATATATATGACATAATAAAAATATGATTTTTATTATTCATTAATATAATTAAAATTTTATAATCAGAACCATAATATTTATTAATATTGTTTTCATAGTATAACTAAAATTATAATTTAAATAATCAAAGAATTAAACACAGAGTTAATTTTTAAAAAATGTAAAGAAATCCTTAACAAAAGGAATACAACAATTTTTTTGTTTATATATAGATAATAACATTATTAAATTGGATGTATGCAAACTGTTTGCTTTTGAAATATAATAAAAAAAATAAATATAGTTTTTGGAAAAAAGTTATCATTCATTTCCATCCACGACTGCATGAATGGTAAAGTACTTAGAATACTTCTTTTTTTTATGACAACTATATATATATATATATATATATATATATATACGAGTATATATATTAAATAAATAAACAGAAAAGAGATGTTCATGAAGCCCATATAAAAATTAGTGTTTAAAATTTATTTACAATTTTCTCAGGTATAGATTTCATCAAATTAATATTGATGATATTATTTTATTTACCTTTAAACATTATGAGGTTCGGCCAACCTTTTATCCTTTTATTTTAAATATCAAAGACCTACTTTAAAAATTTATTTCTCAATCTTGGTGGAGATTAAGGAAATGATTTCTGTGTTTGCAGTTTTTAAGAGTTCTTATTGATAATGTTTCCTAAATTATTTTATAGTAAATTGTATATATATAAACAAAAAATCAATTTAAATCTCATAAACAGGAAACATAATAATTAAATTGATAAAAATACCATTCAAGTCGTCCATGGAACTTAAAGTTCAAATCCAGCCATAGGTTAAGTTTCACAAATGTATTCAAAAATTGTATATTTAAACAAACATTTATAGTTGTCCTTATTATTAGCTATATTATATATAATAGCTATATTTCATCAAAAATATATTTTATTCCTCTCTTGAAACACTTAATTTACATGTACACTTATGGAAAAATCTTAAGAAAGTGGTAGGTTATTGATATCTCCGGTCGTCTGTCTTTTTAAGGAGACAGAGAGAATTTTGTTCACACTTGGTTATCTATTTTATTCAATAAAGGTCACTGTATATCAATTATCTTTTTAAAATATTGTTTGAATCCTGATATACATGCTAAGAGGTACAACTACTTTAGGTGTTGTATAGGAATGTATTTCTTCCACAAAAATGTCTTTAATATATCAAAAATAAATAGCTATACAAACTATAATATATTTTTGTTGAACAGGTGTTTTAACATAACAAACTCAATATAAACCTAAATATACCAAACACACATTCTATTGTAGCACACAGACAATATCTGTCACTATCACTGTGCCGTCTCATCTTCTATTATTTAGCTTATTCCCACTACGTTGTTTTTATTTTTGAGTTCGTGTATGTCTACTATAATGGACTCATTTCGATATTCCATTTCTCTCTTTCTCCTGCTCTATTCCATCAATTGCTTCTTTCTGAATGGAAACTTTCGTCTTCCAATATTTCGGACCTTCCTCTCATCTTGTCTCCACAATATATAGAATAAAGGTTTATGTAGGTATGGGGCTGTATGCGCTAACTCCGAATGTACCACAATATTTGACTCACTCTCGATGAAACTTCGACCCCAAATATAATTAGGTCCAGAACAAGTCATTGTCACAGTATGGCCTTCGGCATATGCAAATTATCCTGATTTTAGATTAATTTGCATATTGAGTTTGTTTTGCGTGTGATTCAACAATATTTACCTTATACTGACCAAACGTTGATACAATATAGAAAATATTTAGAAAATATTGCTATCAGAGTTTCAACTTTGGATTAAGAAAATTGGCCTGATTACGGGCTATTTTGCATATTCCACTTTGTTTCGTATAACAAACGAAATCGGGTCTATTGGTCTAGTTTAGGGGTCGGCAAACTTGAGCCGGAAGAGTAAAAAATTACAATTTACAAAATTTCAAAGTTTTCAAAGAGCCATAAAATATTTTCTTGCCAACAATGAATAGTACTCGCATAAATAATATTTACGATTGGAACTATATAAAGAGCCCGAGCTTCACATTCAGCCGCATGTGGCTCGCGACCCAAGGTCTAGTTGATTTTAAAAGAAAATGATTCCAAATTTACTCTCAATTGACAATTTATATTTTGAATGCGATTCTCTAAAGATGTGTGATTGGTAATTTTCTACGTTCTTCTAAAGACTAGAGATGGTGACATTTACAAGATTATCCAAGTGACATTTGGACAGTGAGTCCAAGCCAGACTTCCTGCCACTTAGGAAACACTTTGAGGCATTATCGTTATTAATTGAAACCAATATAGTAGCGACGTTTTAACCGATTTAAACAGATATTTCCACGTGAGAAGGTTTCTTGATTCTTAATATTTATTATTTCTTTTAGTTTATATGTTTTAATTGCCTTAACCACAGAAAATACAAAACAAACTACAAATAAGTGACTAATTTTAACATTTCTTGTCTAATGTTGATTGCAATTTCAATTTTAAATATCACTTAATATAAATATCACAATTTTTTTTCTGAACAAATTTGATAAAAATTTCAGATTCTACTTTACATCTCCTAGATAATGGTGAATATTCAATTTTTAACAAAGAGGAGAGATTTGTGCGAAGGTAGGCAGTTCTGCAGAAGGAATTCTGACCTAAGAATTATTACCCAGCCAAACTCACCCCTTTGTCCGCGGTTTTCAATGGCTCCTTATTGCTGGCCGCTGCCATCTGTCATCCACCATATTCCCCAGACCTAACTCCAGCCAATAACATCAATCCTTTCAATATACCATTACATCACCTCTTTACAAACTATTTGCTGAGATTCTGAGGAAGATATAATACCTTTCATGTGTTTTATTTTACAATGCTATTTCTCCACAGGTAAATCATTGTGAGCTATTAATCTTTCCATATACCTTTCCATCGATATAATCTTGATTTAAGATTTTTTTATTTTTTAATGTAAATATCATCTTCAAGGTAATTTTTTTGCTATAATTAAGGTTTTCATTTCTTTAAAAACTATTTATACTGATTAATATTTGATACATAATACAATTTTATACAAAAAACCTTTTATTCAAAGCACAATTATTTTAAAGAATGCTGTGTATTCAAGAATTATATTTTGTAAACTATGTATGTATTCATAACCATATAAGGGAGATAGGTTAGCGAAAGTTCGTAGTCAAAACAATATTTGACAATATGACTTCAGGTAAAGTATTTGAATAACAGAATTTACACAATACTTAGTGGTAAATGAGGCCTAGTCACTCCGATTATGTATTTTGAAACGTATAAAATATGCATATAATTAATGGGTCTCTTTTCCGGTATAAAAGAGTATATATATAAAAAGTGATGAGTATGTTTCAAAGATTCAGGTCAAAGAAATTATATCTATCTATAGTTCAACCAAATATTTTTAATGACAGCTCTGTTTTAAGCACTCGAACTATTCCATTTTTCAGCAAATACCTTCATAGGGTTCTTCCAAGATTCCCCCATTTGAGCATATCAGCCTGAAATTGCAGTAGCTATTAAGAAGATTCGATATTCCCATTAGGTGTAAATTTGTATAAGGAAACTGGTACCCCATCAAAACAACTGGTTTATAGCCTAAAATAATGGAAAAATATTGCTTCTATTATATATAGAATTATTGAGCATTTGCTTGATTTTGAATTACATGAGAGTATTATGGTATTCCTATGAAGTCGTGAAAAAGGTTTTAATCATACTTTGTTTTAATTTGTGCCGATTAAAATAATTAAAGGAAGAAATACCTTACTTAGGGCTTGAAGAATAAATTAAATAAAATATTACGTATTTATATATCTCCTAAAAAATATTGAGCCTGCCAAAGGAAAAATGAAATAACAACAATGGGTTTATATAGTTCAAACCCGTGGTTTGGCTGCAATCTGGCGGTCGACTTTACAGAGTAGTGAATTCTTTGAAATATAATTTGAAATTAAATTTAAAAAATTATATAGCATTCATATGTATTCTCTTTCAATTCGGGAAATAATTTTAAAAGTTTTCAGTTAGAGTCAAACTTCAATATTTTCATATTGAAGGATAAAATTATTATCACTTGTATATAGAGGTGATGTTATAATAAAATACAGTAGTGTTCGAGACACCGAACTCCTGCAGCCGTAATTTGAAATCCTCAAGAAAGGAGAATTATGTCCTGTGAAAGCGCTTGGAAATCTAAATCGTATATGATCGAACGTTAATTTCTTAGGAAAACAATAATCAAGCATTTGGGAAGACAACGTACACGATCAACATTGGTATTTCGATCCGAAAGTTCCAAGGACGTTTAATTTAATAGTTTAACACGTTCATAAGACATAATATAAATAATATAGGATGTTGTTGTTTCTTATCCGCTTTTGCAGAGCTTACACAAATTCCATGTGTCCATGCGCTCCTCGAACAGAAGATAAGCTTATAAAAAAATTAGCCATTCCTGCTCGAAACGAGAGCCATATTGGTCAATAACTAAGTTCGGATTATTGATTTCCAGTTTATGATTTCATTCAGAACGGTGAATCATATTTCGCCCTTTCCCAGTTTACTGTAAATGGTTTCACCCTACTCTTACTGGTGATCTCAAATCGATTCTGAAGAATCGAAGATTTGGTGGAGATTGCTATCGTTTAGTTGGAATAGGCCGTCACCTCACCCGCAATGTCGGTGTACGCCATCAGCGGTGAACGGAAATCAAGGTGTCATAACAAGACTGATCCCAAATATCAATCAAAACTACAGGCATAGTGGTTATGTATTCTGGCAGACCAAACCATTACTCACAGATCGTCACTCGACACCATGATCCTGAAAACATCGCATTTATTGCGAAGAATGACAACGCAGCAGGATGTTCGTTATATCGAAGATCTTTAATGATATCTCAAATTGCTGGTATACATATGGAAGCCAAGAACAACGATCAACTTATTAAACAGATCCAGCATTGCTTGCGAAAATAAATTATGGCAATGTACAGAAACTGGGTACCAAGAGAAGATTTGATCACTGCTAGACACAACGAGGCGGTCTTGAAGTAACAACAACAAAAAGCCTTAAACAAGGCCATAGCACCAAATTGAATACGACCAATATTGAATTTAAATATATTCACAAATATATATTACATTTTTATATACACTTCAATCTTGTGGTGCTCAGCCGTTGCTTCTATCCGTTACTATAAGTTAGTTCTTTGTCCTCAGTTAATTTATCTATCGCAGAATATATTGGCGAGATGAATATTTGCTGATTCTAGAGTGAAAATCTCCTCTTTCTTCCAGTTATTAAAGATAAATAAACGCAAACACAAAATATAAATTTCTATTCTCAACAGTATGACAAGAAATTTCCTGACAACTCTAACGAAATATATTTCTTTGTGCAAATTTAAAATCGACCAAAAAATATTCAGATTCCAAATCTATTCTATTAGACACATTCTGTGTGTGTGTGTGCATACAAATATATAGAATATTCAGCCTTTTTCAGAAGATTGAAATTATTTTTATTTCGTATTTTCCTAACTCTAAAAGCCAACCCTATAAAAAGGTTCTGATGAAATAATTGTTGAATTCCATTTTATTTACCCGCATAAAAAGTGAGCATAAAATCTATTTTCAATAAATATCAAATCATTGAAAAAAAATTGAAGAAAATGAAATTTGAATGTGTCCCTATGGTATATAAGAAAACAAAAAATATAAAGACTTTTGCAAGAAATAGAAAATTAAAATAGAAATTTTTGCCGAGGTTGGAATATTTTAGCAATTTAGCGCGGGACACATAAATATTTCACAAATCAATAGCTATATAAAAGTTGAATATTACACAAGTTGTATATTGATAATAATGAGTTAGAAACTTATTTAAATATTATTAATGGAAAGCTTTTATAGATGTAATTTAGTACCATTTATAGAATAATATTTTCCATATTTTTATAATTGCAAGTAACTTTCAAACAATTTGTAGCGCTATATATAGATAAAACATCAGCACAATCTCTTAATGTCCCAATTGCAATTTACAAATATTGGAAGTGCCTGGCTCATCAGTGGTGAACCCGTCCGTCATTTAATCTAACAAACTGTCTTAAAATTGTATTATACTGATCTAATTTGCCTGTATAATCTACAAATCAGAGGAATTATTTGAAGACGTAAGTGGAAGGAGAGTAAAATATACAAGGACATAGCGCGCCATCTGTGAATGAAATTGATACCTAATCAGCGCGAAATTTTCTCTTTGCCAAATGAACACTTTCCAATTTTCTGCGATGTGAGGAAAAGTATTGGAAGGGCCTGTTTCATCAGTGGTTAACCAATCTCTCTCTCCTCTACCAGTTATTTAACGTTGAATATTAATTTGTAAAATGTATATATATAGATGGAGATATTACCGTAAGTAAATTGATCTATAAAATAAAGGTCGCACGTCTTTTACGTCAAAATAAAAAAGCGCCATCGATTGACCGTACAGCTGTTTCCGCCATTTTGAGGAGACGGTCAATAGATGGCGCTTAATATTAGCGTCCATTTTGACGGTCCATTTTAACATATTGCCATATTTCCTCAAATACATGTATTATTTAACATAGCAGATATTATTGAATTATACCACAAACAGCGACGTTCAATAGATGGCGTCTAGCTTTGACGTCTCTTTTAACAGGAGAAAGGCGACCTTTGTCTTATATCTTCTTATATATAAAGTTAATGTCTGTTTCGCGATAAACTAAAAAACTACTAAACCAATTGGTACCAGATTTTGCATGTCGCTTTTTATAAACCTGAGGGAAATTTTCGGCTACAATTTGATTAGTATTTTTGGCTATTTTTTTTTTCCATTCGAAGAACTTTTTTTTATACCCGGAGTAAATACGAGACGAAGTAACAACACCAGGCCAATTGAGCGATCAATGAGCGTTCTGCTTTTTTTTTCAAGTTGCTTGCGTACCTTTTTTATAAATATCTTTTTATGCGAGTTTTACTTTTTTTACAAAAGTATCGAATATTAAGAGAGAAATTTTTATTACTAAGTTACTGTAAGTGCAAACACAATGCAATGAAAAAAAAAAAAACTCTACAAAATTAGCGTTTCTGTATGTAAATAATGGATTTCGTATTTTTTATTAATTTTTGTTCTGGCTTTTTTTTTTAATATCATTTTTAAAAAATCTTCTAAAATGCAGTCGCAGTCATTAGCAAACACATATGTTTGCCTAATTTCCATGTGCTCTTTTATTTTTGCAGAAAAATATCTACATGACAGTATTTTGGATTATTTTTTTAAGCATTTATTTTCTTATTCTTACTGAGAAGATGGGCATCGCAGTCAAGATCCATCACAGTCACTCACTCAACTCAAGCAATTTCAAGCGTTAATGCGCTGGGGCGGGTATCTCGGGGGTTGGGTGGAAAAGCTGTCATCTATTTAAGTTATATTGATTTTGAAACAACTAAATGGATTGCAAAAAAATAATCAAATCAAATACCTAAATACTAATATAATACAATATTTCGCCATCACACACACTTTTTGCCTGTATTGCTATTCTATGGCACTTCTACTATTTATTATTGACTTTGAATGTATGTGTATGAATTTCAGTATGAAGGAAACTGTCTTCGTCTAGTATATTTTCAGGATTTTTCAGGATGCCTTAATGACCAATTTTTTGGTCGTTGAGGTACAGCTTGCACCACGCTGATGAGGGCCAACAGCCCGAAACGCGTCCGTGGTTAGCTTTTCTTGATTAATCAAGAATGGGTATTTGGCCAATTCTGGAATAATTAAAAATCAACGAGAATAGTTGATATTTATTCCGATAGATGGCGCAAGCCATCAGCAACTTTTAGTTGCACGATAAGGAGATGCCTTTTTCTTAATATATATATATTTATATATATTTATATATACATATATATATGAAAAAATAGTACAAATGTAACATTGTACTATATATATATATACACACTGTATATATATATGAAAAAAAAAAACAATAGAAAAAAATAAAAGATAAGTGGGTCAGGTATTGATATTAAAAATAAAAAAAGGCATTTCCTGACCACGAGCACATGTACTTTTTAGATGGCAGAGCGCCATCTATTGGAGTAAAAATAAACTAAACGTTTATATATTTAGCTTGCTCCGTGATATTTGGCCAACCCAATTTCTCGATAAATCAAGAAAAGCCATCCACGAACGCGTTTCGCGCTGTTGGCGCTCGTCAGCGTGTAGTAGGCTGTAACCACTGCGACCAAAAATATTTTTGGTCCCAGAGAAATCAAGAAATGGGTATTTAAGGCCAAATTTGCGTAAATACGCTTAACACATGAAAAAACAATAGAAAAAATAAAAGATAAGTGGGTCAGGTGTTGATATTAAAAATAAAAAAGGCATTTCCTGACCACGATATATATACAAGCTATATATATATATACTAGACGAATGGCCCGGGCAACGCCCGGGGTTTACCCGAGTGCGAATATATTTTAAAAACGTTGTCTTGGGTGGTCGCTATTGACAGGGTGGTCTGTATAGACAGGTGGATGTATCACACAGCTGATAACAGGGTTGTCTAGAGTGGTCGCTATAGACAGGGTGGTCTGTATAGACAGGTGGATGTATCACACTGCTGATAACAGGGTTGCCTAAGGTGACCGCTATAGACAGGGTGGTCTGTATAGACAGGTGAATGTATCACACAGCTGATAACAGGGTTGTCTAGAGTGGTCGCTATAGACAGGGTGGTCTGTATAGACAGGTGTATGTATCACACTGCTGATAACAGGGTTGTCTAGAGTGGTCGCTATAGACAGGGTGGGCTGTATAGACAGGTGTATGTATCACACTGCTGATAACAGGGTTGCCTAAAGTGACCGCTATAGACAGGGTGGTCTGTATAGACAGGCAGCTGATAACAGGGTTGTCTAGAGTGGTCGCTATAGACAGGGTGGTCTGTATAGACAGGTGTATGTATCACACTGCTGATAACAGGGTTGTCTAGAGTGGTCGCTATAGACAGGGTGGTCTGTATAGACAGGTGTATGTATCACACTGCTGATAACAGGGTTGCCTAAAGTGACCGCTATAGACAGGGTGGTCTGTATAGACAGGTGGATGTATCACACTGCTGATAACAGGGTTGCCTAAGGTGACCGCTATAGACAGGGTGGTCTGTATAGACAGGTGAATGTAACACACTGATGATAACAGGGTTGCCTAAAGTGACCGCTATAGACAGGGTGGTCTGTATAGACAGGCAGCTGATAACAGGGTTGTCTAGAGTGGTCGCTATAGACAGGGTGGTCTGTATAGACAGGTGGATGTATCACACAGCTGATAACAGGGTTGTCTAGAGTGGTCGCTATAGACAGGGTGGTCTGTATAGACAGGTGGATGTATCACACTGCTGATAACAGGGTTGCCTAAGGTGATCGCTATAGACAGGGTGGTCTGTATAGACAGGTGAATGTAACACACTGATGATAACAGGGTTGCCTAAAGTGACCGCTATAGACAGGGTGGTCTGTATAGACAGGCAGCTGATAACAGGGTTGTCTAGAGTGGTCGCTATAGACAGGGTGGTCTGTATAGACAGGTGTATGTATCACACTGCTGATAACAGGGTTGTCTAGAGTGGTCGCTATAGACAGGGTGGTCTGTATAGACAGGTGTATGTAACACACTGATGATAACAGGGTTGCCTAAAGTGACCGCTATAGACAGGGTGGTCTGTATAGACAGGCAGCTGATAACAGGGTTGTCTAGAGTGGTCGCTATAGACAGGGTGGTCTGTATAGACAGGTGTATGTATCACACTGCTGATAACAGGGTTGTCTAGAGTGGTCGCTATAGACAGGGTGGTCTGTATAGACAGGTGTATGTATCACACTGCTGATAACAGGGTTGCCTAAAGTGACCGCTATAGACAGGGTGGTCTGTATAGACAGGTGGATGTATCACACTGCTGATAACAGGGTTGCCTAAAGTGACCGCTATAGACAGGGTGGTCTGTATAGACAGGTGAATGTAACACACTGCTGATAACAGGGTTGCCTAAAGTGACCGCTATAGACAGGGTGGTCTGTATAGACAGGTGAATGTAACACACTGATGATAACAGGGTTGTCCAGAGTGGCCGCTATAGACAGGTGTATGTATCACACAGCTGATAACAGGGTTGTCTAGAATGGCCGCTATATACAGGGTGGTCTGTATAGACAGGTGGATGTAACACACTGCTGATTACAGGGTTGCCTAAAGTGCCGCTATAGTCAGGGTGGTCTGTATAGACAGGTGGATGTAACACACTGCTGATAACAGGGTTGTCTAGAGGGGGGCAGGGAGGACACGTGTTCGCCGGCAGCCAATGGGCGCGAAATTCTATCCGTGAGCTTCAGACATACAGACAGAATAAGGCAATTATATAAGTAGATACGCAAGCTTTTAAGCAAATTTGCTCGTCTGATTACAATATGACACGAAAAATGAGAAACCCTTCACAAAACAAGAGAGAAGACAAATCGACTTGTGCACGTGCTAATATTACATTTGGTCTGTGAATATATAGCCAGTCTCTAATCGGTATACTTAATTTACAACGGGGTCGGAACTTTGACAGAGCGCTTCTTTCGAACGAAGATGTGAAATGAATTTACATACATTTTTATTCAGAATTTAAATACATATAGATTTATTGTTATGATAATATATAAAGCAATCCATAATTAAATAGATAGCTAATACAAAGGTATATTATTATATTTGATGCCATACACAAGTATAATACTATGCGCGCTGAGTTTTGCTTATACAAAAATGTAATGCCTTTACAAAGGTTGGCGTTCATACAACCGAAATATTGGCAAATAAATATTCTATTCAATCCAATATATGCCTTCATATAATCGATATAAATATATGTTTTTAGCCAATTATACCATTTTTTATATATTTGCTTGAAGAAAACTAGAAATATGCACAAGCACTTAAACATGAAAGATTTGAAAATATATTTTAGCGATTTTCACTTCAGAATATGATATGGGAAACATTAATGTGGGTCAAATGTTTGTACATTTCGCGGATAAACAAAGTGATGGAAATATGTATTGTACTCGGATCATGAGTAATAGTTAACATGACATCACCTGGCTAACACATCCTTTGTCAAATAATTACGTAAATAGTTGCTTAGTGCTACATATAAAATATGTAAATACGTTATCCTTAACACACTTTTGATTTTGAAGGTCTTTCAAACACCAGTATAACGATATATAGAATTTTTAATTCAATCAATGAATATATAGACGCTTTTATAGAGACGTTTTTATTAAAATGACTTTTTTACTAATATATATATATTAAAATAAAAAAGACATAATCTGACCAGGTTCACATGAGCATTCCTATATATTTACTCTAGTAAATTACTGAAATAAGTGTCTCACGCCAAATAAATATAATTTAAATCTTTGTTGAAGGCGTAAATAAAGTAGTTTCTAGGTAGTTCTGCCATCAATATGAAAGTCTAAAGCCTGAGTTGCGTGGTGCAGGATGGAGCGGCGGCGACATGACGGTGTATGACAAGTTAGCAGCCTGGCCGCGCCAGGCCTGGTGGTGCCTGCTAGCCGCCGGACTTGGGATCGGAGGCCTCTCCCTCGTCCTACTCCTGACAGTCCCCCGCGGGCCTTCCCCAGCCGCCAGCCCGCACAACCTCTCCGGCCCCCGGAACCTGCCTCTCGCCTGGAGGCCCCAGTGCCCCTCCTTCCCCCGCTACGACTGCCCCCCTGCCACCCAAGCTACCTGCCAGGCCCAGGGATGTTGTTACGAAGCTGGACGATGCTTCCGTTCCGTCAACTTTGGCTACACGGCGGACGGGCCGCTAATCCGGGCCTACAAAGTGATGGAACTACCGCTGCGTCGGCTGCCCTCGGCCCCCTCCCGCTATGGCAACGACACCTCGCAGCTGCTCCTGCGGGTGGAGTTCCAGACTTCTCGGAGACTTCGTATTAAGGTGGGTGGGTCTTACAGTATCTCACTTTCTATCAACACATAGAATAATATATAGCATTATGACACCATAGCTATCTTAGCAGAATATTTAATATTTCAACGCTTCTAACAAATTGACATAAATAATGAAACATAGCATGCCAATTTTCGATTTATTTATAAAAACAGTACAACACATATATGAATGAATATTTAAAATTATATTATTCTTATAAGATAAAGAGTAATCTAAATATATTAATATATAGAAGCAATGGGCGCCTCTCCCGTCAAAATAAACGTCAGAATCTGACGCCATCTATTGACCGTCGCCGCAACTAGCGGCCTCGGGTCGGTGACAAAGCCACAACACCAGGTTTGGCAATCTGAGAAGCGTCCACCTAGAGACCATGGTTTCGGGCTAATGGCCCTCGTCAGTCTAGGAGCGGACTTTATTCCATGATCCACACGGAATCTAATGGAATTTTCACAATCTACCAAAGAGGTGTTTTGCTGGCAATGTGGCTGGGCCAAATCCGAGGCCGCTAGTTGCGGCGACGGTCAATAGATGGCGTCAGGTTTTGACGTTTATTTTGACGGGAGAGGCGCCCATTGCTTCTATGGATTAATTTCCTCCCGGCAAATTTTCCATCTATATTAATATAGGTAAATATATATTTTTAAAATATCGATATACATATGAATACAACATTCATATTATTAAACGCATAATTTTATTTATCTTTCCTATTTTCTTAAAAATATTCTTATTTTTTCGTAGATATGAATTTCAAAATTGTCTATACGTTTTTACTATCGGAAATATCTAAAGGGAGGCAAGTTCAAAAAACAATTTGAGCGTTAATATGAAGAATTCGACCTCGAATCTCGTTAAGTCGACCATGTAACTTGTCGTTTGTATTTACCTAGGTTGAAGACATGATGTCGAAATCAATTCAATATAAATAAGTTATCTTACAATTAACAGTTCCGGTGTAAATAAAGTGAAGCATTAAACGCTGCTTCAGTATAACGAAGTTTCCACCATATTTAGGTTTTATAAATACAATCCATCAAGCGCCACTACTCAACCATGTTTAATAGAGAATATTGCAACATTAGCGCAGTTTTCCTTCCATATATACAACAAAAGGACCCCATATAAAACTAGGATAATTCATTCTATTCTAAACAATAACGTTTTGCATTAGAAGACATTAAATTTATTTCCACATTCTTCTATTTATTACAGGCATAATGCTAACAATGGCCACCGCCACCGTCAAGTAACGGTATATTTACTTCTGCCCAATTTGAATTGCAAAATTCCCCTATTCAAACCGAAATGCTCCTAGTTTCATGGCGTTCTAGACCACGTAATAAATTTTTCATAATGAAAATGTTTATGTATTTTCTCTCTGCTTGTGAATTTATTATCATACTACTTTATATGGTTGTGGCATAATATATAATATATCTTTGTGAGAGAGGCTATTATATTTTATTAAAAGGTATAATGAGAATTTCCCTCCGAGGAAATAAAGTTTCTCTATCAAAATATAACCTCACAGAAGATAAAGCTACTCTTGGTATACTTTTGCAAATGTCGTTCATTGGCGATTGTAATAAATATCGAAAAATAATTATGGATTATATAAAACTGGATTTTAAAAGTTGGTTGCAACAAGTGACCCGCTCATGGAAATTTATAACGATGTATTACCTTGTAGTGCTATCATTAAAAAAATTAATAGGTGTCAAAATTTGAATGTGCTGCTTTTCACATGTGTAGACATGTGGCGCACTTACAGTAAAGGCAGTCGCTATCTCCCATCATGATTATCAAAGACTGTACCACGTGTACTTGGGAATAAACTTTTAAAAATATGAGAGTTTAAAGGATAAGAATTATATAATCATATCTTTCGCTAGAAAAAGTAACCTTCCATCAAAATACCATGTATTCGAGTATAAGATAGGTCTTACCACTTTCCCAGATAAAACACTCGTTTGGTCAATTCTCTTTATCCTCTCGTGAGGTGGTTTAAAACTGATGTTACCCCTGTGTGTTACTACATGTTGGCTTTTGTCTGAATTTCCATAGCTAAATTCATCATATCGAATATTTATTGAATAACAAAGAAAAATGAAGAATTACGGATTAGAAGACATTGGGAGAAGATAGAGAGATGAATAATAATAATTAACCATTGGTCAAATCTGTTCAATAAGAGAATGCCCTTCAAGTCTGGGAGAGAGAGAGAGAGAGAAGGGAAGAGAGATTCTGAATTGGCTACAATTTCACAGACTGAAATATTTACCAAACAGTTGAACTTTAAATAAAGCAGTGAAGTGGAGGTGTAGGAGTTGTCAGGCGTGGTTGATGGCTTTAGAGATATTCGGTGTTCTAACCCAAGACGTGACAGACTCGCTTCACTGTCTTCTGGCTAAGATAGGTTTAAAAAACACAATAATTTTATTTTTATAATTATTAGTTACAATATTATGCTAATATTATGAAAATAGTTGTTGTTTTAATAAGCGTTATACCTTCTTAATGTAGTTTAAATATAAAAATGTTATGAAATATTTCATATCATATATAAAAATATTATATTTTGAATAATATTTGATTGATGTTAAAAGAGAAAATAGCTATAAAGTATAACATAAGAATATAAACAGTATCAATGTGTTTCTTTATTCGTTCAAATTGCAAGCTTTCGGATCTTTATAATCCTTCCACAGGCATAGCACGAATAAAGAAACGCATTCCTACTCTTTATATTTCTATTTTATATTTGATTAATGTGTTTCTGAAGGTGTTTCTGTCATTTTTAAATGAGAACTTGATGTGTAGATCTTACTGGGGGAGTGCAAAGATATTATCATATGGATAGACTTAAGCAATCGGCAATGAGCTGTCCCAACATATTCACTTGTAATTATTACTATTAAGACATCTCCATATCGTGCATATAAAATTTGATATTGGCTTGCGCCATCTATCAGAAAGTTTAACTAATCCTTGATATTTATTTTACAGATTGAGAACATTGGGCAAATGAGATTCTATTGATAAATCGAGAAAACCAACTACGTATGCGTTTCGGGCTGCTAACCTATGTCACCTTGGTGCATGCCACACACAACAAAATATTCCTGTTTAATTAATTTTCTAATCAACACAAATGGCTGATATTTATTCCGAATGATGTGCATGTCAGCAAGGACGTTCATCTGTACATCAGGATATATCTTTCTCTGATTTTACTTCACAAATATTTCTATTTATTTCTGAAGTCTCCGTTATATCGATAGATTCACTAGAGAGACAATTATACCATACCGTTATTAATGTATATTAATTAAAAAGTCAATAAGTCACCGGAGATGAGCTTCTTATTTCTTTTTCACTTCCAAATCTGGCATAGTAGCCCTTCTACAGGAGTACAAATATATCACACCGTTAGATAACTATTATACTTGTGTATATATATATACAATATAAATAAGCTTGTATCCTTTTGGAATCTCTTAACCTTTTAGCCAGTAGAAGGGCGTGTGGCCCGAAAGCTCGCTCGCGTTTATTAAAAAGAAACTCATCTTCCTTCACGCTTTATTTTATTTGATATACTCGTATATATTTACGTATGATTGGCCGGATTTTGCATATTGGCATAAATTTTATTAATCTGATTATAGAGTTGGCAATAAAAAGAAATAAGAAACTCATAACCGGAGACTTATTGACATGTTTAATTTATATTTAGGAGATTTAAATATATATTAAATAAATATTGCTTATAGTCTTAATTTTTTTCATCGATTGGTTAGCGAATATTATGTTAGAATGAGAGTAATGCTCTATGACCTCTATGTTGGAAGCATACTTGTAACAAAAATATTCTATCGAATTCTCAAAACAAGGGGTATAAAGTATAAAAGTTGCGGATATTATAACAAAACGTGTGGAAATATTAGCATAACATTTGTAAAAATGAAAGAACAATCCTAAGTTAGAGAAAGGGGCATTTTGGGGCGGGGAAATTCTAGGAGAAGGAATGAATACCAACAATTTGGAAATAGAAGAAATAAAATAGAATAAATAAAAGATAATCCTAGGGTTTAACAGGTTCCTTAGGTGATGTATCTCTCTTTCCTTTCACACTGGTCAAATATATTTAAATTTATTCATGAAATTGCGGGAGAGAACTTGTGCTTTTCGTTTGGCAGTAAAAAATCAAAGATACCATCGCGTGCGTTCTTCAGATTTGATCTCCTTGTAGGTGTCATCAGCAGGATGTTGTCTCAGTGTATTGAGTAAGTCCAGATATTGAAGACTTCATAGAGAAGATGTTTCGCTCCTTAAATATCAATCACATTCTAATTATCTATCTGTTTGAAGAAAGAAATGTATATTTCAATTGGAACTATTTGCGCCATTTTTAAATATTTTAAGCCAACTTACTAATGTACCTACTGCGATGAAAATATATAGGTAGGGTCTGGCTCATCTGTTGTTAACCCTCCCAGCGGTTTCTACACTTTAATCCACCAGACAGATATGATATTGCATTGCGCTGTATTAGTTATATATCTGGTACACTGTTGAGGTATTCTTGCAAAAGGTTTAAATGGACATAAGCTTTGAGAAGTACACAGTATGAATTTATACAAATATATGCAATTTTAATATATTAAATTCCACGCAAAGTGACATTTTCTAGAAATATAAGTATGAGTAAATATAAAAATAATTTCAAAGGAATTTCCAATACTAAAGCTATTTCAAAACAGATTCAGTATGCATTTACCAAAGTTAATACTCGAGATATCTACTAAACAAAATGCACCTCTTTGCCAGATTATTCCGACAATGTGTGCTGACAAATTAAATTAATTTGACTGTGAGAATATCTAAGTAGAATATAATCAATAAAATTAGGTTTGATAGTAATACTATAATATGTTCTATTTGGTAATATATTCCAATAAAATATAAATGTTCTATATGCTGAAGTAAAATGAGAGAAGAGTTTGTAGAAGGCGATGAAGCAACAGGTCCCGCGACACCACCCAATTACATCATCACCCCGAGAGTTAATTGAGAGGCGGGAAGAAATGTTTTAATTAGGACGTTTCAGGAGGTGTTCTTCTTGATGACACTGAGGCCCATTGATTAGGCACGTTCCTGCCACAACCCTTCCTCGCCTTCAACTCTATTCAGATGTCTATAGGGCGCTCTTTGTCAGTAACCGATTCAGCTTGTACTCCTTTTGAGACCTGAGTATTTTTTATTTATTTATAGTGTGATAGAATAGTCGTTTTTTATGCATACCTATGGATGTATCATGGGTAATCTACTTGTGACTTGTTCTAAAAGATTAATTTCTTGCGTAAATATTGTTTATTCCATGAATAATCTAGTTATTTAATTTTGACGAAATTTGTTATAGTGCAGTTGTTTTATATTTTCATTGCTATATTGTATCTGATATTGGATTTTTATTTAAATGGATTGTTATTTTTTATAACTTTCGAAATATTACCATTCACTCATAGATAAACATTATATGTATATTTATCTCTCTTCAGTTTTTATTCGAATATAATAGTTTGTCACGTTAATAAGATTGTTTTAACAACACCTGCCGATATTTTTATTTGTAATATAGCATATTATATGCCAAATTTATTTTACAAGATATATTAAAAAACATTTATAACAGTTCATATGTATACTCCTTTAGAAAATTCTTTTGAAACTCACTTGTGTGTGAGAGCCTATTATTTTCACGTTTTGAATGATAAATTAATATATATTACGTTGAAGGGTATATTACACCAAGCATGCGTGTATTTAGATTGTCGATATCAGTATAGTATATTATATAGAGAGTATAGTATAACACACAGAGATATAGCGCGTAAATATTAGTAAGACATCAATTTATCTAAATTTATAAAACTGGTATCAATAAAGTCTTATAGTGTGATTTCTTCAGTAATAGGACACTTTTATAGGACACAATACTACAGGATGAACTGTGAAAGATTCGCAAACGATCCCAAAATAGATTATCAAATTTCGCGTATTTGAAAATACCTTAAACTGAACTTAGGCTAGTTTACTCTCCGTTATTCTTTTCACAAATATTTCTACCGGATATAGGGAATTATTATTAACAAGAGTTTCTAAAGGTTGTTAATGCCTCTGGCCAACAGACGTATGCAAATGAGGAAGTCAACAAAGATCTCTCCACCATCACGTTTTATGCAAATTACGAATAATAATTCTTATACAGCCGATCTTATCTGTATTGTATCGTCTGCGGCTATTGTGACCTTCCCGGAAGTTCTTCGCTCTCTTTTACAGGAAGTATCGTAATCCACTACATAGGGATTGTTTTGCGCGTGTTTGTAATTATTAACAGAAATACCAACATACCAATGCACTTTGTGTTTGTGCGTTTTCAGTCTGTGAGAAATTCCATATATAGACTGACAAATATGAGACTCATCGTTTATAATGATCAAATTATTGCGAAATTATGATCTATATATATTTCGCATATAGTGTTTACTATAGTATATATGACATAGATATGCAATAGCAGACTATAAGTCTATTTTAGAGAGTTAGTGATACTTAAGACATATATAGAGAGGACATTTAGAGATACTTTCTCTCAATATATTTAATAACTGTTCAAAACATCAACATGCAATATTTATTCAAAATTCAAAGTAAATCTTAATACAGAATATTTAGAGTTAAACAAAATATAGATATTTAGTTAGAAATCGAACAATTGAATATAAGTATATATAAATAGCGTACACTTGGATCTATGAAAATAAAACATATTTTATTTCTGGAGATATTGCTCTCTCTTTACCAATTTATTGAACAAAATAGGGAGGAATCCCTCGAAATATCTTGAAAAATTCTTCACGCCCTTTCTATATAATTATAATGTTCAAGTTCTATTGATATAATTGCAGGAGGTCTCTCTCTTTTATAACGTAAGGCGTCTGTGATACGTTTCTATATTGGTTTATTCCTATGTGAGGTTGCGGATCGACATGGGGAATAAGGATAGGTACCTGCTCTGTACCTTATCTGTACAGAACCATATATTTTGTACAATATGATTACTTGTAGAAACCAATAAAGAAACGTCTTTTCCCAACTATTCACCCACTGATGAACCATGATCAATATCTTGCAATCTTCTGTTCAGATTTGTCTGTTATAAGTTTTAAAGGACTTCAATACATACCATTACATTTCTATCTAACTTCAAGCGGATTCTAAAGTATACATCTCTCAGTGCATAACCTCAATGCTTCGGTCAACATATACAGCAGTGTTTCTATCACACAATGAATCTATTGTCTTCAGGAATGTTCCAGCCCTCTCCACGAGGTTTACTCAGGATTCTAATTGTTCTGGAGAGGAGGAAAGAAACAGGTTGGAAATTGCCTTCCTTCCGATATCATTCTTTCCTTGAACGGGAGGATAGCAAGCATACGACTACTTCCGCAAAATTATCATCTGCATTTTATTTCCTTTACCTCTATTTTGAAGAGATTTCATTCTTCTATTGATACAAATTATAGCGGCCATCTTGCACTGTGTGACCCTACTTACAGGAAATTATTTAGATATCATTTTATAAACTTTATACTTGCCAGAGTCCTCTTCTTTTTTCATAAGAAGAAAGGCTTTGTTTAGGCGAATTGATAGTAAGAATCAGCAACAAATATGTGTAAATTTCAGAAAATATTAAAATATAGAAGACTTGTGACTTCTATCTCTGATATTAAATACTCATTGGTCGCATAGACCGTTTTGTTTACTAGAAATGTAGGCTTAACGGATAAACAATTTAATACTATAGACAAACTAGTTTTAAAAATCAATATAAATATACAGGTGGATATTATAAATGCAAATATGTGTGTGTGTTTATTAAGACACTTATGCTATTTTTCCTACACTATTACCGTTATAAAAAGAAGATTTTCATTTCAAAAACTTTAAAGAGAATGTGTGAGGAATGGAGGACTATTATTCATGAGACCACTAGGGGTCGTTTCAGACTTCAATGGACATAACAATGGCTTGATGTGTTTGATACTAAATGTATTCGAATATCATCATGGTATTTGATTACGTTTCCATGATCCATTGTTAATTTATATTATCTATCTGGAAGAGTACACTTATTTTAGTCGCTTGCTATTAAATATTCTGAATAAAAATGTAGATTGATTATAAATATAAAATAGTTGTTATAAAATAACATTATATGCTATGCACCATCTATTTACTTCACGGATGTGTACGAGGGTGTTCCAATGAAGATTTGCCCTGATCTACCTATAGAAAAGCTAGACTATCAACTATACATTACTTGTTCTCTATATATAGGCATCATGCAAACTCCATATTCCTCACATCGATAAATAAAGGAACAGAGACCGATCATTTAGAAGTAGGGAAATTGGTCCTGTAACCGTGGCAGAAATGATTATATGCTTATCAGTAAAATGTCTGCTCCAAAGAAATGATTATAGAGGTGGAAATAAAAATGGGTCAAAAGGTGGTAGATCTGGTGAATCATCGGTATGGGGCAGGATTGCTCTGCCATAGGTAGATGCTGTGAATTTGCAATATTAGCATTATTACATAGGAGGTCTTGTCTTGAAGTAACCTAACACCTACTGACATTTTTTATTTGCGAGAGAATTTTATATTATCCCAAGTTGTAGTATATTCCAATAATATATTCTCAGATATTTTAGTATCTTTTTTTTGTGGAATAGAGGTAATCGGTCCTATTGAATTTTTCTTGAATCTCGAAAAAGAAAAAACAGACAGGATCTTCTCAGCTGATGCCTAGACCCTCGCCTTCTTGGGGATCAAGAACTACAATTCCTTTTATCGCATTTTACTTTCAGTTGTGTATACAGATTTCATCGTGAGCTATTAGACGGGAAAGAATATCAACGTTGTCGTTGTATAGGGTCAAAATTTGATATTGGTTAATACCTTGGAATACCTTTACCTGAAACATTAAGCAACTTCTATGATACCTTTGCTGAATCACTAAGCTATAACCTGTATTACATTGAATAGGTCAAACAACTCGAAGCTCGTACGTGATTGTCTTTATTTTTTAAGAAAGGGCTATTATAACATATTATAATAATGACTTCGCCTATATTCTATCCAGTGTAATAAAAAATAGGAAAATAATATCCATTGAAAAGAGAGGCGGAAACAAAGCCAACTTTGAGAGAACCAGGAAGAACAATTGGATTGATTGAATGATGTAAATACCTGGAGACCGCTGTCAGACGGCCAGGGTGGAATCAGCACGACCCTGTCCAGGATAACTGCCGAATCTTGTAGTGACGATATTGAAGATAGAGGTTGCCTGGCCTGCATACATAGTTCTTGGAAATAAAATATACTTTCTCAATGTTTCGACTAAAATATTTTGTCTTTGTCAGGAAAAATAAAAATTGAGGCATTTGGCAAGGTTTTAAATTTATTCAGAGTCGGATGTCAAAAATATTCTTAACGCATTGCCAAATGCTTTGATTTTTAAAGAATAATATAGTGAGTTATTTTTCCATATAAATATATAAAAGCGCATAGTACATATTGTTGCACCAAGTTGCAGTTTTGCAGGGTCGTCGACCTTGGTTTCTTCCTTCTTGGTGTTATACACGTTTCCCGAGCGGGTTTCTATACTCGAAACAAATAAATAAAAGTAAATAAAAATAAATTACCTTTTAAAGTTATTGCGTTTATTTATTCGTTGTCTTCCTCGTAGGTCGCGCGATCCGCAGTCTTCGTCTAGGTCTTCTCTCGCTCCAATAACCAATCAAGATATATGTACAATAAAATATTACAAAAGAAATGAAACTATAAAAAGGAATGATGATAATCTAAATAATCTGTTTTAAATATACATTAAATATCATAGAATATTTTGGATAAATGTAGGGCGCATTAAAATTGAAGCAACAATATAATGACCCTTCCCTCTTATTAAAACAAAGATGTAAATAATCGTAGTAATTAAAATTGTTATTTTGTAGAGTAATTTTATAATACTTAAAAATAAAACAAACCTGGGAGAATAACAGAAAAGGAATAAAAATATTTTTATTGTCTCTGTTTGATAAACTGGTAGAATCAATTGGACCGCTAATATGTCAAAATAAATATTTGAATATTTTTGATTGTTGGAATGGTGAATTGGATGTTGCACAGAATGAACCGATCAATGGATGCCAGGTTTGTTGAAACACGCCAAGCCATAAATAATTCTTTAATAACTTCCCGCCACTACAGCGCTGATCTATAAAATATTGCGCATATATAACTACCTCCCAATATTTCATAAAGCCATTTTTAAATAACTTTCTGTCTTATTACTTTTAACGCTCTGTTTGCACTTTATGTGAAACCTTTGTATGAGATTTTTACATATTTTTATAAGTCATTTATGTTAGAATTTTATTTACATTTTTAATCGATAATTATATACATATTGGATTTGAATATATATTAAATGACTGTAGAATTTCAAAATATATTATTAGGTATTGTTTCAATGTTTCTAATAGAGTTAAATAAAATTCTATAGAGATGAGTCCATATAGCTCTCCGATTATTTGTAAATATGACTCAAGAAGACGTTGTTTTTATATAGTATTCATACATTGCAAGCTTACGTGCATGTCTCTTCTTCACCAAGTATATAGAATTATAGCTACAAGAAAATGTTGCATATGTACAAATATTTATTGAGAAATATACTACAGTCCAAAGCTATCTTAAAATGTTCGGGGCTTTGGCCTCTTCAGTACAGGCACGGCTTCAATATTATAACATCTTACGAGAGAAGTTGTTTATAGGTTGACCATTGTTCTCAATCGTCACAGAGCTAGTGCTCCAGTATATTCCCCATAATAATAATACACTCTGCGCTGTGTAAAATACAAAGAAAAATGCTATAATTTGATGGATATTTAAAGTTAGAGATGTTCTCCCTACCGCACACCAATGAATACAATATCTTGGTCCGGAAAGTTACATAGGGAAGTATTAAATCAAACATGGCCGCTATATTTGCCAGGCGGTCATTAGGGAGATTCAAACTGCTATTTAATTAAGTGGTGGGGGCGCTGTATGCTTCCTTGAAGATATACCATTAGTCCTGATTGTTTTTCCTCCCTCTTGCCTTGTTTCTGGTAATCTAAATAACAAAGTTCCATCGACATGTATACTGTCTTTTTTAAATATTCATAGATTTCAACTGTTTTTATGCGTATTTTCGGTATTTATTTACAACAAAATGACTCAAAAATACCTTTGAAAAATATATTTATACTAGACGAATGGCCCGGGCAACGCCCGGGGTTTACCCGAGTGCGAATATATTTTAAAAACGTTGTCTTGGGTGGTCGCTATTGACAGGGTGGTCTGTATAGACAGGTGGATGTATCACACAGCTGATAACAGGGTTGTCTAGAGTGGTCGCTATAGACAGGGTGGTCTGTATAGACAGGTGGATGTATCACACTGCTGATAACAGGGTTGCCTAAGGTGACCGCTATAGACAGGGTGGTCTGTATAGACAGGTGAATGTATCACACAGCTGATAACAGGGTTGTCTAGAGTGGTCGCTATAGACAGGGTGGTCTGTATAGACAGGTGTATGTATCACACTGCTGATAACAGGGTTGTCTAGAGTGGTCGCTATAGACAGGGTGGGCTGTATAGACAGGTGTATGTATCACACTGCTGATAACAGGGTTGCCTAAAGTGACCGCTATAGACAGGGTGGTCTGTATAGACAGGCAGCTGATAACAGGGTTGTCTAGAGTGGTCGCTATAGACAGGGTGGTCTGTATAGACAGGTGTATGTATCACACTGCTGATAACAGGGTTGTCTAGAGTGGTCGCTATAGACAGGGTGGTCTGTATAGACAGGTGTATGTATCACACTGCTGATAACAGGGTTGCCTAAAGTGACCGCTATAGACAGGGTGGTCTGTATAGACAGGTGGATGTATCACACTGCTGATAACAGGGTTGCCTAAGGTGACCGCTATAGACAGGGTGGTCTGTATAGACAGGTGAATGTAACACACTGATGATAACAGGGTTGCCTAAAGTGACCGCTATAGACAGGGTGGTCTGTATAGACAGGCAGCTGATAACAGGGTTGTCTAGAGTGGTCGCTATAGACAGGGTGGTCTGTATAGACAGGTGGATGTATCACACAGCTGATAACAGGGTTGTCTAGAGTGGTCGCTATAGACAGGGTGGTCTGTATAGACAGGTGGATGTATCACACTGCTGATAACAGGGTTGCCTAAGGTGATCGCTATAGACAGGGTGGTCTGTATAGACAGGTGAATGTAACACACTGATGATAACAGGGTTGCCTAAAGTGACCGCTATAGACAGGGTGGTCTGTATAGACAGGCAGCTGATAACAGGGTTGTCTAGAGTGGTCGCTATAGACAGGGTGGTCTGTATAGACAGGTGTATGTATCACACTGCTGATAACAGGGTTGTCTAGAGTGGTCGCTATAGACAGGGTGGTCTGTATAGACAGGTGTATGTAACACACTGATGATAACAGGGTTGCCTAAAGTGACCGCTATAGACAGGGTGGTCTGTATAGACAGGCAGCTGATAACAGGGTTGTCTAGAGTGGTCGCTATAGACAGGGTGGTCTGTATAGACAGGTGTATGTATCACACTGCTGATAACAGGGTTGTCTAGAGTGGTCGCTATAGACAGGGTGGTCTGTATAGACAGGTGTATGTATCACACTGCTGATAACAGGGTTGCCTAAAGTGACCGCTATAGACAGGGTGGTCTGTATAGACAGGTGGATGTATCACACTGCTGATAACAGGGTTGCCTAAAGTGACCGCTATAGACAGGGTGGTCTGTATAGACAGGTGAATGTAACACACTGCTGATAACAGGGTTGCCTAAAGTGACCGCTATAGACAGGGTGGTCTGTATAGACAGGTGAATGTAACACACTGATGATAACAGGGTTGTCCAGAGTGGCCGCTATAGACAGGTGTATGTATCACACAGCTGATAACAGGGTTGTCTAGAATGGCCGCTATATACAGGGTGGTCTGTATAGACAGGTGGATGTAACACACTGCTGATTACAGGGTTGCCTAAAGTGCCGCTATAGTCAGGGTGGTCTGTATAGACAGGTGGATGTAACACACTGCTGATAACAGGGTTGTCTAGAGGGGGGCAGGGAGGACACGTGTTCGCCGGCAGCCAATGGGCGCGAAATTCTATCCGTGAGCTTCAGACATACAGACAGAATAAGGCAATTATATAAGTAGATGAAATAAACTACGATAATGTATTTATATAGGCATAGGGTATGTATATATATATATAGGCGAGAATATATGTATATAAGCATGTATATCCAATGAAAATAAAATACGGTAACATTAAACATCAAAATAGTCGCGCGTGCTAAGTGTGGGTAATAATTGCATTTACAGAATCAATGATAGAACTTTAGGGTCTGCCGAATGGATATCTGTCAGTCCACCATGAAACCTGTAATGGGATCAACATACTTCGTTGGCTTATGACATTGTTTGTCTACAGTTTGGATTGACCCTGAAGACCCATTTGTTGAGTTTCACATCGCTTTTATCTTGAAAGATTCTAAAACAACCTTTATTTAACCAATTATATCTCGAAAACACGAAAATTAGTCTCTTCTCCGTCGAATAGCAGATTAATTATTTTTACAAAATAAAAATAAAGAAAAAGGCATATTTTGATCTTACAATTTAAAGTTAACTATTTTTTTGCGCCATTTATCAACTAAATTTCATCTAATTGTTGGCTCGAAAATCCAGCCACGTACACGTTTCAGACTGTTGGCCCTTGTCATCGTGGTGCAGACTACAACCAAAGAGAAGAGAGAGAGAAATGGTACTAGAGCCTTTCTAAAAATAAAGAACCACGTATTTAAGGCCAAATGTATGTGGGGAACTCATCCCAGAGCAATTTCACTTTTAAACCTTTTTTCATAAATAAATTCGTGATCAAAATTTGACATCAAAATAATCACAAAAAATAGTTGCTGCCATCAACAACTGAAGCAATGGGTATATTATGGAATATCGTGTGATTAGTGTGTAAATCGGTAAAGGCTAGGAAACATGAGTAAAATTATAAAACAAAACAAAATTAAAAGATACTGATTGCGAGAGGTTTTTTGTCTTTTGGATTTAATTTTATGCGCAAGTTCTTTGATCTTACAAAACAAAATAAAGTTCCAAATATATTTTTTCATTTTGTAGAGGCTACTATATGTGTTGTCTGCTATTGTATTGTAGTGTATTTTATAAATTAAGTACAACAAATGAATATAATGTTAATAGTATTTAAACATTGTGATTCATTGAATGACTTTTGTAATACTTTTATAATGTTATAAAATATGAAAAACAATGGTGTAAGAATGATAAAAATTGTCGGTCATCAAATAGTACGAGAATAATATTTGATTGACCGGTGTTGTAGATTCGGTGTCAGCATATTTAATTCCTCTCTCTATACTTTATAATTGGTATTGATTTATACACTTTATTAACATATTGACAGATTGTTTTCTATTAATTCTTGTAAATAATTTGACCATTGTGTGATGACGAGGAGTATCTAAAAACTAAATTGTTACAAAGCTTAAATCTACACAAATAAAAATTAACAACATGTACCTGAGACATCAGTAAGGTCAATTCGGATCAGTGATCGCTTCCAAAGAAAGTGGCCCAGGACTGGCTGACTTGGGATTTAGTTGGAGTTTCTTTCCTCTCGATATGTCCAATTTAATCCTCCGTTGGTTCGGATATTGCTGAATAGGTGGAGGCACCTTATTTGGTAGAATTTCTTAGACTACACATTTACGTACACGCTGCAAGTTTTCTATTTTTCAGCTTTACCATGTAAATCCATCAGTGATAGAGGTTTGCAAAGTTTCAATTGACCCGTAATTTTAACAAATCTTTCAACAAGTGCGCGACCGTTATCTTTCCCTTCATATTGAGATTATCTACACGAACGGTGAACATTTTCAATGAATGAAAGGAAGAAAAAAAAAACAAAAAACATTGGTGAAGAGCTGATATTTTCGGACTACTTGAGTCAAAGTTCCAAGAAAACATTTTCTTGAAAAAAAAAAAAAAATTGAACTAGCAGCGGTCGGACCGATTTGATTCAATGACATATTAATTTGTTTATTTAGCGAAAATTACTTATTTTTAAATTGTTTATTAACACACACTGACAATATATAAATATATTTATTTTAAACCCATGTGTTATATATAAAGGCCATACTCTTAAATAATATGATAATTTAGCACGTCATCTGTTATAAAATAATATAAACTGTTTTTGACGCGTATGTTACTTTTTGAACTGAAACCTTTTTTTCTACTACCCTTACTGCAATGATGAAATAATGGGAAGGCCTGGTTCATCAGTGGTAAACCCTCCCAGCGGTTTCGCCATTTTAATATACCATACCGCTGGAAACAGCCACATCCAATATTACAGCGGTATGGTAGGTTAAACTGAGAACCGCTAGGAGGGTTAAGCACTGATGAGCCAGGCCCTCCCATTATTTTATCATTGCAGAAAGTGCAGTAGAAAATTGTTTTAGCTCAAAAAGAATTATACACGTCAAAAGTAGTTTATATTTCACATGTATAATTGTATATAATTTAATCTGTTAAAAAAAAACTGATATTAAAATATTAAACTTTAAAGAGGAGAGAAATAAGTCAGTACAATGACCCACATCGATTTATTTATGAAATTTTCACAAAACATCAAGAAAAGATTTACCACTAATGAGCCAACATTTAGAAGTTTGCTCAATTTTATTGTTGGTAGGTTTTTTTTCAACTAGTATGGCGGTGAAAATATTTTAAATTAATATGCACATATTCTAGAAATGATATTTAATAAATAATGTTTATTCTACCCAAATTTAATATTTAACATAGACAGAATATATATGCCTTTTAATTAAAGACAGAATATATTCCAAAAAAGTTGAGATTTAGTTCAAATACTTTCAAAGACATATTTTTTCAAATGGAAAAACTAATATTAATGATGAAAGGGTAAAATAAAATGAATCGATATATCGAAAATGAGGATTGGTTTGTGAGCTAATGATACAAACTATATATCTTCTGCTGTTATTTTCTACATTTTCCTCTAAATTGAAATATATTTCGTTTGGAAATAATTTTCTCTCTTTTTAAATTTCAAATTATTTATCATTTTACTTATTTGATGCAAACAACTCACGTAATACGTACGAGCTGGGAATGCATTAGTGTTTCCTGTTAATATATTGTAAGATCTCAATTTATACAATAATTTAATAATATTCAAACATGAGAATATATATTTTATATTCGAAAAATATTATTATATTGGTTGAAAGATGATATTTTAATATTGGATAGTTATATCGATAAAATATTTCAATATTATTATTTTTGAGTATAAAAGTATATTTATATTTTAAAATGTTTGTGGATATGAAATTATATATATAATATTTTATAAATAAAATTATTTTTCAATGTGAAGTCACTCTCGTGTGTACACAATATACATATATTATATATAATTATCTCCCGGGTAGTTGGCGTTTTGCGCTCCAGGAGCCCGGGTTACTTCTATCTCTCTCTCTATAATTATCTATATATATTTTATATTAGAGAGATAGAGAGAGACTATGTACCTAAAAATATTATGATTTATATAAAATAGTTTGAATTTATATTGAAATATTATAAATGTTAATCGATAAAAGTTTACCATTTTAATCAGGATTTTTGTTAAAATATTTTTCGAAGCAGCCATTTTTAAAATTCAAGTTTGAAATAATTAATATTATTTGGGAAAACACCTTTTTTCTTATAATTTAAAAATCAGAGCTTCCATATATTGTTTTTTTTTTTAAATATAAATATATATTTTTATCAAAATTTCATAGAATATTCTCAAAATATAAATATGTATGCAAGTCGATTATCAACTTATTCAGCGATGCCAAAACTTCTGTTCTCCATTCTTCCAAGAATCATACATTGTGACACTGCCGCAACCATTCTATATGGTCATAGCTATGTTCAGGCAAACTACGCAAACACTTTGAAAGAGTACCCGATTTGCCCCCAATGCCAGAATGACGAAAGTAATGTAAATGTAAGAAGTGTATGATCTCCTCTTTACCTATCCAACTTTCCAATACCAAAGAACCTATCAATTCCCCATTAACTTGGTATTGCTTGTCATTCTTCCGAGAAAGATATCTACTTGGCTCATTTAATATCTTAAACCGCCTTGTAACTAAAGCTGAAAAGAGTTTTGTACGCTTTAGGAACCTCGGTTAATTTTGTTTATTCAGCAAATTTCTGAATTACCGAAATTACGAAAAATATCATTTAAAACCTAAAAATTCCGAAGTTCCAAACACATGTATCGCATAAAAGGGATTATAAATAAGACCTATTACATTTAAGCTAAAACCCGATAAAAGACCAAAAATATAAAGCTCTGATTATTTTTTTTTAATTTGTGATTTAAATTAAAAAAAAAAAATGTAGACGTATTCAACATAAATTTTATTAGTAAATTAAATTTAATTACCATCTATCGTTAAAAATTTTACACAAATAAATTTACTGGCAATGCGCCTTTTTTAAATATCATCAAATATTATCTCTATTGACAATATTTTATATTTAAAATTGATGTTTTTAAAATTCCATAGGAGAGGGGGGGGGGGGGGGTCGGCTCATTAGTGGTGAACCTTACCAGCGGTTTCGCCAATTTAATCTACCAGACCGCCTTTTAGAGCTCTAATACTGTAATGGAATATTCTGCTTATATACGCTGCACTGAAGGGTGCAATCTCAGAAATGGTATTCAAGCCAACTATGGACATAAGCCTTTATGTTTTTTGGTTTTGTCGCTGATTTGAGTTTATTATATTCACATTAAAGGTCAATAGATGAAGTATAAAAATTCAATATAGGATTTTCCTTTATGTATAAAAGAAAAATTAGTACTTTGATGCTTTCATTTCTTATTTATAAATTTACCTATATTTTAATAAGAAAAAAAGTGTTAAAATACTATTTCTCTAGAATAGATTCTTTATTAAATATTAAAATATCAATTTTTATAAATAATTTATCCCAAAAGGATCTATAGAATGTAATCCCAAATATGAAATTGAGGTAACCTTTAGAGGATTTAGATGGTGGAAACCACGGCCCTACTTTAAAATCATAAACTAACTTTAAAGAGAGTTTAGACTTAAGCCTTCTGTTTAAAAGTCCATCTCATTAACTCAACAACGAACGTTGTCTTTTAAAACACCTCCTCCTCCAACTTCGCCTGACATGGGTCTAACTTGAAACACTCCTTTTTTTTGGTCGAGTGGATTATTTCGTACAATATTAATTATCTAAAATCAATGTCTAAACTCTCTCTGATTATTATTAGATCTTAATTAACAACTCGATCATAACTTCAAAGAAATGTTTTCAAAGAAACCTTTCAATAAAATCTCAGAAAAAATATATTGATATTTTAGCATTTAATTAATTGTATTGATATGAAATAGAAATGAAAATATCAATGAAGAGTTACAAAAAACATTTAACATTAACTTCAAAGAGAAATTATATTAAAAATACTTATACCCCAAGCCAATATTATCTATAACTTACTGGATTATCGGAATTCTGTTTTAAAACACATTTACAAAGAGAAAATATAAGAAAACAAATTTGTTACTAAGCGAATTCTTAATCATATCCAAATTTGATAAATAAAGGCTACTCATGTTGATTGATATTTTGATAGCGTATTTGGGCCTCAATGATTAGAACCAGCTTCTTAACTCGTTTTTAAATAAAATGCATTTTTAAAATGATCGTCTTATAAATTAGGCTTATGAAATTTATGACTCGGAGAAAGCAATAATAGCTAAAATAAACTATGCAATTCATACTGTAATTTTTCTCCAAGAGATGGAATACAAAATATAGCCTTATTATATAAGGAATTATAGATTATCTTTTGAAAATATGTCTTTCGTCAAAATGGACGAACACTATACGCTATCTACGCGAAGACCATATGCTAAAATCATTGTCTTAAGGTAATTATTTAAAATAATCCAAAGTTGGTGTTGTGGTTTTGTAGCTGATCCTATTTTTTAAGCGGTCAATTGATGGGATATGAAAAGAGAGTATATAGTGTATAGGTTCTCTGTTTATCTCCTGACAATGAATAGCCATTTTAAGGATAGATATTCCAATAAAAAATCATTTTATAGCCATTGAACGAGTGAAAGACTATGCAAAGAGATGTATATAGCATAAATCCATAAATATAAATATATTAACTCTTAAAAATATTTCTTTGTATTAGTTTAAAACTATATATTGTTTCATTGTCCTGGGGGGTTGGCTTCATGTCAATGTTAGATTGGTCCATATCAATATTATATGTGAGACCAGAACGAGTAATCATAAAACAAAGTTATTATAATAAGGAAAGTATTTACAATAATTTTCAATCTTAAAGAAAACTGAGAGATATCTAAACAAAATATTTACAAATAAAATGTCGACGTCACGTGACTCATGATGATAAACCGAGTAGATCACCACTGAGTATTCTGTGACAATATTGTACATATTTCAACGTTTATATAAAAATAATTTATATATATATAATATCTAAAAAAGAAGGATTAAAATAGGAATAAACTGTTTAATTTTGCTGCTCGATATATTGCAGCTAAAAAGGGATCTCAGTTCTCAGTAACGCAGCTGTTAGAAAAATATTTTAAATGTTTTGTGTGGTTGCGTGTCTGGAATGTTTTTTTTTACTCAATTGAGGTTGGTCGAGATCCTTTCTTAGCGAGACTTTAAACTATTGGAAAGTTGATTGAAATAAAAACTACCTGAAGATATTTTAAATTAGAAATAAATTGGGATAATTTGATTCCTCCAGAGTTTGTGTGGAGCGCTAGACTAGCGGATTTCGTGTCAATTGTTTGAAACCTTTATTTGAACTATTTTAAACGTTTTGAGAATTTGACGGTAGTTTTGGACTCTTAAGTTACCAGCGGTATAAGAGAAATATATTTAAACCTAAGCTAAATACCATTGGAATAAATTGAGTTAATTGGCGATCCATTAAATAAAGGAATAAAAAAGAAACCTTTTACTAGGATTTATGGGGAAAAAAATAAAAAATTCCCAAATTTTGAAGGATTGTTTATTTTCTTCCCAATTTATTGTTTAATTAAAAATTCACACAAACCTCATTGCTCGAAGAAAATGGTTTCAACAAAAATGATTGGAAGAAAATATAAATATATAGTCCTCATTGTCATCAAATAAAAATGATTTTATCCTAAAAAAATTGAATGTGTTTATTTTCAAATTACTAAATTATCCCCAACAAATATTCAATATTAGGGTAACCTCAATCACACACAAAGGTTTTAAGTAACAACACCAAAGTGAACAATATCTCTATTAACTCCGATAGACAAAAAACTGCAATGATAGAAGTGATGGGTCAACTACCCCGGCCGGAGGTGACAAAGTGTCACTACAACGGTACATGAATGTTGTCACTGCAAGTTTGACAGCTGTAATTACCCGGAAGTCATCTCACGGGACAAATTTAATTTAGCGTCGTCAAGCTTCTTCTTAATTATCTCCCTCGACTTAATATTCCATAACTTATCTTTTTCCTGCAGGCTTGTCGAGCTTTTTCTCTCCCTCCCGACGTTTAATCTGAATTGGAAATGATTCCAAAGACACTTTTTATAATGGGACATAGCATTAGGCCGCTAATTATCCTGATCACTTTGTAAATGGACCGTTTTTTCCAACATGGGTTCATTTAAACCCTATATTGATCCGGCCACGTGGAGAATTCAATTTTGCTAGATATTGTAAAACTTTAGAATGACGTTATATGGAGATATAACTCTAGTTTAAAGATGTTTTATCACTAGTTTGTAATGATAGAGAGAGAGAGACACATTGAACAACTTCAAGATATTTGAAGATTTCATACATAATTTGATAAGTCTGAATAGACCTTTACAATGTCTGCTATGGAGTGAAGAGTGTAGTTTGAGGTGCCATAAAATGGTTGTAGCGAAAAGGCCTGCTTCATATGTCATTAAATTTCAGCTATCTCCCTATTTCGACATTTTTCAATCAAATAGATGGCTGAAATAGTTAATATATATTACTTCGTTTATATAATCAAAGCATCAAGTGTCTTGGTAGATTGTTTAATTTGACTATCGAGGTTATGATAGTAATAAATTAAGTAGTTGATATTTTTATCGCGCATGATGCTTCAATTTGGAAGACCCACATTTACGAACTGTTTCTATATAGAGCATACATTATTAAGGCATAACACATATTGTCATTTTGGAAATCTTCAAAAAGGTAAGTCATATCATCCTCACCCAGAGGAATTGAACTATGTACCATTTGCATATTGATTTTAGCCATATAATTGTAGCAGTCAGCACTACGCCACTTTTATTTAGTGATCCAGTCCTTCGTTGGAATTCTCATCTAATCAAACCATCCTGGACTGAGGAGAGCTATAACCATAATATTACAGGGAGATTTCTGTATTTAATGAAACTAGTGTTTTGTAGTTTCCACTAATCTGAGTCTACAATACTGTAGAAACGGATGACGCAAGCTTCTTTACGTCTATTAAAACGTGTTGAATTCTTCCCCCTTCCACATACTACAATTATTAAATAGGCGCAACCATTCCGCTCAAATAATAATTTAAGAAGCGCCATCTATAGGAATAAAATCAAACAATATATTAATTAGTATCGACAATTCTAATTTGATAGAGATGGAGCGGTCAGCATATGTCTATTCAGTCATTTCGCTGCTTTTCCTTCTCTACTTCTATTTTTTTACCCAAAATATTATATTATTTATAATATTATATAAACTATTTTTGTAAAAATATATAAATAAATTTTATCATAATTGGTATCCTATAAAAGGTATGCGTGGTGTATTTATAGGTAACAAGTTCAACAAGCGGGTGATTAGCTAGTTAAACTAGATTATTTTCTTATTGTCTGGTAAGAATGTCGTCGTTCTTAATTGGGAGGGAATTCTTCTCTAATAAATGGGTCAGATTTATCAATATAATCCTCGCCATTCATTTACATAAATTAGTCCTTCTGTAAACTCGAATTTAATACCTCGTGTTATTTCAGAGTTAAAGTAGAACTAATATGGACTTAATTCGAAATAAATGGCTCCTTCATAAGATTAAATATAGTTCCTATATTCACACTCTATAGAACATAGATTAGAACAGCGACCTGGGGTCTAATCCTGCATTGAACACTTTTTACTATTTGCACATGGCTTTCGATTCTTGCACGAGACTAAACCCTCCAATGAATGGAATTAAGAGATTCTGGCATTTTGTAAATACAGATATCGAACGGCTATCTACATATTAAGAAGACATGTGGTGCACTTACAGTGAAAGGCAGTCGCTAACTGTACCACGTGAACTTGGGACTATTAGACAAACCTATTATGAACCTATTAAGAAAATCTTAAATTGTAGGAATATTTGTAAATTAATATTTAGTCAACAATGGACTATACGATATGGATATTTTTGAAACAAGTTGATGTAGAGAGAGATGTTAGGAAATCATTAATATGTTATAATTATCATTTTCCGAACCTGGGGGCTATTCCAATTAGCCCGGCATCATCCTAATTTGCATATTCTCAGTTCGAAACTATCCTTGTAACTGTTCCGCACTCTATATAGTCTACCCCGGAACCGTTAAATATTGAAGGAGGATATGCGGGGGGAAAAGAAGAATCAAATTCACACATTTCTCTTCATTTAGATCTAAAGAAAAAAAGCCCGATATTTCCTACCGTACCATTAAATATATATTCATATATGTAATAGGATATGGAAATGAATACTCCAGAGGTAAAAGGCCACAAGATAGCTAGGTCCCTAGAAACAGGCGTGCTGACATGGCGCCAGAAATGAGACTGTCCAGTATGGGCCGCATTTCCTTTAAAATTGCCTTCTCCTCTTTTGAACTGTCTTCTAACAGCCACCCCCCCTCCCTACCGGGGCCAAAGGTCGGACCTTTCCTGTTCCCTGTTTTCCTGTTTTTGAAGCTTTATGGCGCCAGGTTTTGTCACGGGTATCTCCAAAGGACGTCAGCCTATCTTTAACTCTATTAATTCCAAACAAGTTATAATAATAAGGGATATTTTATTTTTATTTTTATATTATAGTGTCCCTCCTTTTTCAAGAATTTTATATAAGTTCGACGGGAATGTCATATAAATTTTGAAAAGAAGAAATTTTTTTTTTTTCCAATTTATAAAATGTGATGTGTAATTTTAAAAATGCCTTATTATACACAACATGAGTAAACATAGCACACATGGTATACAATTTATAAAGTATTTACATTAAAAATATATATATTTTTTAATTAGAAGCGGCAGACACAGCAAGAGGGAAGGAAATATATGAAAGCGTGATTGGAAATGAAGGTGAGCTTACTAACGAAGTCTCAAAAGTAAAGGATTAAAGTAAATCAACGAGTTGTTTAGGATGCGCGTAAGCGAAATGTGCAGGGTCGGACAAAATATACAGCGCTGGCGGACTATGTTAGGGATAATTTGGCTATGGGCTTTGCTGCAGTTAATAAAATAAGACATTTGATTAAAACATGACCCTTTGATCGTACTTCGACCTTGTTGCTGTGAAAATATATAAAATAACAAGTAGTGAATCGAGTGAATAGATAGAATAGAAGAGGAGACTTGCTAAACGAACACGTATGGAAGGTTCGTCACACGTGGACCAGAAACCCGCTGATCAACTAAGTTATAAATATCTTTATATATTATTGTATATATCAAAATGAAGGACAAAACAAATAGTTGATAAGGTATAAATTTGTCATGTAAACTTGTCTCCATGTCACTAAGAAAGGGAAATCAATTAGAAATAGCAAGAGAAGTAAAGTGAGGGAAATTTATATTAAAGTATTTTTTTTTTTAAGATTGAAGCTTTTCTGTAATGAATGGACGCGGAATGTCTATCTAATTTTATTTCTGTCATTAAACGAGCTCAATATAAACTGTATTAGTATAGATTACAGAGGTAAATGTGAACAATTCTAAATGTTTAAACTTAAGTGGACCTAGAACAGATCACATTTATAATTTACACCAGTCGGAGAGGAAATAAGCTCGAATACCATTTACCAATTTCTCGAGTTAATAACACCTACCTTGTCAACATAAGATAGATAACTCTTTATTCTCATTTACCTTACACCATTTATAGATTTTTTTATTACTTATGGTAACATCAATGAAATTGATCTTTTTTTCCGGTTATTTTCTTGCAAACGAATAAAGCAACCCCAAATATAATATAAATATTGAATATAAACACATGAAGATTTTCAACAGAAAAAAACTTTCAAATTTAAAGTCACATTTTTCATGTAATTTAATTACAAATCGATAGTTGAATTGCGAAATAGTTTCTATTTGAGACAATAGTAAAGAATATATATCGAATACATATAATATGTAAAATCTTTTTACTTGAATATATAGATAAAACACCATTTCTAAAGAATAATTCAACAATAAAATATATAATGGCCAATTTTAATAAATAAATTATATTTTATTGTTCTTAATAAATATCAGAATAGAAAATTTTAATAATTGCAATCTAATTATATAAATTTTTATTTGAATAAACGTTATTTATATTAATTAATTTTTGAATGTATGTTTTTGAATAATTAATCACATATTCTTTGCTCATATATATTTATTAATATAACAATATTAGCAAGATTTTAAGTTAAACATATCTTTCAATGGCGTTTCTACCAAGTACAAACATTCAACAATATGTTTGTAAAAGGCATACAGAAATTTTCAATAGTCTATCACTTCTCTAATATCACTAAAATTTGACAATGTGGTTAATATTATAAAATTGTAAGGTCTTATATATATATATTCGAAACAATCCACTTTCCCTTTTGTTCTTTATATTTATAGTCATGTAGAGAAATGAGTCAACACAAGCATGAAGATAGCTGTGTGTGCGCGCGCAATTTATTATGATTGAAACAATAACCGTCTATCAACATAAAATGATAGAGAAAGAAGAATTAAGAAAAATACGATAAGTAAAAATTATCAAAATATATAAATGATATTTTGATAAAAAAAGATGTGCATGAAAGTGAGGTATGAGTGTGTAAATATTCTAGAAACCTTTCTTGATTTAAAATATTTTATTCGACCCCACACTCTCCTACTTGTTTCTTTTTTTCTGAATGAAAAGTAAAACGCCTCATTTTTAAAATTTTTATTTTCCAAAAAAGAAAGCGCCTTTTCAACTCCCAAACATAATATATTAGTTGAATTAAAACATTCAAAAGTTGCTCTTCTGAGCAAAATGGGCGCTTCTCGCGTCTTGATTTTGTTTCAGTTGAGAGAGGGGCTCTTTCTTCAACCAATGACGATCGTCCTCCCGGGATATTCAATGCACACACATATATACATATTAAGCCATATATAATGGAATTGAATTTGTGCAATTAAGACTAGTGGTTATTAAAATTAGTTAGCAATACATATAAATATATATAGATATAAATATTTATATCTTATAAATAGATCAAATGTAAACAACTGAGTGATTCAAACAACATCTCCAAGAATGTCTGTGGTTAATATATTCCATCTTCTGACAATTATTAGAAAAAGTGTTCCCTCCGTACATCTAACATCCGTGTAAGAACGATCCATCGTCTTAGCGCCGCTGATCATACAAGTTTGATCATCCAGTGTCTGGCTGGTAGTAATTGCCTGCTGGGTAATATTTCATAGCTAGCGGCGCGGTTAATTGTAGTGTTGTAGTCATTTGGAGGATGTAGCCTTTCACCTCTGTTATAGTATTCATATACACACTGTGGTGTCTGAATTTATGTAAATAAGCACAAATAGTAGATCAAATATTAAATACAATTTTTCAATAAAATGAATAAATTTTGTAGACATATAGTTTATTATTAGAATTACGTTTAAATTATATACAAGAGAGTGATTCAGAACATATCCATAAATTAGAGGTCAATAGGAAGTGTATTATATAAAACGGCAATACAACCCTCACAATTCATGCTGATTATTGTGATTCTTATTCCTCCAAATTAGTCTATTTTCGTTTGAGAAGGGCTCTGGAAAAGCTGATGATCTACAATGAGTCTCTCTAAGACATCATAGCCATGTTCTAGATTCAGCTCTAGAGATCTGTTGGCCATATATCCTCTTAATAGCTCCACTCTTATTGAACTTGAAATGCCAAATCTTGATAAGGATTACCATCAATAAAAATGAACTTAGTGTCAATATCGCCCCTGTAAAAACTCGTATAGGACTCAGAAATATTCTTACTGTATATTTTTTCAGTCAATATTTCTTCTTAAAAAATTTGGAGAAGTTTAGCTTGTTCAAAATGACGTCAGCTCAGACAATTAGACCTTTATTCTCCTAAAAGTGTATTTTTTTTTTAGCATAAGTGAGACGGAAGCGGTTTTCATGTTTTCTACAGATAAGGACTTGTCAATAAACAATGTCTAGGTTGAATATTGGCCCGTCAATAAAGATAATATGGGTCCACTGATCTCAGGTTCTGGACCACGGGACCAATTTAATCAGGTTGTACAGCATTGGTCATCTTCCATAAAGTTCACCTTATTGAAGTCCTCGATAAACTGTTTGGAAACTGGCGTTTCAAAAGTACTTATCATCTGCTTATGCAAACTTGCAGTCAGAAGTCTTCTTCGATCTCTCTCGGTTTGGATCATTTTCGGCACTGCCCTGGTCTTCTGGTATTGGTTCCGGTTTTACTGGATTGTTTTTACAACTATTAGTACACAATTCTGCTTACATTGAGATATGATTGGCCTGCTTCCATCATCCCAAAAGCTTCACATCAAAGAGCAAAGGAGAAAATATAATGTGAAGTCATTACTTTTTCTATCTTTCTAACAGACAAATGTTGGACATCCTAACAGAACGAGGTTTTAGCAAGAATAATTAAAATTCATATATCTACACACAAGCTTACAATAAATAAAATAAATAATCGGAATATATTAGATACGTTTTCATACCTCGATCGCATTAGCTAAGTTTGATATTTTAAAACAACGTCTATTAACTTTTACTATACGATACCAGGTATACGTATATACCCATATAGGGCATCAAGATGTTCAATTAAGAAAGTAACAAAGTATTTGTAAATTATCATCCGATTTCATTTTCTTAAATACATATAAAAAAAGATAAATATATTTATATTAACATGGTTTAGGTGCCATTTTCAGGTTTCAAAAACTTACTATAGCAAACGTTATATATATATGTGTGGCATTATAATAATAAGGTGGGGAAGAGAAATTATCACACCACAAGTTAGTAGAGAAACCCAGGCAACCAGAGAGAGAGGGCTCTCTGGGCTGACTCTAGGTTTGCTTTATTATTCCTGGAAGAGAATATATTTTGACATATATATATATATATGTGTGTGTGTGTTTGTGGTAATTTGAACCAACAACCCCATATTGGTAAATATAACAAGAGTATCGTGTTGTATAATAGACATACCTCTGTAAATAATTATACGCATGATTGACATGTATTGTTGCATCTCAATATATAATGTACTCTGTTAAAACTGTGAATAATAAAATAAAACTGTGTAATAGTATAAGAATTGAGCTAAATAGCAGAGATTGAGATATAGAAGTCCAACAACGTTTATGAACGAGGTTTAAAGATGTAAGAAGTTGCCAGGAAGTCGTTAAGAGTGTAAAATGACATCTCTTCCGTGATATCCACGCCCTTATTTCATCCGCTGAAGACCCAGTACTTTCTCATCAGAACGATATATAAACCTCCGCCAAACCGGAAATTTATAGTCACTTCACCATCCGCGGAAGCCCTCGTCAGTTGTCTCCAAGGTCCATCGAACATGCCGCCGTAGAACAGAACTCGTCTTAAATCTCCATCTTTCGCTCCTAGCTCGACTCTATCTGTTCACGGAACTTTCCTAGTACAACTGTGTCCGTTCGTTTTTGTGTGTGGATAATTCCAAGTCTTCCACTCTGCCTCGACCACGACTGCCTGTACTCTGTGAGAACTGTTAAAGTTATTCCAAGGTGCAGATAGGTACTGGAAAACTCTCCACATCCTGACTGTCCCACTTGGTTACTACAGGAACGGAGAGAGTCGACAGGTTCAACCCTCTCGGTTACCATATGAGTTGTATATAAGGAATAATGCAAATATTTTTTACATTTCTTTTCTCTCTCTGTATGTTTATATTAATAATATTTCAAATGATATTCACGGAAAATCTGGTGCACAAGGGTTAACTCTACTCTATATATTTTAGTTGAAGTTTTAAATGCTATATATCGTTATAAAATAAAAATAATTGAAAACTCTAATAGCTATTGCATTTATATTGCAATACTGAGTAGGGATTGTATTCGTGTATGGATAAGTCAGACTTTTATTTAAATATCCATAATAAATTTATCAAAAAAATATAAATTTTACCATATTATTTTCGCCTTCCTATTATTTCAATTTTAAATATTTCGATTTTAGACATCATTTATGCTATAAGACATGTTTATATGGGTGTATTTCTCATACTGATTCCTATAACAATATATTTGAGAGCATGAAACATGTGTTGTAACATGGCTCTGAGAAGGGAAATATTCCACGTCAGGTACTTAAGTGGCGGAGAATATCTCTAATGGCAGAATCGGGGATTAATGAAGAGGTTGGTTTCCTTGACAACCGAGTAAGTAATGCAGCTCGTGGAATCTTTGATGCGCCTCGTCCTGACCTATAATCTAATATTGATAACTAAAGGTATATTTCTCGATGTAATATAATTTACATACTATGGAGGGGTAGAATGTGTAGACAGATGCTAGAATGGATAAACTATATATATGATAGTAATATAATATTCTCATTACGTTCATCTATATAGAAATACAATTGAAGTTGTGGTACTTATTTCGAGTATAAACATGGCCATGATAATCATGGTGGATAGATGGCAACTACCTTTTACTATAAGACTACCACATCTTTACACAGGCAGCACAAAATTTGCGCTGGCATTTTAGTTTCCCTTTTAGTTTTTCGTTGGTGGAGTTGGATTCGTACACCAATATGTGGTTATTCTGTTACCAAGTTGCGAGGTAGCTCACAAGAACTACCAAGGCCTAATACATCCGTGCAAATACTCAAGTAAAATATACTCGAAAACGCTAAACAAATACAAAGGAAGGAGGTAAATAAGTATAAACAGGATATATTCTACAGAACCTGTACTTTTTTTATTCCAGCCTTGATGAGAGCGGACCAAACGTAAGCAGGGGAGCAGCGGACAATGAATAAACACAGAGTACAAAGGCTCTAAGCGTTTTTAGACAACCAACTCAAAAAGAGCTTACACAGTTAAAAGTTAGTTCAACTTTATATTTGTCTGGAGTATTTTTGTTTAATGACGATTTCTTGAGGTTTTAAACTACCGCTGATTCATTTATTGTGTTATATAAACTCTAAAAAATATATCATATTAAATTTCAATTGCCTCAAAATAGAATTCTAATAATTTTATTTTCTATTATATCTTTCTCAAATGCTAGGATAATACCTTAATAAACATAGCCACAAAACACATTAATATTTAATACTTTAAATTATATTTTGAATATTAAATAATCACAAATGAACCTCGTCCAAGACATTCATTTTTAATTATTTTTGTAAAGATACCATCGTAAATAATAAAATAGTTTCTAATTCCATACTGAATTTAGATTAAAATTCTATTAATTAATAAAATATGAGGCGTGTATATATGTAAATAATTTATTAGGTTCTTCTGATATTTACGTATTTTCAAATGAAAATTTTATCCAATTAACTGAATACGCTGAGAGTTAGAAGGGAAATTTGTATCGATTTTTATTTTTGGAGAGATTTTTAATCAAGAATCGATCCTCCTTAACTCAGAAAGAACACCGAAAATATAAATTCACGGGTTCAAATTATCTGAGTGAAATATGTCAAATAGCCCATCAATGTTTATTTATCAATCCTCAGTGTCCGGTCAACCCCTGACCACAGGATGTTCCAGAATAAGAAATATGTACGTACACTTTGTGTGCTCACTTCTCTCATTATAGAAATGTTGTCTTGTGTTTAATATTAATAGACATTTTTGGGCATCGAAGACAAAAAGTGTTTCAAATTAAGAATTAAAAATTAAAATTCGATTTTTATAATTAAAACTCTACGTAGATTCGGAGTCGAGTAAAATGAGAATTTTGAGCTATAAATTTCATAAAGGAATGTGTCACGATATACTCTCAGCTGTTTCTTCGTGTGCCCAATAAAGGCTATTGTTGTTGTTGTTGTTTCTTCGAAGCGTATTAGAAAATTCTGTGATAATGTTGGAAGGCCCGTTCGTCACACAAAGACTCAAATTTACATGTTTTAGAAAACGGTTGTATTCCTCAGGAGATCAAGAATGTCTTGGAGTAACAACTTTAGAAGCCGAACTCTGGTGACCCACAGCAACGGGGAATGATGGGCTTACATTTGTAGCTTTGGTTGTGTGATTATTCCTACATTCAACTTGTATATATATTCTCATTTTTCAATTATTTATAGAAAGAAATAGATAATTAAAAATAATCTAATAGTGATGATGGCAAAACCCCATCTATCGGAATAATATCAACTGAAATTATTTCTTTAATTTTTAGGTTTTAATTTCCATTATTGTTTAATTGCAGGATCAGAGAATGCGATTTATTCGGTTGCCGCTCTATATTAAATTTATTTATTGGCCAAATACCTATTCTTGATTAATCAAGAAAAGCTAATCTCGTACGCGTTTCGGGCTGTTGGCCTTCGTCAGCGTGATGCAAGCTGTACCTCAACGACCAAAATAATATGATCATTCAATATGGTTTATCCTGAAAAAACATGAAATGGATTATTAAGGCCAGAATTGTGTGAGAACGCAAAACAATGTGAAAAAATAATACAAATGTGATATTGTACTGGGATAAGGTGAATAAATTAAGAAAAATAATATTTGTCCAATTCTGGAATAATTAAAATTGAACGAATAGTTGATATTTATTCCTATAGATTGAGCGAACCATCAGCAACTTTCAGTTGCACGATAATAGAGATACCCTCTTTCAAATATATGTATATATATTTGTCCAAAAAGAAAACTACATTAAAATAATACATTTTTGTCTAACACCAGACGAAAGTAGGCAACGTACTCTTAGTGATAAAATATGAGCCAACGCACCAGTTTTCTCAAATTTCAGACAAAAGCAAACCTGTATGCCATGGGTTGACTGTCATCAGTACAAGGTCGGCTTCAATTTCACAACAACCTAAGGGGGAAGTTGTGAAATCTGTCAATTTGTCAAAGAGGTGTTAAGCTACTGAAATGGCAGGACTGATTCTCATGAAAGAATATAACATTCCGGCAAAAAACCATAATAATGAATAAACATACTAATTTAGTCAATCAAATCAATGCCTTGTATATCGTCGGTGAAATAATTATTGTATTAATTTAATCAAATTATCTGATATTATCCATGTTTCACTATCTCATTGTTGAATCTCACTATATAGAATAACTATATTACTATTGATATTTTGTTTTCTTTTTTAATTGTAATTATCGTATCGGATTCAAGTAAATTTCCATTTTTCTCTAATTATCGATAGCTTTTCTAGGCGTCAATATAAAAAATGTATAGCTTTTTAAAATAATTATTACACTTGTGTTTCACCTGATTAGCCGAGTATTGACTTAAAATCTTCTGTATTTAACGCAAAATTATATTTGAATCCGAACTTTCCCGCGGTCCCAACTCCAAAATACAATTCTAGCCATGAATAGAATAGATGAAATAGTACATTTAATACCAAATCGGATCTAACACCAATAGTATCAAATTAGGAATTTAATAGAATAATTTAATTGAATACCTTCAAAACCAATATATCTGTTTTATATGCATATCTTTGTCGAAAAAATATTTTCTACTTGTAGTTAACCCCATAATTTTTAACCTAATTAGGAGGTTTTCAGTGTATAAATATAAATAAATATTGATAAAAAAAAAAAACTACAGCGGTTTCCCAAATTTCGGTTTGAATTCAAGACCGAGGAATTATTAACCACATGCCTGGTCTTATATCGAGAATCGAACAGAAAATATTTTAGAGTGATGAATACACTTTAGAAATGTTTAAGAAAATATAAAAAGTTTTGAAGATAGAGGGCGAGAGGCAGAAAGTTGATTATAGGCGAAGAAAGGATGTTTTCTAGGAGTTGCAAGTGTTAGATTTGAAAGGGTCTCCTCAGAGTAATCTGTTTCCAATACCCAGAAGGTCTTATCGACGCCTCACCACGCCAGAATTAATCTTTCCTTTCAAATCATTAATCTCCTGCTGCGGATTAAAAACACCGAATAAATTTCGATGAGAGATCGATACCAACTAACCAATACTATACCGGTATAATTACTTACCAACTCAACCTGAAGTTTTCAACCATCTTTATAACTTTTCTTTGATGAAAAGATATTTTGTGTGAAGTAGTCTGAAGATTACGCCGATCTCTAGTTATAAAAAAGTTAATGGGTTATTTATTAATACGATGAACCCTCCTTTGAACGACCCTCTCCTTGAACCTTGGCAACACAGGGAATAAAGGCCAACTATCGTTAAAATGTCAAAAAAAATATCTTAACAATCTGCCAAATTCTTTCAATCTTCGGGAACACGCCTCATATACTAACCATATCCACTAATGGACATACCCACTAACCAAAATTAGCCTCTTTCATTCGGCTAATCTTTCTATTCCTAGAGTTGAATATATGACTGTGTCTTCTTCAGACCTACTATTTAAACGCCTCATAGAAAAGATCAAATATTGAAGAATCTAATTTTATTAGATTCACGGAATTAAAATAATGTCTTCTACCAAACCTCTATGATTTATCGTCTCATTGTTTCATGAGGAGATAGAGGATACATATTATGAAAACGCATGCAGAAAATGCATATATTCAAAATCGTTATATATATTTGCTTATATCGTTGGGATTCATATCAGTAAATATTCCATTCCATTCTTTTCGTTAATTCGGACGAGAATACGCCATATTCATTTGTAAATATTTTATCATAAACTAATCAAAAATATTTTAAAAAGTTTTATCAATATCGTATTTACTACAAATAATTATTTAGAGAAGCTGGATATTAATTAATAGTTTTATATACATGACAATGGTGCCTTTATCGAGAAAACCATTGGGATAAATTTGAAATTTAAATATTTGTTAGCAAATAATCAAACTATAGGAGGTTTTTTTGTTTCAATATTTAAACAGTATTTGAATGGATTAAAATATTCAGCAAAGCTTCGGCAGTTACGCGTCATATGCTGAGTAGGAAAAGGAATAAGCGAAAAGAGAAGTTTATAGAAAAGAGCGAAAACAGAACTATGATAATAGTTTTCAATAATTAAATACAAGCTAAGGTGGAGAAATATTTCCTATTTCCTATCTTCTCTTTTGAGGTGAGATAATAATGTGGTATTTTTTTTTTTTTTTTTTTAAATATAATATTGTAGTTTTTAAAGCCTATGAACTGATGACAATCTAGTGTTAAATGGCGGAATACAATATAAGCTATTATATTAATTATAGAAACCTAAATATATTTACATATCGAATCAAATACAATAAATAACAATTATAAGCAAAATAAGTAGGCGTTTACTATACTATACAGAGACATCATTGACTAGCTGGAGTGGAGATGTAATCTTATAGAAAATAATTGAATTTAAAGAGTTGTGTGGGATGCTAATATATAATGTTTTATATCAGCCGATGATATATAAAAGTTACATTAAGTTTTAAAATATTTGCGATATGTCGGCAATAAATACCGAAACAAATAACACAGTACCTATTATATATAATTATATTCTCTATAAAGGAACACCTTCATTTTTAAAATACATTAAAACACTTGATAAAACCTACCTACCACTTCACCAGATAAAACATCCTTTAGATAGATTTGAATTTTTTAATTCTTCCCATTAAATATTGTAGCTGTTCCTATACACTGATGAAGCCATTAAACTCAAGACTATGATTACAGGTTGGCCTTTGTTCCAATTTGCTAAAACAGGTGTTTTAACTTATCAACAGTTCAGAATCGGCAACCTTTCGTTATATTTATTATTTGATGCATTCAAATCCTATTGAATATATAATAAATGTTTGAATTATTATAATTATTCTTGATAATTTAATGGATAATGATGTTTATTAGCTCCCAAATTATTTTGGTTAAGAAATTTGAAACGTGACAGGCCCCTAATTTATTCCTAAAATTAAAAGATGCCAAAAGAACCAATATATTATATATCCGTTTAAGTATATAAAAATATTGCCGTATATGAAGGAAGTGAATGTTTTTAAGGCCGGTTTTAAAATAACATTTTAGTTTTAAAAAACAAAGGAAAGGTAATTTAGATAACTGATGAATTATCTAAATTGCTCGACCCGTTTTTATTTTTAAAAAATCCATTCATCTCTCTCTTTTAAATGCTTTAAAAAACTTTAATGAGAGTAAATTTAATTCCGAAATCTCTCAGTATTTTAAATGCTTTTCTTCCTTTTCTTTATTCTGGAAGTTTTTTTTAACGCAGTTTTTATTTATTTCGTATGAAAAACAACTTTGTATAGAGAAACGTAAGCAAATCTTGTTTTTACCATCAAATAATTACACTAATTAATTAAATGGCTACTAATTTACCATTTCTTCTTAGATTTAGTACGAAATCTAAAAATTGGTATTTCTAGAAAGCCATGTGTGTGTGTGTGTGTGTGTGTGTGCGCGCGCGCCGTTGTAAATATAGTGAAAAAATATATTAAAAAACACACACACAAACAAACAGATTTATTAAAACCACCGGTCTTATACAGATTCACCAAAGGAAGGAAGCATAGATAGAGCTCCTATACTCCAGGTAGCACAAAACCCAACAGCCTCCAGGTCCGGCACATGTCCAGTGGCCACACCGTGCATAGGTTAGCGTATCACTGAAAAGGCGAGTGTGGAATCAGCCACGTCTTCGCTATCTTCATCCGAAAAGAATAATTAAATGAACCATTCAAAACTAAGACAATCAAACGTATTTTTAAGGATATTAAAGTGTTCGAAAAATATTTGAAAACAAATAAAGGAACCCTAAATTGAATTTTTTTAAACTAATCAAACCTTTATTTACAACTGCAATAAAACTCCATTATAACGCCATCCCGCGTATTGCGCTATTTTACCAGGTACCTATTCAAAATATGAGAATATATGGAAATTAATTGAAACTACATCATATATTCTATAATTTCTATTATTTATTTATTTTAAATATATAAATATCTGAACCTTTTTTATTTTTATTATTTTTTTACACAATTTCTAAGATATATGATCACAGAAATAATAATTCTATTATATATGATCGAATAAAGATTTTTAAGATGTTCAATTCAAAGGTCAGCTACCACAATAGTAAAATCCTAACAACGTGGTCAATCTTTGACTTCAAATGAACTTAATTTCTTGGTAAACCATCCAGTAAGAAAAAAACATTTTGAGTTTTCAGTTTATTTATTTGTAACTCCGTTAGTTTGCCTCTTCAACATTATATTAAGGAAAATTCAGAAATACCGTAAATACTCTCAATTTTCGAAAAAAAATATTTTTGGTTTTAAAATGGAAAAAAATCTTCAATATATATTTTCATTGATATTTTCATAAATATCATTTTGAATTATAATTATCAAGGAGGTAGGTGAACAAGAATTCTATTTAAAAGATATTCAGGTGAATATTTGCTAATATAGTAAATTGTCCATGAACAATCAAATTTTGTAAATAAATTCTGATTGAACAAATTATTCATCCTCCACAAAGAGAGAACAAGAGAATGCATGTTTTAATCTGTGTTTTCTTTCAGGAGGTTATACTGACCGCTCCAAATGCCGAAGAAAAATATCGGGATTATAAATTTGTCTTAAGTGTTCTCATGAATAATCATGAAAATATTCCTGAATCTCCAAATTATTATATTTTGATATAATTTATTTTAGAAAGAGAACTTTTTCTTTGAAAAATTAAAAATAAAACAAGGAATTTATTCGATGACCTCTGTGAATAAATCACACATTCAGGTTCTACATTACAAATTCAGAACCTGAGCCAATCCCAATACTTTAGTTTTAGTCTATGGCCCTTATCAATGCAACTGAAGCTTACAGCGGCTTATTATTACAGAACGTGTATATATATTATTCTTTTCATATTGATACTAAGAGTATACACATTCAGATAATGGTGAACTACTATTTTGATAGAGTGTATTATTCAATATAATTCACTAATTATGTAATCAGTTATATGTGATAAAGAGTGAGGTCTGGTAAGCCTTGTAGAATCCTGTCGACTTAGATGTGATGAAGAGTGTTGCTGTCAACTTATCTGTGATGAGATCCTGTCGACTCTCGCTATAAGCTGTGGTAACCGGTGGTCAAACCTGTAGTAGCCGAGAGGGACAGTCAGGGCGTGGAGAGTTTTCCAGTACCTCTCTGCACTTTGGAAGACCTTTAACAGTTTTCACAGAGTACAGGCAGTCGTGGTCGAGGCAGAGCGGAAAGCTTGGGAATGTCCACACACACAAAACGAAGAGACACAGCTGTAGTAGGAAAGTTCCATGAACAGATAGGAGTTGAGCTAAGCAAGATGGAGTTAGAAGGGTTCTTACTGTTTACATGACGCTGAGGTAGTCCTGGCTAAGACTGACAAGGGCTCACGCTGACGGTGGAAGGGGTGACTGCTGACTAACTCCGGACTAACTGCGGACTAACTCCGGACTAACTGCGGACTAACTCTGCTCGGCTAAGAACCGAGGTGTTTATATACCATTCCCGAGGGGGGGGGGGTTGGAGCTGTCTAAGAATGTGAACTTTGGACGTCTGCACCCTTTGACCTTGATGGCAACGACTCGCTAAATTCCTATTTAGGGTTGTCTCGAATTTAGACGTTTTTGAACTTCTCAATCTTGCTTTAACTTAGCTCTTAATCTATTACATAGTTTTATTTATTTGTCTTTAATTTGTACAAAGTACATTACATATGGTGATACAATGACACAGATTAATCATGCGCATAATTATTTATAGATGTGTTTCTATATACAACATGACAATCTTGTTATAAGTAATTATACAATATAGGGTTGTTGGTTTAAATTACCATATATATACATTTATTTGTTTAAAATTGAGCAATCCATTTCAAGAACAGTAAAAGAAGTAGATTTTGCGAATCAATATTATATATTAAAACATATTTACCAATTTTCAACAAGTCTGTTCGTCTATTTTCTTCCAGGAATTCAAACTCCGTATAAGCATCACGTGGATCTTACAAGGAGTTTGAAGTCTTAAAGGAAGATAGGCGAACAGCCTCGTCGAAATATCGGAAATATGTTTTCATAAATAATATATATATATATATATATTGATACAAACTTAATACGTTCATATATATTATCGTAACATTCTATATTTAGGGCTTCAAGAAAAATAAAAGAAAGTTCCAAGTTGAGTAGCAGGAAGTAGATAATCTAAGGCACAAAAGAAGCCTATAGGGACAGCCAAATGACATCGAAGCCATTTGGCTAAATCTTGTGGGGTCGGCAGCTGGCATTCTGATGTCGCAGCGTCAACTTTGCTGAAACATTTCTTCTGGAATCTCTACAACCAGCTGCGCCAATACCTGAAAAACTCCAAAAGTTAAATCTGATTAAATTTAGACATAGACCTTTGAAATTTTTTTGATTGTTGAATTTTAGAAAGTTCAGTTTTATAAAAATAGGTGTTTGTTTATCTAAAAATACATAAGTGTTTGGTGTTGTAGGTTTTTATCAAAGAAAATTCTATATATATATATATATTTATTAGTTATACATAAACTTCTAAAATATTTAATACAATCAAATTTAATTAAAATATGCAATTTAAAAAATATACGAAACTTTAGTTTATTAAAAACATCGCAAGTCTAAAACAGTTCAAAAATATATCAAAATTAATACGTAAGATTTTTATATTTAGAAGTGTTTTTGTTATAAATTATTTCATGAAAGATTTATAAATTTAATTAACATATGAAAAATAAAAACGAATGTTTTTTCAAACTACGTCTTGTTTATAAAAAAAATAACTTTCATCTTACAACTATTCGTTTAACACAGCTAGGGTTACTTTGATATCTGTATTAGAAACAGTTTCTAATAAATAAATTACATATTAACGTGTGTCATACTAAATAGATATTATACAAGACCGCAGTCACCGTTCCAAGGAGATTAATAAAATCGCCGATTGTCATGGTCTATTTGGATAGGAAAGCGAAGACTAGAACGCGGCTGATTCAAAACTAGATTTTTCAGTGTTACGCTAACCTTGACGTATGCACGAAGGAACGTGTGGTCACTTGATATTCGTCGGACCTGTAGGCTCCCTGGAGTATAGGAGCTCCATTTATGTTTTCTTTCTTCCTATGTCTATAAGACCGTTGGTCTTAATAAAGCTGTGTGTGTTATATACAATTTTGACACCAATGTTTCTCTTCAATATATATATATATATATATTCTATATACAGTTACGAGCGTCATTCTTCATCAGTCATCTCTGTCACCGTTTGCTTTTTTTTTGGAATGGCGCCCTCCTATTGGTCGGCTACGATCACGCCACCTTTGCCAAACCCCCCCCCCCCCCCCCCACTCGCTTTTTAGTTTTTGTAACCATTGTGTTGGAGCGGGTCGTTCCTTAAATAAATGCATATATTAGTTAATAACCAAATGGAATCCTCTCTTTCTTTTTCCCAGTAAGAGACGCCTACGGAAGCCAACAGTACATAGACAGATAAAGCACATAGGCTATAGTTATTAACTAACATATGCATTTATATAAGGCGCTAATTTATAATTGTAACAAATAGTAGTTGAATCAAAACATTCAATCGGGTAAAACACGGGCGTTGCCCGGGTCATTCGGCTAGTATATATATAACCTCAAAAACAATACCTTGCAGAACTCACTGCAAGGATATAAAATGTAGATGAGAAAGACTCAAGGATCATCAAACATGCATATTATACGAGTATATATTTAAATTGGTAGACCGCCATGGTAACTAAAGTATTTATTTTATGTTACACATAGATAAAATAATAGAGATAAATAGAGATGGATTGCGCCATTTTCCCAAATAGAGATAATTATTTATTATTTATTATAAGATAAAGAACTAGATGTTTTGTTAGTCCTTGGTTACGTTCTGCCAATTGAAATGTTGGTAAATAAACAAGGTTTGATGAAATACATTATTCCATTATCATAAGAGGAATGGAGCAGCTTGCATACACTAATGTGCCTCAATAAAAGTACATACCTGATTGAAAATTATAAATAGATGTTGAGATGATAGTTTGTAGTCCTTCACCATTTATAATTCCCAAATTATTAACTTTTGACTAAAAAATATAATTTGAAATAAAATGATTAAGTTTAATTTGAAAATATCTTATTTGATTATTATTATTTTGTGTAATTTAATCCGGTAAGCATTTTTAAAATATATTAAAATATAATAGATATATATATAATTTAATATTACAATTTATTTTTCTATCAGACGGTATTTTATAGATATTGTAGCACACCATGAACCGACATCTCTATGAGTCGTCTGGGAAATTCGCTGGAGACTTCTAGCGATATCTCAGCGAACTCTGAAACAATGGAAGAAAAGCTGTGTATATATATATATATTATAATCAAAAACTCAAATATATCTATATTTTAAAAAATATATATTTTATTTTATTCATTGATAATTTTACTTTTGTTATCATCGTTTTTAGAAAGACTTTCAGTTTAGTTGTATAGTTTTGTTGTAAATATGCGTAGTTAATATATCTATCCTTTTAAATCACTAATATAGGATTAACTTTATAAATTTTATATAATGTGAAAATAACTAATGTGTAATCTTTCCTCAAGTAATTGATAATAAAAGCTATTTGACGGTAAATAATTATATTTTTTATCACGACTGCACCTCAACCCTTTATCTTATCGATTCTTTGTCTTATCAACCCTTTATCAACAACAACAAATTTATTCATAACATATATATATATATATATATATATATATATATAATATTAAAAACTGATGTGAACGTGGTCAGGTTATGCATTTTTCTGATTTTAATACCAAAACTTTAACCTTTTATTATTTTATTTTCAATATTTTTCATATATATATATATATATATATATATATATATATGTCATAACCTTGTTTACTTAAGGAAAAAGGTCGAGTAAAGTCCGGCCAGTATGTATTGATATTTGGATCATGGCTAGGGGTTGTGTATAATTAAGATATTTGACCCTGAGCTGCTGTATTAAGTTTCCCTTTCAATTTTAAGTTAATTAATTGAGAGAATAAATGATTATCGTTTGATATAACAGTTCTTTCTTCTTCCTTTTCCACCTATCAGAGATAAGGAATAAGGATTTTGAATTGTAAAGACTTTTCTACTTTCAGACACTATATTGAAAAATGAATATTAATATTACAGTCACACATTTTATCTCTCCAAACAGAATTTAAAATTAGCAACACGAATAATATATATATTAATAGTACGTACATACTAAAAAACTTGTTAAATGAAATTTCATATTTTTATATTTTTCATTTTTACCCAATATACACACAAAAATATGAGGTGTATAATTAATTTTTATTCAAATTCATTAAATAAAAATAATGAACCACGGTATTAAAATATTTTATCACGTCAAATAACCAAGGAATAAATGGCCCTAATGACGTTATTGTTTAAAGTTACATCACAAATTGACCCCTGTCGCTTTTTTATTAAAAGCTCCGCATCTCGAATGAAAATTAGCCATTAAAATAAATGCGTTATTAATTGCTAGAATTCCTAATTAGGACATTTATGAAGAGACGACGGCTCTCCAGCGTATAAATATTAGCTCTTCGCTCTCTAAATATTATTTTAACATGGCATATTAACGGGTAATTTGATGGGTATCCTCCATGGAATGGCACCTAATCCTCCCCTATATTGCACCTTCACTTTCACCTTACATTTGAAAAATATTTATTAAAATGAATGAAATTATCTAAGATTAAAAAAGAAAATGGATATTGTTCTTACTCTTTAAAATATTATCTATATTCCTTTAAAAATACATTATCTAACGATAAAACGAGAAGCCTTGAAAGAAGAATGTCTTCATCTAGATATAACTCTTACAAGATATAGAAAATATCTATTCATCAAAAGATGAATATATATTTTATCGTTATATTTCAGTTGAAATATATTCTATAAATGGTTATCTTAATAGCTCAAAGTTCTCGCCTTACAAGATTACCAAAAAAAAAAAAACTAAAGATTGACTATGAGAGACGAATAGACAGATAGTCCTAATACTTTTCTTTATTTGAAACTAAGCGAGGTTTCAGGACTTATCGTGGCCCGAAGATAGACAGAGTGCCTATCTTGACAGCTCGCTGAGTTCCGAATAGAGGAAATTGTTAGAAACTATCTATTGACACGTGCTGTAGTTCACATCTCCCAACTCAATTAGCAAAACTTCGAAAACTGAAGATATCTAGAAAATAATATGGCGGTTAAAGAAAATATTATGTCATCCTAAAGTTTTATAAACGTGCGTTTATTATATAATTTTCCTGTAATATTACTGATATAAGTTCAGATATTATAGAAGATATGATACACTCTCTCTCTTTCCTATATACGAAAATTACCCTAAAATACCCTTTTACTTAAAATATAAAATATATACAAAGAGATTAAAAGAAGACTTTGATTCCAATGTATTTCAAACCAGCCTACACCCACTTTCTATATTATGGTAGTATTTTAAAACGAAATAATATCTTACTCTTTGAATAAAATGAATTTAAACATCAAAATTTGTATGTTATAAATATTTAGGGTCCAGATTATAACTAATGAACCCTAGAAAACCTGATAACCTGGCCGATTGAAAACTATTGTTTTGTCAGAATTTCTGATATTTTCTTAAATATATATACATATTCAGGTATACGGCGTGTAACATAAATGACTTTTGTGATAAGAAAAAATGAATACAACTATAAAGTTGATACTTTAATATTTTTACAGATTAATAGCGCTATTTTATGTGTTAATATTGATTAATCTTAACATTATTTGTATTAATCAATCGAAGTATTATATATCAATTTCACTTCTCAACAAATAGGTTTGTGTGAGTAGTATTGCTTGTTTCTCACATCTTTCTCTCTAGAACTATTGATGATATCGTAGTGTCTTCCCTGTATACATCCCTCCAGCTATACCTGTATCTACTCTCATAACATGTCCGAACATTCCAGTTCTCTATCGCCTCCAGTGGGTTCTATGCTTTCTCAAGGATGCTTCTTGGTATATCATCATGGTGAGATCTAGTAATGGGGAGTTTTCTCCCAGCCTTTCACATTGCAGAACCGCTGCTCTTACTTTTGTTTATCCAAATTCTAAACAGATGTAGAAAATAATATTTAATATTCAGTATATATACATATGAAACTAATAGATAATCAAGATGAGAGAGAGAGAGAGAGAGACATGAATAAACCGAATCTTTCAATTCTTCTTCACACAGACTTCGTTGTTAAACCAGCCGCCTTTGGTCGAAAATAATAAAATGCAGAAAAAAATATATTTATATCTTCAACTTATATATTGATTAAAAATAGTTTTCTAATTGAAGAGACTATATACAAAATGAATATTTTAACATCAAATAAATGTATTTCCTGAGCATTCAGTAAATTCAGCCTTAATAACTGCGACTGAAAAATCGGAGAAAAGATAAACCTCTATCATTTATTTGCTGTGGAAATATTCGAAATATGTTTTCTAGTGAATATTTGGTTTCTCATATATGGTTTCTTTAGGGCAAAAAAAAAAAAACACATCAGTAATATAAAAATAAAAACTCGCAAACAGCGCTCAGCGATCAGGAAGTGTCCTTTTATTATATTAAAACTATATCGTCTTTATATCCTTTTCTTCTTCTTTATTTATAATCTCTTTTCAAACACTTCTCTATTTATGTAAACTAGAGAATAAACAAAATCTCTCACCCTATTATCTGTATTTATTTTCATAGAAAATATGAATATAAAATATTCCCCCTATATGTGAATAAAGATAACGAATTGACCAAATGCTTAATAAAAATAACACAAAGAGATTTATTAAATATTAGTTCTTTTTTTAAATCCCTCTGAAAGCCATTCACCCTTTTACTTTCTAAACGTAACGTTGCATTTTTAAACAGAATTCTAAAAAGAGAATTCAAAAAGCTTAAAGAGAGAACTGACAGGATGACAGTCAAATCAATAGCTTTAAACCATCCGGCCGGGCGTTTTCTTGATGGGAGGAGCGATCATACTGCCGCGAGTACATACATCTCTTTGCGTTTATCACATATACTCTCTGGTGTGTGTGTTATTTCTGAATATTTCACACAAGAAACACAGAGAGATAAATACTTATTTCTTTTATGGGAGAGTTATTGAAATTTTCTTGATTTAAATCTTCCATATATAGATTCAAATAATACAACAGGTTTCTGGATCTTAGGCTATCATGCATCCCTGTCCTTCTACAGGAGTTCATTAATAGAAAGAAACCCATCTGCAGAAACCTCTTGTATTATTTTAAGCTATTAAAATTCTCTATCTATCCGATTTTGGCGAAAGCGTATGAATTCATGTGTGATAATTTGGATAAATTAATAATAGATTTTTAAAAAAAGGTTTTAAAATATTTTTATCATTTAAACATTTTGAAACCCTTTTTTCAGACATTTAGACATATATATTTTATTTAAACTAGAGAGTTAGCTAATATATAAAAGGAACATTTATGAAATTACATTTAAATAGGCGTAAAATATGTTTAATAAGATATACATTCTCTCTCAACCGAAGAATAAATATATTTTAAAATATTCCAACTGTAAAAATAACAATTTTGACAATGTTTCTAACTGCAAAAGGTATGCCTCCACACACAATGCTTATTTGGTAAATTTCAATATTAGAGAGAAATAGAATAGAGTTTACTCAAGTGTACTACTACCCGGGTCATTCTGTAATTTAAAATATAGTTTTAGTCATGGAGGAGCATATCTTGCTGCAGTTGACTACATAGTTCAAGGCCTGTAGCTAGTCTGACCAGAGATGTAGCATTGAAGATTTATACTCACTACAGCAGTACAAATCGTATAGACAGTTAAAAGGTGGTTCACACTTTGTAGCTAATCGAGTATGCAGGTTGGTTCAAAGTATGCATGCCCGAACACAAGACGTGACAATGGCCTTTGAAGAAGTGTTGGCGATTTTTACAGAACAAATCTTTAACATGAAGGTGTTGAAGCTGCTTGAAGCAATTATCCTATGTGATCTATTTGAGTACTCTTGGGTATAAACTATAGTCTAAACCTACATTAAAGATACCCATTAATTGCCGCGAAATAGTAATCGGGGTAAAATTTATCAATTCAATCAATATATTTTTTATTTTCCTATAAAAATATATATAATATATAAATAAAATACTTTATGCATATTTGATACACGAAATATGATTTCAAAAAATATTTCACACATATAAAATATTCTTAAATTACTTTTGGGAAAAGGGAATGACGCAGCTTCTTTCTCATCTTGTAAATTGAATTAAAACAGCTACAAAGAAAGTGTGATTAATGGTTAAAATTATAATTGCAAATATTTTAATTAATATTATGTAACTACACTAATTTAAAATAAATTTGTTTTCCTTAAAGTTCCAAAATATCCTTTTGTTGATTAAATGAAATTAATTGCCACATAAAATGATTACTTTATTGATAGAAAGAAAGGAAGGTGTGTCGTTTGGTTGATATTACGTAAAAAGGCAGTTCCATTTTATGATAAATTTCGACGCTGTATAATTCAGGTTGTCATAATTTAATGTGAAAATGTGTGAAGAATAATTCCTAATAAATATCAAATAAACCTTACTTTAAAAACCTTTATAACAACAGAATTTTAAATAACAGATATGTAAACACAAAACATTCATATGAAGTAATTTCTTGGAGCACAAAAACGTAAAAGATGGCGGGTTGTCCGGAATATAATTACTTTTTGTTTGTTTGAGGCAGTTTCTACTGGAAATATTTTGTATTTCTTCTTTTCTCTTATTACTTGAAGAGAGTAAACTAACTTTATAAGAATTGTGTAATCTCTAATATTTACAATTCTTGTTGGGAATTGTTTTTATTTAAAATGCATGGTGTAAATTTCAAACAGCTTTGCAACAAATATTTATATTTCACACACAAATGATGTTTTAGATTACACATATACACTAAGAGAATGACCTGGGAAATTCCCTCGAGTGCATATATCCCGAATATATGTTGTATGTGTACCATTCTAATAAACCTTTGTATAACCTCTAAATGTTTGATATGTCGTTAAAGCTTTGCAGAGAAGGATAAAAAGAGAAAGCCTTAGGCCCAGTGGAAGTAGCAGCACATCCTGCAATCTTACACCCTGCTAGAGAGTATGAAATAGGCGGATATTTGGCAAACAAGGACAGTTTTAGCTGATTCAGGAATTATTCTATCGGATCTTCCCCATAAATACTCAGACCGTCAAAACGGCTAAAAGCCAGGATTTGACCTCTGCTCTCATTGCACCCTAACATAAGTTAACCTGACTCTGTTTAGCCTTTCACTCTATGCCGACCTCGACGCCATCACAAGATATCATATGTATATAGGTATAAGAATCCTTTTTTTTTTAAATAAAATTTCAAATAGGCTGATTGAATTTAGATTTAGTATGGTTATAATCAATTATTATCAGCAGAGGGACCAAAAGGGACCAAGCGGAATGAATTTTATTTGATATAAATATATAGAACGTTAACGGATGTGAAACCATAGCGAACGAAGTATTAATTTAATAATAATTTTTATTAGAATTCTCACTCATGTCTCATCATTTTTGTTTCAAACTTAGAGGAAAATGTTGAGACAAATAGATAATATATATATATGTATGTGTGAATAAAGCACTTGTAACTAAATATGATTTTACAATTAGTTATTACGTGAGTAGAACTGTGCTTTCTACCAACATGTAGATATAAAAATCTATTAAATTGCTATTCATAGCACGAGACAAACAATATCTCACCCCGATTCCCGCCTGATATCCCTCCTAGGTTTCCTCTCACAACCTAAAGAGACTTCTAAAAGGGAATAAATTTGATCAGGAAGAAGCGATAATGGTTTTGCGTTTGGTCAAATCCGATAAATGAACAAGGTGCGTTACAAGGGGAATATCCCCACAAGCGGGGTAAGTTTATAAGTGGTGTAAAGTTCCAAGCGGGATATCGTAATAGCTACCTTTCACTGGATGGAATTTTCGCTCAAATGATATTATACAAAAGGATTATTATTTATCGAATAACGTAATAATCGTTTTAGGCGCGATATTACGTAATAAACGGGAAGTTTGATAATTTGGATAGCGAGATAGCATTATGTAGGATTGCCTTGAGAGCTGGATAGTGTTATAACGGATATTTCTGTATAGTATTCCGTGTGTTGTACAAGTAGCTTTATAATTTTTAATATAAACCCCTTTAGAACCAATATACCTTGTTATGTTTGTTATATAGAACGGCGGAAGGGAATGCTCAGAAATATATCAGCGGATTATCACAGCAATACATCACAAAATTCAATTAGATTATACAGAACATAATGAAAGTCAAACCTGATTAAAGGAAAGATAAATTATATATAAGCCTGTACATTAATATTCAATAGACTATTGATTTCTCATTATCCTTCCCATATTAAATTAGTATTAGTCAAGGTAACCATATATTGTGATTAATTAGCAGACATACACTGTGACAATAATGTGATTGAGACATCAAAGATATTTCTGTTGAGAATATGGAATTAGCTCGCTCCTATAACTAGATAGAAACACCTTCCTGTGTGTGTGTTCCTGTGAGATTACAAGCAATTTAGTATGTGATTATATATGAGAATTATGATAGAAAACACACATGGAGAATACGTATATATATATTATATTAAAAACAAAAGTGGCATATCCTGACTAGGCTCACATAATATAATATATATGCCATATATAACACAGTGTGTTTATGAATTTTCCCAAAGTTTAGAGGGGTACCTGGCCTCTCTATAACGAGTTTTTTTTTACAATTTCTAAAAAATCCCGTGGGCAGGTGAGTTACACTCTCTATGCACTACCAAGACTGAACATGGAGATGTAAGAACTATAATTGGGGAATTACTTGATAAATAGAACGATATAAACAATAAATATATATTAATAGGGTTGCTTTATTATAAATTTATCTAAATATTTTTTTTATAAATGATTTATAAATATAAAAAATAAATTTAAAAGTAGGTTCAGAAATAATAATGGAATATTTTAGGAGAGAAATGTTATAAATTCTATAATAATTTCTAGCAAATCAATTTTTATATTCCTTTAAAACGATCATAATAATTATATCTTGGTCATTTTAAAATTTTATAAATATCTCTCACACTCACACTTTTAATAAATCTATATTCTTTCTATATTTCCAATTATATAATCACTTGTTTAGTGATTATACAGAATTTTGGGGAATTCTTTTGAACTGTTTTTGTAAGATTCAATTTTCGCCACTATTTTATCTCCAAATAATCAACTAAGAACTTTTTAAATTATCATATTTATTTCTAAACAGTTTTATCTTTAACCAATATATCTCAGAATTCATATAATTGATAGAAAGTTATAGAAACTATAATGCACATAGTGTCAAAGCTACCTTTATTAACCCAGTTTACTGGAGCGTACCTATGTCACAAAAAATCCAAACATTCAGTATACCTATACATTTATATATAAGTCAAATTTGTTTGTTTCTCGATAAACTCATAGACATTATTTTACGCAAATATTTTTCCAAAACTTTTATCTAACGCTTTTTGTCCAATGAAATAGATTTAGGTTAATAGCTATTAAATTATTTCTTCCTTTAAATATCTCAAAAACCAAGATAAAACTGTTATAAATTAGGTAATATCAAAATCTGCCCCCATATTTTATCTAAATATGAATAAGAAATTTTTATTTTTATATGAAATAGAAAATTTCTCCGTTGTCTACTTAGAATATTTCTCTATATATCTAAGTGATTATTATTCAGGAAAAATATATGTATACATACATATATATATATTTATATATATAATGGAAGCATATGTACAATTCAAAAGTAAATTTTATTATATATATATAGGCTTGATTATAGGGTCATTTTATTTTCTCTTCTTTCAAACTCTCTCTCTCTTTTATAATATCTATGATAATATATATTCCCATTCACATGGCTTCACATTCAACGTTATCGCTCGAGATCTTCACTTTGATGCAAAGTAAGGTTATAACGATAATTCATGCTGCTGCATCTAGCATTTTGTCGAATGTCGATATATACATTTCAAATATATCATAGTCTTAACTATAATTTAGATCGTTTGGAAAACAAGCTCATATAACGTAAATACTCTTAACTAATTAATATTATTGTTTTTTATTCTTTCTTTTTCATAAGATATTCCTATTGTAACAGGTATATGCACAAATGTATCAAATAAGAGCTCTCGGGTTTGGTAAATATCAAATATAATTTCTCTGATTACTCTCCAAAAACGAGAGTTTAAATCTATCTTCACAATTTAATCGAACAGTAATATGGGTAAGTTCTTTTGTACATCTATCGTGATTTATTTTAACTGGTTTCGCCAGTTACCACGCCACTATACACAACTAATGTATAGAGAATTGGAACTATATATACCTAAATATAACTTAATATACTAAATATACTAAATTTTCTCTTTACAAAAATATTTCTACTCTACTTTCTACAGAGATATATTTATTAAAAGATTCTGACACCTCAATGACAAACCCTCCCAGCAAGTTTCTATATAGCTTTAATAAGTCATTAGACTCTTCAAAATATTATCTATTCGGCACCTTAGAGAAACTCCAAGTAAAGGTTTGTCTATGGAACTATGGGGATATAAGCTTCGAAGAGAGTGTCTTGATATATTTTAATTTACCAAAATCTTGTAACCAAATATTCGAATCGAGCACAGACACCAACTTGAAATGCCATACAATAAACACAAATTTATCTTAGGCGATGTTATTAAACAGCCCATACCTTTTAAATTTCGGCAGGATTTGACACATATTTTCTTAGTTTCACTAAAAACAACAGGATAAAAAAGAAAAGGGCGCAAACTGCCGACCTGATAAACAGAATATAAAGGAAACTAGTGCACAAGTGGATTTTTACTGGGATCAGGTGGATAGATTAAGGGAATAAAAACATCTCTTGACCATACAACTGGAAGTTGCTGGTGGCTTGCGTCATCTGTCGGAATAAATATCAACTTATCGTTGATTAATAATTATTCCAGAACTTACCAAATACCAATTCTTGATTCATCAACAAAGGTTAACTCCCTACACGTTCGGGCTGCTGGCCTTCATCAGAAAATGAAAAGTTTCTGAAGTCCAATGGATTAAACCGCTTGGAGACAAGTCCATTGAATCATCCAAATTCTTTTCCATTTGATGATATTTTCCTATCCAAAATATCGATATAGTAATTTAAATTTAATTTTCAACGTAAATAACATTAAATAAATTTATTATTTAAAAAGGTTTTTACAAAAGGAATATTGACCTTCTTTATAGGTTCAATTTGAATGTTTTAAAATAAATGAAAATATCCATACAGCACTTTTTCATATCTATATAAATATTTATTCATAGTAAAACTATTTAAGAAAAACGAATGTAAATGAAAAAAAGCGAGCAGGAGATGAATTAATTTGGTATCAGGTGGAAGGCTCAAATAATCGTTAGTCAAAATTACTTGAAGATAAAATTCCAGTTAGAAAAATAATTAAAGCGTTGAGAACATTTTCACGGAAGTCTTCACTCTAATTATCATTTTCAATTAATTAATTTTACACCCAGATTTATTGGGAATAACTTTTTGTAGATCGTCGTGTCTCATTGTCAGTTTGGGAACATTTTTGAAACATTCTGGGCAGTGGAATTGTTAAAGTAGGTAGTTTAACCTTTCAAAGTAAAAATATGTTAGTACTTTGAATATGTAAAATGTTATTTTCTAGATTGTTGAAATGTTCTCTATATAGAGTACCATTTACTATTAAATACATTTATTAATATATTAAAAAACGAAATAAAAAAAATAAAAGATGAAAAGATCAGGTGTTGAAATCAATATAAAAAATGGCATATCCTGACCAGGAGCACATGTGCTTTACAGAAGGCAGAGCGCCATCTGGTGGAACAGAAATCAACTAAACATTGATTTAGCCTGTTCCCTGATATTTGGCCAACCCAATTTCTTGATAAATCAAGAAAAGCCATCCACGAACGCGTTTCGCGCTTTTTTGGTCTCAATGGTTCAGCCTACTCCACGCTGACGAGCGCCAAAAAGCGCGAAACGCGTTCGTGGATGGCTTTTCTTGATTTATCAAGAAATTGGGTTGGCCAAATATCAGGGAACAGGCTAAATCAATGTTTAGTTGATTTCTGTTCCACCAGATGGCGCTCTGCCTTCTGTAAAGCACATGTGCTCCTGGTCAGGATATGCCATTTTTTATATTTATTAATATAAATAATATATATATATGTTTTAATAATAAATATACATTATGAAAATTGGAAACTATTATTGAAGCGTATGATTCCTTTAAAAATTAAATTAGCTTCGAATTTTCATAACACATGGGGCGCTAATGCATCATAATCTATACATTAGATTATGATAAATTAACTATATAGCACAATTTGTTATTTTTAAATATAACATATGCTACTGTCCTTACTGCAATGATAAAATATTGGGAAGGGACCTGGCTCATCAGTAGTGAATCCTCTAAGAACGGTATAACTCTGTCACATGCGACTGGAAAATTTAAATACGTTTACAAAAAAATGAAATATTCGTTCATATCTTTGACTGAACATATATCAGTGATCTATACTTCGGTAGCGACGTTACTTCAAATTGATTTAAATATGAATATATTATAAGAATATGTATATTTTTATTAGAAATGCAAACTTTCAAGCGAAAATCACTTTATTGAAGAAGCCTGTTAAAGAGCGTTTTTCGTTTGAAGTTTGTATTTAAAAATAAAATAAAGAGAGAGAGAGAGAGAGAGAGAGAGAACACACACAAATTTGAAAATATATTTTAAAATTTTATTAATATCATTACTAGATTAATGAAAAACGTAGATATTTCAGGAAAAATCAGAAAGAACAAAAAAATTGATAATATATTATTTAGCATAACTTCAAGTCACATTATGGTGAGTAGAAAGATCGAAGAGTGAGTATCTAGGGGGAGCCAGGAATTCCCCCATATTGGACAGCTGCAATTAACACTGCCTTAAATTGCTTCCTCTTAATGAACAGCTTCCTAAATGCCTCTTCAATTTCTCCTTGGCTGGAGGAGATATCGTAGCTAAATCCCTCTTTACTCTAATCTGCTCAGGGATTGTTAGCTAGTGTTGAAACTTCTTCCTGATCCATGTCATGATCTTGGCAAATTGCTTGAAGCGGATCGCTCCACTGAGCTGTTTGAATACAACGCCCTTAATTGCTGAGATCCTTTGTTTGGGATATTTCCTTTTATATCATAGATCCTTTAAATTGATTAGTTTAGATAGAGTTTTCTTTCTTTTTCTATTGTGATATCAATCATACATTTTTGTCGGTATCACTCAGGTTTTTATTTTAATATTATTATCTATAAATACAGATATTCACTCTTCTCACACTCAATTATTATTTTTTAAATTTTCATATCCATAAAATTGATGCATATTATTATTAATATTTGCCTCGACAATTGAATACCAACAATAGTAAATATTTGTATATGAAATATTTTGCAGACTAAATAGTTGACTTGTTATTACAATGTATGTAGTTGGAAAATTTTCCAGGAGGAAATTGATCTATAAAAATGAAGGTCGCCTCACTGGCGCTTAGGTTTTGGTTCTATTTTGACGTGAGAAGCGAACTTATTTTTATAGAATGCAAGTAGTATTATTTCCTTCAAGAACTAAAGCCTCAGAATCCACGGTGAAAAAAATAATTTTGACTTAAATAAATTAAATTCTAAATATTTTTGCCACCATAAAAAGAAATAGCGTTTTTTATCTGTGAGTTACTAATTTTATTTTTTGCTATATCTATCTAATAATGATATAACATATTTTACATAGTAATTTCAAATAGATGGATTCTATAAATAGGTAACTAATATACAACTCCTGAATTCTAATAAATAAAAATATATAAAGGAACTTGGAAAAAACAGTTAATATTGTGTGTGTGTGTGTTAATATTTAATAAATATTGAAAATTGTGTTGAAATATAAAGATATGAGTGCTAATAAATGTTAGAATATATTATAAACAGGAATTATATAGAGAGAAAGGTTATTATTAGAAAATAAATCCTCATTAAAAAGTGGTTATTGCAGAAAATCAGCATATAAAACTGGGAGCAGCGGGGAAACAGGTTCCTACAATACCTATCCACTGGCCAGGCAAACAGCAGCAAAAACAACACCAAACTTTGAGTAAATATTGGCCCAACACCTAAACCTCTATTCTTTCTTACAAGACTGCCTTTAAACACTTCGTTTTATTCAAACTTTCCTGACATTCCAGCAAAGAAGGAACCAGTTGAATAAAATAGTTTCTTTTGTATAGCACGCACATTTATAAAGCTCTTGTGTGTTTGGCTTCCTTATTTTATACAGGTTCTTAACTAAAATATAAAATGTGTTTGAAATTTAAATCTATTGATTTTATAACATAGGTGTCAATATTTTATTTTAAGATTAATATCTAAGTTTGTGCGTATTTTCATAAAATAAACACTACTTCGGTATTGTTTTGAAATAACATTTTTTTTGAATAAAATTCCAAAACAAAAACGAGATGTAAGTGGAAAAGTTCAATAACCGATAACAAATTATAGAACTATTTTGAATTTAGATAAACAGGGTAAGCTATAGTTATGGGAAATTACATCTGTGTATTTTTAAATATATATTTTCTATGTTTAGATATTTTTATTTATTCCAATTTCATAAAATTATATTCCTATAGATAAATGATTCAGTTAATAAATATGTGCTTTGAAAGGCTATATATATCCTTAAAATAATTATTTTAAGCAAAAATTGTTGTTGTATAAACATTTTATTCTTCCTTCCCTATGAATATTGGTAAAATATATTTTTTAGCTTAATTGTATTGACGTTATGTGGCGCTGAATTTGTTTTTTTACACACATTAAAATGTTATAATATTCGAAAAAGGTTAGCGTTCAGCCAACTAAAATATTAGTAAATATATATATTTTTCAATGTATGCCTTTTTAATTTTATAAAAATATATGTAATATTTTTATGTCTATCACAAGAGATGGAAATAAATTTATATTTTCACACTTTAGGGCGATTTCGTTAGCAGTCACGTATGCATTTACCTGAGTGGCACCATTCTTAAACCTACGCAAGCCAAACCTAGAGTTGATGATGTAGTTCTGTTCGAGTTTATACTAAATCTCTGATGTTGTGGCACATTTATCTAATATCACACTACATCACTCTACCCCGTATTTAATTTGTAAACAGCCTGATGGCAAGGTTAGACTGAGTAGTGAAACTGTCTTTAACAACTCTCTTGAGAAATGGTTAGAAAGGATTAGAGCCAAAGTTATTCTCAATCTCTATACGATATACCTCGATAGTATACGGTTGTCCCAAAGGTTCGTGTTTTTCTTATTACTTACTGAATAATATTATTACGACGAGTACATAATAATACAATTGCTTTATACATAAAACAAAGACACGGCGAATAATATTATTGCAAATAATATTGGTATTTCACATTTTTTGAAAGTGTTTATGAAAATTTGGTAAATCTTCTGGTAATGAATTTTTTTATTAAGAAACATTAAGTGTGAGACTAATCAAAGGTGTATTTCTGCAATTAAATAAATATTTTTGGTCATTGTCTAATTCCAAAAAGAATTTCATTCGTTATCATATGTTGAAAAGTCTATCATTTGCGCAGCACTGCACGAATTCTTAAAACCTAACAACTAATTTTTTAGAGAAAAATTGAAAATTTATATTGATGACCATATTTTGGAATAAATATGCTAATGGGACAAATTGAATCAACACATATTCATTGTAGTTCTAAAGAACATGTATACTAAGAATGTTCTAATGAACATTTATACTAAGATGAAATTATCAGCTTAAGATCACAATTGTATCATTTATCTCTTGAAAATATGCCGGCCAGGCCACCTCTATCTTTACGATGTATCATTTATGTCTCTATTTATAAGATTATTAATATTTCATCTATTGTGTATGAAAACAACAGAAGTATAACTGGGATTAGAGACAACTGTAACTCTAGTGTTATAGAATGCCCGTCCAGGCAATCTAAGTGTCACCGAGTGCGGTACCGGGCCGCCGGCCCACGTTCCATTCCCCCGAGACTCTGGCTTTTTGTATTGCTGAGTTAATCCAATAAACGCCAGGATTCATTTGTTCGCCCTCCTTGTTTCCCAACTCCTATTCATCCCTTGATTATATTGTTGCTATTGATTATAGCTGTGCTGCCCCTTCATTGGTTCAAACCATTTATTACCTTTAAACTGTTTTTAAAAAATCCTTTTATTATTGCTGTTGTTTGTATATTGGGGTGTATTATTCTCTCACATTCTATTTGTATTTATTTATTCATTATTGTGATAATTTTTTAAAAATAATTGTTACACCCTTGCCTGATTTCTCAGGTTTTTTTCTTTCTCTCTTTATTTGTATTACTATGTTTAAAATTTGATATATCAACGTTTTATTAGATATTATTTTCATCAAATTTTGATTCGTGATATATATCAGATATTTTTATAATTTATAATACAATATAATGCGACTTGTGATTGTAAAACGACATTTGAAAATTATATCGCAAGTGTTTATTTTTTAAGGTGAAATAATGATCATTTCTAACCTTAGGAATGAGGTATGAAAGGATGAATTATGAAGAGTAATGATAAACGGAAAAATAATAATAATTTTTATAATGTTTATTATTTTCTTTCATATATTTTTATTTTCAACTTTAATTCGTTCTTTTGGTTAATGATTCAATGCTGTGTGTATTTTATATTGTTTAATTCCAGCTTTGTTTATACATATACTACTTGTTTCCCATTTTTAGTCAGGACACATTACTCTCATAAGTAAAGATAGTGTAATTCTCTCAATAGTCTAAAGAGATACAAAGGATTTCTAAGGAGATACTTAACCTGCCATAAAGATAAGGTTCTTGATATTATATGTGTTGTCTGATATGTTGCATTCACGTGAAATCTCGAAGTGTGTATACATTTTAGATATAAACGTGGCATAATTTAAACTGGAAGTGACCAATTATGTGTTTCGGAAGTGGATTGACAGGAATGGAGCAATTCTCTTAATATGAGCAGCAGAATAGAGATGGAGATATAAGAATAATGCTCTTACAGGCTGATTTGGTTCCGGATTTTGAGATTTACATAGACTTAAGAAGATTTGAGAAGAATGTTGTTCTATGGCCACAAGGATTGAACGACTTGTAAAGATCCAGGATGAGAAGGCTGGGACTCTATAACTGTCAGATCGCTTCTCGATAAGAATATTAGCAGGAATATCTGTATTAGCAATTTAACCCCCATTTTCCTACCTATATTATCATTTGGGTTTTTCCTATTGAAAAAGTACGTTTTCCATATTATGATATAATATTTTCTAAATTAAAAATTTAAAACAATAAATATTAAATAAACAACAATTATCAGCAAATCTCTATTTCATATAAATTGCTATATATAGCTGAATTATATGTTCCGACTTTTGATCCTCAAGGTACCTTCCTAATCTTTTATTTAAAATAATAATAAGGCGCGCGCAGAAACTTTTAAATTGCCATTTTAAAATATAGATCTCCAATTTTATAGAAATATGTCTCTAAACATCGAAATAACTCGGATAATATTCAATAGCACACACCCCTATACATTATCTTATTCCAAAGGTCAAAAATATTTGTTCTACATAAATTATGAAAGAAAAATATTATTACGTGTATTACTTTTATATATTTGTACCGTTATACTTTTAGAGAGTAAAATATTTGTATTCAGGTTTAATAGTAATTTCGTTTTACACTTGTATCAACCTAGATATATTAGAAAATATTTAAAATAAAATATTCTGATAAACAAAAGGTATTAAACAATAAATAAAATTTCCTAAGATGTGTTTTATTTTGTTTTATTAAAACCGTTTCAAGCTTTCAGGCATCTTTGTCCTTCTACAAAAGAACATAATGTAGCAAAGTATTTATTATTTTATTAACAGAGTATCATTTTATGGATATTGCCACGTGGAAAATTAGGGAAGACAAAAACTTCAGGAGGAAACAAAATTTATTTCAGGGAAGGACCAACTAAGAAAGGTAAACAAAAGATAAGCCACGAGGGAAATTCACAGAGTCGCAAGATATAAAACATAAAAATGACCACTCTGTTAAATAAAAATAATAAAATTAAGAAATACTATGTTACATAGCTTCCTCCCTATGGGAGCTGTGACCCACAGCTAGCAATTATTGTAGATACTGACGTGGATTTGACGTGCTTCTGCCAAGGATTCCATCGAAGTCTTGGAACTTTGTCCCTAGTACCTTTGCGTCCTTTTTCTTGCGGCGTGAAGAGCGGCTTTGTCGTCGTATCGTCTATAGGGACATCGTCATCTTCGAGGGAAGTCTTGGCTTTACACGGCGGTGGAATCCTGGAGTCAGTCTCAGAAAATGTAGATCACAGCACCCATGGCTTCAAGGTCTTCTCGGCGATCTTCAGTTTGTCTTCCCTAACTTACCCAGCATATCCACCAAAATGCCACGTGGAAAATTAGGGAAGACAAAAACTTCAGGAGGAAACAAAATTTATTTCAGGGAAGGACCAACTAAGAAAGGTAAACAAAAGATAAGCCACGAGGGAAATTTACAGAGTCGCAAGATATAAAACATAAAAATGACCACTCTGTTAAATAAAAATAATAAAATTAAGAAATACTATGTTACAATATATTTTGCTACTCTGTAAACCCTCCTCATTGCTTTGGTTTAATCATTCATAGTTTGTTATTGCCTTAAATAAATTGTTGTGTCATCCTGAAGTTTGTCTTTCCTAATTTTCCACATGGCAATATGAATAAAACGCCGCCTGATGCCAACTAACTTTTATTCATTATATATGTTCTCATTAATAAGGGCAGAGATTTCCGAAAGCTTGAGACGGTTTTAAAATAAAAAGAAACTCATCTCCGAAGACATTTTCAATTGTTTAATTAATATCCAGGAGATTTAAATAAATTAAAACAAAAGTTAATACTGAAAAACCTGAAAAATGTTTTTCGTCTATGAGGTATATATATAATATATTCCTCTCTATTATAATTTTAATTAAAATCATGTTCATAAGATAGCTCTATTATTATTATTTCGAATTACGATAAGACTTCTGCTTTATAAATTCCTTGAAGTAATATGTTTATTCAAATATACAAATAATTAGGAACGAATTTAATTCAATATATATAAATAAAAGTAAATATTATATTAACGTTTTCTTGATTTATTCAAGCAGATATTAATTAGAATTATTTTATTATTTTGAATTTCTCTTTATTTGTGTGTAAAAATATTACATTGCTCTCTATTTCTCTTTATATTGTTTCATATAATATATAAACTACAGGTTCTCTCACAATATATTCCAATTACAATTTCAAATCTAAATAGTATACGTTGTTTATGTCTTTTGATATTATAATTTATCATTATTTTATAATTATTTATTTATGATATAAAATGTTAAGCTATTTTGAAATATTTATTTAGGGTATTGCTCCTTTTTTTCACCCCCACGCCTAAACCCTAGTAGACATTCGAAAAACTCTCGATCAAACCATTGCTCCAACAACAGCAGCTATCAGCTGGAGGGAGGTGAACTGTGAGTGGAGATTATATAAAGCTGATTACTTCATAAAAGTAGTCAGCCATTTATAGGAGGTTGTAGTCTTTCAGGTCGAGTATATAAATACAGTGGAATTTGGATAATTTTAACGACATCAATTCGAACACGTTTTCAATTCGAATATTAAACTATTCACAGGCTACAATAAAACCTCTCTTAAAGGACTCATATGATAATGGCTAGCTCCAATAACGACCACTTGGTGTAAAATCACCTGAGACTCGACTTGAAAGATTGCAACCTCCCATAAAGGATGACTTTTTTTATTAGGTAATATAATCGGCTTTATATAGTCTCCACTCACAGTTCATAACACAAACGCAAACTTCCCTCTAGCAGATAGCTGCTGTCGTTGTGATTCGAGTGTGTGTCGAGTGATTCGAATGTCTACTAATATTTAGGCTTGGATGAAAAAAGTAGCAATGTATAGACACCTAAATAAATATTTTCACAAAATAATATATAAAATATTATATTATAAATATATATACAAATTTCGATTTTTATAAAAGAAACATTCGCGGTATAATTTCAATTTTCTTTTACAAACATCAGCCGCGTTATATTGTATTTTAAATGTTACTTTAAGTATTAGTTACGAACGGAAAATTTAGGGTAGCCGAGTGGACAAGGCACCTGCCCGGTAAGCAGAAGGGTGTGGGTTCGATTCCCGCCCCTGGACACTTTTTATTTTCCGTTCGCCATTACTCTTCATGTTTCACCTTTCCATACCTCATCCTCAAAGTTAGAAATGTCGCTATTTCTCTTTGAAAATAAATTTCGATTTTTATAAAAGAAACATTCGCGGTATAATTTCAATTTTCGTTTTACAAACATCAGCCGCGTTATATTGTATTTTAAATACAAATAACTATATTAAATAATAATAAATTATAATATAAAAAAAGACATAAACAACGTATATTGTGTTAGCCACATAAAAGCTCCACTTATACGAAATAAGTACAATAATAAACCAAACATTGTTTTTTAATAGAGGTAGATATTATAACAATCGTAATAAAGTAATTTTTATGATCCAATATATACCTGTTTACATGAAATATTTTAGATGTTTGTACAGGATGTGCTATAGCGCTATTAAGATATTTTAAATTATAATATTATATATGACTAGCCCGAATATCAAATTACCATATGGTATTCAGAAGTTTGTGTAGGTTCAATATTTAGGTGACTACTAGAATACAACAAAAGTGTTTTAGAGAATAAAAATCAGGTTGCAATGAAAGTTAAGGAGTGTCGCTTTATGGTCTATATAATGGGAATTTTCACAACGACCTAATAACATAGCTTTATTCTTCCGGATTTTATTGACTTCATGCTAACCTCATCATGGGAGAGCGCTCAAAGTTCTGATTGTGATATATACCATGAGCATATTACGCTATATTACTCTTTGTAAATCTATATTGTAACAACAAAATAACTTCATATAAATACCTTATAACACTGAGGAAATTGTCGCTATATATGGAGCGTCTATAATAAAGGATGTTAATTGGTCGGTGTATAAATATTATTTACATATTCAAAATGAAATTTTAAAAACTTTAATATGAATGAGTTCTTTGCAATTTTACATTCAGATAAACCTCTCCTGATAGAATCATTTAAATTGGAAACACCTTGACAAATGAATCAAATGATTCAATTCAACCTCCAATGAAAGACCCTTGGTACCTCCAGGAGCGACCAGGGCGTTCAGGGATTTAGGTGAAGTTTAATGAGAGGTTGTATTGAAGAGGTCTTAGTGATCGATATTTATTTCCAATGTAACGATATTTTTGGGGAACAGCTAACCAACTTTGAATATAAGTAGAGAATGCTTTCCTAGTCGGGTGATCTTAAAACCATTTCTCATTGTGAAACCCAATCTCAATTTTACTTCAGAATATCAAGAATAACAATCTTATATTACACATTACTCATTGTGTGTTCTTTAGAAATCGAAAAAAAAACTATATTATTAACCGTACTCTATTGTTTCTAATTAAAAACCACTCAGAATTGATTTAATAGCTCAAAATTAAAAATATTATCAAATAAGATTTTAGTTTTGAGAAATAAATGAAATATCGAACTAAATTTGTGAATGTTGGTAATTTATCTTTATGTTTATATTTTAAATAGTTCGTTTCCGATTACAATAGAGTCAATATGTCTTCATTTTATAAAACATAACCTTACATTAACACGTGCTTCTAAATATCTTAATTGAGATAGTTTTGATTACATGCACTTTTGTGAAAATATTATTTATTTATCTATTATAAATCCCTGAAGTTTCTATATATTTCCCTCAGTGTAATTTATAAATTCACAATCGAACGTCCATAACTCATATTCTGAAGAAAATTGGAAAAACTTGAGTCAAAGAAAATAATTTTTCATGCAAACTCTTAAATCATTGAATTTATTTATTTCAAAGTTGATAGATATAAGGTCTACAGAGGGTAGATGAAATTAAGGCCGCAAGTTTATATAATATATATAACTTTATTAATAATATATATTTACAAAGAAATGTATAGTTTCCAACACACAGCATATATAAAATATGTACAATATGAAATGAGAAGTTCCCAAGGTGTCTGGGGAAAGTTCCACCAAGAAATCTAAAATTCTATTAAATCTGGGAGCGAAGCTAAACCGTGTCAGTCTTTATTTGTTGCTCTCAAATGGCGCACTTCGATTTGAGAGAGAGAAAAAAGTAGATATGTTCTGCCTGTTGGTATAATCAATGGATTGATTTAAGCTGGTTCCGTTGATGGATTGAATGCATGCGGATATTGACTGATATTTCCCCTCTAGATCGTCCAATCCCTTCCTGGGTTTACCTTTCTTTACTTTCTAGCAAGAAGGATTTCTACTCGGAAAGTTTGTGTACTTCACAATATATAATAATAATTATAATACTATTTAATAGGCTTTTAATAATTAAACTCATAGAAAATATATTAATTATTTTTATATCTTTTTTGACATGCCAGCGAACCATCCTCATACTTATTCAGTAATCTACAGGCTTGTTCGGCAGTAAATATACTGAAGTTGGAGCTATGCAAATATTATTAACATGGCCCCTGCGCGCAAGGATAAGATGCAGAAACTTTAAGCGTTCCAGTAATCTACACACACTCACTTCGGTTTAAAGTTGAATATACATAGTAGTTTGCTATAGCAGTAGCATACTAGTATGCTGATTAATTAAATATGTTCCGCGAAATTATGCAACGCGCTCAACGTATGAACAAATTATCATAACAAATGAGAACATTAAGACGCAGATATTTCTTTCACAAATAAATCAATTCTCTACTATACTTACTACGATGAAAAAATATTGGGATGGTTTTACTCATCACTGGTAATTCCTCCCAGAGGTTTCGCCAATTTAATCCACCAGACCGCCTTTTTAGAGCTCTATTACACTATTGTATCATTCTGATTATATATGCTATATTGAAGGGTGGAATCTTAGAAATTGTATTTAAGAAAACATTGTAAATAAGCTTTTAGGACAGTAGAATCACATTTGAATACATTATCATATTTAAAATAAAGTAATTCCTGTGAAAGTAGTTGACCATAAAAAAAAAAAAGAAAATAAATAAAAAGAGGTTTATTTTGTTGATATTAAAATAAATCTGAATATGTTATCAATCCAAATATATGATATTTAAGATTTTAAAAATAGAATTTAATTATAGGTTTCAACAAATAATCATAATTTTCATTTGAATACATTTCGTGAAATAATATAACGAACTCTAACCTTATTACCTTACATTATCTAAATATAATTTTATTCAAATATTTTACATTGATAAACATAAACATTTTTTGTCAATATAATTTTTTTTATATTGAATAGAATTAGAAACTTTTATATGAGCGCTATGTTTTATTAATATCTATCAAAATTTGTTTTCAAAATAAAGAATAATAACACTTTCAGACCCTTAGTTCTCTTTTTCTTTCTTCTCTGATATTAACATGAAGGAAATATAGACCATACCATTCAATATATAATACTAAATACATAATTTCGAATTGACCCCGTTTTAAATGATTAATTTTCTAAATATTCTAATATTCTGCCGAGAGTGTGTTATTTATATAGCCCTTATATAAAACATATATAAATATGTATTTTAAAGAACTTTAATCAAGCTTCTCTCTAAGAATTGGATAAAAGAGTTAAGATGTGTGATGCATTTTGATTGGCCTGCGGTCCTGTGATTTAATGGCGCCCAGAGATGTCTGGCATTGTAAAAGTTTTAATAAAATTTGTTTGTTTTCCACGTCCTCGATGTAATTCATCTCTGGGAGAGTCATAAAATTCAAACTTTGGGGTAACGGTTTGGAAACCTGCTGACAACCTTGCTGAGATTATATACTATTATAAGATGGCTATCAGAAATCTGGGTAGGTTACAATATTTTTACAATATTTGAATGTCAAAATTCAAAGAGAACATATTAATATCTTAAAAATAAATATGTTTATTATATTTCTTTTTTTTTACATAAAGATAGGATTTCTACTAAACAAAATGATTCTTCTGTTTCAACTCAAATATGTAAAAGTAGGACTATGTTATATATGCTTTATAAATAAATTGACACTTAAATATAAACATTATTTATAAATTCAGAAGTAGGTAGTAAAATAATTTGCCTTTCTGATTGTATGATTTGTAGCTGAAGGGGAAAATGGAAACAATTTTTAGAACTGCTGTACTTAATTTCTAGCATAAATATTTTTCATCTTCGTTGCATATATCTAAAGATAAAGATAATTTACATATAGTACAGAAACAATTTTTGAGAAGATGTTATGTGACGTACATGTCATCCCTCACTGTTTCAGTATTTAAGTATGATTAAGGTTACGCAGGTGAGAGGGCTTCTTTCAGGAGAAACAAACCAACATTTATGCGGTTTAGAACTCTGTGAGCGGCAGATATCTTTTTGCTCTATAGCGCTAAGATTTTTTGAATACTTTGTTTTAAAATTATAAATTTTATATTATGTTTTATATTATTACTTTACCGAGCATGAATTGAATCCACTTAATTTGGTTCTCTTTCTGTTTGTTTTCTCAGAATAAAATTGACTAAACTTGAATTATGTTTCTAGTACTTCAAATAGTTGCGGATAATTGAATTAATACCTGCCGATGTTATATATGTATGTTAAGAGAGATGTTGATAAATTAGATATTCACCTTTACAATGTTCAATTTTGAGATCAAAATCGTATATTATCCCGACATCAGAACAAATTTAAAACTACATTCTCTCATCTTTTATTCAAAATATCACTTTTATACTGTTATTTTAGAGATTTTAATTAGAATTTTACAATAAATGATTAAAATATATACTATTTTTATATTTGTGGGGGTTTAATTCTGATGTATGCTAGTAATGAATCATAGCCCAGATATTTATCCAAATCAACTTCTCCATGACGCCCATGTTAATAATGGCTGCCAACGTCGAGGTTTTCAACGCCCAAAGCTAACACAAAGCACATACCTCACTGGAAGTCAGTACTTAAGGCCAAAATAAGATGTTGTCTTAAGCAACTTCATTATTTCTTAGATATATTCAATTTGTATAGATAAGATTATAAAAGAGTGTCCCAAATGAATTTAGTATTTTTTGCAATATCTTAACATAAAGATCATAATAGAATAATTAAAACGCTCTAGTCTTTTTTATAATATGAAATTTAATTGCTAAAAGGGAACAAAAAAGTTATGAAAAAAGGCGCCGAAATGATTTCTAACTGTAAAAAAATAAATGTATAAAAAATTCCCTGAAATTTAAAGATTTTGCAATCTATTAAAGATATAAGGGCATTAATTGCTCTAAATTTCTTGGGTAATTTTTTTCTCATTTTAACTATAAGCCTCTCAACCTAATTAATTATAAAAAATCTTGTGCTAAAAGATTTAAACCTTTTTTTTTTATAAGAACGGAAATTTGTCTTCGCAAATATTGGCTTGATAAAAGTTAAACGCCAACATGTAGACCAATATATTCTTGACTTAATTGATTATATAAAATATTAAAAAATTATAATATAATTATTTATTATAATAATTAATATTTTTAAAATGCAAAACTGAATTATTTATTGATAGAAAGCATTAATGGATCATATACGTTATATATGAAACACTACTCTATATATATATGTATATATTTCTGCTGTCCACAAAGCCTATGCTCATAGCTTGCATCTGTACCCTTGCCAATAATCTAAAGTGCCCGATATATATGCAGAATAGCTCAATACATTATTAGTCTGATAGATTTAGCTAAAAACACACTGGAATGGGTGGAAAAATGCTGGAGCCAGGCCCTCATAATACGTAATTTCCATTGCAATAAAGACAATAGGAAGATGTTTGATTTTTTTAAAGCCCTCTGATTAATTTGATTTCTTATTAAATATTTGCAGTAAAACACGTCATTAAGTCAATGGAATAAATATGTGTTTAAAAGGCATGGTCATTGATGAACCACATTGGAATATTTAATTATATCATAATAATTCAAAATATTCAGCATCATTTGAGTATATATTTTTATAGAATAATTTTTGATCTACTATGTAATAAAACTCAACAGAGATAAGAGGTAAAAAATATTTTGAACTATTTATAAAGAAAATTTTAGCACTGTGAAGCTACTCTAGTGGTTTATAGGTCGTTAATGAGTTATAGTGTAATGGTGAAGTTTAGGAATTCCGGAAAGTGGTTGCTAAGCTAGGATAGTCAGTGAAGAAGATTGTCCGTAAATATTTTTCTCTCTTTGTCACACCAATTATATTGCATCTCTGCAAAGCTAAATAAACGAATTTTCGCATCAATATTGAGTCAGAGGGTTCGATAGTAGTTCGGATTCTAAAATCTATCAAAATATTTCAAATATAGCATTATAATATTAGTAATTTTCAACACAAAGAAATTTAAATGATGTTGCTGTTTTTGGGGTAAATATTCTGAACTATTTTTCTCTCTCTCGAAGATAGAATAAACATGTTTCTAGAGTTGAACTCTATTCTCTAAATGAGGATTCTCGAAAAGTTTATAGTTGGAAATATTTCATTAATATTTAATAAAGCATATATATTAATATTGGGTTTATATATAATACTTATGAAAAAAATAAATAATATTTTACATAAATGGCATATCATATGGGACAGTGATGCACGAGTCCAATAGGAGCCGTTTTGGAGGTTGAGATTCGGTTTTTGTAGCAATTGTTTATATAACCTTCTGTTTTAAACACTTCAGAGTCACCGCTGCGATGCCATATATTCTTGGCTGGCTTTGTGTTTCTGGAACTCTAGGGTCTAAATGATGCTATGGGTTGATTTCCTATGTGCCACTGTGATACTATGGGCTGATTGGCTAGGTACCGCTAAATTGATTTTACGATAATAAATGATTTTGCTAGAATATAGAAATTAATTTATATAAGTGACTGACAAGGATTTTCTGTGAATCAATTGTCCAAAATAATTTATGAATACTTTTAATTGTATGTAAAAGAAAGTTAGATAAAGACGAAATGAGAATTTTCGAAAATAATTAAAATTCTTATTAATTTTACAAATTAGAATGAGACTAAATTTCTCCATGCCACTTATTTGAAGCTACAAAGAAATTATTTTCAAATTACACATTTTAATAGACAATACTTCGAACTCAATCTGAGTCGATATGTAGAAGACGAGGAGAGGAATTAAGATGAAAGATGATTAAAGGGCATAAAAACAGAAGGAATTTGGCTATTGACAAAATCGCAATTAAAATTAATTTTCCCGTCGTGTAATTAATACAATTCTGTAGATTAGTGCATTCTGAGAGAATTGAATATTAGAAATCAAATAATTTCCTCTCAATCACAGTATACGTTGAACATTAATGAAAAACAAAGGAATAGCACTTCTTCAGCAGTAGAAACTCATCCGAATTCAGTACTATGTACACATGAACATCGTTTACTTGATGCCTCATAATTATCGAATGGTTCGTTAGGAATCCTTCCAATTTTATGGATTAGTTTTCATAAATACCTATGGATAAGTACGCTATCACCATCTCATCGTCAAATAAGAACGCTAGTCCTTGGTCAAATGAACACCCCATCGTCGTCGATGGCTGAGAACATCATCATTTATAGTTCATAAAGTTCCTTTCAAACTTAATTATTTATAAGTACAATCTGAATCTCATTCAGAGAAGTACGCCATTGGCTAATCACACCATTTCCAGAAAATCTATCTCTACATCAAATGATCGGGTAAAAATACATTACGAAGTATATCCAAAATTTTATAAATTTCAAAATATAACCTAATTTTTCAAATACCTATTAATGGGATAACAATGATCGTATTCCGTTGAATTTATATAAAAAAAAACATATATGAATTTCAAACAATAAATATAGGGTTAATTCAGTTATTCTAAGAAAAAATAAGAAATTAAAGAAAGTTTTGAAAACCAAAGGTTGATGAAAAACAAAAACTTTTTAAAACTAATTTTATTAAGTTCGTTTGTGAATTCTCCCAAATGGAAGAATGCAAATTATATCAACTCGGTTCCCAACAAAAGCAGATTTTTTACTTTAATCAGCGCTATAGGAAGAATTTTCGACTCCTTTTGATATATAGAAATATAATTGGATGAAGATAGAGAAATATTTATATCTCCATAATACATATTTATACAGGGATTTATATGAGATAATATATATTTTCAATAAGAGGTATGGTAATTTGAATAAACAACCATGAATTAGTCGAAATTTACAACTATAGGTTGTTTATCTTTTAAGGAAATTATACTCTTTTTAAACTCTATAAAGATGGCAAGTCACTTCGGGAAATTCCTTATAGTTTTTAAATTAGAGTTGGGTGAATTTTTGAATGAGCATTTCATTAAAAAACTTGTGAAACAACTGTTGCATATCTCCAATATTATTTAATGATACTAAAATTAAAATAACTGTAAACGGCTATTTATTCAAGTTTTAGAAAGGTTCAGACTTCTCCGTTCGAATTTTTATACACCTACGTATAGAAATGATAATGAAATTATTTTACGTTTTTGTTTGACATACTTTTCTGTATTACTTCGTCTATATTGATTAAACATTAATATTCAATAAAGTTAGGGCTGAAATATCAATTGCTGTCGCGCAAAATCAGCTCAACATGTGATAATAAGTCTTATAGCGAGCGATTCTTCTAATTCCAGTTGTTTCACATACGTCACAGCAATATTTGTCGTTTCCAAATCCACCATGTGTTAAGTTAAGCTCAAATTATATAGAGGTATAATATCAACTCATATGATTCTTTTAAGTAGAATATTTAAATAAGATGATATATCTGGGATCATTGATGTTGAACGATAGAGAAGGTACAGAAAAAATAAGACCATAATCACAATGGGAAAGGATCGAGTTAGAAGAGAGGTATGTGAAGACACTGAATTGTAGCGCGGAGTTTCATGATCATGGGAAAGGCAGAGGAAAGCTAATTGGAATTATTTAAATTCTGGATTTTGGAGGAGAGTGAAAAATATGAGGAGACGATATCAGAGTTGAAGAAACATTGGTTCCAGTTTTGTAACCTATCCAGGCCTGTTGAAGGTTATAAGATCCGAATAATCTAAATAATAAGATGCGGCATATAAATATATATAAAGAGTAACTGCATTATTGAAGGAAGCACTAATGGATAAAATGAATGGTATAAAGAACAGTAGGAAGAAGACGAATAGGATTGATTGACTGGATGGAAAGTTATAACGAGTTCAAGATATCAAAACATTTCCTCACTAGATATTATGACTTGCTTATGTGAAGAGAAATTTAAAATAAAATATATATGAATCTTCTTATAAAGAACAATCTTCAATATGGAGGAATGTGGAGTATTTTACAACCTCAAGTGGGACAGCTCCATATGATGTGGCTCAGAGATTGATACTGCCCAATTGTCTCTATTCGATCCAAATGCAGGTTGATGTAAATATTCGTGAAATTTTAGGTGTGTTTGACGATTTCAAAGATATTTTGAATGGGCGCTTTTCTTTATATTCGAAAGGTATTTCTCAGGAACTTTCGGGCATGTTTTTACTCAACTAAAAAAAGCGACGTTTTGGTATAAGAAAAGCATGTCTAAAGTTACTGTAATTCCTTTTAAATAAGAAAGGTCGCGACCCACCTAATATAAACTCTTGTGATTAATAGGTATTTATATAATAGAACAGCATGTACGCTAATAATACGATATGAGAGGTAATTTAGGTGGATGGATTAGATAATCTGATAATGGAATCAATTTGGTGAATGGATCCACCCAAAGTAAATATTTATTTTATATGCAAATAAGACATTATTGAGGTACACAGAGTAATTACATTCATAATAAGGTATCACACCATGAGGAACCTGTAAAATAATTTTATAGCGTTTAATTTTAAACTCTAGCAATTAACGGATATATTTAAATATTTATTTAAAATTCGTGTATATTGACACAACTTTATTTTTTACTAATATATTGATTGGCAGCCATTATGGAGTTATGATTGATTTGTGAACCAAAATCTAGAACCATTTTTAACACTATAGCTGTTATTAATCACATTTATAATATAAAGAAACTCGCATTGTGAGAAATATTTATAATTTTCAAACGAATTTCAAAATTTTATATTGAATCTAGCTATTATTGTTTTTAGAAATTTGAATATATATTTTGAATTTCAATTAATTATTCGGAAATTATTACTCTTTTCTTTTGTTGACCTATCAAATGATCGAATATTTAATTTTAAAAAAATATCCATTATAGTACAATATATTTTAACTACTATGCTTTGGAAACTTTAATGTTAATGCTCGGGTGGCCATTTTGAAGCATTTGTGTAGTAAATATGAACATTCATTCCTGATATACTTGTATTTCTTTATCCACACATTGAAATCTTCTTTATTGATTCTAATAATTCGAGGGGAAAGCTTTATTAAATTCCACACGAAATTCTACCTTAACACGCTATCTATATAGAAGAAATGACACTATATATATATATAAATTTTTCGGTAATAAAACTTATCAGATATCTGTTTTAATTTAGGTAATTGATTATAAACATCTTAAAATTAAATATGCCAAATGGTTTACATCAAAAAGGGCCTAAACAAGGTAGAATTAAAATTTAAAGAACCTTCTGAAATAATATATCAAATACTTTCTGAAATGTAGGTGGGTCGCGACCTTTCTTATTAAAAAGGAATTACAGTAACTTTATACATTATTTTCTTATACCAAAACGTCGCTTTTTTAGTTGAGTAAAATGCCATCTAAAAAGAAACATGTACTCGTGGTCATATATATATATAGCATGTTAGGTGTCGAATTACCTTAACCAACACTTATTTTCAACGGTCGGATATACAAGCTAAGCAGCCCAATACAATATTTTTATATTAAGAAAATAGGAATCTCCTTTATCGTGAAATTGCGCCATCTTTCGGAATAAATATCAACTAATCATTGAATTCATAAAATTATTCCAGAATTGGAAATATACCCTTTTTTAAATTAATTAATGACATTTACTTCTGAATGGGTTTACCACTGAAGAGCCAGGCCCTCCCAATATATATTATTTTAATTATAGTTAGGACAGTGGAAAGCGTTTTTATTTTAAAAGTAAAGATCATCCTATTAAGTTTTATTCATCGTACAAACATTAATATGTATTCGATCTTTTACTCAAATGTTGACGGTTCAAAAAAAAACCGAGGTTATCTAATAATTAACCAAAGGATTTACTCCTATTAAGGTAATTACACCTTAATCAGTACACGGGGGTCTCTGTTAAATTTTATAGTTAATGGGGGTTATTCTTTCTAAATTCCCTATTTTATCATACATTTCAGAAAGTATTTGATATATTATTTCAGAAGGTTCTTTAAATTTTAATCCTACCTTGTTTAGGCCCTTTTTGATGTAAACCATTTGGCATATTTAATTTTAAGATGTTTATAATCAATTACCTAAATAAAAACAGATATCTGATAAGTTTTATTACCGAAAAATTTATATGTATATATATTGTAACGAAGATAATGAGCGGGAGATTCCAGAGAAATTAAGTCAGTTTATTTGCTGTTACAACTCTAACCGCGCTGCACTGAAGTGAGTGCCAGCGCGCAGAAAAAGAAAAGAAAGAAATGATCCTATTTCAAACAAAAATAGTAATATATGCAAAAGTTAGTTTTGCATAAAACAATAAAAAAAACAATGTATAACTATTATTTACAAATAACTTTTACATTGCCCCTCCCTTATAAAGAGCTGTATCCTCACAGCTAGGATAATCACCCCTGGGCCAAAGGGCTCACGTGTTCCTAGTCCTCCTGTCCGATGGGTCCAGGGTAGGGCTTCATCCTTAGCACATGCACAATGTCCTTGGTTCGATGTGGTCTTCCTTGATCTTCAACTGGTCTCACTTCATACGTCACATCTGACAGTTTCCGGGTTACATGGTAAGGTCCAAAATAGCGTCTCATCAGTTTCTCGCACAGCCCTACACGTCGTACTGGTGTGTAAATCCACACCAGGTCGCCTGGATGGTACGTCACTCTCCTGTGTTTCGAGTCGTAATTTGTTTTATTGACGTCTTGGGCTTGCAGAATATGGAATCGTGCAATTTGGCGTGCCTCTTCTGCTTTGGTTTCCAATTCTTGAATATATTCTTCACTATCGGTGGTTTCTCTGGATAAGGAAACAGCGCGTCCAGTGGGGTTTCTGCCTCTTTCCCATGAACTAAAAAGAATGGCGTGAATCCAGTTGCCTCTTGTTTCTCGGTATTGTATGCACACGTGACAAAGGGTAGAATCTCGTCCCAATTATTTTGATCAAGGTCTACGTACATCGACAGCATATCGGCCATGGTTCTATTCAGCCTCTCCGTAAGACCATTGGTCTGAGGATGATATGCCGTAGTGGACCGCTTGATGATCCCACAGCAGTTGGCCAACTCTTGGATCAACTTTGACTGGAAGTTGCGGCCTCGGTCCGTCACAATCTCCCGAGGGGCTCCATGGATCAGTATTACTTCCTCCAGCAGAAATTTTCCACCCCTTGGGCATCCCCGATCGCTAAGCTTTTTGTAATGACGTATTTAGATAAATAGTGAGTACATACTATTATCCATCTCTTCTTGTTTCTTGATAATGGAAATCGTCCAAGAAAATCTATAACTATCTTTTGGGATGGTCGGCTTAGGGGTGGTATAGGAATCAGGTGTCCAGTGGCAATTGTGAGCTGTTCTTTCTGCGTTGGCATTCTTGGCAGTGGCTGACATATTTTTTTATACTTCGGTAGAGTCCCGGCCAAAAGTACCTCCTTCTCACCCTATCATACGTTTTGGCGAAACCCAGATGGCCTGCCATGGGAGCGTCGTATAGCTCTCTCAATATGTCAGATCTGAGCCGTCTTCGCACGACGAGTAATAGAGATGGGCCGTTTGGGTCAGAGTTCTTCTTATAAAGAATCCCATTCACAATTTTGAAACGGTTGTCCTTGGAAGTACTGTCTGACAACCCATCAAAAATTTTCAGAATATAGGGATCTTGTTTCTGTTCATCTTTGATGTTCATAATGGTTGACGAAAATGGAAAATCATCATATATTTCGTAAACTTTGTCTTTTATAGGATTTCTGGATAGACAATCAGCGTCCCGATGTTTCGTTCCAGTTTTGTAGGCGATTGAGATGTCGTACTCTTGCAGCCAAAGAGCCCATCTAGCCAGTCTACCCGAAGGGTCTTTAAAGTTTGCCAACCAACATAATGAATGATGATCGGTTACCACCTTGAACGAACGTCCAAATAGATAAGGCCTGAATTTGCCGATCGCCCATTCGACTGCCAGACATTCTCTCTCGGTAGTGGAATAATTCCTTTATTAGAGTACGAGATGCGTAAGCGATAGCCCTCTCTCTCCCTACATGAAACTGTACCAGAATAGCCCCTATTCCAAATACACTAGCGTCGCAATGTACCTCTGTTGGTGTGCTCTCGTCGAAATGCCCTAGGACCGGTTTTGAGGAGAGGGCTCGCTTTAGGCTTTTAAATGAATTTTCTTGTTTCTCTTCCAACTTAAATGTGGATGATTTGCATAAAAGCTCGTGAGTGGTCTTGCAATGTCGGCATAGCCCTTAATGAATATTCGATAATATGACGATAACCCTAGAAAACTTCTCAGCTGTTGTAAGTTTGCTGGAGTAGGAAATTCAACGATGGCCTTTATTTTTTTCATAATCAGGTGTAACTCCATCTTGGTCTATTTGGTGTCCGAGAATTTTTATTGGGTCTGCTCCGAAACAACATTTTCTTAAATTGAGTCGCAAACCAGCCTTTCTGAAGCAATTCATAACAGCCCCTAAACGTGAGAGATGTTCAGAAAAGGTGGCCGAGTAAACAACGACGTCGTCTAGGTAAGAAAGGCATGTTGTCCATCTGAGCCCCAGCAACAAGCTGTCTATCATTCTCTCGAATGTTCTGGGGGCGTTATAAAGCCCAAAAGGCATCACTTTAAATTTAAAAAGTTTGTCTGGTGTGATGAATGCCGTCTTTTCTCGGTCTTCGTCTATTTCAATCTGCCAATAACCTGTTTTTAGGTCCATCGTCGAGTACATTCGTGCTTCTTTTAAACGGTCTAGAGCTTTGTCTATTCGGGGAAGAGGGTAGACATCCTTTTTGGTAATCTTGTTCAGTCCTCTGTAATCTACACAAAATCTCCAAAAACCATCTTTTTTCTTCACCAAGTCGACAGGTGATGCCCATGGACTCTCCGATGGCTGAATGAGGTCTGCCTCTTTCATCTTCCTTCTGAATTATCCTACGTTCGGCTGGGGACACTCTGTAGGGCATACGCCTTATCGGTGGACTAACGCCTGTGATAATGCAATGCTTTATTGAGTCTTGAGATATTCTACTGGTGATAACTGAACCGAATATTTCTGCATAATGATTGACTAGTTTTAGCAGCTCCTGTTTTTCCTCGGGCGCACGTTCTGGAGCAATTCATGATTCGATATTTATCTCGACGCTAGATTGATCACACGGCGGAGTGTTTTCGGCGGGATGTTGGAAATCGTCGATTGAGAAAATGCCACACTCATCAATCTCCGAAAAATAGGCGACATATATTCCAGAGGGAATCAGACTTGTCTGGGTGCTAAAATTGGGGATTTATAGTTCTGCCTTTCCGTGTAGCACTGTAATAAGTGAGGCTGGGATCGATATTTCTTTGTACAAGAACAGTTTCCTGGAGCCTTCAGCTATCATACTCTTTCTCCCTGAAACTTCGGACGTAGAGACAGTTATCATTTTACTAGATTTAGGAGGCATGATATATTCTTCTTCGACAAAAAAGCGTTTTAAAGAATCTCTCCACTCATCATAAATCGTCTTTGAAAAGGCAATTTCAGATCGACCACAGTCAATTATTGCTCTTGACGCTTCCAGCAAATTCCAGCCTAGGATAGCATTGTGGCTGCAACCCGAGAGTACTAGAAACTCAAACGGTTGCATGAAGTTGTTTATTTCAAGTTTGATGATGCACTTTCCGATGGGAGACACAAATCTGTTGTTCGCAACCTTCAACGTCATTAGTTGACCTTTAAACATCACGATGTTCAACTTTCGACGAAATGCATCCGATATTACAGAGTACGAAGCGCCTGTATCAACTAGTAATCTCACTTTGTTGCCATTAATAACTACCGTTAAATAATTAGAATCTAGGTCGGCTTTCGTCGATGGAAGGTTTACGTCACTGGCGACCTCACCTCCCTTGAGGGTCGCGCGACTTAGTTTTCCCGGTTAATTGGCCTAGGAGAGCGGCTTGAACGTCTGCTGGGCGACTGGGACTGTCTTCTTTCCATTCCAAACCTTCCACGTCCTGGGTATGGGGATGAACTTCTTGGGGGAGTACGACGATTCGCGACACCGAAGTTGTCGTCGTTCGTCTCAGAATTCGAAGAGTATTGTGGGCAATAAAAATATTTTGGGTTGTAGTAGGTTCGTCCTTGTTTGTTGCACTCTATAGACTCATTTTACCTAGCTTCCTGATATTGCCGACGACGTTCTCTGCAATATCGTACCACGTGTCCAGGCCTATTACAGTGAAAGCATATAGGAATATTGTCAGGGGTCCGAAATTCATACGTTTTCCTCGAGGTGTATGGTTTGAATTCTCTTCTGGCATCTTTAACTTCGTACCAGGGTTTATAGTCTCTTGTTGAGCAATTTGGGCGCTTGAGTATTGGCGCCAATGTATTCTCCGCTTTCTGGTAAACCTCATTTTCCAACTGCTCGGAGTACGTGAAAGGGCTTTTGCATGAAAGGGCCTTGCCAACTTCCTCTTTTACAATTTTCCGGATAAGGCTTTCAAAATCTAGATCACTGTCTCTCGAGATTGAAGCCACATTGGCAAATCTTTCAAAAGAAGGAACTCCAATTATTTATTCCTTCAGGTCTTCTATCCTTCGGCACTGTCTGCTGAATTCGTTTACCGTTTCCATCTCAACGGGAAGGAGTGCTTGGAAGATGTCCTCTGCAACACCTTTCATCAGATGAGCCAATTTTTCGACTTCTCAATTGCTGGATTGACCTGTCGACATAGGTTAAGGATGTCTTGGATGTAAGATTCAGACGGTTCACCAACCCTTTGTGCTCGTATTTTTAGCTTTGATTTAGCCTTTCGCACAAAATGCTCTTGATCACCAAATAGCTTTAGGAATTCCTCTTTAAACCTTGGCCAAGAATTTAGGCTTTCTTCTACATTTTCGAACCAACATTTGACCGTCCCTCCTAAATAGAAGATGACGTTAGCCAGGCAAAGAGATTCGTCCCAACCATTGTGCCTAGCAACGCAATCATAGTCCCTTAACCATTGTAAGGACACTCTTTGCCTTCAAACGCAGATCGATTTCTTGGTTGCTGAAGACAGGTAAATGATATCCTAGTCGATTGGAATCCCTACAGTTCGCTTTTCACTGACATTTCAGTTTCTTGATCCAATTTGGTTGGCGATAAGCCTCGAAGTTTCCGGCTTCTTCTCCTTGATACGTCCACCTTTGATTGGTAAATGGGATGTTACAGCGTCTCCACCAGTTTGTAACGAAGATAATGAGCGGGAGATTCCAGAGAAATTAAGTCAGTTTATTTGCTGTTACAACTCTAACCGCGCTGCACGGAAGTGAGTGCCAGCGCGCAGAAAAAGAAATGATTCTATGTCAAACAAAAATAGTAATATATATGCAAAAGTTAGTTTTGCATGAAACAATAAAAAAATGTACAACTACTCTCAAAAAATAACTTTTACAATATATTGAAAATGAATATCTTTGATTTTATTGAGTTTGTTATGAACATCTGGAATATACAAGGTATGTCCCATAAGTTCCAGGACTGGGTCCATAAAAAAATAAATAAATGAAAAATGTAAATAAATTTGACTGTTTATTATAGAAAAAATATCAGGCAACACGGTGGTACCAATATCGAGGCGGTACATTAGCGCGCGCCAAGGTCATTCTAATTTATTTAAAGGTCACACCTAGCGCTGCGGCGATTTTACGATGGAACAAAAATTGAAGCAGAGGATTTGCATAGAATTTTGTGTGAAACTTCAATTATCTGCAACCGAAACTTTTGAAATGCTTAATAAAGTATTCCCCAATGACTCTCCAAAGAGAACAACTGTTTTTGAATGGCATTCTAGATTTAAAGCTGGCAGAATTTCCATTGAAGATGAACCTCGGCAAGGACGCCCAAAATGTGCAAAAAATCACCGATTTGATAAAAGAAAATCCTCGAACCACTTTGCTGGAGCTAGAGCAAGACACCGGCATCTCTAAAACAACGATTGGAAGGATCGTAACCAAAGATTTGAAGCTCAAAAAGACTCCTGCAAAATTCATCCCAAGATTCCTCACTAATGAGCAAAAACTGTGTCGGCTTGCAACCTGTGAGAACATGTTGGAAATGACAAGAACGGATCCGGAATGGAAAGACAAGATAATCACAGGCGACGAGACATGGGTCTATGACTATGACCCTGAAACCAAGCGTCAATATGCCGAGTGGAGAGGTCAGGGTGAGTCTAGACCAAAAAAATCCAGGATATTGAAATCCAGAAACAAGGTGTTGCTGGTCGCTTTTTTGGATAACAAGGGCATTGTTCATCACGAGTATCTTCCTGCAGGCCAAACGGTTATTAAGGAAATGTATTTGGACATTCTTCGCCATCTAAGGGAGGCGATTCGAAAAAAAATGCCAGAAAAATGGCCTAATGGTGACTGGATCCTACACCATAACAATGCCCGCCCTCACACAGCGCACTTGGTGACGAGTTTTTTCGGCTAAAAACGGGACAGAAATCCTACCTCAACCACCCTATTCCCCAGACATCGCACCAAATGACTTTTTCCTGTTCCCCAAACTTAAAGAAGTTCTAAAAGGAAGACATTTTGACACCAGGGATGACATAATAGAAAAATCGCTGTTGGCATTGAAGAGCATTCCAAAAGAGCTCTATAAAAACTGCTTCGACAATTTGGGGAAACGATGGCGCTGGTGCGTTGAAGCAAGGGGGGATTACTTCAAAAAGTTTTAATAATTAAAAAAAAAATACCTTACCTTTTTTTTTTATGGACCCAGTCCGGGAACTTATGGGACATACCTTGTATTTACTAATTGAATATTTTTGAATACCTAACATATATGAAATACATTAGACACATCTGTTGTATGTTAATGTTAGTTATGTAAATATATATTTTTTTATTTTTCGCTTTTATGTAAATAGTTATTTTGCATTTCACTTTTATTGTTTTTTTTTCACGTTATAAAAAGGAGATGCTTCCTGTACCGGTAATCATGTTAGGGTAGAGTGATTCGTGGCTTGAAGAGAACGTACCGCTTGCTGATGAAATAAACGAATCTTTTCCAAAAGTACAATTTGTTCGGTGGTAGATCAATTCGGGGTATATCTCCGCGACAACATCAATTGTATTCTTGAGCTGTTCAATTTTTGGAGTTTGGTCAACCCACCTTCCTCAAGGGATTGAATTCTTGAATTATCTTGAAGAGGGTAACAATGAGTCATCGGAATGTCGGGGACTAATGGAATCCATATCGTAATAATAAACCGTATTAAATTTATAATTTTGATTGCCATCTTTCGATAAAATTTGTAATAAATTACTGGAAATGTGTTTATTAATAATATTATCAAATACTATTCTGTTTCGACACTTTGCTCATAAAATCCTGAAAACTCTATATATTTATCCCGGTTTGTGGCAAACGCAAGCGGCGCCCTTGGCTTGGAGATCTGCCAATTTTCAAAAATCACGCGCCACAACAGCGCGAGCAGCGGCTGTTCGAAGTGAATCCATTTTGCCCGTGCTTCGATTTCGTTAATCACCGAAATGGAGGATCAACGAATTTGCATCAAGTTCTGTGTGAAAAACGGATTCAAGGGTACCGAAATTTTTTGGATGTTGCAAACAGCCTACGGTGATGCCGTCATGAGCCGAAGACGAGTTTTCGAGTGGTACAAGCGCTTCAAAGAGGGTCGGGAAGAGACCGCCGACAACGAGCGTTTCGGGAGACAGTCAACCACGCCTGAAAAAGTGGACAAGGTGTTGGAACTGGTGCGTGAAGACCGACGAATAACTGTCAGGGAGGTCGCCGAAGAAGCAGGGATATCATTCGGGTCGACTCAATCGATAATGAAGGACATTTTGGGAGTGAGAAGACTCAACGCCGCGTTCTCATTCCCAAAGATTTGACTTTTGATCAAAAGAACGCCCGGAAAGAAACGGCCAGTCTCAATCTCGAAGCGACAACCGACGACCCCGAATCGCTGAAGAGGGTCATTACTGGAGACGAAACATGGGTTTACGGCTTTGATTCGGAAACTCTCTCTCTCTCTACCTAACAGGTATCGGAGTGGCGCTTCAAAAATGAGCCGAGACCAAAGAAAGCGAGGAAGGCTCCCAGCAAAGTCAAGGTCATGTTGACGGTGTTCTTCGACTACCAGGGCATCGTTCATCATGAATTTCAACAACAAGGCCTCTACAATAACTGCTGACTCCTACCTGGGAGTTTTGAGGCGATTGAGGGAAGCGATCAGGCAGAAACGGCCGGAGCTGTGGAGGAGCAAGTCGTGGATCCTCCACCACGATAACGCGCCGGGGCACACAGCCCTCAAAATCTCGATGTTCCTGCAGGACCACTCAACCTTTGTGTACCCTCAACCCCCCTACAGTCCCGAATTGGCCCCCTGCGACTTCTTCCTTTTTGGAAAGCTAAAAAAAAAAACAAGTTAAAAGGTCGGAAATTTCATAGCATAGAAAAGATCAAAGTGGAATCGAAGAAGGCCATAAGGCGATCCCGAAAACAGACTACCAGAGGTGTTTTGCCGACTGAAAAAAAAAAGTGGCTGAAGTGCATCGCGGCCAACGGGGACTACTTTGAAGGGGACAGTTTGAATTTGGTAGAATAATAAAGTTTTTTTAACTTATGAGCAAAGTGTCGAAACTTTTTGATCAGAGTAATATTACCTTTACTGATGGCGAAATTTGCGAAACCACTGAGATGGTTCACTATTGATGAGCAAAACCTTCTCATTCAATAACTGATATCATTGCAGTAAAAGGTCTGTAGAGATAATATTTAATGATATCATTGAAAAGAAACATATTGCCAGTATATTATTATTTTATGAATCGTATTGTATGGCAGCCCAAATATCATCATGGTGATTGGATATACACATTGTTACTTTATATTATCCGGAGAGTCTTTATTCATTTTTAGAAAATAAGAATTATTCCCAGCTATTATTATCTTATATAAGGAAACACAACTATCAAGAAATCATATCCGTTTAGATTGAAAGATTTCATTTCTTTTCTGGCGCCTTCCACCTCGATTCGCCTTTAAACGAGAAATTCAAATTGCCAACCAAGATTTGAGAGAGTATTTGGAAGGAGTTGGGGAAAGTCTGCATCCCATTAAATCCAGCTCGGCTATGAAATTCGCTTCAATCTTTGCCCAGATAATTATAGAAAAGTTTGGATACTCCCATCGTCTCTACTGATCCCTTTCCTTACTTTCATTCCCTTTCTCAGAAATACTTCTTCGAATTTCTATGGAACAGTGAATATATACATTTCTTCCACTTAAATCTTGAATAATTATTCGTATTTGTGATAATGTTAAATCTCATCATATTAACTTGTGTAAATCCTTAACATATGAAAATCAATTTTTGAAATTAAATTATGACTTCAAGATATATTGGTGAATCCCTTCATTTTTAAAGGTAATTTTATTATGATACATCTGTATTTGGAGCAAAAGGATATCAATTTTCAGAATTATACTTATATATATATTTAATAAAACATAGGGCGCCTTTCCCGGCAAAATAGAAGCTAAAACTGAGCGCCATCTATTGACCGTATCATCAAACTAGCGCACTCAAGTAGGCGACGAGGCAACGACCATTGTTTCGGGCTAATGGCCCTCGTCAGCCTAGGGTGGACTTTATTTCATCAGATCCACAAAAGTTCAAATGAAATCTTCCAAAAAGGAATTTAGCTGGTAGAGTGGCTAAACCAAACCTATGGACAAAATATAAATGGCAATAACAACATAGCCATTTATTGTTTTCTAAAAATTGATATAAATTTTTAAATTTCTATCATTTATACTTCCTTTTTTATTTCTTATATTTTATTTATTTATTATTTAACACTTTGTTAATTGTTGAATTAGCTAAATCAAGCACTTGATTCATACTAATGGTTATGGAGCAAGATTATTTAATTGTTCGGTCTTAGCTTGCTGAATTGACACTATATTATAAAATCAAATATTAAAACTAATATTCATAACTTTTATCAAAACTCTTCTGTTTTATATCATTTAATATATATATATGAAAAAACAATAGAAAAAATAAAAGATAAGTGGGTCAGGTGTTGATATTAAAAATAAAGAAGGCATCTCCTGGCCACGAGCACATGTGCTTTTTAGATGGCAGAACGTTTAGTTTATTCTTGCTCCACTAGATGGCGCTCTGCCATTTAAAAAGCACATGTGCTCGTGGTCAGGAGATGCCTTCTTTATTTTTAATATATATATATGAAAAATAAGAAAAACAGAAAAAGGTCAGGTGTTTATATTAAAAATAAAAAAGGCATATGTCTAGACCACTCCCATGAGCATTTTAGGTGACAGAGCGCCTTTTTATAGAGGGAGAAAGATTATAACTTAATTTATTATCTATCATTTAATATAGCAAATGTATACAGAGATAATATTTTATAATATTCACCATAAGAGACATATTGCCATCAAAATATATATTCGACTTACATAAAAAGAACGATGTTCACACACAGAATATTTTATATATTGAATAAAGCTATTTTGATATGCTTTAATTAACCTTTTTTATTAATTAAACATTCACATGTGCTAATATAAATTGAGGAAATGACTAAATCAAACGGTTCGGAATATATATTTACCTTATTCAAAATAGATTTCTAAATATTTTATTAGACTTGTCTATAAGAAGCTTCTTATAATTTGCCATCAAAGAAATGATTCCTTGCTATTTGATGGCTTTAGATAGATTTGATGAGAGTAATAAGAAAATATTGATTGTATTACATACCCCGATTGCCATCAAGATATTATAGCTGTCGCCCATAAGAACTCCGAATAAAATAATCCTTTCTATCATGACCATTTACATAAGGAACAATTGCTGGATTATAAAACTTGAACCAATGTTTTGCTATTAAAGATGGTCGCTTGATAGATAACTGACGATCAGAAATCGACTTTAAATAGAATCGTCTGGAAAAGAAATATACTTTTTCTTTGACAGACGATTGGCCCGGGTAGCCATGGTTACAGCTATCGTTCAGAATTTTTGTCGGGATTGAATTTTTAGGATCAGGGATGATTTCTTTGAGGTTACAAATGGACTATAGATTCCATTTATTTATGTAAATATTTCTGCTACTTTTTAATTTAAAGGATATTTCGTTTATTTCAGAAATAAAAACTAATTAAATATATATAATCGATATGGAACAGTTTGGGGGGTAAAAGTTAATTTTTTAAAATAATTATCTAATAACAAAAAAACGAATAAATTTTATTATAGTATGTGTATTTCGAATATATATGTATATTTATGTAAAATATATCAAGATATAAACAAGCCTATAAATTAGGAAATTTTTACAGGATTTTATTCTAATCTATAAAAATAAAATATAGTCTACTGTCCAAAAAACACAAAACTATGGGTCATATATGGCAATCTGAATATCGGCCATAGAACTAACCTATCAATTCGTCATCTGAACGCCAAATTGCGAAGGAAGTTTGAAAATATTTGTGAATCTCATAAAATTAAAGTCCTCCGTAAACGGACGAGGGCCTGGAATAATGTTCTCTAGGTTGGCGTTCTGTGAATAATAAAATCAACCAAAAATAATAAAATCAATATGAAAATTATTCAAGCTAAAATAAGAAAATTTATCAAAACATACGTATTGGCACATATAATAGTAAAGTCAATTATATTTCCATGTTAGAGAGCATTGTAATGTCACAAAAAATTCAAAATAATATAAATGAAAATGATATTATTTTAATATTTTGAAGATAAATGAATAAGGTAATTCGTTTTATGCTATAGATTTCTCTCGACAACCAGACCATTGGTCAACTACTTTTTGTTCATTCTTTTAAAGATTTGATTTATAAATAATTATAAATTTTATTGAGATTTTGTATGAAAAGGAAGGGTGTACATAAATTAGGTTTACAGAAGATTTAATGATTCCCAGGAGAGATTTAAAATTCTTATATATGCAGTTCTAATGTACTAATATCAACATGTTAGTTTGAAAAGACAATAATAAATGGTGAAATTACTGTGTTGTGTTTTACTCTAAAATAAAAATTCCATTCTTATATAGATATTGTCTCTTCTTATAAGTAATTTATAATAAATGTTATTCAAAATAAATGGTAATCAATTTGATCATAATATATATTACCATGATATTTATAGTGTTTAAAATCACAAAATATTTTCTCACATTGAGTTTCTTTTTATTTTGAAATGCTAGCTTTCGAGTGACAATCGCTCTTCAACGGGTTTAATAATGTAAATATTTATTGTAAGATATAGTCGATGTTTTCTATTAAACCCGTTGAAGAGCGATTGTCGCTTGAAAGCTAGCATTTTAAAATAAAAAGAAACTCATTGTGAGTAAATATTTTGTAATTTTAAACGTTTTTCACTATTCTATCATGAATAGTGATTTATAGAGTTTATTGATATACATTTGCTCTATAATTAATTTACTATAATTAAATATTTAAGGAAAGATTATTTTTGTAAAATATGAAAAAAATATTATTGTTTGTACTGAAGCAGGGTGGTAAAACAGAAGGATAATGCTTCTACTATTTTTGAAACTGCACATTGTTGAGGGCGTATATACCGAAATGTTTTGGACAATACTCTTGAAGGTAGAGGTTGCCTGGCCGGCTTTCATATAGTTTAAATAAGAGACACTTCATTCCGAAAATGTTTTATTTTCTCGTTTCAAAAAATTATTTTATCCTCGCCTAGGAAAAATAAAATAAACCATTTGTAAAGGCGTTATATTTCCTGACGAAGACAAAAGATTTTGTCGAAAGATCGAGAAAATAAAACCTTTTCTGACCGAGGATGTCTCTTATTTAAGAGATTGAACAAAATTGTAGAAAATATTTTATAGTTCAGGTAATCCAAGAGATGATATAGGCCATTAGCATCGTTCATCTAAACAATCAGAAGATACCGTGTTTTGCAAATTAGTAATTATCTTTGTTATAAATAAATTTGTATGTAGAATTTATGTAAATAGAAGAATTCGTGTTAATAAGGTTAGGAATCGAACTTAATTATCAATGTAAAGAGAGTTTATCACAAGATAAATGGGATTCTATTGTCATAAAATTGTGTATATATATATAGTTAGAACTCCTTTACAAGCTGAGATGATGTTTGCACAATATTACTGCTTGTTTATGAACATTTGTTGGCTTATAAATTACAACACAATTTAATTCAAACTCCCCTCTAAAATAGCTTATTGCTCTAAGTCAGTTTATGGTTCACTTTATAGGCTATCCCAGCACTAAATGTTATATATTAAGGTTAATTAATATAATTACAGGGAAGCGGGGAGAAGTGACTTTAATTTAATTAAACTCAGAATTTATTCGATGTGTGAAATTAATAATGAAATATATAATTGAAACATAACATATAAGGGGCCATAGTTAAGATATAATTTCAAATCCAAATAAATTTGTTGGTAATTGAGAGATAATGGAAAACATTTCATAATCAGGTACATAACTAAACTAATTAAAATTAAGTATATTTATATTGAAAATACTATCTCTGCTTCAGAGAATTATGTGCAACAAAATCTAATTTCAGATTCTAAAAATCAGATTCATTTGACCCTCTAATTTTGTATATATTATGCAATATATAAATAGCATATTAATATATAAAGTAATTTTTTATTTTATAAAATCCATATGTGTTTTTAGAAATATAATTAACGTTTAGTTTGTCAAATATCTATATAATGTTTTCACCAATTATCCCATTCCCACTTTTCAACTATATACTACTATATATGTATGTATATATGATATTTCTGGAACTGGCTTAGTTACAGTTTACTAATCCATATTGATTTATATAGATGAAGTATAAAATACACCAATTTACATCGATATATTGCATCCGCAATGGCCTGTACGCATGTCACGATCTAACACTTTGCCGTTTCAGAGAATAAAGTGTAATAAACATAAACCAGCTATATAGTATAGATAGACATGGTGGTATATGATCTCTAAATTGCAAATCAACGTTTCCAATCGTATCTATATATAATTTTTCTATATGTTTTATATTCCAATCGTTTCAATATATGATCTATATTTGAATAGAGAGAGAAAGAATCATATAAAATAAAAAATAATTTGTTTATATTATTATACACCAATTTATAGAAGACTATCTAAACACTAGAACATCAAACCGTTGTACATTCGAAAATGAAGCTAAACAAATATATCAAACCGAAATTATAATATTGGGGGTCTCTAAAAATATTTCAAAAACGAAATTTCAAAAATTCATTTGAATTATTTAAAGGAAAAATATTATTCTTTGGAACCTCCCCTCCTTCGTCTTTGACCATGCAATGTTCAAAGGAATGAAACGAATCACGCAGGCGCAACTTACACTTTGGTAGCATAAAACGGTGAACACATAAATAAAAAGTAATGCGTATACCAAGTGATGTTGAATATGTATAATCACATTTTAAAATAAATGATAAAATTTCATTTTATTAAAATGATTTTTTGGTATGTCAGGGTAAATTATATTTGAACAATTAATTCCAATTTTCTCTAAATTGAAAATACCAATATTCAAATAAGAATAATTACTAATCGAATTTATTTTAGAATGCAAAATAAATTAAAATCAGCTAGTATATTATCAATATTTGAAAAGATAAATAAGTAATATACCTAAAAACCCGGATAATTTAGTAAATAGACATTTGAAAAAAGCCCACTGCATAATGTTCTAATGTTAAGATGAACGAACAAATCATATTCTATTTTTAAATCTCAATTTAGAATGAAACCTCAGTTAAAATTCTCCAGAACCTTGGAATGTTATTTTACGAAATATAGACATTGACCTATAATAAATACTGGAAAAGTATTCCAAAGACTTGAAGGCAGGGCTTCACATAGATTATAGGTTGGTAAATTGTATTCAACAAGTAAATCATAATTATATTTATTCTCCGAACTTTTAGAATAACCAGTGTATATGGTTTATATTTTAATAAATATTATTATTGGCTCTTGATTGATGAGAAACATTTGAAAAATTTATAAATATAAATTTTACAAATCTCTCACTTCTTCCTATTTTATCAAACGAGATATATGAACATTAGTATATATTCATATCTTGAAAGATATATAAGACCTTCAGTAAGAGGAGGTTAAAGAAAATCCCATAATCCACTAAAAGTGAGAATTTCTAATTAAACTTGTGTCGGACATGTAAAGGGAATTTCATCATGGTATGTCATGTCAGGCATCACCTGAAGTCAAAGGAAGATTCAAAGCGACTTTAATCAAATCCCAGGAAAATGTGAACTAGTGATTATTTCCGCAGTGGAATATATGGCGTTCCGGGGGAGAGAACCTTACGTTGTGCAGTTGAAATTAAACACTGCGAGTAGAATTTTGTATTATAAAGGTTTATTTGAAACCAATAATTGGATTTAAGCTATCTTGAAGATAGAGATTTTCTGGCCCGTGTTTATATTTCTCAACATAAGAGGCATTTCGGCCGGATATATTCATAACGCCTTGCTAAATGCATCATTTTCATTTTTCCTGAGAAGTGGATACAATATTTTTGTATAAACATAGAGAAAATAAACTTTTTCAGCCGAAATGTTTTTTTTATTTTAATAAATATTTATTTCTATAAAGTTTATATATATATTTCATAGGATATAAGGATTCAACACATGATTTTTAAAATAAAGATGGACATGGCAGTATAAATATATTTCAATCTACAGGTAAATCTCTTTTATGTTTAAACTGTCTCCATCCTTGGCGATCCTTTTAAAGCTTTTACGGACTTCAAATACTGTAACATCGAGTAGGGTCTTCATGAGAGTCTTTTGGTGCATCTTCTTGGTGCAACTATACATTGTGATGGTACTGTTGAGAAACATCTTGGAGGATAAACTGAAGCCTATTGTTTGCAAAATGGCCGCGAAAAGAAATAAAGGGAGAAATTTATGATAGGCTAAAACGTCAAAACTTATTCACATAAAAGATCAGATAATAAGAGAAGTTTTCTGGATTACTGATTTCTAAAATTACTTCTTTATGGATGTAAAAAGATAATAAATATTCTGTTTAATATAAAAATATTTAATTCATATTTAAATAAAAGTTATATCCAATTAAAATATTTAGATTGTCTCTTGCCAAAACTTTGTTCAAGTTTGTTTTGAAAATTATTTCGCTTGAAAAATGCTTTTCAAAATTTTTAGATCTGTCTATAAATACCGAGTCAATCTGAAAGTTTTGCGGTTTTTTGAATCCACGCCCAAATGGACGCATATTTTAAGTTGATTATTTATTAAAAGACATAGATTTCCCGCCTGATAAGCTAAATCTGGGGTTTTCCGCTAAATATACATTTTATAATAACATATATTAAGCAGTTAGGCTCGAATTTTAGCTAGGGTGATGGTGGAGAATCAAAATAAAATTTAGCACCATAGTGTTTTTTGTATTTCAAGAAGAATAAGATTGCATACATGACAGCCCGTAAAATTTCGGCAGTGTTTAAAAATTGTTGATTCTGATGATGGCATGGTTAGGAATTTATTTGTAATGTTCCAACACGGCGTTTTAGTGTCAAAGATGAAGCGAGATTTGTGTTTTCCTCTTCTGTTAAGAAGATAGTACTGAAGGAATGTTGCCGAAACCCCTCGTTTATAGTTCAACAAATTGCAAGGTATTAAACATTCCAAACAGCTTCGAACATGGTCATTTTAAGTTACTTGGCTACATAATGCAATATCATGTGTGGGTACCCCGCCTAACAGAGCGCAATCTTTTCGGTCGAGTTTCGGCTTGCGATTTCCCATTGAAAGTAGTAGAAAAGTGACTTATTTATGGAGAAAATCGTGAATTTAAAAATTATTTTTTTTGCAGAAATATTGTGCTGAAGGTCTTCTGGAATTAAACCTGTAAAGCTTCATATATAGATGACCTCTAAAGGTGTGTGTGTGTTTGAGTTGCATCGGAAGAAAGTGATGCTCTGTGTATAGAGGAATGAAAATAGATGTTCATTTTGAAATAGTTCCACCCAATACTACCATAAGTTGAACATGAAGAATATTTTTGAAACTAAAGACCAGAAATTTCCAATCGCAGGGCATTGTCACATCAGGATATAGCCAGGCCACACGTGTCTATTGACGTTTGCCGTAAAATCCTGATTTATAAATGACATGTTTTGATTTACCTCTCATATTTATCTGAAACCAGGCTTTCGGACTTTCATTTGCTCCGATCTCTATGAAAATGTCCCTGAACTACGTGGGTTCAATACTTGTAGATGGTTAAAATATCGCCTTGTATGTGTTGTACCTAATTCTTCGTCAATACATCTTCTACGAGATTTCCCAACTACCCGATGAATCGCAAAATACCTCCGAATTGAATGACGCATCATACATTGTCATCAAAGATGTGTACCGCTCTCACAATTATATATTGTAATTTAGTTGAAAACAACAAAAAATATCCGGATGAACTGAAACATGAAATACCGGAACAGATAATATTGATAATAATTTTAACATATATTAATAAGTAATATTAAAAATAATAAAAAAAATTGTATATATTATATGTTTCATACACACAAGGTTTATATTATTATTATTATTTAACAGTTGGGAGAGACACGCCATATCCACAATTTGGATAATTGCGTGTATATTTTAAATTATATACAATTAATACAATTGAACATTGGAAATCATTAAAATTAAACGTTCGATATCAAATTTTACATATAGCAATTATAAGTAGTAGCTTGAAATATGTACATTAAACAAGGTTTATATAAATAGTGCACAATTTTTTTTTTTCACAGAAATCAAAAATGTCATTTTTAATGTTTTGGTATACCTCCACCATAGACTGAATCTACCTTCTCTTCAGATAATATCGACAAAATGTTTCAATATTTTTTTTTTAAATGGAGAAGTGCCTTTATGATTTGTTAAATTTACAACCGATAAATTACAATATTTTGAATTTTTAAATATTCATTTTTAATATATTGTTGCATAAAGAGAGAGAGGAGAATCAAAAGATCGCTTTTATTCATAAACAAATATATATAAATGGATGATAATATAATTGATGTGGGTATTTCAATTTTTAAAATATATTTATTTATTTTGATTTATTTATACATTTGATTACAATATTAAAATATGTTTGATAGAAATAACTTACTTATAAAAATAATGAATAAAATTTCAAAAAATGTAACTTTTCTATTTATATTTTAACGCGAACCCACATAACAAACGTCTCTTAACAAAATAACCTAAATTTATAGCGCGCGGGTATGTTAGGAAACATATATGTTGAGTTTAGATCTATTTTATTCAATTTTCAGATCAAAACCTTACAAAAAAAATTAAAAGAGCACAATTAATCTGAAGAAACGCCCGGTGACAATCTTGGACAATTTATATCAAATATGATGAATGGATAAATAGAGAATTGAATAAAATATTTATTTTTTAATAAAAATGATTTTTTTCAAAATTTTACTCTCGACTAAAATAATAGAAAGGGATTTATTTGTGAGAGGCAAAAGAAAGTAATTTTATTTGGGCACAGGGAATATTGAACTGTCGAATTATAAGGTGTTAATTGAATGGCAGGATTGTGACTTGAGGACACAAGCTAGAAGGTGACGGCGGGTGACAAACCGAGAGATGACACAAGAACTAATCAAAACTTTCTGACAGAGAGTTCTGGATTAATTACCATCTGATGTCTCCAACTTGTTGATACGTTTACACCTCTCTTCTTCGTTTATTTCTCTAAAAGAAGCAGCGCATTTTGGATATATACGAATTACGAGGTTATTTGCCATTCTTATACGTAAAGTGAAAATAAAAAGAATAGAAATATATCGGTATTCAATATCAATTCTTAATAAACACCCCGGGTCCACCCAAAACTTACTCCACTAGATATTCTGAACAAATGGAACAAAATCGCCAATATCTAATTTTCATAGTAATAGATAGTAATAGTTGATATTTAAAATATTTACATTGTAATAATGGATTTTTGATATGAAATATAATAATATGTGTTTTTGTTACTGTTACTTATTTAAGAAAAGGCATCTCCTGATTGTACAACTAAAGGTTTCTGATGGCCTGCGCCATCTGTCGGAATGAATATAACCTTTTCGTTGATATTTATTTTGACAGATGGCGCAAACCATCAGCAACTTTCAGATGAACGATCAGAAGATGCCTTTTTCTAAATTTATCCACCTATTCCTCAGTTAATTATCTTTTTTTTTACTAATTTTTCACACCCACATATATATACATATATATTATATTTAAGAAAAGAGATAGATTTCTGTTGTTTTGGATCATCTTGGTGATTATGCTATGGTGATGCAGTCGTGGCATGAATCTTCTTGAAAGTAAAATAATAAAAATATTAAAGATTAGAAATTGCTTTAATTGAGCTTATAAAATATATAAAAACATAATTGGATAAAAGTATTGCCTGGCTTAAGGCGTAAGAATAAAAAAGAAAAGATTATTTACATAATGTACAAAAGTTTTGAGCCGACCAACGGGGAAGAACAACAACGTGATTTTATATGGGAAGCGTGACCTCTGGCGGTCGATTTATACAGAGTATTTATATCTATGAAATTATAATTTTAAATAAAATATTTTAATATAACATTTTAAATAATACCTTTATATAACATATATATATATATATAAATTGGATAATAAAAAGACATATGTTAAATTGAATAAAACATTTATTTCCCTATATTTCGGCTGGCTGAACGCCAACCTTTATCAAGGTGTTACATTTTTTGTATAAACAAACTCAGCCCCCATAGTGTTATAATATTACAGTTGAAATAATTTTAAAAATACAAAGTAGGTAGGGTAAATTTGTGCATGCAAATATATTATAAAAGTTACAATCAGAATATGTTAAATATCTTCAAATATTAAAGGAGAAAAAATAATGAGGTCTATCCTATTTTTTCAAATATTTGTATCAAATACATAAAATATAATTCATCAATAAATCATTAAGAGATAAATGTCAAATATATATGTATCTATTAAACATTTGAAAATATGTAAAAAATTATTTAAACAAAAAACTATAATAAATATTTTCAAAATTATAACTATGAAATGTGCGTACGACTCGAGACCATCATTTAATCCCAAAAGCTACAACTACAGCTAGTCGCCGAAACCTCAAGGCCCATAAACTTTAAATGTTTTATGAGGTTTATTAATTCGGCTTTCGACGATAGGCTTCTTGCTTCATTTATATATTCTTGAAGCTTTCTGATATCATAAACCCTTCTAAAGAAGTAAATGACAAATTTTGATTAAGTTTACAACTTGAATTGATTTTGCTATAATATTGTACTGTACCAGCTTATATATCACATTCTATAATTAAAATAAATTTTCTTGATTTATATAAAAAACCGAGAATTTATTTGTTATATAAATGCGATGAGGTAACATTTTGTACAATTAATTATTTCTCACTAAAGACCACAATTTTGGATGAGGGCGACAGTAATAATTCAAACGTTTTTTAATGTTTTTAATATCATGTTGACGCGAAATTAAACAATAATTAAGTGATTAAAAAACAAAGAAAAAATTCTATAAATGAAACCATATCAATTGGCTGGTATACCTTCGTTGTTCAGTAAGAAAAAAATCACAAACAGAGATCCTCCAATTAAACCGAAGATAAATTTATAAATTTAATTGTCATCTATCGATAAATTTGTAACAAATAAATCTACTGGCAATGTGTTTAATTTTAATAATTACGTAAAATATTATCTCTGCACACCTTATTGCAATAATACAAGTTATTAAATGAGAGGGCTTGGATCATCAGTGGTTAACCCTCTCAGTGGTCAACAGGGGGTTAAGCTGATAAGCCAAGCCCTCTCGTTTAATAAATTTTATCATATTTGCTGATATTAAAAAAAACATGGCTAGTAAATCTAATTGCTACAAATAAATCAAATAAAGTTGCTATTAGAAATATTTGCGAACAAAAAAAATAGTTTTATCGGTAAGATAAAGGTGCGAAATTTCAATGGGCATTAAATAATATATGTTATTATTATGAAATACTGCGGAAAAAAGAAATATTTATATAAATTCTTTATACTTATATAATAATTAACATTTAAAACTTTTTCCACTATAACTTTAGAAATTTTATTGGATTCCGTTCGGTTAAATTTTAAAAATATTTCTAGAACACCTTCTATAACAGGAATCTTTACTTGGTATTGAGGAACTTCTACATGAATCAAAATTCATTTTTTGAATCTAAATTCTGAATTTAAACATTAACGTAAAAAGGGGTGAACATTTTTACATTAATATAAATTTTAAATAAGATTTCTGTCTAAAGCAGACATGTTGAAAGTTGAAATGACAGGTTAAAATTTACCATGAATTGGTGCCGGTAGCTGGACCTGCAGCTGAAAATTACAGAGAATGTTTGAGCGTAATAATTATAATATCCTCTCATTATAAAGTTACATGAGAATATCGAATAATATAAGTATAATAATAATTATTATATATAAATGTTTAATATATACGTTTCATAAACATATAATTACGACATTTTAATTGGATTTCAAATTTTCATACACCATATCTGCGCCGTTGCATTTAGGGTATCATTTTCAAATTTATTTTAGGCCATTGAAAACAAATATTACAAAGGTAATAGGAAAGTTTCTTATGGGATTTACATATGGTTTACCTTTTTTTTATAAATCACAAAAGCTGAAAAGTAATTTTAAGTTTTGGACTGAAGTCGCCAAATATCTTCAAAATGGTAATAGACAGAGAGAGTGTATTTAAATACGCACACAGTATCTGCCATCTTTAACTAAATGTGCAATTTAAATGTAAAATAAAGGATAGCAAGTTTTCTTGGAAACAACTTTTTAAAAAATCAATACTTAATTCATCACAGGGAAGCTATAGATCAGAACTCAAGAATTCCAAGCTGATTTTTAAAGTTTTATTTATTTTTACTGGAGGCGAAGTTGGAGGTCGTAGTTTTTATTAATTCAATCAGGGCTCTGTTGGTTTTTCTACTTTATTTAGCACTATTCAGGACCAAGCTTAATTTCGACATGGATTTTGTTGTTGGTGTAAGAAAATATTGAAATAATTCCTACGATTTGGTCAAGTAAAATATTGCACCAAGTATTTTTAAAAGTTTTATTTGAAATTATACTATTAAATCAGATTTAAAATTTTTTCGTATATTATTGCTTAAAAATTCAAATTAATTCTCCGTGAGTGTTTCTGTTTTAAATTATTTTTCAAATGATATATAGATGAGATATATGACAAAATAACATTTTCCCAATTCAACCAAATGTTTACGCATTATCTTTAACGTCAATCTTTGATATGTGCATATGTTCTATTATCGATCACAATATTCAATCTATTTAAATATAACATTGTTTATTAGAAAGGTATCTCCTTAACGTGCAGCTAAAAGTTGCTGATAGCTTGCGCGATCTATCGGAATAAAGATCAACTATTCTCGTTGATTTTCAATTATTCCAGAATTGGCCAAATATCCATTCTTGATTATTCAAGAATTATTCAGCTGCACGATAAGTAGATGTCTTTTTCTTAATGTATGCACCTTATCCCAGTACAACATCTCATTTGTACTATTTTTTACATAAAATTGTTTGTTAGTTCCTAGTCCACAACATTTGATACCATGGCACATGAAAGTTTGACAAGATATGGAATTATATAGGTCTGGACGGAGTCCTTTATCTACTATTTGTCTACAACTTAAGTACTTGTTTGATCCTTAACAACAATAAATATCTTAGAGATATTCTTATTGTAAGAGCTCGGGTTTTTTTACATATATATACAACAACAACAAAAGCTTTATTAAGACCTTTTAGTCTTATACATATTTATAATATATTTCTAGATAAATATTTTGCCGGAAGAAAAGTGATCTATAAAAATTGAGGTCGACTCCCTCTGAATATAGAGGTTAAAGGTAAGTGACATCTATTAACCGTCGCCCCAAACTAGCGGAATCGGGTCAGTGGCAAAGCCACGACAGCAGCTTTGTTAAACTGAGAAGCGCCCACCAATATACCATGGTTTCAGGCTAATGGCCCTCGTCAGTCTAGGAAAGACTTTATTCCATGAGATCCATAAGGGATAAATTAAATATTCACAATCTGCAAAAGAAGTATTTAGCTTGTATAGTGTTTAAGCAAATTCTATATTATACTAGGGTAATGCATCGTTCTAGTGTATAATTGAAGGGAATGATGCCTCTATAGGTGAATATATATATATTAAATGTATAGTAACATCTGTGTAAGGAGGGATTCTGTTGTACACCGCTTAATCTGTTTCCTTCATATCGCATTCCATTTTAAAACAGAAACAAACTTAGCATTATGCAGCATCAAAGGTTTCTTCAGATTATTCTTATATTGATATCATACCTTCAAAGCCCTCATTCAAATTTGATTGAATAAATTTGAAATCGAAAGATAGACAAATGTACATATTTAATATTCGACATTATTGCCCTCGTTGATTAAGAGGCCTATAATTATTCCATTATTTAGTTTTTATACATATATTTATAACTATAGGAGACCCTGTGTCTCCCGAATTGGAGAAAATCGGTGTTATTCTGCTATTTTGGCTCTGTCCCATGAGCGGTAGCGCCTATGTTAGCTTTTTTCTGTCAAAATAAAAATATCCTATTTGCTTTGAATATATTAACATACATTCACAAACAAATATCAAATTTGAATTCATAAAAGATTCAGATTCGCTGAGGCATGCTTTTTTAGAATATGCAAAAAGCTGTTCGATTAGTTCAGGATTAAAATTTCTTACTGAGTCGATAGAAAAAAATTGTGAAAGGCTTAAAATTGCAGGCTGTTTATAATTCATTTTATTGGGAAAATTAAAAAAAAGATAAATTTAGGATTTAAGTATTCTTTACGATTACTTTGGTCGGCTTGAGAACTAATTGTTGTTTTATCATCCATTAAATACTCCTCTCTCCTGCCAATCGTCTGCCATTTTTTTATTCTTCATCATCACCCATCTTCTGCTTTTGTTTATACTTTGATTGTAATTACTTCACGCCGATATTAAACCAAAAGATGGATCACTCGATTACCATAAAGATTCTCAACAATTTTTAAATTAAATTTCACTTTTTCCCTTGTTTGTTTTTCTTTTTTTTTCTCAGATAAACGAGTGCCTATATAAAATTAATTCTCAATCTGATTATATTTACGTTTAAAATTGCAATCTATTCTATTTTATTTGTGGTTTGACTAAAAGGAAATGGTAGAGGTATTTAATAGGATTTTAAAACTTTTAAGTTTTAAAAAATTCATCAGGTTTTTAAAAATATGGATGAATTTTAAAATTGAATAGGTTTGTCTTTTCCTATGTATACACAAAATATGATATCATTAAAATGTGAATTGAGTTTAAAAATGTGTTAATAAAGTGTTAAAATAAAAATCGGAATTCATAAAAGTAAATTTAATTTTGTAACCTTCAATATAATCTGTGATATTGTCATTACCCCCTAAATACCTATGTAAACACCTATGTAAATAGAGAGAATGTAAATACACCTGTATCGTCTGATCAATAAACAGCTATCACCTCAGGCCCTGCCCTCTCCTGTAAAGGTTTCTACATTACAGTTGTCTCATAGTTCTGCAACCTTAAATACCCAACCATACAATACATTACAGCGCTCCCTAAACCGTGTAAACGGTTTACATATACAGAGAGCAATCAGACAATAACACCTTTAGCGGAACGATCCCACGGTGATGTCAGGATCATCAAAATCCCACACTCATACACACAGGAACACACACGAGTCCAGATTTCCCCCAATTTATTTTCTTATATCTTTCTTTTTATACCTCAAATTGTCTGATTCAAGATTAAAGAGATTAGAATGGTAGTAAAAGAAAAAGGGTCTAAACCACCGCCAGGCTTATTTTTGACAAGACCCGGCCTGGTACCAATCTCTTTCCATTCACGGTTGAACCATTAGCGGTTTCTCTAGTTAAAAAAAAATATTGACTACAAATTGTTCTAGAATTTGCAACCTATATTATGAAATAAACTTATTATATATATATAAATTTATATATATTATATATATAAAAATTATTGAATATCAACTTCATATTCTCATTACCTTTTACAATTTTGATAAAATGTTATCATGGTTCTGTCTTTTATTCTTTTTTACTCTTACAATCTTCAATTCTTTCTTTTTTCTTGTGTTATAGCACTGAATTGTTAATAAAAATAAACAACATTTGGAAAAAAACATTATAATATAATCCTTAACTTCCTTTTTTTAAACTTTCTTTATTTCTATATTATATTTTTAGAAACTTTCGGATTAGCCAAACCCTATCATAGCAGTAAGGTCTGAAGGTATATCTGTTTTTATATAAAAAAACATAAACAACACAAATGTGTTAAATTCATGTGTAATAGGTAGAATTCTATTTTTTTTTTAATAATCAGTCATAAACATTTTTAATTTCTTTTTTTAATCGCAAATTCATCTTTTAATCTCTAGGGAAACTCCCCTTTTGATACCTATAGCCAATGCGTCAATATAATAATTCATACACAAATAGTGTAGAATGTTCATTTAATCCTTATTGTAAGTTTAGTTTGTCCTTTATATGGCGGTTAACACAAGCTGGGGAACATCTCGCTGTATGGCCGGGGACGTTGGGCCGCACTCTCCAACACACATCTCTTTTATTCGAACAATTATATTTCGATGCACTAGCGCGCAATCTGTTATCAAATTACAAAACTATTTTAGACGCGTAATATTCTTTTTAAAATAAAACAATTTCCACTGCCCTTACTGCAATGGAAAAATTAAAGGGAGGGCCTGGTTCATCAGTGGTGAACCCTCCCAGCGGTTTCGCCAGTTTAATCTACCATACCGCTGTTATATTGCATTTTTGGAACTTAAAATTTTCCATTGCAGTAAGGGCAGTAGAAATTGTTTTATTTTAAAAAGAATATTACGCGTCTAAAATAGTTTTAAAACACGATCTATTAAATATATTTATATAAAAGGCGTACCTGGATCTGTGAAAAAATAAAAAAACTCTTTTTTCTCAAAATATTTCGATAGCAATACATTTTTTCATAGTAAAGATAGAGGTTGCCTGACCTGCATTCATAGTTCTTAACATTAAAGGCATTTCGGCCAGTGAATCTTTTTATTATCTCGACGTTTCGACAAAAATCTTTGTCCTCGTTAGGAGCGAACAAAAATTGAAACATTTGGGAAGACGTTAAAAATTATTCTCATGATGCTCATGACGATGAAGAAATAAGTATTTTTTCGAAACGTCGAGCTAATAAAAATATTTACTGGCCGAAGTGCCTTTGATTTCAAGAACTTTTTAAAAATTTTAAAAATAAATTTTTAAATTAATATTTTTAAAGACATATTTCGAGATGAAATAAATTGATAAAGAGGGAGAAATCTCTCGAAATATTTTGAGAAAAAAATATTTTTTAAAAATCTTTCACAGATTTAGATACGCCATTTTTCATATAAACACATTCATTTGTTCTTTCTTTTAATATTTTTAATATCATGTGTTTTAAGAAACCCTTAAATAAAATTTAGTTTTGATGGCGCTCTTTTATTACACTGGTCAACAAGATTTTTGCACAAGAGAACCTAATTATGTTTCTAGTGTAACTTTTCATGCTGAACTTAAAAATCTAATCAGAAATTTCCCATCACCTATGGTTTTTGCGTGACGGTCTTTTTTTTAGTATTGGGATAAATACAGTAAAAAATGCAAACAATGTTACGTAAGCAGTTTTGCATAACCCTTATTACATTACACTGGTTTATCAAAAAATAGTTTTCTTTGTCCACAAATAAATAGCATCTTATCTACATGTCCTGAATACAAATATACCATTAGTTTTTTTCTATTACGCAATATTTCTGAGATACACCTACTTGAAATTTGGAAATATTGTTAATATATAGGCATATATGAACGAAACATATTTATTTATTGAAAAGCAGTGACAGTGGATTTTCTTCTATACTTTGCTTGTGGTAGATCCCTCTTGAGTGTCTAGCAGTAGTCGGCAAGCATAGCGGGACTCCATTTACCTTGGTACCGCTTCTCCATGCTTGATATATCTTGATGAAACCTCTCACCATGCTCATCGCTAACTGCGCCAAGATTGTCTGGAAATAAATCTAGATGTGAATGCAGGAAATGGATCTTGAGGGACATGTTACATCCCAGTGCCTTGTAGGAAAGCAACAGATCATTAACTATGTCTCGGTAATTTTCAACCTTGACACTTCCTAAGAAGTTTTTGCAAACGTTTCTAAAGGAATTCCATGCTGCTGCTTCAACTTCATTTAAACTATTTTGAAAATTTCCATCCTGCTGCAATTCTCGAATCTGAGGTCCAACGAAAATGCCTTATTTAATCTTCGCTTCACTTATACTAGAAACTTTTTGTTTTAGGTAGGCAAATCCACTGGCATTTCGATCCATTGCCTTGACAAAGTTCTTCATTAATCCCAGTTTAATATGTAATGGTGGTAAGTAAATATTTTCTGAATCGATCAGGGGTAGATTTGCAATATTTTTATATCCTGGAGTAAAGATTTTACGGTTTGGCCATATATTTTAAATGTAATGCCTTTCCCTATCTCTGCTATCCCACTCACACAGAAAACAACAAAATTTTGTATATCCAAGCTGTAATCCACGCAAGAGAGCAACGACTTTCAAATCGCTGCATATTTTCCAACCGTATCTTTCATATTCTATCTTTTTCAAAAGCAGTTTCATGTTTTCGTAAGTCTCTTTCATGTTGGATGCATGTGCTATTGGCACTGATGGGAACTTATTTCCATTGTGAAGGAGAACAGTTTTCATACTAATTTTTGAAGAATCGATGAATAAACGCCACTATTCTGTATCATGGTCATGACCAAGCGCTTCCATTAGACTAACAACATCATTGCAATATACTAAATCATTCTCTTGTGAAAAGAAGTCTTGAAATTCATCTTGACGCTTTCGAAAAAAGCATACTTTTGTGCCTTTATGCAGCAGATGCCAGCCTTTTAACCTAGAGCCTAAAAGTTCACTCTGTTTTTTGGATAAATCTAAATCACGTACGAGGTCGTTCAAATCTCCTTGGGTTAATAAATGAGGTTCAGATAAAGCACCTGCTTCAAAATTTGTGTCATCCCACTGTTGCTCTCGTCTATCTGAATCATCGTCACTAAATATTACATTTTCAGGAGGCTGTGGAACAGGTAAAATATCACTATGAGGAACCGGTCTCATAGCAGAAGGCAAATCTGGATATTCAACTGTATGTCTTGATTTGGATGTAATACCTGTAGTCTTTGTCAAACAAAAATAACAGTCTGAAGAATGGTCTTTAGGTTCCCTCCATATGATTGGAACCGCAAAAGGCATATGACGTTCACCTTTAATCCACCCTGTAAGATGTCGAACACAAATTACACAACAATGGTGAGGAGCCCAAGTCTTATCTTGGTCACCGACTTTAAAGCCAAAATAAAGTTCATAGCATTTTTTGATGAGCGGTGTAAAGTTTCGCCTTTGAACTTTGAAAGTTAATTCCACACAAATATAACAGAAAATATCAGGAATATTAATGCAACGCCTCGGCATATTGACACAGTCTAGTGCACACGATTTATAAAAGCAAATCGATAGAGAAGAATAAACTAATCACTTCAAATTTACCTATCACTTCTGCTGCAAATCTATTAAACGAATCGTTAGGTCAATTTAAATATATATATTAAAACTGTTAATGAGCAAATAGCATTACAGAGCTTGTCGTTATTTTTGAGTTGAAAGCAAAACAGATTATAATATTATATAATAACAAATTATATATATTCAATTAAAATTTTAATAATTTGTTATTTAAATTAATATTTATGATTATTAAAGAGCAAAATTTAATTAATAACAAATAAAATAAAGCTTTTGGCTCCACATACCAACTCTTCTTGTCAAAAATAAAGCGCTAGCTTAGTTAATGATGTAACTTAAAAAGTGCTTACGTAACATTGGTTGCATTTATTACTGTATTTATCTCAACACTAAAAAAAGACCATCAGGCAAAAACCATGGGTGATGGGAAATTTCTGATTAGAATTTAGAGTTCAGCATGAAAAGTTACACTAGAAACACCATCAGGTTCTCTTGTGCAAAAAAAAAGTTTTTTTTGTAGACCTGTGTTATTATAATTGAAACAGCGAACTCTGGGTTATCCAGTTCCCTTTATAAGTTCTTATGGTTCATCTTACAACAGCTTGAAGCCATCATGTCTCCATCTATTTCTACATATTCGATTCTAAGCATCATATTTTTGTTTTTATATTTAATTGCTTATTTTCAATAATTAGCTTACTGATAAAGAGATCCAATACTGAAACAAAAAGCAATAACTATTATAACTAACGATATTTAATTGAAAACACCCTGGGTTTAATTAACTAAAGGTCCTAATAGAGTCAACTATCGATAGAGAAATATCTCTATATCTATAACATCAATATTCAACATCAATAAATGGTGGAAGGAACTCTGATCCATTTTTCAACTCTAACAATCATTTTTATAAACAAAAAAATGACAGAATTTTTTGTGTTACCTAAATTATAAGGTTATAAATAATGAAACATCCAATTGGTGTTAATTAGCAAAGAGAAAGAGAGCTCCGTAATGAGAAAGATAATTAATGAGTACATTTTATGATACATGGTGCTTGCTGGTAAAATCGGGTTTCTTATCGTTTTCCCGATAATGCTATTTTGTTTCATTTTTATGAATAGTTTTAATTGTTATTTGTATATCCCTTACACACATGAGATGGATGAAATATTTATTCAATTATATCTAAATCAGTAAAATTATCAATATTTTGTTATATTAATATTATTATGTTCATATATTGATATATTCTTATAATTTTTTCAGTTTTTTTGTCTGAGTTTGTTCAAATTGGTGCTGTGCTTTATATTTCATCAACAACATTACGTAATGTCCTGGAATTATGAACAAATTCATTTTTTTTACTGAATATTCAAAAGACACGGTACCTCCTATGATACATTGATATGAATATAATCACAATATTCAGCCTTTTTTCTTTCGAATGTTACCCAATATTTTGATGTATTTCTTTATTTCTAAATCATTTTATTCCTAACGTTAAACGATATCGTTTATTTCTTTATTTTCCACATATATAGTTCCCATTATTTTATTCTATTCATGGCTAAATATATGAACAGTTTGCGTATTCTATAATGTTTTATACTTCTTATTTCATTTATATTTAGAGTTCACATTTATTTATATAATCTTTATATATTGACTACCGTGTCAAAGGATTTATAATGCTAACATCGCTTTTACTGTGGATAGGTACTATTCTACTGCAGTATTTATATTAAGATAAAGTAGGGTGAAGTTTCTTTTATAAAATACACTGTTCGCTGTCGTAATCTTCTCGGTGATTATTTTCACACTTTCATCTTATGTATTCTCAACTAGTGTCTCGAAGTTAGACTCGTTTTTATTTTCTCATAGGTTGATACCATTAGTGAAAAACATATGGCGTAAACCCAATAATGTTCAAACGATTCGAAATAAATTTATGTATATTTTGGGATAGAAGAGTTAAGAATATAGAGAATTACAAATAATAAATAAACCATTGCATACTTTTGTACTTCTAAGAAATGGCTTGTAAACGGGTAAAGCCTTGAAAGCTTGTCATTTTTATTGTAAACTTTCATCTCGTTTAAAGTTGTTTCTTTGCTCAAATATAGAACTTTCAGATCACGTTCTATCTAATAAGTACTTAGGCTGGATATTTTACCCTTCATATATTTTTTTATATATTGTCACGTTGAGAAATAAACGCGAGGGAAGGTAAGCGCAAACAAACTTTATTCTATGCAACGGTCTACCTTAAAATTGTAGATACGCGCAATTTTATAGCAATGATATAATACAAAACCATGTAAATTAATATAATTTAAAACTATAAATCATGTAAATAAAATAACCACGCTACAATATATTTATATATCTGGAACAGCTTTCTTTAGTTCCGTTTTATTTCGAATATCGACTGTACTTTTGAATCATATATAGGTAGTAATAGTTCACATACTCATGGAAATATGATGCTTGAACTATCCTTTTATATATGAGGTCTATCCCAGTCATTTAATATATTCTCCCTTAACCTTGTGTTGCAATAATGAATGCTTTGAACTTGCAAGAAATTTCGATAGAAGGTCTTTGTGTTAAGAGGATATTTTAAAAACAAATTCGTTATGAGTAACATGGTTATTTCTAAAGAAAATTTGAGGTTAACTAATTCACCATTCTATATATAAAGCTTAATTAATTGGAATATGTTTGATGTATCATATTTTATTTCTTCACAATTATTAAACCTTTAAAATTTCCTCCATTTTTATGATCCCAAAACGAATATATTTAAAAAAAAAACCATAATCTATATTTATACGATGCATCAGCGCGCCATCTGTTATTATAGTTCAAATAATATAATAAAACAAAAATAGTTCGAATATCAGTGCATATTTAATTATAGTAAATTAAAATTATAGCAATTTAACTTTCTATTAGAATAAGCGACAATTAAAGCTATATTAAAAATTTAAATGTATGACTGTGATTTCATTAACGATAGTGCTTGTCATTTAAACCTCTTTATATACGAATTTATTTGATACATCACTAGAACTGCTATAGAGAAATTGACGTTAGTGAGACAAGATGGGAATATTTTCTATAATTAGCGTTTCTTCCTATCAATAAATACAACGCCTGGTGGATACCCACATAACTTGTGTAAATAATACATTAGCAATACATGAGTTTGTCCAGATAGGCTCGTGTTATCTTAGTATAATGGATAGTGCATATATGTAAGCTATGCAAATATTATGAGATATTTCTTACTACGCAGAGTAAATATGAGACTTCTTAATTAATATAGTTATGCAATATATAATTATATATATGACTTCTAGTCCTGATGTTTATTTTGACGGTAGAGGTGACCTTTGCTTTTATAGTTCAAGTTCCTCCCGGCAAAATTCCCATCTATATAGATAATATTAGACACAAGCCTTTTTGAAAATTTAATACATATATTGATATATTAGTATTAACATGTATCATTATTAATTATATACTTACTATATATTTTTCAATAAAAAGGCATATCTTGGAATCAATAAAATATTTATTTGCCAATATTTCGGTTGGATGAACCCCAACCTTTGTCAAGACATTACATTTTTGTATAAACTATTGAAAATATATATTTCAACTCTAATATTATAACACTATGCGGCTCTGAGTTTGTTTATACAAACTTGTAATGCCTTGATAAAGGTTGGCGTTCAGCCAATCTTCATTCCAATTTATTTCTTTTTTATTATCTGAATATTTAAATATGGATTGCTCAATATTAAGATTTAGCTTTAAAATTATATATAATGTATATAAAATTATAATATTATATATATAAAATATATATATTGTGAATATATTCTCACAAAATGCAAATATATAATAATAGCACTTCTATAATGAAGAAGATATTCAATATATCTAAATATATGTATGGAATTTGGAAGTAAAAAAAATATATTAAGACCATATATATAGGTGAAATATCACTGAATTTACTTGCCATATATATATATTTGTTGAGAATACTTGTTTGCATACTGTATGTTAATATATATTAAAACCACACAAGAATATATGAAAATATAATTAATTAAGAGGGATGGCACACACATATAACAAAATAATCTAGATTAGACTGATGTATTGACAATCCTATATGTTCAAATATGTATATATTAATTTGTAATATCTAAATTAAACAATATATTTAAGTATATATAAATCGAATTGTATATATAAACTATAAATACATAACTTGTTGAAACTGCATGTTTTGTATTTACGCACGTAAATAAAATAAAAATTCTAATCTATTAATTAAATATTTGTTTCCAACCAAAGATAATCACCATTGAGTTAATAATTTACAAATTTCCAATCTCCCCACACTGCAAATCAAACCCACTAGAACTGTGTTGGGGTCCAGATATAATTAATAAATTATATTTGTGATCTATGTACTTGATTGTGCGGTATAATTTTGAAATATAAATATGCTTTCATCTATTTTTTCCATTTCATCCAATAACTGTCACAACACCCAACTCACTCCGGACCATATATACAGTTGTCCGGCCATCCTTGCAGCCCTCTATATGGTAGACATCAATCCAGAAGAGGACATCCATATGAACAAGGCACCTTTGTTGGCTGGTATTGTGATCAGATAATAAAAGGCATATATTGGATTTAATAAAATATTTATTTTTCCAATATTATATATATGCCTTTTATTATCTAATGAATTAAGTATGGATTGCTCTATTTTCAAAACAATACTTTAAATTAATTAGAACAACTATTTAATCTGAAGCCAAGTGTAGATGTTAGTGTGCTCTTCACTGTTATCTAATACATAAAGATAAAATTCAATTTTATGCATATTTAATATGCGAATAGCTTTTTCTTTTCTTTTCCCTTCAATTTTCTTTAAAATTTAATCATTGTAATACACTTTTGTGGGACCGCCCTCTGTTTAATCACCTGAGCTTCTAAAAATTCCCATTCATCCTAGATTATTTGTTTTTATCTACTGTGTTTAAAAAATAAATATATAATATTTTCATCGTCCACAGCCTTCTTCGGTAAACAACACTTCTTCAAAAATTGGAGAATAGTTTTATAACAAGACTCTTCGCGTATATTAAATAAAGCAAACCGCGCATTTAAAATATTTATATAAAATATATTAGATAATAAAAAAGGCATATATTGGATTGAATAAAAGATTTATTTGCCAATATTTATTCAATCCAATATGTGCCTTTTTATTATCTAATGATTTAAGTATGTATTGCTCTATTTTAAGAACAATAAAAATACATATTGCTTTCAACAAAAAAAAATATAAAAATCAATATTCTTAAATTTGAATGACAGTTTCATAGTTGTATGGTATATATGGCAGTTATAGGTACACCAAAATATTTTAGAAAATTAGAGATGATCGTCAGCGAAAATTGAAGACGCGGAGGAATATGTTGATCGTAGTGTTTCGTTGTAGAGATATTTCACACTATAAGTGTGTATTTATACACATCAATATAATTATAATCGTTTATCTTGAAGTAAATGGATGAAATTCTATCCATTAGGTCTAACTCAGTTCATGCTGCATTGTCCGTCGCGTGCCAGGGCTATAATAGAGAAACTGAGACGATGGAACCTAATGGAGATCGTTTAAACGACTTGAGGAATAAGTAACAACAACAACAACAAATATATGGTGGTGGTGTCTTTTCTATAGAGCAGATCAGATCGGTCCATGCATAAATGTATTCACACAAGGCATATCATAACAATACGTTTAAGTACACGATGGGCAGTACAGGCCAAACAATGTTTTAAAACATCAACTGTCTATCTACATGAGATATAACCAACAACTATACGTGCCTCGTCTGCACTTATTATATCACAATATCTATATTGTGAACTAATGCATCAGCCACTGAAGGGTTATGAAGATTTAGTGATTTCGCATATCTCTAGGCCAGCGAGTTCACGCATGTCGCAGTCACCATTAGAAGCTGTATCGTTTCTCACACCGTCTGTGTGACACTGGCCAGCCGCGCCGAAGAGAGAATAAATAAACAATGCATGGTCGAGGGGCTAATATATAAATATATCTAACTATATATATATAAACATTATATAAGGCGTATATTATATTAGATGTGTCATGGAGGTATGCTAATTATTATCATTCAATCTATCTCTCCTAAATATTCTATCGCACAGTTCCTCGACCGTGCAATAGCGAGTGTTGGGGACAGCAATCACTATATAAGCCAGAAACTGTCTGAATTTAGGACTGATTGTGGAACTGATTAATTACAGACGTGCCTTCATTGAGTGATCAGTATGATGTATATATTTTAATATACATATATATTTTTAAATTCTTTGTTATGATTGTTGGCTGACTATCAATAAAGTAAAGATAGTTGTCTCTCCTATATATTTGTAAAACACCCATATGCCAATCCCAAACTGCCATTTTGGATTGAATCAAACAATCCTCTGCACTATCGCACTTCAAATTTAATGGAAGATTGTTTTTAAAGTTTAGGCAGACAGTTTATTTTATCTTCTAGAAATGACAATTTCCTTATTTATACTTTATTTAATCTTACTCTGTAAAGTTTATAAACTTGATAATATATATATATTTGTTTAAATTTATGGATTGCTCTATTTTCAAAAAATATATTTGTTTGTTAATTATTAGGATATTTTTGTCAAAATATAATAAGTTCGTTTTAACTTTTTTGTTATAAGGCTGTTAAAGGCTAAACCATGATAATATTTTTTCTCAAAGTTCTAATAAATGTTATAGTTCTGTCTATATAATTTTTTTTCGTTCTTTATTATAACATTATATTTAAAACTATCTTCCTTTTGTACCTCATGATGTGGAATTAACTTGTTATTATTATCCCTTAACGACTCATCAAAATATATTATATATTTTTTTATTTTTAGACCTACCCTTTAATTACTTGTTAAAATTGCTATAATATATCCTTATAATAAACAATATTGAAATAATGAGATTGCAACGGTTAAAGGGATCCAGATAATTATTTGTATGAAATCTCTTAATGAATTATAAAAATAAATCTTTGTCTCTGCTTCTCTCTCGCTTTATAAGCATATAAAATATTTATTCTCTGATTATTCGGTTAGAGGACAAAAGATATTATAGATAATATATTAAAAGGTCGACCAAATATTGAAAAACAAACTTTCTATATAGATTTTTTTTTTCAGAATAATATATTTTATAATTTTTCGTTTAAAATATTTTCTAATCAACAATCCCACAAAAAAAAACGATAGCGAGTTGATATAATTATAAAATATTCAATTATAAAAGAGACAAATGCTTTTAGAAGTTTACAGACTCTAATGTAGAAGATATAAATGAACTTTTTGTGGCGAAAGGAATTTATCATTTAAAAACTAAAATGTAACGGTGAAAATCGCTGGGTCACTCTGGAAAGTTGTTCCCGCTAAAATGGTATGATATTGCTGAGCTGAGCAATATTTGGTCGTTTTTATTTCTTGTAAATGTCAGAGCTATGTCCTGTCGTGGCTAGACCTTTTGTCATCTACCATTAAATATATAACTTGTTGCTTGCTAGTTTATAATTTAATTTGTATTGCTAGATTATAATTTCTCACAAATACACAAAGGTTTGCATAGGCTAATCGCCCTGTTTATAATCTGAAATATTTTGAAATTTTTTTTCAAGGTTTTATTTACGTGTTGTTTTCGACAGTGCATTATTGAATTCATTAGAACATTCTCCTTTCGAAATTTATAAATGCACAAAATTATTTTATTTATAATAGTATTGATGGAAGTAACATGTGAAATATAATTTTCTATCAATATATAATGTCAAGTAGAAAATTAGGAAAGACAAACTAAGGAGATGACACGGCAAATTATTTAATACATAAACAAATTAAAATTTAACAAATACAAGCGCGATAATGAGGGATGTTTATAGATAATCAAAAATATAAAAATCTAAATTGTAATCTATTAAAAAAATAATAAATATTTTCTGCAATTTGATCGTTTTATATATATTTTGTGAATATAATAAACTGTTATTAAACGACATTTTATTGAAGTCGCGAAAATAATTTCCCTATTTATATTATATACAAGCTTAGAACAGTATATGTTGGAAGTATTGTAACGCTTCTATTATATATTCAGCTGAAAATTATCCTTACAGACCTTATTGGAATAATCTTTTTTTTTTCAGGGGTTATTTTCAATTCAAATGCGTTGAAAAATGGTTGCTTAGGTAGCTGGTGGGTAAAGAGATGTTTTAGTGCATTTAAAATTGTGCCATGGCCACCAAGCTAGGGAACGTAGTCCCAGGACGGAGCCAAATGGAGGTCCTCCAACACAATCCCGTAAATAAAAGAAGAAGTTATTGACAGGCCTCTCTCTGTAAGAATTCCCCAGGGTGGTTCTATGGATCCAATTCTACTAATGCAGCTTTGATTCCTCGTGACAACCCCCCCATTTCGTAATTACAGTGGCCGGACAACTCTACCTCATTGCGTTAAATTCTTCTTTAACTACGTAAAAATTCACATGTGTTATTTTATCATATGATCAAACTCTTGGGATATTAATTATATTCTCGATTTTTTCTTCGAAGGCCAAACTCTTTTTCTATGATTATTATGGCCTTCAATTCTCTATTCTCTCCTTAGAACATTCATAATGTGTATTTTCAATTATACGATTCAAAAGTTTGCTTTTATTATATATTACCTTCTATTTTATGTTTTATTCTTTACCTGTTATATCATAAATAAATATTCAGAAATACAACTTGTAGAAAGAAAATAAAAATAGATTTTATGTAATAAGACTCTCATAAACGTTTTAACAGTGTATATATTGGAATACATAGGTGGTTCTAAATCTATTTGCCCTAAGAGAAATTTATTTGCTCTCTTGATAAAGAGAGTGGTGAAAGTTCATTCGCCATTAATGAATGTATTAAAAACTCACATACCTTTTCATATGTGAAATTACGATATTTTGGAAATTCTTTGGAAATGGATTCCTTTTGAAAACTCAAATTGATATTGTAGAATGAGAATATTTTATTAAAGCGAACAATATCAATCATTAAATAACTCCATAGGATAAAGGAAATCATTCACACGTATATTGTTAGAAATATATCGTTAAGAAAGGTAACATATAAAAGAAATACTAAGAATATATTATGGGCTGGAATAGGCTAGTACAAAATGCATATATTCAGGAAAGCTCTTATCAAGTAAAGGATAAGAAAAAGGCTGTAAAGAAACAGGGGAAGATAAATTGAAGTTAACATCAGACCAAGAAAATAAAATCTCGTTGAAGACAAACTTCTATTAGACCAAGGAGAAAAAATTATCGAATACAAGGAGAGTGAAGACAAACTTCTATCAGACCAGGTATAAGAGATATCCAGGTCAGCTGAAAAGCTTCAATCAAACCAAGGAGCTTCCAGAACAAGCGGAGATATATTCCCCAGAGCCTCCAGGAATCCTACAACGGCTGAACCAATCATACACCACCACATTTAACGACCCTCTCCTATAGAAACCAAATTATCTAATCTGAGAAAGACCCTCGTAAAACTGAGTGTAGGTTCAGACTCTCAATGAGGCACAGGGATGGAATATTTCTCTTTATTTAATCAAAATATTAAACCTGTTATAAATCTCTTATCATAAATAAGACATCAATACAGAATATTCCATTGTTTTCCATTGTTGGCACCACATCATTATTATAGCTTTAATTTCGCCAATCTTTGAATGTTCACTAAGTTTTTAACGCTTATATAGATAAATAACTTCAATTAGACTTTATAGTAAAACACACGCAAATATTATTTATATATATTTAAAATTATGAATATTTCTATCCTGAAAATATATATGTATTTATAAAATTTTAGAATTTCTCATGAGTTTGTAAATTTCTTTACGGCATATTCGATCAACTTTTATTTACAAATATCTAAAAAATCTGTTATGCGCGCGCGCGCATAAGTCTGTGGGAAACACTGCCTTCTGTACCTATGCAAATTTTCGGTTAGCTTTAGAAGCAGAAGAAAAAAAGGTAATCATTTATTGGTCGAAATAATGAAAAATGTGTGAGAAATATTCAAATTTATACAAAATAAATCACACAAAAAAAGCAGAGATATGGTGTATATAAAATATTTTAATTCATCAGAATTTGAAAACATTAGCAGAGTAGTTCAGAAAAAAATAATTATAAAGCAATAATAAAACGCCAATCTCAATATATAAGAGAAGTAATTTCAAAAATGAACCTCTAATGTCCTTATTTCGATAATAAAATAGTGGAATGGCTTGGCTCATCATTGGAGAACCCTCCCATATTTATATTGTCGAATCCACAGAGAGGGTGCACCATTGATGAATCAATTCTTCCAACTATTTTTCAACTGAATTAAAAAGAGTATATTTTTATTTCGTTTGTAAAAAAAAAAAAACACTCGTGCTTTATATTTCTAAAAATAAACAATAAAATGAACGATGAATTTCCAAATATATATTGGATAGCAAGTAAAAACTCTCCCTTACTTTTCATATCATTTATAGTAAATATATATTTTATAATACTTATTATACACAGTGGTTAAAATTCAATAGAATAATCAACAACAAAGACACTGACTCTCTAATTAATCATCCCCTCAACTTATAAAAGATTCAGGAAGATAGATGAGTGGAGGGAAGTGGTTTCCGTTGTACCCACCACACATCCAACTAACATCTTATAAACCTTGGAAAAATTCTAAATATAAAACATTCAAATCTACATTCCCTTCTTTTTATATTGAAGATGAAATAAATATACATTAGGAAGGTTTCTCTCTGCTCTACAGCGGGTTTAGTGGAGCCTCTTTAAAAATGTATTCTTCACTTAGCCCAGCCTTGACGACACTCGCTAGGACCAGAAATCTATTTACTACCGGGTTGCCGGTTAAATATTGAGGCACAGAACTCTGTGATCAGCTTACTCTGTGGAGAATTTCTACGCTCCTATACATTATTGAATAACCGCTTGTGTGTGGTTTCTTTATGCCATCCTACATCTTTAATTATTTGATATAGTTTATGGTATTTCTAATGGTAACAACATCTATAACTAACATGTTTTATATTGGTACTGTCTCATTCAATATGTAACGTTGTTTGACAAACCTATATTCTGGGATGTTGTGAGCGCTACATATTTTTATTAGCTTAATATTGATAGTTTTTTTTTATTCTCTATATATAAGACGAATTTTTATAAAATAATTTTATTTCTTATACATCTGTATACTCTTTCTACGGTTGAAATAAATTATCTTATTATGAGAAATATTTATTTAAAAATATAAAAAACTTGAAAATTTATTATTTTTTTTAGAATAATGAAATTTATATTAATAAATACTTTGTTAGCTTCTCAAACACTTCTATTCAAAACGACGTTCCTTAAAACGTCTTGTCTAAGATAGGTTGACCCAAGCTGATTTATATTGTTTCTTTCTATTATAATTTATTTTCAACAACAATTCAAATTGATCATTTTCACTCCAAATAATTGATATATTCCTCCTAATACGTTTATTTGTATAATTAAAACCTTTTTCGTATTCACAAATGTGTATATCAGTGATAATATTCAAAACTAAAAACATCTTCGAATAGTTACTATGTACGATATTGTATAAAATATAGGGGTAAAATATGTTAACTATATTATATTTTAATTTTCTTTGTGAGCATAACGCCACCAAATTTTGGAAAATATAATTTTAATTATAAATATGCAAAAACGATATATTGTATAAAGTTTATCAAAAATTTAATTAGTGATTATTTATAAATTGATGTGTGTGTTCGAAATATTTTCTTACTTTTCGTGTAAAAGAGGACTTTTCAACTAATAATCAAATCAATTTTTTTTACAACAAAACAGCAGTCTGAAAATATAATTGTCCTTCATTTTGAAACAAATGGTCGATAGTTCTGATTCGATATCACCAAACGTCAAATATTTATTTATTTAATTGTATTTTCTGATGAGGTTCGTCTTACGCAAGAAGAAATTGAATTTCGAAGTAAATAGCTTTTTATATAAAAATGAAAGGATTAAAAAACACTAATGTTTTTTTATACACACACACACACATTATTGTGTATGAAGGAAACATCCATTATTTTAAATCTTTTATACTAGGGGTGTCCCATAAATCCGTAGCCCGACCATGAAAACGAAATATTAAAAATAAATATATTTTACCATATATACCTTAAAGCCTTGTATAAAGATAAGTGAATTTTTAAGTTTCTACAACTAACCGTTTTTAGTTATAGGTTTTGAAAGAGGACAAGAAACAGGAATCATCTAAAATGGAGACAAACGAGATTCATGCTGTAATAAAATATCTTTGTAAGAAAGGAATGTCGCCGAAGGAAATCTATGAGGATAGGGTGAATACATTGAGGGAAGATGCTCCTTCCTATAGCACAGTAAAAAAATGGGTAGCTGCGTTTAAATTAGGGAGGATCACCACCGAAGACGAACATCGACCAGGAAGACCTGTTGAGTCAGTTACTCAAGAAAACATCGACAAGATACATGATTTGGTTATGTTGGACAGAGGAATGAAAGTTCGTCAGATAGAAGATACCTTGGGTATTCCAAAAACAACAGTGGATCGGATCATAAGAGAACACTTGGGCCTCAGGAAGCTTTCTACACGTTGGAATCCCAAACTTTTGACACCCGATCTAAAGGCTGTAAGGAGAAAGTTATCTTCGGACAATCTTGCGTTATTTGAAGCCAATCCAGAGGAATTTGTTAATAGATTTTTTACCATGGATGAGACTTGGGCCCATCACTTTACACCAGAGTCCAAGCAACAATCCATGCAATGGAAACACTCCGGTTCCCCTCCCCCCAAGAACACCAAGACAGTTCCACCAGCAGGGAAGGTTATGGTGTCTGTCTTTTGGGATTCCGAGGGTATACTTATTCTATACTTTCTGAATAAGGGTCAAACCATCACTGGCAATTATTATGCAAATCTTGTGAAGCAACTACGAGAAGCTATTAAAGAAAAGAGAAGAGGAAAGTTGCCCAGGAAGATTGTTTACCATCAGGACAATGCTCCGAGTCATCGGTCGCTGCAAGCCATGGCTGTTATTTATGATTCTGGCTTTGAACCTTTACCACATGCACCCTATTCACCAGATCTAGCTCCGTCTGACTTCTACCTATTTCCTCATTTGAAAAAATCACTTTCTGGCATTCATTTTAGGTCAGATGAAGAGGTCATTGATGCTGTAACCTCATTTTTGAGTCACTTGAAACATCGTTCTTTTTGGAGGGCATAAAAGCATTAGAACATCGCTGGAAAAAGTGTGTGTATAGACCTTAAAGGGGATTATGTTGAAAAATAAATCATAATCATTTTATTAGTCATTTTCTTTATATGTCGGGTCACGGACTTATGGGACACCCCTCGTATATATAGATGGCGCGTTATTGCTTTGTGTTTGCGGAAGAGCATTGCTCGATGTCCATAGTTTTCTTGAAAACCATTTCTGAGATTCCATCCTTCAGTGCTGCGTATATAAGCAGAATCGCCCAATACAATATTAGAGCTATAAGAAGCGGTCTGGTGGATTAAATTGGCAAAACCGCTGGGAGGGTTCACCACTGATGAGCCAAGCCCTCCCAATATATTTTCATCGCAGTAAGGACTGTAGAAGTTTGTATTGTGTATAAAAGTAACATTCGTGCTTTTAAATCCTTTCATTATATATATATATATATATATATATATATATATATATATATATATATATATATATATATATATATATATATATAGTATAGCTATGTTAATGTTAGATTTCCTGTTCCCCTGTCGACGCACATTGTTAAAGGCTTGGGATATGATCAATTTTTCCTATATTTATAATAATCATTTAACTGTATTACTAATTTTTTATCAGTCTCTTACAGTCCTTATACCCAAAAAGAATAAACACAATTTGATTTGAAGTTTAACACTAAGGGATAAGTATGTATCAATCTGATTAAGTCCAGGGAACCGAATCAATTTAACTTCTGAACTGAAAAAAACATGTTTTGAGTTAGGTTCGAAAGTGCAGAAGATGACAATGTATTAGTTCATTAGTTGATTTTTGTAGTATATCGAAGGTTCAGCTATTACCCTATCTCCGTTCCAACCTAAAATTGCTTTCTAATTGGTCGAAGAGGTGTGGTTTGGCAGTAATGGAGTAAGGGCCGAAACTGCTGCTCAGGTCTTCATCTGAAGAGGCCCACCTGAGTACCATCCTCTTTCCATCTGGTCTAACCTTTATGGTTTTCAATTGGTCTAACCCTTAAGGTTTTCATCCTTCCTAAATTAATATATTATCTTATATCGTGTCCTCCACTTTTACACTAGATTGTCTTTAAAATAAGCTTATATATATAGAAAAAAAAAAATTCCCAAAAAAAAAAAAAAAAAATTACAAAAATCTAACTTCTCTCATCAAGAGAGAAAATAGAGCAAAAAATACTTTTCTCTCTCTCTAATTAGCTTTATTTTATATTTGGAAAATTATTATCATGGTTCTGTCTTTGCTCTTCTCTTTAAAACTTTCTCTTCGCTTATTCCTTTTTTCACCCAGCCTATGACGCGTAACTGCCGATGCTTTGCTGGTGTTACTTTTTTTTTTCTCTTTGTTAAAAATATAATCTAACTAATTATTTATTACAAAAAAAAAATTAAAAAACAAACCTCACACATTCAAATTAAATTAAAAAAAAAAAAATTTTTAATCTTAAAATTTTTCATAGCTATACTATTTGATACAGAATTAGCTTGCTGTTCTGACTCAAAATTAATTCAAAATCTGTTGTTCTTAATAGATTACTTTTCCTCTATTTTCCAAATATAAAAACAATTACTATTAATATATATATATATATATATATATATATGAAAAAAAACAATAGAAAAATAAAATATAAATGGGTCAGGTGTTGATATTAAAAATAAAGAAGGCATCTCCTGACTGGCGCGTTATTGCTTTGTGTTAATTTATAGTTTTTTTTTATTTTAAAATGAATTTTATTAAACATTTCTCCAATCAGGATTCGAACTGAAGTCTTAAAGGGGCGCTAAATGATATTTCAACCATTTGACTAACTTAACTCCATACAACAAGTTGAAGATTGGAAGGTATAAGGCGCTGAGTTCTCCCAATTGAAAATAAATTCCTTCCGTTCTTTCATAAATTAAGAGAATGATGGAAGGCCATCAATGGCGAACAGCGGTTTCGTGAATTTAACCGTCCAGGACGATCTACTCTTATTTCAGATTGTCACACATATATCTATATGACTAGACAATTGAAATATTTCGAAATTTCAAGTATTTCAATATTTTGAAATAGTTCATAGTAAAGCTATGTGAAGGATATATGTGAACCAATGTGGACAGTATGAATATATACAAATATTTACATCGAAAACTCCTTTTCTACCAATAGAATGCCTTATTTTAATATTAAGGTTTTATTGGATTATATATAGACGTAAGATTTAAACTATTTCAGAGAGCGTATTAATAAAAGTATATCATTGATGGATTATTTGTGGATGACCCATGCTCTCAAAACCTATTTATAGTCTCCATATAGCTTATGTGACTATAAGTCATTTCAGATAATTCAGCCGAGAATTTCTTTGGATTCGTTGTTATACAATAAGAACAACAGAATATAAAAAATAGAATGTCCAGGTAGAATGATCTGGATGGGAGGTTTCAACACAGATGAGCCCAGGTACTCCCAATATAAGTTTCGTTGTAGTAGGTAGAGTAGATACCTGTAATTCAGATAAAAAGGAGTTGCTCCAGAATAGTGTCAATTTACGAATAGATATTAAGATAGAATTTTAGATATATGGCTATAGGACGTCTGTCAATAGACGATATACACACTTGTATAGAAGGTTATCCAACATGCGGAGTTAGAGAATCCCCAGGACACGAGACCGGAACTGTGGAATGACCTCCTGGGGCTTTATGACCAGCAGGACCAGTTATACCGCCGCCAAATCTAATAACTTATTGAACACTCCATCGGAATTCGATCTCGAGGCGTGTAACAAGGCGCTCTTCATTGTGCCACTAAATTGCCTCTTCGATTGTCGCGGGACTCTCCAGGGAGAATGATTTCTTTCATTATTCTTGTTGAGGTGATTAGCGCGGTTCAATGTGTTAAATCAGCTTTAGAATTCCTCCTAGTGCATTTGTGAATGTTTCTTTATATTCTCTCTCTCTCTAAGTCTTAACACATTTATTAATTCTTTTTGAAAGAGTTTCTTTAATATTTTTTATATTGCAGTGCAAACTGGATTGTTGATTGAAAAATAGCACGCGGGTATTGGATATATATCTGGTTAATATTCAATTTATTTACAATAAAATATAAATAATCAACAAATGCTAGGCATTTTCCAGAATGTAGCGTTTTTTCACTCCTAGAATAAAAACGCTCGTTTTTAACGTCATTCTATTTTGCTCGTGATTCACCTTACGCATTCGCAGAAGTCATTCCAGAAGATGATTGTCTTGCAGCCATCACAATAATTTACTCCATTTCTTTAGCACACATATATGTAAATATTATTCTATATTCCATTTGCAGAAATACATTTGAAAAGGTGTACCTCTTGTTTTGAAATACATAAAATCAAAGCTCTTCCTTAATATTCGCCAAATTGTAGATTCGATTCAAAAAATTTGTCGCAAAACAGATTTCGGAAAAAAAAAACGGAAAACTAACCAACATTTATACTAAATATATATTATTCTGGTGCATATAACCTGAAACCATGGTATAAACTTCGGCTATTTGTCCGTTTTAGTGTTGAGATAAGTAGCTGTAATAGGTATGTAATAATTATAAGAGTAATCTGTGCGATTTAGCGGAGAGAATATCGGAATAATATATTCTTTTTTTAATCAATAATTACTCAAAGAGTTCCTGCTAAATAAACCGACTAATATCCCGACGAAAATAAGCTGACTGGAGAGATTGAATTAGCCAAACCGCTGGGAGGGTTCCATACTGATGTGTTGAGCTCACTCAATGGTCTTTCTTATTGCAATACAGACAGCTGTAATTGTCAGACGCTTTCTATTTTTACTTATTCATTTCGATTTGTAATAAATGAGTAAAGTCATGTTCCAATTCTAACAACATCACAAATAAACAGATATCTTGAGTTAGTGTTGAATTTTATTTTTCAGGTTAGATGACATTTATAAATATCAGTGAAATAGAATTAACAATGTATTATTTATAGTAGTGTGATTGATCAAACTGTGGAATCTGCTGGAAGCTCTCACTAATGATGAACCAAGTCATCTCAATATTATTTTTATTATTTTCGATTAAATATTTGTAGCAATCTTCAATCAAAAGATTAAAAAAATAGCGCCTAGTAATATTCTCAAATGTATGTTAGAACTGTGATAAATATAAACTACTAATATATTTCTAATCATTCTCTCTCTATATATCTCATGTACCAACAAATTAAAGAACAAAGGTATAGGATCCGATGAGTGAACAATACCAGTCAGTGGGCTAACAAAAAGGGCAGATGTCTGAGGTCATATAAAAGAGCTTGTGTGAGTACTTCAGGACGAGAGAGAGAGGCAAGGACGTCTGGTAGTGCCAGCTGGAACGCCACCTGTGGTACATCTCCGTTCTCTTGTGCTACTACTTTCTCTTCTGATAATACAGAATGACTTCCTTTTCCTAAAATCATTTTACACATGAAATAAATAGTTGCAATATATATGATTATATTTTAAAAAAGAAGCATATCCTGACCAGGCTCACATGAGATTTTCTAGATGTCAGAAAGTCATCTCCAGCCAACCCAGTTTCTTGATAAATCAAGAAAAGTCAACCACGAACGCGTTTCGGGCTGTTGGCCTTCGTCAGCGTGGTGCAGACTGTACTTCTACGACCAAAATTTGGTCCTAGAGGCTTCCTGAGAAATCATGAAATGTGAGCCTGGACAGGATATGCCCCTTTTTTTAAATATCAACACCTGACCAATTTTATATTTTTTATTGTTTTTTCACATATAATTATATATAAATAAAATTAAATATAAAATATTTGCAGAGTTTATTTTATTCAAAATTGGAGGCAAGAGAGAGGAGAGAGAGAGAGAGAGCTTTCACGCTTCGCACTACCTCAGGCTCCGCAAAGGCGTGCAACATACAGACAATAGAGATATATAGATATTATGAAAAAACAATAGAAAAAATAAAAATATATGTATGTTGCACGCCTTTGCGGAGTCAGTGGTCTGATGAAGTGCGATCACGTGAAAGCTCGCCTCATTTATCTTCAATTTTACTCAAATATAAAAATGTATTGCCTAAAAACTGTAATGATGCTCTTTCTGAGAATCTCTTTAATATACATATTTTGTGGACTATAGTCAAATATTTACCCCACAAGACAACACTATATATATTTATTCATATGAAAAATGTCTTGTGTGTGTGTGTGTATATTCTTATCTATATAAAACATATATAATAACATTTTTAAATATACATTTTAATATATTTTTGATATAAATATGCCAATTATTAATATAATATTTGATTATTATATATATACATTATTAAAAATAAAGAGAGCATATCCTGACTACGAGCACATGTGCTTTTTAGATGGCAGAGCGCCATCTAGTGGAGTAAAACTAAACTAAACGTTTATTTAACTTGTTCCCTGATATTTGGCCAACCCAATTTCTTGATAAATCAAGAAAAGCCATCCACGAATAAAATATATACATATATTTATAAATGAACTATATATTAAACATCTATTTCTAAAAATAAATTCAAACAAGCATCTTAAGAAAATATTTATTCGAAATATTTCTATTAAATCTTTTATAGAATAGTGTGTATAGAACTTTGAAAATAAATGTCAATTTGGGAATAGTTCCCTAACATGTGGTTACTAAATCAGATTATTAAATATTCAACAAATATACTTTTATAAATATCTTGTAACTAGATGAGAGAAGGAAAGTAATATTCATGAGCCTTCCCTCTATAAAAATGTGTTTTGATGCATTTTTATGAAAAAAGAAGCATTTTTTACAATTTTAAATGTATAAAATAGAGTATAGATACACAGATACAGTAAACAAAGATTCGTCATTGTTAACGACTTCAAGGAAAAAGCCCAAATTTAGCAGCCATCTTTACATTCCATCTTCATAATAGGTTAATATTTACAAACTTTTTTTTTTTATCATTGGTCAATCAGGGAGGTTTGTTTACTTGTTTTTCAGTTTTATAATTTAGTAAGAAAGACACAAGACTATTCTTATTAAATAAAGAAAAAAAAAACAGATTGCGCGCCATAAAAAGTACGTAGTTATTGTTTTGCTTCTCCAACAAGATTGTACATAGCTGATACAATGCTGACTTATTGATGCTTTATATCTTTTTGTTTCTTTCTTGGATTCTGAGACGAGTCTATATATCACCATATGTCTCAATAAATAACTTTTGTTGCTCACAGTAGTGTTTCCAAATTTTTAGAGTTTATAAACACCATTGTATTTAAAATGTTAAAAAGTCTAACTAGTTTTATTACATTTTCACAAAGATAGGTTTAAAATGACTCGACCTTTGTAATAAAATTATATTTTTCAAATGGCATCTGAGTCTGACATGAGAAGAAAAACAAAATTGGGATTCAATGGAGCGAATAATTACTCACAAGATTTACTCGGGAGCTTAAAGTTTTGGACAGATTCCTCCGGCTTGATACCATGACTGAATCAATTAGCATGATTTGGAGATGTTATTGGCATGTACAAGTGAGAATCTTGTATTTCTGTCTTTTACTCTCTCTTTGTTATTTATCCACAATTGATTGTAAGCCAAATTTAGAACATTATTTTTCAATAATATTATTTCGATTTTTCTATTTTTATATTCCAATTGAGTGTTCAATTACAGTAGCTATGCCAAATTCGTACAAATTCCAGCGACTATAGTTGTATGCCATGGCGTATTTCAGGAAAGAGGCGGTCTTTTACAATTGAATGCCGATCAAATTTAGCGGTAGCACTCCTTTCTAGCCGAAAAATATTATAAGTATAAATTCAACGTTCCATTATTGGATAAAATCTGAGAGTAGTTAAATAATATACATATATGATTTATCTAATCCATATAATATATATATAACCACAGACAATATTTATAACAAACTTTTAAATAGTCTTCAGTTGCGCTGTACACCTTTCTGATGAGCAACCGATTCCCTGAATGGTCAATAGTGTTTCTAAAATAAACCTGTAAGAAATGACTGGGCCTGAAATAATCCAACCCACATACACAAATACAATGAGGGACCACTTCCATGAGAATTACCAGGTTCTCCAATATTGCAGATAAGGTCTCTTAAAGGAGGCTTCACATTTATCTAGGTATAAAATTGAAACATTTGTACATGTCTATGATCATTTAAAGAAAAATATACATTCGCGCTGTATATATATGAGGGATAATTTATAATAAGTAAAATTTGATTATTTAACCATGTTGATATGCTCAGAAAAATCTCTTTTAGGGGAATATATTTTGTAGAATTTCATTGGCTAATTTCCCAACATCAATTTAGAATTAACTCACCTTTCTCGCACATAAATTATATTTTATCGGAATATCTCATTATTATTTATACAAGGCTAAAATATGTAGGAATATTAAAACAAAATTCACAAACTAAATAATTGTATTTTCAAATAAATATATTTTTACACTTGCAAATATACACATCGTTATATTGATATATATATTTATAATTTTGTGTAAATTTATGCGCAACAAAATTCACAAAAAAGTACACAATATTAATATAAACTTTACTTAGATGAAATATTTTCCTACACATTCATAGAAAATGTAATAACAAAATGATTTATCCGAAAGGATATTTTTCTTCCCTCCCAATTTCTTATTTAATAAGCCTTCCATAAGAGCTTTCCCACAATTACCTCCTCATAAAATCATCTCTAATGTGGAAAAGATTAATATTTCAATAGACATTTACTATATAGATTACATCGCAAAAACTGGCGAGTTTATAGAGAGTGTTCTGTAAATGGGCGATGATAAAAGAGATATCAAAATTCGAAAGTATTATAGACACGTATGATTCTTTTTAAAATAAACAATTTCTACTGCCCTTACTGTAATGGAAGAATTAATGGGGGGGCCTGGCTCTTCAGTGGTGAACCCTCCCAGTTTAATCTACTGGTGAAACCGCTGGGAGGGTTCACCACTGATAACCCAGGCCCTCCCATTAATTTTTCCATTGCAGTAAGGGCAGTAGAAATTGTTTATTTTTAAAAAGAATCATAGGCGTCTATAATACTTTGGATTTTTGATAACAGATGGTGCGCTAATGCATCATAAAAGAGAGATATTTAGAAACACATTTCATACATCAAATAAACTCTTTCAATAGCATTAATTTGCTATCATGCCTGACTTACATGATAGTTTGAATCAATGTAAATTGCAATGTCCAATTTGTATTAGTCTAGGTACAACTTCGTTTAAAACTAACTTCTGATTTCAATGTGTCAAGGACGTGAAACGAAACTATCTTCGCTCTCGTATATCCTAGAATTGTAACAGTGTAAGTCATTCAAATGTTAGATAATAACTCAAGATACACTGATATTCAGGAACCGCGAAACATTTATTTTAATTACCTAGTGTACCTCTCGAAATGTGTACATTCGTCTACGGATGTATTTAGGAACATTTTTATATACTTACAAGTTATCAGATTTTATTTCATATATGAAATGAAAAAATAGGTCACTTTTAAAACCATAAGCTTGTATAATCAATAATAACTATTGTAGGTCGGGTTCATCAACATCTTCAAACTGCCGCTTATGTTTATTTGGCAAGAAATTATTAATATGAAAAATCTACAAATAGAATGATTTTTCGGATTCTCACAGAATCAGGTTAAATTCAAATTATTTTTAGTTACTTTTGTATCAAGAAAAAAAAAAGATTATGCATTGATGTGTTAATCATGATTTAATTTTAATTGTGAACGGGGATTAAAATTAAAGATTTTTGACACAATAAGTTACTTATTTTATTATAAATGCTTACTTAAAAGCGATTTTCGCGCAAAGGCTAGCATTTCTACTTGAAAAAGAAAAACTTATTTTGTATGTGTATGCGAGAGAGAAACTTTATATTTTCAATTCAACTGCTAAATTAAAAAAAAAAAAACTAAATAAGAAATATGATATATATCTTATATAAACTTAATTCCTAAATGTCTTAATTCATATACATATAAATATATTTAAAATAAAAAAGGCATATCCTGACCGCTCACATGAGCATTTTAGATGACAGAGCGCCATCTAGTGGAATAAAAACAAACTAAACGTTTATTTAACTTGTTCCGTGATATTTGGACACAACCTAATTTCTTAATATATCTTTTTCTTAATTATTTTTTTCACATACAAATATATGTGCGAAAATGGACGCCTCTCGCAATAAAATGATTTGAAACAATGTACTCTCAATCTTCTCTGCCCAGAAAGCACTGATACAGTTGGATGAATATGCAAAATACCATATTTTGAATAATCTGTTTACCCATTGGACATGCGTCGGACCTGTAGACTGTTGTTGGGCGCTTTCGTTGCCTGGAGTACAGGAGCTCCATCTATGATTCCTTTCTTCCTGTGCTGAATCTGTATAAGGCCGGTGGGCTTAATAAAGCTTTGTGTGTGAGTTTGAATAATCTGTTTATCATGGGTTATAGTTGTGGCTTTCATCAGTATGGGAGTATTTAAAGTTTCGCAACAAACTACGGAAAGCGCTATGAAATCTTTTGGTTTCTGCGAATTATATATCTTGTAATATATATTCTTAAATCTGAACTTTTTTTTTACCTTATAAACTCATGTAACCCCTCTCCATTCACTCTAGATCCAAATTCCGAATTCGCCTTATCTTAATTTTTTCTGACTTTCCTATTTACCACGTCTACGACTCATACAATAGCACCTTACAAATCAGCGTCCTTGCCAATCTCATTTTCCAATCTGCGCCAAGTCTCTAGTCAAAAACTCATTTCTTATACAAACGTATTCTTACTCATTGCTATTCTATTCTTTATATATTCTATGAATGGATCAACCTACCTTGATCCCAGATATGCCTAAATTATTTCTAAATTCTACCCTCTAGTGCACAATATTTTACCTTTTTAATTCTTGTCTCCTCGGCCATTAAAAATGAATATTTTAAATATATAGAACATTTTTAAAGTTTCCAGTTTTGACCTTCGCAGTTCTAATGATGACCAATAATTTATATAGAAATTTGATTTTGCTTTGAAGGTTTTTCATTCAGGGGGTCAGATAATTAGTAATCAATATTTTATTATAAAATTTAGATGACACAAATAATCCAGATATGTCCTTATTTAATAAGGCATTAGAAAAAAAACATTAAGAGATTAAGTCTTATACAGGCAAAGTAAATAATCTTCTTTATTTCCTTTTCTAATATTTTCCAATTACCAAGTGTACTGTGCAGTTTCGGGAGAGATTTTAACGAAAGGAATCCTGAGCTTTTAAAAGCTTCTAATTCTGATTAAAATATGGATTTCCCTTTAATATTTTATCCAAATGGTTTTTCAGAAATATTATTTTTATAGAAAATATGTTACAGAATTTTCAGACCGTTAAACTCGTCAGAATCTTATAAAAAAAAGAATGGATACACGGATGAATATGACGTCATATTAGTTCTTAACAGAAAGTAAAAGTTTACATGTTTATTTCTCTTTATGTATAAGGCGATTCAAAAATTACTTTTCCATCATTCAATAAAAACATTACTTAACTATTCCAAATAAATGTATAATATATTTATATTTAAATATTAATATATCTATACACAGAATAGATATTGTATATACTAATTTGCTAATGCTATCATTACATTTTTAGATAAATCGATGCAAATTATTTATAGTAAAGTTCGAAAGTTGAAACGGCTGAAGATTCGATGGCTGGTGTTGCACTTACAAGTATGTAAGAGCCCCGTTTGATTTATATTTGTGAATAATTAGCGATATTTATTTGGACACATCACCGCTCTCTGTCTCGCAAGGGAATCTTGCGACAAATAGAACACAGGTTACATATCTAAATATTAATTATATGCTAATAAGAGAGAAGAATTTAGGAAATTTATACATTCCGTGTTTTGTAGCAATATATATATATTATTGGTATTTACCACTTGTCAACAAGCCAAAAGACAATCTTCGGAACAATTTCGTTAAAATGTACTTTAAATCAAATCAAATTAGTTTATAACTTCAATTTTTTTAGAAAATACATTATTATCATAAAAAGTAAATACTCAAAGATCACACACCAAATTATTCATTCTTCCCAATTCTATTTAACACCCACAACACGTACTAGATATAAATATATAAACATTATTTATTATCCATTTATTTTTCACAGTATGGAGAAAACGCATGTAAAAGTTTTTATTACCATAATAGAGCTTTTCACAACCATTTTTACAAATGTCAGAATCTATTTATCATTTCTTTATGAAGCAACGCATTTTTGTGGAAGAGGGAATAATCGAATTTAGCGCCATTTATTGATAATATTTTGAAATATTCAGCGTTAAAATATAATGCTTTTCGCGATATAAAATGATGTGATATCCATTTTGGCTCTGAAATTGTATTTTTGAAATTTATACAACGCTTGTTGTCTATATAAACGATGAAAAACAAATATCACCATAATATTGCCGATAAAGCTATGTAAGATTCTTTTATAATGAAGAATGACAAAGTTATCTTCCCACACATATTTCATTTATGAATATTTTAATATTTACAATTTGACCAATCTTGTAATTCTCGAAGCCCTTATTCATTTTAATGGTTGTTTATAGCCTTTTCAATTATTGTAATATAGAGATTCAACGCTTAGTTTTCCGTTTATCTTATTGTGAAATCATCTGCATAAGAATAGTTCAGTTTATTACATTGGTACATATTCAGGTCAATCATTCTTTATATTCTAAATGGCGTGTGTGACGGGCTAATGCTCTTGTGGTAGACACTGACTGCTTTTTAAAAAATTTCTAGCGCACCAAGCTTTACAAAGAGTTCAATATGACAATTACCAGTTGTCCCGTCTTTTATTTGATTTTAAAGGTGAGGTAAATCAAAATGCTAAACCTTTGTAAAAGCTTGCTCTCTCAATTTTATTTTTCTATCCAAAATAATTAACAAAATATACTTTTATACATTTTTATAAAATATGTAATGGAAAGTTATCTGTGTATTAAACTATTGAACCCTATAATATTATAGTAAATGGTAATATTTTCCTATATCTTAAATTATGTCTATTCAAAACACCCTTACCATGAGTGTAGCTTCTGTAGCGGTTTATAAACAAACATTTCAATACAATATTACAGCGGTATGGGAGATTTAACTTGCGTAACCGATGAGAGCCGGCTTTCCTATTATGTTTAACATTTCAGTAAGGGCAGTAGAAAATTTTAATATTTCAGAAATAGACATACGCGTCAAAATAGTTTGAATTTCTTATAACAGATGGCGCGCTAATGCTTCATATTTTATATTATAATTTATATTTTAACCCAGTATTAATAAACTATTTACTTTTCGCTTGAAGCTATCGCAGTATTAAATATTTAGAAGAAGTTTTATAGAATTAATCTAATGAAATTGTATATTTTGTCATCTCTCTATTTACCCAGAATTTTGCCAATCCTGCAAGAGTATCTCAGAATTGTCATTAGCTCCTTATCCCTGGTGGCCAGCAAGAAGAAGAAAAAAACAGCATCTTAAACAATCCTTAATAATGCAGTCTAATTACTTTTTAAATTAGCGGAAATGCTGATTTAGTCTCTTTCTTCTTAATTCATTCTGCTTTAAGAAAATAGGTTGATAACATTATTTTTTCTTTGATCTTAATTGAACGTGATATAGAGGATATTTGCTTTTCATATAGTAACATAATATAGTCGTCAGTTAAAATTTATATACTCATTTATAGAATAATAGGAAAAATTAATATGAAAATAATAAATATAAAATAATAGTTTTACCATTGAGTATAATTCTAAGTTCAAATTTTCCCATTTTAATAATACATGGTTTAAATATATTTTGATAATGTTGCAATCTATATTTATATTCAAATCTAAGCCTCATTTCGTTTCATATGATTAAATTTCAGAATATTTTGATGGACTTCGTCAGATATGGACTAACAGACCAACGTAATATTGGAAATATTTTTTTTATAAAATCCAATATAAGTCCTACCCCCTTAAAACAAATATATATTCCATGTATCATTCAAAATATAATATATTTAAAAAAATAATAATTTATCACCAGCCCATCACTAATTTATTAATAATCATCACTAAGCCACTAACACGTAATTAGTACACAAACACGTTATCTATATATATAAAAATGGATGTTTGTTGGTTGGTCTGTGAGTGATAATCTTCTACATCGCTCAACCAATCGTGATGAAACTTTGGGAAGATGTTTAGTATACTACAGGGATGGTTTCTGGCTAATTAATCTTTAGAAATAACCTTTCGTTGCATTTTTATTTACAATAAAACGTAAATTCACTCGCAATCAGCGCCCTCAAGCGTCGACGGCGGCGTGCGACGATTGGCTGCCGCCGTGCACGTGACCTCCCTGTGCGGCGGAAATGGCGGGCGGTCACGTGGGCCCTCGGGACAGCCATGCGCGCACAGGGAAGTCGCGCGAACGCCGGGAGCCAACGGGCCCCACCGCCGCCATGCTATTTATATACAAATTCGCAGTAGTTCACTAATTCAAACCAAAATTTCCATACATAGGTAAAAGAATACTGGGAAGACTGACATTTATTAATGCAGTGAATATAATCAATGATTACAATGAAGGGCTATATTATCTATATATATAAGTCACCTTCAAATTTTAACGTTACGTTCCATTCTCAATCCCGTAAGGCTTTAGATCGGCTAACACTTTTTATCTTTATAAGTGAATATTAACTTTACTGTACTGAATAGTTTAGTATAATGTTAATTTAACTTATTACAATTTAGCCACAGCAACGCGTGGCCGGGTTCGCTAGTATAACATAAACCTATAAACAGTAGCAATTCTTTGCTTAACGTCACAATATTATCATTAGTCAATCATTATGCCATCAAAACTGATCACGTGACTACATCATCACTTGCCATTTAACACACCATCGCCAGTTTAGTCAACAATACTACTAGTGTCGCGTATCGCTTCTCGGCCTTTTGGCTAATATCAATGTCTAGTGTCGCGTGAAGCGTGTCTACACCCAGGCTCTGCTTCGCCTAGACGTCCTAAACTTCTTCTGGTCCCGGGAGACCGACCTTTCTCTAATGGCGTCTTTCTACTCCTGACTGGTACTGAGTTCGATCTAACACCAAAGACCACTCAACACTAACTGGGGGGGGGGGGGGGGGCTCACACACTTTATTTTGAATTAAGTACACAATTTATAGTAAGACACACAAATATATCAGACTTCTATATCCCAAATAACAGATTTACATAACTGTCTTCCGACATCATCACTTGTCATTTAACACACCATCGCGAATTTAGTCAGCAATACCACTAGAATATTGATAACATGCCTCCGATATTATATTGTGCTCTACCCTGGTTATATAACCGGGGCATTTGAGAGAGGAGTTTTGGCTAAGGTATCTCGGTGAGCCAGAATAGTCTAATAAGATGCATAAATACTATATCATAGAGGAGAAACCGATGTGAGGGTATACGACTGATGAGCCAGGGCCTCCCAATGTGTTTCCATCACAGTGAGGACAGTAAGAAGTTGTTTCTTTTGTGAAGGGAGGAAATCTGTGTAGGAAGGAGAGTGCGCTAATGTTTTATGCTCGCAATCATATTATTTCACACACACACACATATTAAATAACATTATATTTTCATAAATATTAACAAATGTATATATATATGGAAATTTTGCCGGGTATGTATATATATATAAGTTTTCACTATATAGAAAATATAAAAGGTGTGATCTTACAATTTATTTTATATAAAGGTGGAATATTCGAATCAGTTTCGGTTGAGTTATTAAACACAATAATTAAGAATCATCAATGGGAGAATTTATTCACGGCTGCTGAAATAACAAAGGAGTGATTATTCGCTACAATTATATAAGCTTTCTTCTCGAGAATACGGAAATTACCATTACAAACAGAGCCCCATTTATTTCTGAAATTGACTCGATCAAAAGCGAGCATTTCCATAACACATAGTGTAGACAGACAGACATTGCAATTTCGCCGAGGTATGAGCAGTATCTGGAGTGTAATTAGATACAACCTTAATTAAATCAAACTGCTGAAATTAGAATTACAAATTTTACAACTCCCTCTAGATTTGTATCGAGGGAGACAAAAATAGACTTCGTGCCGTTGGATCATTCTGGAAATAGTTTTGGTTTTTAAGACATTTCTTTGACTATTTCTAAGATCGCCTCCTTTAAACACCTTACTTACTTAAATGTGGAGCAAGTCATTTAACTCTTCCCTGTTTTTCTTTTTATCTTCTAAGTTTTTTATTGATGTCATTTCAAGAACGAAGTTAAAGTTGGAGATGTTATCAACTTTCACACACTGGCCAACTTGGTGTTAACTTTTTTTTATTTTTGTCGTTGTGCCATCGTTATAAACAACATTCCTATTTCTGAAGTTTGGTGTTAGATCAAATTGCGATAATATTACTTATTGATAAATTTATAATTCTAATTGTGTGGTACATGTTAGAGTATTATCTTTTGTTAAATTTAAAAATTCGGCGCTCTTTAATTTCTAGAGAAAGTTTGAATAAATTAATATTATTCTTTGCTCTAAATAAACAACATTTTCGAACACATTGGATCATAACAATTCATAGCACAATGTGTCTATATATTAGGGTACATTAGCTTGTGTCAACTTGATGTAAAATAATATATATTCCGACACAAGTGGCGCAAGCAATCACCAACCTTTAGTTGAACGATCCTGAGATGCCTTTTTCTTAATTTATCCACTAGAATCCCAGTACAATTTCACGTTTGTTCTATATTTCACGCGCGCACACTACATATATATAAGGCGATAACTTGCCACCTATATATATACAAAATGGAAGCATTCAAGCACGAAGGTCTCTATTTAAACACAAAACAAATATCCACTGTCCTTATTGCGATGCAAAATATGGGAAGGCTTGGATCATCAGTGATGAACCTTCCCAGCGTTTGGTAGATTAAATTGACAAAACCGCTGTGTGGGTTAACCATTGATGAGCCAAGCCCTCCTAATATTTTTTCATCGCAGTAAGGACAATAGTAGTTTGCTTTCTGTCAAAATAAAGATTCCTGCTTGAGTACCGCCATTTCTTATATTATATATATATATATATATATATATATATATATATATATATATATATATATATATATCGATATATATATATACTTTTGTCACATAGAGCCGTTCTTATCGCTAACTCTCGAACTTACTTTAACGAACCTATAATTTAAATAGGTTTAAAATGGTGCTAAAATCTGAAGCATATCCATCTGTATACCTGCCAGGAAGAAATGAAATTTACAACAAATCTTCAATGTGATTCTTTCCATCAGATTATACAGAATATCTATAATATTAAAAGACTGCATATATCAGTGTGTGAACTGCCATAAGCGCATAAACACGTTATTTTCTATAATATTAGAATATCATGGGGATATATATGGTAGTATTTGAATGAGATCAATCGTACAGATTTGACTACTCGGGTAATGATCTGTGTCTTACTTATCGCTGTCCCCACACACACACACACGGGGATAAATCAATGTTAGAAATATACTTAAAGTGTCAGAGATTCCAAATACAAGTTGTCCGGAGGCGATGCCGTCTAATGGACCGGAACTACGCCTTTAAATAAGATTGATGTCGCCAACACCTTCCTAGTGTTTCTTGCAATTAAATGGACACCGGGGCTACATTCGAATTCCAAAATATGTAATTAGAAAGTTGGCTTTGCTTGGTTTAGTTGCCGTTCGAGGCCTTAAAATGCTTGTATTTTCATGGCAAACTCTTCCTCAAATTTTTTAAATGTAGTCTTTTATTATGTGTTTTTAACACCAATAAAGGATTCTTCTCAATAAATATAAGTTGTCTTATCTTTGCCCATTATTTAAAACGTGATACAAATGAAAGAAGTCAATGGCAATTCACCGACACCCCAATTTGGTAAAATATTTTAGCCTTAATATGCTTATATATATTGATGGTGTTCTTTTTTATTCTAGTCTGCTGATTTGTTCCTTCTTACCATACGTTCTTAATTGCGTACAATGTGTTTTCAACTCAATGGTTGAATAGAGAGAATACACCGATATAATGAATATACAATTGTGGGTTTGAATCATGAACAAGTTTGGCACATTAATTTTTTAAAAAATGTTTCAACATTTCATAAAATGATTTAACTAATTAATCTTATTAATTATAACTTTTTTGTAAGGATATCTTATATTGCTCAGTATATATACAACATAAAATTGTGGGAGGATGATATTTATATACCTCCCTTTAATTGTGCATTAGAACAATGTTCCATGTTTAGCACCCCAGTAAAAAGCTTTACGGCGGTAATGAATAATGAGCCACATCACCAGTTTTATCAAATCAAGCAAAGGTCCAACAACCTGTACACCATGGCTATCATCAGTACAGGATTTCCTGATAGAACTCTTCTTGATCCTGCACACTTCTCAATGAATCTTGTGTTTTTTTCTCAAAACTAACATCATACTACTTATTTCTAACTAAGAAGGGTAAATTACTTAATTCGATCTTAAATAAATCAACCACCTTAATTGTGTAATATTTTCCCGACACCTTCTATTAAATACATAATAGAACATCTCGTAATCGTCCTAAAATCGTTTATTGGAGGTTTAACCTATTCATTGAAAAAGTGCATAAATAAAATATTGTAAAATACTATGCCTTATATATTTATTAAAGAGACCTCTTTTGTTAAAAATATATATTTAGAATACCAAAATGTGAAGCCACTGAATAAAATAAGAAAGGTGTTGAAGGCCACCCATCACAGAGAGAGTGGTCCTGGTCAGAGGTCAATAAATATTATTCCATGTTCAGATGGCAAAGTCCATCATCCGGAAATGATAGGTCCCATCGGACTTTCATAAATCAGATTTGTCGTGTGGATCCGCCCAAGCTGAGGATTTATCTGGCATCGCTGCCAGGAGTTTCAGCTATCACCCGGCATAATGTGGTGAAATCTACAGTGATGTATGCGGTATCCTCCAGTTTATATATCACAGAGGTGGTGAGGATTATATTGTAGAAATTTCTTTTTCACACGAACACAATTTATATCTTATTTTTAATTATAGCGCATTGAGCCATTGTTTTTCACTATTTCCTTATAGATTGAAGCATTTTGTCTGTATTTTTTAAATATTTCTTCAATGTCCCCCGTCTTTGGTATTAGTCAACCTCACTTGAGAATTATAGTAACCAAATATGGCTATGGCACTTAGAAAATCGAAATTCGGAATGTTGTTCACACGCGCAAGTATGCGGAGAGTACTTACAGGATAAGGAATTACAAGCAAGCGTTCATCACCATGATTACCTCTACCATGTTTACTAAAAACGAATAATAAGAACACTTTTCAAAATATTTGCCATTTTTTCTATTACAAAAGCGTTCGCATGCGTTCTTATAAAAACCTCTCACAGTCTGTTTCTTTATTAAATAATCGTGAGTTTTTCGAGCTTTCGCTCTTTAATGTGACAATATTTCAACCTCAAAGCGAACGCCGTGAAGTTAGATAAATCTGGAACGTTGGTCAAGATGTTAACTTTTGCTCGTTGACAAGTGAATGCTCGCGGTTTTATTCGATAGAGAAACATGCTGTGAGATGATTTTTAGTATCGTTATAAATAAATATATAAATTGGACAATTTTTTTGATATTGTGATATACAATCATGGACAAAAACACAAGGAAGTTGAACGTCATTGATGTCGCCGGTTGTCTCTTTTTTTTTTTTTTTTGAAAGAAACGATGATTTTTCCCCCCACTTGCTTATCTCGTGTCTCTTCGATAAATATCACTGTGTATCAAATATCTTTCAGAGTTATTGTCCGAATCCCGATATAAATGCTAAAAGGTACTACTTCCTTAAGTTTTGTGCATATGAGTGTATACGTATTTTATAGGAAATATATTTCACTAAAAATTATTCATATTTTATAAAGTATAGAGACTAAATTAGTAGATTCTCTCTCACACACATACAGCAATACTACTCTAGAGATCAAACTAGTATAACCGCTGAAAGAGTTACATGATGAAGAGCTTGGCCATCCTAAAATATTTACCTCTAAGTAACTAGAGCTTATAAGTGTTTCCAACAGAGTTGTGTGTGTGTGTAAAGTGATATAGTTAAATTATGATAATCATTATTGCTAACATTTAAAAAAATATTTTATAAAAGGCAAATTCATACAACCATAAACGATATAATAAAAAATATATTTTGGGAGAGCTTGGCTCATTAGTGATGAACCCTCCCAGCAATTTCGACAATTTGAACTATCATGGAAACTTTGTGTAGTGTCTTTTTAAAAAAAGTATTTTGAAAATAAAAAATAATTAGCGCTAGTATTAATTAATATTTAACTTTTTTACGGGGAGAGATGGCATTGAATGTTATTTTTGAATAAAGAGTGTGAATATTGTATAGTTTTACACATATTTGTGTATATCATTTACATATAGCGTCAAATAATCTGTCTTTCCAAATGGTGGAATATAAACGATGGAATAATATTTATTTCAGTTCTGATAAATATGCGAGATGAGATACACCTGGAATAAATTGACTCTATATTCACATTACAAGTACGTGGACATTTTGTAAAATATAAACACACACACACACATAAGCCTTTTTATTGGGGCATCCAGCCCTATACATGATTCCCCTCTACGGGATTTAGGAAAGGAAGATATTTCAAAAGTAAAAACTAGAATACAAGAAGTAATAAGGAAAGAGAGAAGAAAGAAAAACCAAACAAAAATAAATATAACCATATATACAAAAAATAAACATACAGAGCAAAAGGAAACGTACATGATTAAATATTTAAATTAAAGTAGTACCAATGTTTAGAATATGTCAAGGTTAAGATATCATTGAGAGGGCCAGTGTGGAATCAGCCGCATTCAATCTTCGCTTTCCTCCTTCGAGCAAACCGCGACATTCGGCGAATCCATCGTAAAATATAAACATTTATATTTCTTACACAAGAATAACCGCCCAGTATTTCTCAAAATAATAAAAAAAGAAAGTGTTATATCTATCTCTATAGCGACTGTAGCAGATCGTTATATACTCTAAAGCTTCCAATTGTTCCAGATAAAAATATACCTTTCCCTCAAAGTCCGATTATTTTTCATTTAGATTTCTATTCCACTTGACTATACACACACTCCCGATATACTGGAATCAGATATGCCGGTTCATCTAAAAAGGAACTACCTTGGGCACGCAACACCAAAACTGAAAGTCAAGATTAGACATCGATCGAGTGGGTATTGGTTTCATCAAGTTGCCGTCCACCTTTATTTCAATTTTTGTCTTCTTTGTACAGTTACTGTAGGATTCACTAAATGGCTTGTAAATATCAAACTTGATAAACGGAGATGTCTTTATCATTGAAAAATAAATACTAAACATAGAAGAAATTATGAATTTTTAAGGTATTAAGGAGAAAGATATTTTAAAAAAGAGACAAGATTATCGTGCTTTTAAAAACGAATTACATTTCAACTTTAACAGAGCATAATTATAAATGTCAATTATATTTTGAAATATAAAAGGTTGAAAAATATCACCGAAAGAGAGAGAAAAAGATTGAAACGTCTTCATTACAGCGTTCATATACGGTTATAAAAGATAAATAAAAAGAGAGAGAGAGATACATAGATAGACATTGTATGAATTATTTTCTAAATTTTATTACGAGTACATTTTAATAGCTTTGATTTCAATCTCTTTGTCATTTTCAAAGGATGTTTGAGTATCTAGATAAAAACAGAAGTTATTTTAAAATTTAGTTTCCACTTATCTATATTTTATACTGGTGATGGTATTTGTGAAATGACGGTACATGTTGAAGTGATTATTCAGTACGGTTTGTAGTCGTGGCTGTATTTTTAGTGATTTTAGACATTTTAATGATGTTGGCTGTTATTGCGATGGTTGTAGTGTTTTGAAAAAGTGATCGCTATCCAATAAATTATAACCGTGAAAGCTTATGCTAAAAGTATTTAAACTCATTTTTACATTATATATTTGTTTTTCTGTACCTTCTTTTACAAACGCAAGAAAACTATTAAAGGATTTATAATCGAATTTTTATATTTCTCTTTTAAAAAGAGGAGCCGCTGGTAAGGCAAACTCTTATCATTGGATTGACAAGATATTTTCAAAGCGTTCTTGTGAACTGGAAGAATGAACAAAAATTGAATCGTGTGTCACAATGAAATATATTATTAAATAAAAACAAACGATAGCATTGCGTCTCTTTATACATGAAATTTATTATGCTAGCTTTCGGACCAGTGAAGGGCGTATATCTATCTACATGCGAACAAAACATGGTGTATGGGGTTATGGGTGTGAATTTGAAACTGGGGAAGATGAGGAAGGATCTGGTGAAAAGGAAGGGCTGGGCTGTTTTTTCTTGAATGAGTGGTACTGAGATGGTAGTTCTATACGCCTGTTGATACTGTTTAAATTATGAGAGACAAAGGATTCTATTAATAATCTTTGATATTTGGATTTGATGTTATGGTAATGACAGGTTGGGTCGGAAAGGTTAAAGGCATGGCCGGTTTTTGAGGTATGCTGAAAGATCAAAGATTTGGGATCTTTGTTTATTATATTTCTGTTGTGCTCGGAAATTCTGTTATAAATGAAGCGGCCAGTCTCACCCACATATTTTGCGTTTAAATCTTGGCAACCTATGGAGTAAATGGCATATGGTTGCTGGTCGGGACGTTTCTTAATATTAGATCTGGTGATGGGGTTCCGGAGTATTTGGCCTATTGAGAGGTGGTTGGTGAAAAAGGTTTTTAAACCAAATTTTTTGAGGGAGTGGGCTATTGATTGATTTTCAAAGGAATAAGGTATAATGCAGGTGTTACGGTTTACTACGGGCTGAGTGTGTTTGGAAGGGTTGAAACTATGTCTAAGTATGAAGGGAAGTGGATAGCCACTTGCTGTTAGATTACTGATGATGGTTGTCTTTTCTATTTTTTTGAAGGCTGGGGTGGAGCAGTGTGTATGTATTCTTTTCGTGAGTGTTCTGACGACTGTGAGTTTGTGGCCTATTGGGTTATATGAATCAAAAAGGAGATAGGATGGTTTTATGGATTTTTTGTAATAAACTGTTGTGTGGTATGATTCATCAGTTTTGATAAAAAGAATGTCCAAATATGGCAGAACTTTGTGGGACTCTTGTTCTATTGTAAAAGTGAGGCGTGTATGGTAAGAGTTTAGGGTTTCCAACACCAAAAGGACGTCATCCTTGTGACATATGCAAAATGTTACACAAAACAGCCAGGTTTCGTGGTAGCAAAAAATGTTTAGCAGAGAGATGAGGGGAATCTAATGGGACAACAGAAAGATAAAGACAAGAGAGAAAGATGCCAGCAAGTGTGAGAAGAAATGTTGGATGTAGCCTTACAAAAGTTGGTTGTCCAGTGAAGAAGACAAGAGAGCATGGGAGAGAAAATTGCTATGGAAATGGTTTGAACCTATTTAAGGATATATCTATTGATAAAATAATCAAATAATAGAATAATATCTCATTTTAAAATAGTGTGTGATTAATATGCAATGCGTTAAATGATTCATTAGCTTATTTGCCACCAATATTATTATTTATTTAAAAGCCGATAGCGCCTTGTGGAAATATTCAACGTTTCGAGTGAATAATTATTTTTGAATATATATATATGTGAATTTATTTTTTATTGATGTGTCCATATCAATGAAATGTTGGCTTTTGGGTATAAATAACTATTTCCACAAATATAAATAAATGCATTATTTATAAGATTATATATAGAGAGAGTTAGAAAATATTTTAACCTCTTAACATCAAGATCATGTGTGTGATGTATTATTAATATTTAATATGAAAAATATTTATAAATGTAATATAAATTTGAAATTCATTTTTATTCGACAATATTTATTCGAATTCACTTTTATATATTATAGCGGGTTAATATATATTTAATGATATCAAGCACTTGGATAATTTCATAGACTTATATCACTTTGAAATAACAATTTAAAAAAAGGAATAATCAAGATAAACAATTGCTAATATATATATATCGTTTTAAATATAGGGCAATCCATAAATAAATCTTTAATTAAAAAGGCATATATTGGATCAAAATATCATTTATTTACCAATATTTCAGTTGGCTGGACGCCAACCTTTATCAAGGTATTACAACATATTATTATGTGTCAACATGCCATAACACCTTGATAAAGGTTGGCGTTCAGTCAACTGAAATATTGGTAAAACAAATGATATTTTGATCCAATATATGCCTTTTCAATTAAAAAAATATATATATAGTGTGTTCAATATTTTTGTATTGTAGAAATGTCAGTGATATTTTGGAACCAAGTTGTCCCCAACATTGGGAATTAGTTTTATCCCCTTCCGCTTGTATTTCTACCTCTAACTAAAGTTTATAACAAATTCTTTCAAAGAGAGGAACACGGTTCATTAAGACGGATTGTTAGAATTCCTGAGAACCAACAGAGCCGCCCAATTAAAATGTCTTACAAACGCAACACTAGACTTGATGAAAAAGCAAACTTTCTTTTATTGTCGCACACAAAAATTGAGCCTGACTTGTAGTCAAGCTATTTTCTCTTATTCAAAAATAGGTAACTTTTAAATATTATTTCTTTTTAATTCTTGTAAGAATAATTTTATCGTGTACCCACTATTTTCTTACCAAATAAATGATTACACCTCAATATTTCTCTAAGGGGGCTCTTAACGTATATTCTATATGCTAGGAGGCACAGTTCCTTTCGAAATCAATTAAAAATCCTTTTTGTGGCATATAATTTGATTTGAATGTGTTTATTTCACGCAGATAAATAAATTCACCCTATTATTTTAGTTAATTCTGAATAAAAAATATCTTTAATGATAAGGAATATAATATTCCCACAAAATTACAATACATATAATTTATGTAAAGTTTTATACTTTCGAATTACCTTCAATATAAAGAAAATTATGAAATATATGAATTTTAATGAATAATTTCAAAAAGATTTTAAAATTTGACTTGTTAATATAGTATAAGTTTGACAAGCTAAAATATGAATTATCTAAATTAAGTACTTCATTTATACTGATTATTATTGAAAATAATAATCAAATACATATAAATATATATATATTTTTTTATTTTTCAATTTGAAAGGTATATATTGGATAAAAATATTGATTTACCATTAATTCATTAGGCTGAACAACCTTTTACAAGGAATAACAATATATTTATGTCAAGAAAAAACTCAGCGCTACATAACGTAAATAGAATTAAGTTAAAATATATATATAGTTTTGCTAATAATCAATGAGGAGGGGTAAAATGTTTGAAAAATACATAAATATATACCAAAATAGGCATCCCTCCGTTAAACATGCATTGACACGATGCACTTTATTTCATCACCCCAGTACAGACGTTATGATGACGACAAGCAATGAGCCATAACATCAGTTTCGGCAAATTCAGACAATTGCCAGTCTTTATATCACGGCTTCGGGCTTTGTCCCTCATCAGTACAGCTTTGATTTAATAACAAACAACGAGAAAAGTTAGAAATTGGTCGATTTTACCTAATTCTGACCTGTAAATTGGCTCTGCTCCTTTACCAGCTATATTACCTTAGATAATTTGACCGATTTCCTAACTTTTCTCGGGGTTTTCAGGTATATTAGAACTTCAAAATGATCGACTATGGTTTCAATTTTCATCTAGAATATTTTATAACTCTCCTCTTTGCCAAATACATACATATATGTATACCAATAGAGGTACATCTACCGTTGGAAATGATTTAAAACAATGCATTCCTCAACCCAGTACAGTAGGTTATGGTGGCAGTGATAAGACCACAGTTTAGGAAAATTCTGACAAAAAAATATATCCTTAATGCTGAAATTTCCAAAATTGGTGTTAGGGCTCATTTTTCATCATTTCCATGATTTACCTTTCGTACTGGAGTGATGAACAAAACACATTGGTAAATGTATTTATAAAAAGAAGGTGTATCTTTTGGTATATAAATACCACCCTCCCCCAACACATATACTTTATATAATATATATATATATATACATGTGAAAAAAACAATTTAAAAAATATATATATACATATACATATGATAGGTCAGGTGTTGATATTAAAATCAAATGAGGTTTATCCTGACCATGCTCACATGAGTATTTCTCGATGGCAGAGCGCCATCTAGTGGAGTAAAAACAAACTAAACGTTTATTTAACTTGCTCCGTGATATTTGCACCACGCTGACGAGGGCCAACAGCCCGCAACGCGTTCGTGGTTGACTTTTCTTGACGAATCGAGAAATTGGGTTGGCTAAATATCACGGAGAAATTTAAATAAACGTTTAATTTATTTTTGCTCCACTAAATGGCGCTCTGCCATCTAGAAAAGCTCATGTTAGCCTGGTAAGTATATGCTTCTTTTGTTTGTAATATATATATAAATATGGTAATTTAAACTAACAACCCTATATTTCATAATACTTATAACAAGATTGTCATGTTGTATATAGAAACACATCTATAAATAATTATACGCATGATTGACATGTGTCATTGCATCACTATATGCAATGTACTTTGTACCAACTGAGGATGAATAAATAAAACTATGTAATAGATTAAGAGCTGAGTTAAAGCAAGATTGAGAATTTCAAAAACGTCTAAAATCGAGAGAGAAATCCAACAACCCTGGCAAGTCGTTGCCATCGAGGTCAAAGGGTGCAGAATGCCGCAGACGTTCAAAGTCTAACACCACCCCTCCTCGGGAATGGTATATAAAATACCTCGGTTTTAGCCGAACGCAGAATGAGATCCTGCCTCGCATCTGCCTCTTCAAAGTGGATGAGGAAACATCCAACTCCATCATTGAAGAGACGCTCCTGGAAACCCCTGCTGTCAGCCAACTCCCTGGAGACAAGGTGGTGCGCGTGGCGCACCGTTCTGCACCCAGAAACGGGACCTGCACCGCCTTCATCGAGGTGGACCTCAAGACCTTCAGAGCCCTGGGCAATCGCGGAAGGATCGTGGTGGATGCAGTAATCCTCAACTTCGAGGAGTCCATCCGCGCCCGAGCGATGGCACCTCCACTGCCAGATCCTAGGATCCCTTGCCACCAGTTCGCGTTCTGCAGCCATAGTAGGGCTAGAATACCACATTTGAAAGGCCAATTAGCCCGGAATCTCAAGAACCAAGCCGAACGCAGACAGTCACTTCACCGTCGGCGTGTGCCCTTGTTGGTTGTAGCCAGGACCACCCCATCGCTATGTAAAACAGTAAGAACTTTTTCTAACTCCATCTTGCTCTTAGCTCGACTTTAATCTGTTCATGGAACTTGCCTACTACAACTGTGTCTCCTCGTTTTTTGTGTTTGGACATTCCCAAGCTTTCCACTCTGCCTCGACCACGACTGCCTGTACTCTGTGAAAACTGTTAAAGGTCTTCCAAAGTGCAGAGAGGTACTGGAAAACTCTCCACGCCCTGACTGTCCCTCTCGGTTACTACAGGTTTGACCCTCGGTTACCACAGCTATAGCGAGAGTTGACAGGATCTCATCACAGATAAGTCGACAGGACCTTATCACATATATACCAATTATAATTTTATTAAAAAGTCATATTTATATTCTAACCTCCCGTATTTATTTTGAAACGGCATCGGAGTTCTATTTCATAAGGACGTATATTTAATTAAATAAAAAATATAGGTTTATGTCTGGTTCTTTCTCTACTTGAATAGGTATTTAATAATATGTTTGATATAAAAAATAATCTCTCTCTCTCTCTCATATATCAATGAAAGGTTACGCCTCTAAATTAAGTGCTGGTTATTTTTGTGTACAATACAAGATGAGGCAATAATTGTGAAATGTATATATAAACGACTTATATATTAGATATATTTTTATATATAATAGGCATTTACATTTTTGAAAAAAAAAATTAAGAATTTTACGAGATGTTTATTTCAAAATGTCAAATAAATTATTTTGAAGGATATTTTAATATTTATAAGACCATCTTTCCTAAACATCGCTGTCATACTTTACCTCCTACTTGATGAGAAAATGACTTTTTAAAAGCGAAGCACTTCATTTACTCCCGCTTGCTCTCATAGAGGCCGTGGTGGTGAAGGAAAAAAAAAGAGCTATTAATCATTCGTTTAATCTCTTTCTGGCCTGGCAGAGATTTTTTAAGCCCGTGTCAGCTGATGATGATGTGCTCGCCACAAAGAATGACGTCATCCATCACGTGACTTGTTTAAAATTTCCTCGACAACGAACGGCTCAGTGTCTCCACACACAATGCACAATCTTTATATAAGAAAAATAAACATTTCTCCCCATAGTGCTCGAACAAAAATACGCGCGTTGTAAAATTCGAAGTTTTAGCTTAATGCCTTCCAATATTTTTATATGAAAAATCAAAGTTGTATTTTCAGTGTTTGTAAAAATGTTTAAGGATATAAATAGAAAACTTGACTCTATTTTATATAAAATATATATATATGGTGCGGTGTATGCCACATGATTCAGGCTTCTATAACAAGAGACCGCCCGCAATGTTATAAATATATATAAATTGGAAATAGGAGAGAGATATATTCATCAAGGAGATGTTTCACCTCAATCTTAAGTTTAAAATGTTTTAAATTTATTTTTCTTTATATTAGAATGCCTCTCCTTTTCAAGCCTCTTCCGGAAAGAGAGAGAGAGAGAGAGAGAGAACACGTCACGACTTTGCGTGTTATCCTTGCGCAGGGACCATGCTAATCTCCTCTGTATCGTTCCAAATTTAGTATAGGTACGGTCGAACAAGCGTGTACAGAGAGAGAACTAAGATTCGAATAGAGAATAAAATATAATATTGATGAGTAGAAACTAAAAATATCAGATCGAAACAAAAATAAACGCTATTAATAAAGGCCTCTATATTAGATATATCTCTGCATTCCTAAAATAGATTGGATTTTTTCAATGGTTGGATATATGTGATTATTCGGAATAAAGGCATTTCTTTTTTCAGACTAAATTCAAATTACTATGCGCCATCTATTGACGGTCTAGCAGACTAAGTGCAATGACGAAGCCACACTATCAGGTTTGAAATTTTGTGAAAACACCTGGAAGCTTTGGTGGTTTTGCTTTGGCACCACTCCGAAGTTTTTAGGTTGTAGATACGGTCAAAATATGGCCTGTATTTGAGTTGTCTATGTATACGAAATGGCGTGTATTTGATGGTGTATAATTTTTCTACTCTAGTCATGATTTTACGGTTTTCCTGCTATTTTCCAGCCATTGTAAAATGCCTCAATGTTGTGGTGTATTATTTAGCTTGATTCGGCCCCATCATTGATAAATAAGATGAGTATTTTTAGACGTACAGTGTTCTATTCCTAATTATTGATCCTATTAAGCATTGGATATGCCATTATTAGAGATATAACCCACGGGATCACTGCTGTTTAAAACAACGACTATCAACCCTGCATACGCTCTCAATAACGACCAGTTCCCCTGTCAGAGCCCTCAGTACCGATACATAACTTCACCGACGCTACTATATTTATCGGCAAGTTTACCAACAATGACAATTATATTATATTCATCACCAGCGCATCACTAACACTAACAACACTAACCTAAAGATAGAGGCTGCCTGGCCGGCATTCATAGTTCTTCAAATTAAAGATACTTCGGCCAGTAAATATTTTGACAATAAAAAGATTTACTGGCCGAAGTATCTTTAATTTGAAGAACTAACAACACTATCACATCTAACAGTAACCTAACCAACAATAACAACTCGGCGACATTTATCAGCAACGCTATCTACACTCAATAAGATATTACGGTAACCTTAGCTATAAGGTCCGCATTACTCCACCTACTCTTCAAGCCATTAGTCTACAAGAACTCATACATTTTCGTCCATCGCAAGACTATTGGCTAGATGTCGGCGTTAGTCCCCATGGTCTGACATAGGTGAGGATGGCCGGCTCAACCACCAACAACTCAGGATATTCTATTACATCCCGTCCTCCTGTCCGGACTTGGTCGAGCCTGCCATAGTGGTACACCGGGTTGTAATTTTGTAAAGCCATTGACCTAGGTTTCCTTCTTTTTTTGTGTTATATACGTTTCCAAAGTAAATAATAAAATTCAAAAATAATAAATGATATTTTAAGGAGAAATCATGTTTACTTGTTGTCTTCCACGTAGTTGATAATCCCAAGTCTTCGCGTACGTAGTTTTCCATAAAATCTGTCGGTCCTCGCGCCAACCTGCGGGTGACGTGTCGTAACAATGTGTGTGATGTCAACATCAATAAATAATAATACTAGGTACATATATATAGAGGTAAATATATATAAAACACATATTTTTAATTTTAATTATATTATTATTCAAAATAATTTAAAACAATATGTAAATTTAATTGAGAGAATAAACGGATAAATCATGATGCAGCAAGAATTCTCCTTACACGGACTCTTTTCTATCCAGTGCATCCTGAATCTGTCGACAAATCAGGATGCCCTTCTCTATGGAACAAATATGGGAAATTCCTAAAGAACAGAGGTCTTGCTACTGTTCAGACTTTGTTTAATATTTCATGACGCCTTAGATGTTTGTAATGGCGCGTGTGAACAAAGATGAGACTTAAGAATTACAGAGAAACAGATGCCTTAACTTCGTCGGTGGTCCCATGATGATAAAATCCCATGACGAGCACCCCCCGCCTCTACCTCATCCTCAAGGATGTGAGGGGAGGGCTCCCTGTTGTCGATCTTATCCACAAAGATGGCCAAGTACAGCAGATTCCCGCAACACTCGCAAAAATATCGAACAACGATGCTAAGTTTCTAAGTAACTCTATATAAAAAATTGTAAGACACTATAATTCTATACTCTATGCATAAAACCCTAACAACGCTGCCACGTGACTAATAAACACCTACAACAATCTCGAAAAATGATGCCAGAATCTAAGCAACTCTACCAAAACTCACAACATTTCACAACAATCAACTCATCCTTAACACACAACATTCAACGCCACCACATAACCTCGTAACTAATCAAGGCCCAAAAGGATGATGAAAAACGCTGCAAAATAACTAAACAGAGCTAACAGCAATACCGAGAACGAATAACTCCACCATCTCTCAGCACCTCCCAACAACGCTGCCAAATCTACCTACAAAGCTCACATCACCAGGGAAAGAAGTCGGTCCAATTAAAGCGTATGCAGCTGCAGTTCCTTCCCAGTAAGTCAGCCTATAAATCCTCTCTCCCTGGGGCGGGACAATCGCAGGACGCCTCATCAAATTTTATGGCCCGTGGTTTATGGCACGGAGACCGGCTAATGACCACCCACGATACCTGCACATAGGATGGCGCAGTGAATTCATAGAAACCAATATACAAATATGAAGCCATATAGAATGTGTGCTAGAGAAAATATTCAAAATGTCTAGTCTAATTTTATATTATTTCAGATATCAAATTATTGAACAAAATATAAGTTATTGATAACTTATTCTAGGTCAATTTATTTTAAAGATGATTTCCTCAATGTCAACAGTTTATTTTTCTTAATATGCTGAACTTTGGTATGCACAAAAACGATAGAAGACTTTATTCTATAAAAATATATATATAATATTAATATAATTATATAATAATATTAGGTCATATCCGAAAAGGTCTACGGTTTTTAAAACCAGACGCGCATGAGTGCTGACTTAAATTTGATTATTAAAAAACTATTCATCGTTAGATATTATCAAAATATGTTTTTCCTTTATGCTCTATATTTTCTTTCAAAATACTGTGCAGTAGGTTCGTATATATTCTACAAAGTGAAATATATTACCATAAGCATCACTTTCGCAATATTTTTATTTTATAAAGGCAATAATGCTTGCCACACAGCCTGTTAAATCTGTGCAGGTCATGGACAGGTTATCTGATGGCATGGTACGGAGAAGGTTTGTGAGACTCGTCTGCCGAGATTTCCGCCTTAAAGAGGAAAGAGCGATCTGTGCGTTCCTTCCTCATAAAGTAGAATCTATTAAGGCTGAAACCCTTGTTTCCAGTAAAAACTATTAGAAAGATCAAATATTTCACAGAGCATGATCATATAAAGATGCTCGGCTCCGAACGAAGATGCGATGTTTGGGTAACGCAATCTTCTCCTTCATGCATCGGCTTGAGATTCCATCTTGAAACGTAATGAATAAGTGTCTTTTCTAAGTGAATTATCACAGGAGATGAAACTGGGCTGAAAATATTTTAGAGTAGGTCTGGTGAAGGATTAAAAACGACCTCCCAAGATGGATTTCACCCAAAGCAGGTGATGCTCTGTGTATGGTAGGACTACAAGTGAGTAGCCCATTAAGGAATTACTGCCATACAACCAGACCATCTCTTCGGAGAAGTATTAATTGGCAGGACTGATGAAATTATTTGAGGCAAAACGATCAGAATCTTGTGTGAATAAATATTTTATTCAATCCAATATATGCCTTTTTTTATCTAATTATAAAGGGTGCATATTCACTTGGTTGAATAAAATGTAATGGTTTCTGTTAAAATCTTGTCTGTATGCTGAGTATAGTTAGGAATTGATTATATCATATTTACAATTGTTGTTATTTATATACAATCTTTTAGAAGTTTATAAATTCCTTAAACTGTTTCTCTATTTTCAGATATCATATTTATGTTTCGTAATTATTCAAACGTGTAATTATACAATTATTGTAGTAATTGATGCTTGTGTGTTCATCAAGCGGTCTAATTATAAACTCAAGGTAATAAGACCAATTCCAATTAAGATATTTATATATAACTAGGTATAAATTACTTAATTGGATTTGTTAAGGAATAATATTTATCGTCCGGAAATGTCGTACAATAAGAAGAATTAATAGTCCTAAGATATCGTCTAGTTGTTCCTATATAATTTCTGTTCTGAAAATATCACAAACTTGAGAAATGATTAGAAACAACTAACACATGTGACGTATATAGAATTTCTAAAAGGTTTATTTTAATAAATTCTATCCTCAACAATCTTATAAAAGGCGAGAAAGAATATTAGAGCTGATATTAAGTTTTATTTTCTATTTATTACACAATATACAAGAGTGACCTCAATAAATTTAGTTTATCTTTCCAGGACTCCTCTCTCTCTCTCTCTTCCTGTGTGTGCCCTCTATATTTTAATACTTTAATCTTTAAGATCAAGAACTTTGCATTTATTTGAGCAGATTGTAATGTACATAGATATAAGCCAGGGTTCTAAGAAATAGTTTCCCTAGACAAGTGTAATATTTTATAACAAAACACTTATATAACTACTCTAATACTTTATAACACATATAAACCGAATTGGAATTGTTATTGCCACCTATTTAATACCATGTAATATGCTAAATGTACCGAATCACTCTCAAATACTCATTTTAAATTTTATTACCTGGAAACGGCTACAATATTCTTATTTGGAAAAAATGAGAAAAAATGTTGAAAATGTTTTTAATATCAACACCTGACCACTTTTCTATTTTTTCTAGTTTTTCATATATATATTATTTTTTTATATTATGCTGAAGGTAAATGATCTCAATCAGAGTGTAATGTTTCTAATTTCTTAAGCTTCAAGACAAAGATAAAAAAATTTGAATCTCCACTAAGCCCGGTTACCTAAAATTTATAAAATAATATCTGTAGTGTTATCTCAAATAATTTATTTGAAATGTGTTTATGAAATTATTTTGGCTTTTTTAAAAGATCAAAAAGGTGTAAGAATGAGACGAAATTATTTATTTTAAGCCCTGTCTTTCTACTGAATGTGATTTTAAGTTATATCAGGCAGTCCTTCCAAGTCTGAATCTTGTCCATCTCCACTAGGATTGTACATCACAACTTTACCATTAAGAGAATGCCTTATATTTAATTTCAATGTTCCATGTCTACGTGTGTAGTAGGATTCAATGCTATTCTTATTAAACATGAAAATAAATTTTATTTTAACACAAAATAACATAACATGTAGGAACATACAGATAGCCTTTGACTCGGGGATGTTATCGTTTAAATTGTTCCCCTCTACGGTGTCAAAAATCGAAGTGTTAAAAAAATCCGTTCTTGGAGAATTACCACCAGCTGTGTATGGAGTGAAAAGGGATTTAGTTTCAGGTTGTTATTTAATAAAATCAGGGAGAAAGGAGCAACGGTGGAGGCATAATTAAAACCTCGGCGGTGGGGACTGGCGAGGCCCCTGGGTAGGGGCTCTGTCATCCCCAGGCCTCTTTGTGCGGTCGATGGGGACAACAATGGGACCACGTCACAAGATTTGCCGGGGCCTTTGTTGCAGCGCTCCATCTGGGGTGGTAGCGTGACGTCAGTGCGGCGATTGTTCCGGGACAATAAGTCTGGAGACGGAAGTTCGGACACGTGAGAGGAACAGCCGCTAATTGCTAGCACGGCGTGTCGTTGGCCCCCAATGTCTGTAACCACAATACACAGGGAAAATGTCTCCAAATACCTTTTGAGAGATACGTGTCGACACGTGAGAGGAACAGCCGCTAAGTGCTAGCACGGCGTGTCGTTGGCCCCCAATGTCTGTAACCACAATACACAGGGAAAATGTCTCCAAATACCTTTTGAGAGATACGTGTCATGTGAGGACCGAGACTTTTTTTAAAAAGCTAGTAAGTTCATCATAAAATATTCCTCCGTAAAATATATCCAGGAAAAAAGAAGAAATAAATATAGAAGCTAATGTAACTTTCCTGTAATGATATGTTTAGAATATAAATCATGAAGGGATAAAGGAATAAGATGTAGTATATAATGAAAATGAATGTAAAATGGCTGGAAAGTAAAAATACTCAAAATAGTACGATAAGAAGAATCAAAATTGACCGATAGACTGGATGAGAAGCTGGGAATAAATAAAAGAAAAATATAGAGAAGTATAACACTACTGAAGACAGGACACACACAATAATAGGTATCAGAAGAATCACATAAAAGGTTTGAGATCAGCAATGTATAGATATTTACTACTGGTAACGGGAAGTTAAATATTCAGATAACATTATAGATCATATATAAACACAGCCTAGAGTGGAGTTTGACTAGGTAGATCACTTTCAAACACGGTGGGTTAAAAAGGGATTAATACGCGAGTGAAATAGAGTAACATAGAATGTCATTTAAAATTATTTTAAGTGTAGAGATTTATTCTTAGTGTGATTAAATCGTGAAGGGCGCGTATACTAACGCCATATCAACATGGCCGCACTGGATATCGTAGGATAATATTATCTTCTGGTATTGTATAATGGGGCACAAATATATGTGATATCTCTACAGATTATAACATAAACTGACTATAATCATTAGACTAGAGTTACCTATCGTGCAGATAACGTCTTTTCTTGACGTCACAGTTTAATACGTGAACCAAATGAAATTATAGGGGTATTTATTTCAACACACAACACGCGCTATCCCGGCTAAAGATAATTGCGTCGATTTATATTTTTAAACAGAAAGAGTTATAAACATATTATACACAAGATAATAAATGAATTAAAAAAATAAAAAAAAAAAGTTATATTAGAAACCTGATCCTTCCAGGTTAAAAAGATAATCATAAATTAATTTAAAAAAATAGTTAAATCTGTGATAATCATCTCTAGTATTTACAAATTCATATAGATCTACAACACTTTTTACTGCCTGTTGTCTAGCGGTAAAGAAGAGTGGGCATTCCAGCAGTAGGCGTCTCGAGTCCTGGAATTTCTAGCCACATTGACAACTAGAGTTCTCAACCGCTCCAATTGGTGCTAAAAATCCCTTTAAATTCCCCTGGTTCGTTTAAACTAGGGTTTATAGAGTAACCAAGAAAAACATAAAGTGATTAAATCGCTAAGCTCAAATAATGTGGCTAAATAGCGTTATAGGAATGTTAAATATGTGTCCTACAATTCACTCGAGCCACCCGGAGTCATTAATGAGATAAAGGATTAAATGAGAATCTCATAAATAAACCATAAACGGGGCTTTCAGGGTCGGCAGATATAATTCTGACTCTAGGTAGAAATTCGTAGGCTACATAGAGAAACAATTTAGTTCTAATAAGTCAATGTCTGGAGAAAGATATTGCTAAAAATAGAACGTAAAGAGAAAAACAAAAATAAAGAAAATAATTTGAAGAAACGATTAAAACAAACTAATGTATGTGCCTTCAAAATAAACAAATTTCGTATCGAGACTTACAGAGGAAATCTATTAAATTTGCTGCTATCATTTGAGAATCTATATATATGCAACAAATTTTTCTCAGCACTCAGAATGTATTTCTATAATTGTATCTATATATGCCGATAAAATAAAAATATTCAATTATGATAGGCTAAAGAAATGCGAGAATACCTAAAATGTTTTTACAAATCTAGAGAAGTAGCATTTAAATGTGCATAATAATTCAAAGGAGGATTCTCATGATACAGTTTTTAAAATCGAATATTAAAAAAAAAAAAAACCTGAACATCCATACTTCATGTACTTTCTCAGGAACTTATATAAAGACAATATTTAACTTTTTTTCTTCTTTTTATATTATTTCATATAAAATATTCACAATTTTTTAAAATAATCGATCTGTAAAAAAAAAAACCTTTTTAAACCAAAATTTTTCAATTATGAAATTAAAAAAAAAAATGTTCAAAATGATAACAATATTTAAATATCGGTGTTTGAACAATATGGGCTCAATAGAAAAGGCTTAGCAAAATTTCAGGCGTCAATAAATTAATATTCATTGATAAAAAAAGTAGTCGAATTGTCAAAGCAGCCAATGTGTTTAAAAAATTAAAATGGCAATGAAAAAGGAATCCTTTGTATAACAGAGGTGAATGGCTTAATTTTCAAACTAAAAGATACTTGTATAAATTTGCAATTCAAAAAAACTTTAATGTCAAGTAAAACTTTAAATAATAATTATAAGACCAAGTCAAAAAAGTGGAAGGTAAGTGAGTACAATGTACTTGTATCGACATGAATAATGGTATGCCAACAGAGCAATGTAGATCTAGTTGTCAAAGTTGAAGAGAAAATACCAGAAAATTGGAACATTGAGAGAAGAACGAGAGTTTGAAATGATTGTTGGATATATCGCGAATTGAAGTTTTAAATTGTTTAAATATATATTGTCTTTATAATTTTTCACATATACTAAAACCAATATTTTAAACATTATATAACCCGGATTGTAGAAGGGATCTTAACAAGGAAAATTTCCACCATTATAAAGACAGTATCTATATTTTCTCCTTCATCAGAAATATATCTAAGATTAATACAACCTCTAAAAACCTTGTGATTTCGGTAGTAATTAAATAATACTGTGAAAGGCCTGATGTCAGACCATTGGATATGTTCAAATGAGATATTGGGCAAGTAAAAGATTTAATAAAAACCAAAGTTTTCCTAAAGCTTTGAAAGTTCTTAGCTAGGAATAGAAAAACAACTAATAATTATTTGTGCTATTAAATCATCATTGTCCCTATACGGTCTTATCTTTTACTAATTGTCGACATCTATCCTATATGGTCGGAAATGTAAGTCCGGATATATAAACTATAGAATCTCAGAAGATATTAAACACAGCACACACAAAGCTGTTTAGAAGTTCCATCGAAGCCTCCTGTAAAAACTCCATAAAAAGCTGCAGCCATCAGTTTCTTACAAGAGCCCAAGTTTATAACAATAAAGACTTTGCTTAGTGTCAGATGAATACCCTGAGTAAAATTAATTAAAGGAATTACTTTTCTTTCGTCCTCTCCCCTTTGTCTGGTGAAATATTACTTAATTCCCATCGAGCCGTCCTCAGTCGATGCAGAAATAACGGCTTTTATCTGAGATGGTCAAATATATTTTTACTTTATTCTATGAACACAAAATGGTAGTTAACAATAGCAACACTCTTTATACGTGTGTTTTTATATCAATATATATTAACTAGGGGCAAAATATATATTAGGCATAAATTTGAAATGTTTATCTATTAATCAAATCAAGTAGAATATTGTATTGATATTATAAAAATGAAACTATATGATAATATGTGTATAAATATAGAAGTATTTGTTGCTGATAAACATTCTGAATATTTATTCGAATATTGTTATTTTATTTTATTTTCTATATTTTGCCTTTAATTGAATTTATATATTTATTCTGTTAGGTCAATCATGACGTTCGAACATTTATCAATTCCTATATTTTTATTAATATTTTTTGTGGTTAAAATATTGATAAATATTTTCGCTAAAGACATTTTTATGCTAAATACGATTTATTGCATAAAGCCTTTACATTAAGAAGGAATGGATAAATGCTCGTCATATAGTTTTTCAATGAAAGAACAGAAAAGGGTGTTCGCGTCAAAGAGTAAAGTGTTTTCTGCTGAAAGAACAGAACTTTACAATATATAAAGTTAAATAAAATCAAAAGGCAATTAGTGTTCTTGCACTAACCCTAGATTACTTGTTGATTTTATTGAATTATAAGTCGGGGATGTGAACACCCGTGTATAGTATATATAGTGTGAAGATTTTCTCATTTGAGTAAAATATATATTTTTTTGTTTATTACATAGTAAGGAATGTTTCATTCAAGGATTATAAAATTAGTGATGCTAAGGTAAGAAGTTGAGTATCAAAGCATCATTGAACAATTGAAGTAAAGTTTTATGGGCTTGAGTCCAGTCGCGGGCTGTGTACAAATTAGAATTATAATGCTCTGAATCAATTACATTAACCAAATATAAATCTCCGGGGATACGTTTCTTTAATATAACAAATATCTTTATATTTGATTAATCTACTGTGTACAAATGTTTATTTTAAATGTATGTATATATTTGGATAAATTGCCCCTAGAAGACTTCTTATATTTTAAAGCTTGCTCATTATAATACATTTTCTCGTTTTTTTTTTCTCTTTTTCCCATTGTTAACATCATATGTTTATTCTATTCACGGCCTAAAATTATTGTATATATTTGTTTTTAAATGTAATGGTATAAATATATGACAGCGCAAGTGTCCCTAGGGGGATATAGCGCTTTGAATTGAAATAAATAAAAAAATATAATAATAATACATTTGAAAAGGAAACCTTTTGCGGAATAGTTAATTCAGTATTTATAAAATTGTTGTTTGTCATAAAGTAAATAAACATTCATTGGAAAAATATTAAATTTTGTTTATTATAAATTAACGAGTTTCTTTTTCAAAGTACGATTTTTTTTTCACATAAAGTAATGGGGTTTTGTCATTGACAGATAAGAAAAATTTGTTTAGAATATACTAAATAATTTTGACATTTAAGGGATAGAAAAAATTATTTCGTTAAATAGAACGTTTCTTTATTCATATTGAGTAAAATTATATCGAGCTTTGGTCGATGAAACACATTTATCTTTTAAATAGAACAATCCATGGATAGATCTTCATTTAAAAAGGCATATATAGAGTCAAAATATAATATTGGAAATATATTATATTCCTTTTTAATTGATAAATATTTATATAACATAACAAAAATAGTTTCTTTATAAATAGTTTTAATTTGTGAATATTTTTCTTACAGAATATTTTCTTTGAAAGTTCAAGAAATTTTGTTTGCATCACAGAGTAAAAGGCATCGTTAAGGAGTGCTTTCGTTCATTTAATTTAAAAGTTTTTTGAAAAATTTATGATTTATCTTTTATTTTTCACAGAAATTAATTTAGGGGCCAAGTAAATATGTGCACCTAGTTATAGAAAATAAACATTAAGCGTTATTAAATTGGCTATGCAAACTTGACGTTTTAATAGAGAGTTTGAGTGATAATGAAATTTCTGGAAGATTGTTGAGGGAACTCATAAATTCTATTTTCGTTCTAAAAGCAGTGCACAAGAACATCTAGAGAGAGAGAGATAGTGTTATATATTAATAATATTATCAATCAGATAATTATTAATGATTTTATATTTTCAAAACAATGAAAAATTATATTTATATGTGAATAATGATTTAAAAATAAGAAAATGGTCAGGTGTTCATATTAAAAACAAAAAGGAAACTCCTGACCACTTACATGAACATTTTAAATGAAAGAGCGGATTCTAGTGAAAAAACAACTAAACGTTGATTCAATTTTTTTCCGTGATATTTGGTTAATCCACTTTCTTAATATATCAAGAAAAGCAAACCACAAACGCGTTTCGGGCTGTTGACCTCCGTCAGCGTGGTGCAGGCTCTACAGCCAAAAATAGGATCCTCGAGGCTTCTTGAGAAATCAATAAATGAGTATATATGAAAAAAAAAAAACAAGAAAAAATATAAAATGGTCAGGTGTTAATATTAAAAGCAAAATTGGCATTTACTGACCTCTCGCAGGAGAATTTTAGACGGCAGAGCGCCATCTAGTAGAACAAAAATCAACTAAATGTTGATTTAGTTTATACTTTACACAAATGTATCATATTTTAATTAGTATTTTAAACTACTCCAAAATACTTTATTGAACACGAGAGACTGGTGTTGAACTAAACTGTCAGCTTTTGCGATCTACTGGATAAAGCCCATAAATGGCATTGTTATTTTAAATTAATATCTAGATTCAATGTCTATTTTCAATCATTCTGGCACAAATCCGACCTCACTGAGTGTAAATATCATCGAGGAAACTCTGTTATATTTTGTATATACCTCCACATATGTTTTACACAAAGGCAGCCACAGCACACACCATTATTAACATAACATTAGCATAAGCTGAGATAATATAACAATATTTACAGACCAAAAATATACACAAACAGTTGCAAGATGTGTAATGTTGTTCAGATCTTCGACCCCCGCAAGGCGAGGTTCGAGGTGCCCCCGCTCCCCACCGAGGTCCCCGAGCAGGATGAGGAGGCCAGAATCTACCGAGTGTCCCACTCCTCGCTGTACGGGCTGACGGTGCGGCGCTCGGACACCGAGACCGCAGTGTGAGTACCTATCTATCCTCCTTTATAACCAGGATCTATGATTTCACCACTGATGAGTCAAAACTCCTCCCAATATTTGTTCATATCAGTAAGGACAGTAGAATTTGATTCATGTGTGAAAGAAATGTTCGCATCTTAAAGTTTCCATTTGCTTTATGATTATCATTGTTGATACCGATCATTGACAATGCGCTTACCTCTTTCACAACTATCTCATTGCTATTAAAATCGTTTTTAAATAAACATCTTCTAAATAGTGATGTAGACGGTAGAACACACATAGTTATCTATCAAATGTACTTGTGCTATACGGCAGGCTGAGTTCTTGTCTAGGTTACCCGTCTATACTTGTCGGTTTAAAACATATCTATCTGAAGATACATTACTAACTGGTAAAGTCTATATCCTCATCACATGTTATGTGGACAAATTCACAAAGAGAGAAACAGGAAATATGCATGTACAATATGTATTTATAAAATTCTGTCAAAATGTTCAGAAATATAATCGTTGCATTCAAGAATATAAAATACAATAGTGGAATGGATCAAACTGGCAAACCGCTAGGAGAGTCCCACACTCACGAGCTAAGTCCTTCTGGATATATTCCAATGAAATAAATAGAAAGATATCTTAATTGAAAATAAATATAGCACGAAAACATTTTTAAATCTTATAAAAATAACATACACTAATAGACAAAAAGGAAGTTTCATATTTTCATGGCGCCGGTCGTCTGTTTTTTGAAGGAGACAGAGGCAATTTTGTTCACACTTAGTATTCTAAAGGTCATTGTGTTTCATATATTTTATAGAGTTATTTTCTGAGTCCCGATATACATGTTAAAAGGTACAACTTACTCTAAGTTTCTCCATGAGTGTAATCCTATTGTTAATTTATAAAGTTTCGTTTATCTAGTATGATAAATTGAAAAATAAATTCTAATTTATTATATTTTATTTATATTTTGACAACCGATATCTATAAAGCAACGGTAAATATTTTCCGATTTCTAAAAGTCGTTTATAAATATCTTTAATATTTTCTAATTGAATATTTTTAAAATAGTCGAGTGTTAAGGTTGAATTTGACCAAAAGCGAACGTCGTGTGCTCTTTCTATTAATACAGAAGTTAAGGATACCGTTATGTGTGAAGATCTCAAATATGATTGAGATTATTATGTGATAATTATTTTGGTAATATAGGTTGCTTATGTTATATATTATAACATATTATCTCAACAGACCTTACTGCAATGAAAATATATTAGATGAGGGATTGGCACATCAGTCGTGAACCCTCTCAGCTCTTTCCTCACCGATGAGCCAAGTCTCTCATCTAATCATTTTTATCATTTCAGTAAGGTCTGTAGAGATAATATTTAATAATATATATACCACAAGAAACATATTGCAAAAATGAAAATTATTACGAATTTTTGCGATAGATGGCAATTGTATTTATAATTGAGATTAATAAGTAAATATTTAAAATATTCAAAAGTATATTTATGTATATATATATATATATAATTATAGTTTTATAAATATTAGAAAAATATTTGTTTTATGTATGCGACTATTAAGGAAATTTGTCATTTTTTACGAAGATGTAAAGTATGGTCTGCAGCAGCTGGGGCTCACTAAAAACATTTCTCTTTTGTCATTATCTCTCTAGGCCTAAAATAAGTATAAATATATTTTGAATTTTATATTTTAGATAATGATAAATATATATTTACATAAATATATCTTCCTCTATTTTATATAGCCTCATTTTGAGAACTTTCACGGAAATCTAAATATTTTAATATTTTATTATTTTTCAAATGTGTCTGTGCAATCTTGACGTGTTCCTCAATATGAAACAGGAATGTTTGTAAATACTGCCGAAGTTTGAAAGCCTCTGAATTCTAATTGTACGGTAATATGTGTAATGATAAAGAGATTCTTATTCTAAAATATTTTATCGCTGGCGAAATTCAATTGTATAGGTTTATATTTTTCTATGATAAATATATCTTAAATAAAATATGCTTTTTAAAAAGAATCATATTCTTATTTATAAACATCAAATTATTCTCTTCATCCGTGGTGTTTACTTGTTTCTCATTCTGGGTACTCATTATCTATAGTTGTTCCACTATCTCTTGTTTCAAATTGTTCATGAGATTCTCCCTCCTGGCATGAGTTATCATCAGGGGAAAACTTTATATTGGGTAAGGAATCAACCTCTCTAGTTGTCATTCTGTTGAGAACAGATTCTTTAAACACACAGTCTCTAGATTCTATAACCTGGTTCTTCTCTGGGATACAAATTCTCCATCCATGTCCACGAATGGCATAACCATCTAGAATTATCCTAAGTGCTCTTGGTTGAATCTTTGATCTTCTTCTTTCCCTTGGTATGTGAACAAACACTTCACATCCACATGCTCAAAGATGTTGAAAACTGGTCTTCCCTTCAAACCTCAATTCAAATGGATCCTTTTCCTTGTTGTGCTTGGTTACAACTCTGTTCCTTTTATATACAGCGGTTTAAATCAATTCATCCCACTAGGAATTTGGAATATTGCAGCTATTCATTGTGCTTTTAACTAGATCCAGTAAATGCCTATTCATTTTCTCTGCATAGCCATTTTGTTGCGGGATAAATACCATTGTGCGTTCATGAATTGTCCCATTAGCCTTTGTGAGAAATATTTTCTCTCCGCTTCAATTAGTAGGTTGTCATCATAAATATGACATCCGCGCTTGTCCTAGATCACCCTACGATCATCCCCTACTGTTGTAGAATTGAAATAACTCCAGTCTTGATCCCTGGTACCGACAAGATATTGTCAACTGTCATATCATCAAGTTGACCCAAATTTCCCTTCAGTGTTGCGTGGGCAGTTCTTTTACCTGTTGGAGGAATTACAGTCCTATCTATTGTGGTCACTTGTCCATGAACTTCTTCACTGAGGTTATAAAGGTATTTCTTATTTGGTGCTCTATAGTGAGTTTCTCCAAAGTCTATTACGATATAGTTTAAATTAAAGTGCAATAATAACCTAAGTATACATGGACGCATTCTGAAACTTCGGAGGGAAGAGATTCTTGAAAACAACATTTTTAGCTTTACATTTTCAGCTTACGTCCATATTGATCTTTAATTTCAACTTATTTATTATTTAAAACTCTGCCGAAGAATAACAAACTAATAGATTCCCAATATCTAAAAATATAAAACTTTCTAATTATTCCCCAAACGGCTAGAGCGGCGTTGATATCAATTACGTCATGTGTAAACAACGTCAAGCAGCTTGCCGCCAGCAAATTGCCCTATGAAGTAATTTAAATATATCGGCCATATTTTAAAGACAACAATCTTCTATATGTGGCGCTTAAATTAGAAAATACTTTAAATTGACAACCAATGTCATTCTCTCTGGGATTAATAAAACTGACATTTATCCTCTCTCTTTGTTTTTTTTTTTGGAAGAACTGAAAAATATTTTTTGAAAAAAAAAAAAAAAACTTTGAAATGATTTTTATTAAATGTCTTCCTTTTTTAGTTTGAAGTTTACTTAAAAGTTTTCTGTATTGTTTTTGAGAAGAAGAAATAATTGTTTTGTTAATTAGTTTTTCATTTTAAGGCGAGATCTAATTTTGAAGAAAGAGTTATATATAAAAGGTAAATACAAAATAATTAGAGTCTGTCTCCCCATAGGAAGTTATGTGTTTACCAACAGGCGTGCTAGAGACGTCTAATTCAATTACACGTCTACTAAGTTCGTAATTGGATTAGCGAAGGAAGGCTCTTCCTATTTTCCTATCGTCCTACAAAGGCCATCTACAATTAGCCATCTCGAGTAGTCTCTACTTCTTTTCAATTTCGAATCTTTCTACTTCAATCATCATAACAAAGTAGATTAATTACCGTTTGAATATCATTTTATAAATAAAGATCTTAATTTTCCAACAAAAATAACAAAGGCCACACTGAAATCTCGGAAATTTAAAAGAGCAATGGAAAAAAATATATATTTATCGAAATATCGCCATTATTAAAGATCAAGCTTTTAATAAATGTACCTTGTTTTTTTTTTTTTTTTTTTGCTTATCCCTAGTACACGTGGTACAGGCCATGATAATCATGGTGAGTAGTTAGCGACTGCTTTTTACTGTAAGCGCACCACATGTCTACAAATGTTAAAGCAATTCGACTTTGCACTTACAAATGTGCCAGAGCCCCGTTTGGTTACTTGCACTCGCTGGTGAGGTTGGACTTTTGCAAGAATCGGGGGGCCATTGGAGCATTTTTTTTAAACAGAAAAAGTGTCCAATGCGGGAATCGAACCCGGGTCGTAGTGGTCGAAAATCAAACGGTTTAACCAGCCTTCCACCGACCCCCCCAATGTACCTTGTATCTTTTGAAAGTTTTAGTTGGATATTTTGCTAAACAGTTCGAAACCAGCTATGTTAGTTATTGATTCTATAGTTTGTCTTGGTCAACCGTTTCGTCGAAATACCGGAATGAAATGTCCACAGAGATTAAAGATGAGCCTCATCTTTTTCTAAAAATGACATCTTTCCAGACTCTTTTCGTTGTAATGTTTACACTTTTATGATATACTGATGTGTCTGTTAATGAGCCCAATTGTCTTAATTAGGTTTTCTTGTGTATACATTTCATTATCAATATTCAATTGATTTAAATCTCCTGGACATTAATTAAACAATTAGAATGGTTTCCGGAGTTGAGTTTCTTTTTATTTAAACCGTCTCAAGCTTTCAGGCCTCTCTGCCCTCCTACAGGAGAACATATAACTTGGCATCAGCCGGTGTTTTATTAATTGTATTTGTTCTCCTGTATGAGGGCAGAGATGCTTGAGACGGTTTAAATAAAAATGAACCCATTTCCGGAAGCCTTTTTTAATTGTTTAATTCATTATCAATATTGATTGTGATCAGCTTTTACTTTTTTATCTTCATTTGCAGAGAATCCGTGGTAAATACATGTATAATAAATTTATTTTCCTCCAATTTACCCAGACTAATATATTTATTAGCTTGATTTTTTTATATAATATTTCCTATATATAAATATCGTATTACCATTAAGTTACTATTACTGTTTTTCCTGCATGTACCCTACATTTCTGATTGTAGAATCTATATAAGACTAAAAGGGCTTAATTAAGATTTTTGTTGTTGTGGTATACTGATGTCTTCGCAGTCAATAGATACAGGGATATCTGACCTCTGAAAGAATTTATTATGGGACAAAGGATTATTATGTTTTAGAGGCCAATTCAACTAAATTCACATATTTATAGATAACAATTTATTACCTTTCACTTCTCTTATATTGGATTATATCAAATATATATAAATATATACACTTAAATAAATATAATTAATCAGATGTTATCGAACATATATAAAATCAGTAAAACTTCATTTAACGGACCTCATATTATCATCAATACTTTCCAAATATTTTCCCGCCTAAATTGTTTATTTTTCATAGATATTTACTCCATTTATACACTTCTCCTTATTTTAAAAGGATTTATTCATTTCAACGAATCTTATTTTTATTATATTCATAAAAATTGCCAATTTTACTATAAAATATATTTTTGAGAATTACTAAAATGGAGAAAAATGAAATCATTTATTTCAGCTCCGAAATTAAAAAAAAAAAATATCTATCCTAAATGTTTTGTTTGTCGTTAAAATGAAGATATATATATATTGTTTTTCATTTTTAAATGTAAGATTTATAAATATATATCAAAAGCAGAATAATATTTCGATTTTTTTCATATTAAATAAAAATACTTGTCTGTTATGTTTTACTAAATCCTCTCTATCGCCATCCTTAAAGGTAATTCTGTGTTGTCCGCGAGCTTAGAGCGCAGACAGAAGTATAAAACCAATTAGGAAAGATTAGAGATGGCTTACATTCAGGTTTCTGCCTTGTGATAATTTACCGCTAGCTATTGAGGGAAACAAATCTTCCATGTTCCGTGATTGCAGACAGATATGCTACACGAATTGTCCAAATTGAATGTTTTTAAAACACTCCTACTGTTGGGAAAATCCTAAATTTGGATGTAATTGCAACAGAACATTTAGTCAAAAAGTTAAACTATTAGGCACAATTATTTCTCTTTCCGAATAAAGTCAGCTTCCTACTGTGATTAAAAAATAATGGGAGAGCCTGGTTTAATAATAATGAACTCTTCCAGAGGTTTCGCCAATTTAATTTATCAATTTTGTTAGAAGTTTTTCCATTCTTTCTTATTTAAACGATTGGCTCAGCAAAGTAGTCTGAAGATGTTTATATAGTATTACATATAAAAACCTAAATAATTGCAATAGGTAATTTAATGAATGAAAGGAAGAAAAAATTGTTTGCAACAAGTTTCTTTTATTCTTAAATTTGGCGAGCTTTCAGGCGTTAGCCTATCATCAGGCCGACATCGCAAATATACGAGGGGCATCCAATAAATAAGTTTCCCTATTTTGTAACAAATAAACAACTTTATTTACAATTATGCAGTTATTTTATTTTCATTATACAACTCATAGACTACTTCTCTACATAATCACCATTTCTGTCCAAACATTTTTGGTACCGTTGTAGCGATTTTTTGATACCACTGTTGTACCAAGCCGTGTCCTGTCTTCGTAGCCTGTGGTTCGCCTCCGCCTGTTTTCAATTCAAATTCAAAACATCTGACATGATTGTTCCAATCGAAGAGCATCCAATTTCGATTCCAGGAGGCAGTCGAATCATTATTTCGTCAATGGTGACGCGGCGATTTGCTTCCACCACATTCCGAACAGCAGCCACGGCTGCATTGTCCGTAGCAGTAACGGGCCTGTCGCTTCGCTCGTCATCATGCACGTTTTGTCGTCCTTCCAAGAACCATGAACGCCATCGGCGAACCATTTGGATGCTCATACATCCTTCACCATACACTGACACTAAATTGCGATGAATATTGACCGCAGTTTCATTTTTCGCTGTGAAAAAAACGAATTACAGAACGGAGTTCGCAAGTGGACACGTTCACCAGTGGTAGCTCCATGGAAACTGAAGCGCTACGGACTTGCGCGTACGAGTAGAGTGATTTTGAAAGGTCACCAGCTTCCAACGCATCCTAGTGACCATTTCTTACCTACTAACTAATTTTTACAACTTTTCGTTCGCCGAAAAAAAAATAGGGAAACTTATTTATTGGATGCCCCTCGTATATAAAATAATACAAAATCTAAACTAAATATAGGCGTAGAACTCCCGTTATAAAGCGCCATTTTTATATATGATATTGAACTATTAAACACGAATATTTTTCTTTCATAACTCTCATCTTGTGAAAACCATGACGTCGAAGCCCCCCTGTGCTGATGAGAGCCATAGCCCAACATCATAGTACACAGGTTGTTGGCCTTCTTTGGGATTTACCAGAGCTGACGTTGTGGCTTGTTCGCTGTTTTTCCTGTTTTGTACGGAGAAGGATAAAAGTGAAATCTTTATAAAATAGTAAAAAATGAAAGTTTTTATTCATTTATTTTAAAAGGTAGCTTTTCCTTTGCAAAATTAGCCATTCAATTCAATCAAGAGTATGTTTATATAATAATATATTGTTCCGTAATTTCCAAGTAAAAGAAGGCGCTCTGCTTTATGAAAGTGAAGAAATGAAAGAATTGTTAAGATAAAAAATACGTCACGCCTTGGTAATTTTATATTTTAAAACTATAAAACGTTCTGAATTTGGTGAAAGGTGGTTTCTGTCAAGAGTCTTCAGGTATGTGAGATTGTAGAGGCGGTCAACAGAGGGCGCAAAGCTTTTACTTCTATTTTGACACACGAGATAGTACTCTATTGCTTAATTTTTTTTTATAAGAGAAGACGTGCTGTTTATATCATTTATATATCCTGTAAAAATGGATTATTATGATATTAATCTCAATATTTTGTCTTATAAAACTAAGAAAACATTTGCTGTCACACAAAGAGAGTATGGTCCAATTATCTAAGTAATTTATGAAAATTGAGAATAAGTGATATTACAGAATATTTTATATTATCGGGGAAATTTTCCTGTCCTAATATATATTCCTGACAAATAATATCCTCCCAATATATTGGGACGGAACTTGTAGAACTCTTGCCCAGGGAATTATAAACTATATTGAGGATATGATCAATAATCCGCTAACATGACCTACATATGCAAATATATAGAAGGGAATGGTCAAAACCAATTTATATGCAAACTTGTTTCTATTTGTACATACTATTTTCAAACGAGTTCAAATTTACATTGTTATATTAGAATTTATAAATATATATGAAGTCCTTTCAAAGATAGAATTTATATTCCGTATATATGAATTTTCTGAAATATATCTCTGCTATAAATCCATAATCCATTACATATAGATATCTTTATAAATATATAGTCGATATTTTATATAAATCAATATTTAGATATTTAAAAATAGTATTTTATTTATATATTTGTGCAATTTCATATATTGAATACTTCACATAAATATATGCCTTATGCATATATAAAAAAGAAATCTGAAAAGTGAAGGTTGATATATTTTATTTATGGATAGATATAAACGTTTACGTTTTAACAATCAAGGCTTGGATACCAATTTACTGAACAATCTGTTATTATAACTTTGCAATATTGTAAAATGTCATTGTTACCTATCAAGCAAACGCTACTAATAAGTTTTTCCGTTTAAAACGATGTATAAATAATCTATTCTGAAAAATGTCTTCACCAATAGTTAGAGTTTCAAAGGAATAATAGAAAAGTCTTCCCTATCCATTTATTGGATCAGAACAAAGTGGCTGATATCGCGGATTATAACTCATGTCATGATTTTGTTGAAACAGGTTCCATAGTAGTGTAACATGATAAGGCACAAGTTAGATTATACTCGTATAATATAAACACAAGGTAATAAGACCAAATCCAAATAAATAAATAGTGTGTGACGTTTCGGTAACAGCGTTGTTACCATCTTCAGAACCTATCTTGTTTACTCCCCTGATAACAGTAACTATTTAAACTAGTAACTATTTTTACATCATGATAAGGCACAATTTGGATTATAGAATATAAACACAAGGTAATAACAACAAATCCAAATAAATAAATAGTGTGTGACGTTTCATTAACAGCGTTGTTACCATCTTCAGAACCTATTTTGTCTACACACTTGATAACAATTAACTATTTAAAACATGCTGTGATATATTTCTCATTCAGTACTTTTTCCTGAAGATGGTAACAACACTGTTACCGAAACATCACACACTATTATTTATTTAGATTTGGTCTTATTTACCTTGTGTTTTAAGTAGTTTATCGAAAACCTAAAATAATATGTTTTTATTTGAAAATTTGAAACTATATTTTACGATACGAAATTCATGCTAATTTGGGAATTTCTGTTTTATAAATACAAGCCTATTTCAAATTAAATATCCCAAAATTTCAATGCAAAAGGTTTATTAAAGAAGATATTAAGAAACAATTAAACTTATTTTTAATTTGTTCCCAAGTTTATTCATATATAATTGTGCGCTCTCTCTTATTTTAAAATTCTCACGATTGGCATTGAAATATGAATATTAAACAAGAAATTACACCTCTGAAATAATATGATGAAATCACTAGAAGTAATGTGAAAATTTCCGAATATTAATGAATATTTAACTTTTCAATAATTAATGAATTCACATTTCCCAGGGGAACGCTAAAATTTAATCTCTCTATCTCTCTTTTTCTCCTTTAATATCTATGTTGTTAATTATCAAGATAGGATCGAAATATTCGTAATTTAAATTCAAATTTACTTTTAATACTACTACCAAAATCTACTTGAGTAAATTATGCTATTTCATATAGTGGAAAATAATTTATTAATAAAAGCATATATATAAAGATAAATTAGATGAAATTAAAGATATATATGTTAATAAAATTTAATAGAGAAGCGAGATTATACTTGTGATTCATTATGAAAGTAAATTAATATTGAAAGGAGATAGAAGTTCAGGCAATATAGATACAGATTTCCCTCAATTGAGCTTACTGTGACTTCAAATTGATATTTGAAATATATGGCAACAAAGTTCGCTAACTGAACTATTTTCAGAAATTGGCATATATAGTTATATATATATCTACAAAATTGATTAAAATGTTTATAATATCAATATTAATAATTATAATCATGCTCTCTTGATCAAGTTTTTAAAATAATATATTTGCGAAGTCCGCAAGCATTCTAGTTATCTCCTACAGAGGCGGTTTTATTCTGTGAACAATATATATCTAAACATATAAAGCACATTTTGTAAAGCCCCTGCAAATTAAATCCACTTGAGAATATCTGTTTTTCCTAGATTTTCGCTCTATTAAAACGTATCTCTCGTATTCACTACAGGTATTTAGCTGGAATATTTACTGTATGTATAGGAATATATTTGAAAGATCAGGAATCAGAGCTAAAGAGAAAATTTAATATTTAATATAGAATCATGCTTACTTGTAATATATTATTTTAATAAAAGTAAATTTATATGAAGAGGAAACAGACGTTCAGTAAATATAGATACAGAGGTTTCATCAGTTGAACTTTCTGCGACTTTGAATTGATATTTAATATGTATGGCAATAAAGGTAGATAACTGAACAATGCTTTTTGAAGAAAATTTGTCTTTATAATACTATTTTTATATATCTTTTGATTTTACGCTATAATATTTAATTGAATTTTATTTATTATTTTATAATATATCCTAATCAATTTGTACATTTATAAGTATTATTTGTAAATACTTTTTTTTTAAGATAAATTGTTGCTTGGAAGTTTGTTTGCAAATGTTATAGCTACATCAACTAATTTTATTTATCAAATTATAAAACTATTTTAGAGGCGTATTATTCTTTTTAAAATAAAACAATTTCTACTGTCCTTACTGCGATGAAAAATTAAAGGGAGGGCCTGGCTCATCAGTGGTGAACCCTCCCAGCGGTTTCGCCAGTTTAATCTACCATACCGCTGTTATATTGCATTTCTGGAACTTCCTTTTATAGGTGACCGTTTTAAGAATCTTGGAATGGGTATTTTAGAATTAAATATAATTATAAATATATAATATGCTTCGAGCAATCGCTCTTCCGCAAATATCAAATTGTGTCTTTTATTAGAACTATAATGTTACGATGTACTAGAGCGCCATCTGTTATCAAATTATAAAACTATTTTAGAGGCGTATTATTCTTTTTTATGTCCATAGTTCTTCTAAAATACCCATTCCAAGATTCTTACAACGGTCACCTATAAAAGGAAGTTCCAAAAATGCAATATAACAGCGGTATGGTAGATTAAACTGGCGAAACCGCTGGGAGGGTTCACCACTGATGAGCCAGGCCCTCCCTTTAATTTTTCATCGCAGTAAGGACAGTAGAAATTGTTTTATTTTAAAAAGAATAATACGCCTCTAAAATAGTTTTATAATTTGATAACAGATGGCGCTCTAGTACATCGTAATTTTATTTATTCAATTCTCGACGTTTCAATGACTCTTTGTTACTCTCCCCATTCCCATGAGGAGAGAGATAGAGAGTCATTGAAATGTCTAGAATTATATGAAAATTGGTTGATGTAAAAGACCTATTATATGAAAAAAATAGCTACGGAAAAATGGCAGAGAGAAGCGTGTTGGGTAAAGAAAAGTAAGCCCTTGTAACTTTCCCCTCACTTTAGAAGCAGCAACCAAATTTCAGAATTGAACGAGTTCATGGATATGATAGAGCACAATTTAAATTATACATTATAGCTACAAGAAAATAAGACCTAATCCAAATAAACTAATAGTGTAGGACGTTTCGGTAACAGCGTTGTTACCATCATCAGAAAAAAATAATAAATGAGAAGAATATATTTATTTTTGCCTGATCATGGCAACAACTCTGTTACAGAAACGTCACACACTATTAATCTATTTGGATTAGGTCTTGTTTTCTTGTAGAGATCATGGATATTAAGGATGCTAACTTTTAGATATTTCTGTATTCATGTGTCGCTGAATATCTTTAAAATATAGTTTAAATAGGGCATTTTATAAACAGTTTTTAAGGTACGAAATACTAAATAAAAATTAAATAGAGAGAAAAAAGAGATAGACACACAACTCTGAAAATAAATATTTCTTCAACAAAGCTTTAAAATAAAGATATTTAATTTTCTCTCTATTTTGTCTTTTCCACATTTTATTATGCATCTTTCTATAAAGTCATTATTCAACTCTTTGTGCATGTCCTGAATTCTCTATCTTATACTTTCAAAGATATATTTATATATATATATATATATATATATATATATATATATATATATATATATATATATATATATAAATAAATTTGCTTTTGTTGTGCAGTTATTGTTTATAATTCAGAATATATATTTATAAATGTTTGTATATCTCTCAATGTTCCGTCATCAATATGTATGTTTCAAGATTAAGTTAAAACTAATATTTATACAACAATAGAGATGATTATAAACGCCAGCATCTTGCCAAATGTTACGTTTATTTCTCATAACGAGAACAGGCATTTTCTGTCGAAACATCGACCATTAAATGTACGGAAATCTGAGTGTTCTTTTTATAAATAGACGCGTCGACGGACACTCTATTCCTATCTTTATGATAAATCATTGTATAATGATCCACTTTCTATCGACAATAAGTTTCTACAATATTCCATATAAAATGAAAGGATTTAAAAGCACGAATGTTTCTTTTATACATAATACAAACTTCTACTACCCTTACTGCGATGAAAAAATATATTGGGAGGGCTTGGCTCATCAGTGGTGAACCCTCCCAGCTGGTTTCGCCAATTTAATCCACCAGACCGCTTCTCAGAGCTCTAATACTGTATTGGACGATTCTGCTTATATACGCAGCACTGAAGGATGGAATCTCAGAAATTGTTTTCAAGAAAACTATGGACATAAGCTTATAGGACAGTAGAATTACATTCAAATATTTGCATCGAGCAATGCTTTTACGCAAACAATAAAGACAAGGCCAGTTAGGCATAAATTAACATAAAGCAATAACGCGCCATCTATACATATAAAATGAAAGGATTTAAAAACACGAATGTTTCTTTTATACATAATACAAACTTCTACTGCCCTTACTGCGATGAAAGAATATATTGGGAGGGCTTGGCTCATCAGTGGTGAACCCTCCCAGCGGTTTCGCCAATTTGTTTTCAATGGTCCGAGGTAAATATATCATCTTAAGGCGGTTTCATTCTAGTTTATTATAAATAAATATTTAAAGTACACTTAAAGTATATTTAAAGAATGTATATACATAAATACAATATTTCTGAAAGATATTCATACATAATGACCTTTATTCAAGACACACGAGATAGCCAAAGGTAAACAAAATTGCCTCTGTCTCCTTAAAAACAGCCGACATCAAAGACGTCCCACCTTCTCAGGTTTTGCCCATGATTTTATATTTTGTAACACTCTTGCACTTGACTGGACTCAAGCCTTTCTCTTTAGCTCCGATTCCTGGTCTTTCAAATATTCTTATACATAAAATATATATATATATTCCTGCTAAATATATGTAGTGAATACGAGAGATACGTTATAATAGAGCGAAATTCTAAGAAAAAGAGATATTTTCAAGTGCATTTATTTGCAGGGATTTCACATAATGTGTTATATATTTTTAGATATATTGTTCACAGAATAAAACCGCCTCTGTAGGAGATAACTAGAAAGCTTGCGGACTTCTCAAATATATTATTTTGAAAACTTGATAAAGAGAGCAGGTTTATAATAATTAATATTAATTTTATAAAAGTTTAATCAATTTTGTAGATATATATAAAACTATCTTTTGAACTGGTAAAGAGAGGGAAAGAAATTTTGAAAGAATTGCTTTTGTATGTTTGTCTTTTTTCTCCTTGTATATAGCCAATTTGATATGATGTTTGAAATGTATCGACGCAAATATCCCAGAGTTTGGGATATCGCGTTATAGGATGTTCACATCAGTCCACATTCTCCTTCAATAATAAATGGATTTTTAAGAACAAGAATAGAAGATATGTTTTCTAATACAAGTGATCACTTTCGTCTCATTTTCCCTTTGGGCATTCCTAAATATTTCCGCCCTGACTTTTACAATGTGCAATTCGTTACTGGACATGGAAATTTCGGAGATTTTCTGTTTCGAATAGGAGCCATAGACGATCCGGGATGTTTATGTGGAAAGAGAAAGCAGGATTCCAGTCATCTGCTTCTTGAGTGCCCAATCTTCCAGAGCTACAGAAACCGGGAAAACATCGAATGCAAGGATCTTTTTATGTTTGTAAATAATAGGGACTCGTATTTTAAATTTAGAAAATTCTGTAAATATATCTATGATTTTCTCTCTTGGTTAAAAAAACCTTAATTACTACCTATCTGTATATTTTTGGTTTGTTTATTTTGTTGGTTATGATGTAAAATCAAGAATGATTTTAATGTCCTCTTTCTTATCTTTTCAAATCTTGTAATTATTTAATTTTTTTTTTTTTGTAATATAGTATCTGAATTTAGTGTTGTTATTGACGCAAGCATCCCTTGTAGGGATATCGCGTCTGATTTGATAAATAAATAAATAAATATATCTAATGATTAATAATGTTTTTAGATTTTTGCGACCTCTCTGATGATGGAATATAATTCATTTTTTATTGATGTGTTCTCAAATTGTATAAAATATTTGTGAAAAAGAATAATATATGCGTTCACTTTTTATTTAAGAAATGAGTAGTAGAATATTTTCAAATGATTTATTACAAGAAATTTGGAAAAGGTGTCAGTAGAAAACAGTTTGAATTTGTACCAGATCAAAACATTTTATAATGGTAAATGAATTAAATTTTGTTTGAAGAGGCATATGTAGACTGCTCACATCCATTCTAGATGGAAGAGTACCATCTTGGGTTTTTTGTTTGTTTTTAATATCGAAATCTGCCCAATTTTCTTTTATTCCCTTATTTTAACACACACACACTCAATCACGCATATAAAATGTTTAATAGACATTTCATAAAACCAACTTCATTTTACATTTAAAATATGAAATTTAATTATAAAAATAAATTTCTCACTGGCTACCCGTATATACGTGATGTATGGAACGAGATGGCCTTGTAGTGAAATACTGCCGCCATCTGGCGCTGACAGCGATCAAATTGAAATCCACATGTGGCGTAGGTTTCTGTAGCTAGACCGATTATGCATCTTCTTTCCAAATTCCAAATCTTAGTGAATCATTCAACTCTTTTAGTATATATCATATATAATTTTGTTGAATGTTATTAATATAGTTATAGATCAATCCAACAAATATATAATGAAATAGGAATGTATTTTTTAATCTCTTATCGGCCATACCACTTTACCAGCTAAAATATATTTTTGATATATTCGATGTATTTCATGAATACAGCTGTGGGTTTTTTAGTAATTCCTAGCTACCTATGAGCAATAGATCGAACCATGGGGTATATGCGTAGTTTTTAAATTCTATTCAACAACGATGGTGCTATGTGGTTTATCGGAATCCGCGTGCTCTGCACATATAATTCTTCAAAACCATTTCTACCAAGATTTACATAACAATATTCAGTGTGATTCTAGTTATAAAATAAATAATGGTATATATATATTATAAATATTTTATATTTACTCACAACCAAACATTATATTCAACAATGAGCGTTAGGATAAATTATATGGATATATTATCCTATATTTTTCAAAGTACAAGAAATATTCCTATAGTTTAAAAACAATTATCATATTTTTTTAGGTAAATCAGCATGTTTAACATTTACATTAATATCTTCAGAGATAATTACTCTGATTAATATATTTAAATAAATCAATTTCAAACCAATATAATTATGTATCAGGGTCGACTCCATAAATCAAAATATAAAATATTCCACAGAGAACATAAGTACCGAATAAATATAACAACCTCGACTTTCTCATTACTAGAATAATCAATAATGTAGCGTCAAACAGGATTATAAACTTTATATAATATGACTTTCACAATTCCTTTTGCAGACTGGGATAATTCCTTGATCTGAACATACCTGTTCCTTGTTAATACTTTAAGCGTTTTCTGGATTAATATCACTTTGTCGATTGCTCTTTTAGAATCCTTTAAAATTCAGCGTTGTTTAGTATAATATAAATATAAGTAAAATTAGAATGTTGAGAGATAGAAAAGTTTGGTTGATATTTCTAGAAATTAAGTTTGACCATATTGTATTGAGTGGTTAAACAGGCCATTCATTACAAGGGATAAATACATTGTTCCCGCTAACAGAGATGTTTAGAGTCTTCCAACCTCTGTGCGATATACAGAGGTAATGTGGTGTATCTGGAAGTAACTGAGGTAGTTACCAATTATAATAGTTACCGACTTGGTGACAACACGGAATGGGCGGTGCGACAACATTAGATGGATGTCGCAGACTTGTATCGCGTTGTCCTCATATTCCTTAATTCTAACCATTGCTTTGATTTCTGCTGGCTTTACCTTTTAATGGATTTATTTGGATTTTAATTTAAAGCTGAGACAACAAAACAATACACAAAGCTAGTATTGAGGAGAGTATATTCCGATACTGACATTGCCTTGTGACTAAAATTGCAAATCAACAAACCCAATTTAGATTGATAAAGATCAGTTGATAGGCAGAAGACACCATCTCTCTTTCTGCGTGACTTGTCTATTTTTTAAATTAAAATATGCGATATTTTATTTTGAAAAACCACTAAGAAAACTCTCTCGTATTTATTTTATTTATTTATTATATATTTAAAAGCCCTCGTAGAAAAATCTATAACCAAAAATCGATTTTTTTTTCTTTTTGAAAAGTTGCATTAGATATTTCTTATTTATAAATTAAAACAGAATATTTTTAAAAAATAAATACATTTATTAAAGTTGAAAAATAACAATATTTCTTTTTACATATGAAATATTATTGGATAAATTCACATTTGATATAATAATTTTATTTATAGTAAACTTATGAATTATGAAATTTTTTTTCAACCTTTGTTAATAAGTAGAATTCAGCAAAAAAGTAATAATAATGGATGAAAAATGGAGTATTAAAATGGCGAAACCGCTGTAGATTTAATGATTGATGAGTCAGGTCCCTCAATATTTTTCATCGCGGTAAGGACAGTGGAAGTTGATTATTTGATAAAAGAAATAAAACGCGCTAAATAGTTTCATTTCCCATATATAGGTGGCGCGCTGATGCCTTATATTCAATTTCTGCCTAACTAGACTTGTGTGAATAGAGCAATACTGGCGGCAAGTATTTGTATATATTTCTACTCTCTTCAGAACTTATTCCCGTAGTTGGCTTTAAAACCTTTACCATTTTTTTTCTAAAATGCCGGATTATAAAGAAGAATTACCCAATACAACATTATATCGGTATGTTGGAATAACCTGAATATAAGGTTTCGGAAGGATGATATTCATGTGCCAAAATTGACCCCTATCTCTCTAAAAATGCATTATAAAACAATGCACACATTTTTATCACTTCAATATAAAACGTAATGTCGTGACTTATTCCATATCACCGCTATTACGTTTGGTATTGGGGTAATAAACAAAATTCATTTTTAAAGAAAGAGGAACCACTTTTAGCATATATGTATCATAGCATATTGATTTTTAGAATGTTATTCATCTGAAGAGTAATCTCAAATATCTATGCATGGGTTTAATACGAATAAATATGCTGAAACAATTCAGAAAATATATATTAGTTATCTTAATATCATATGGTAATTGTGTTATTAATATAAGTTCATTTGAAAAATTCTCGAATTGTTACCCTATAAACGAAATGTAATTTTCAACTTATTTTGAATTTGTAATTTCTTCAAAATAATACATTATCTGAATATTCAGGATTTGTAACAAGTATGAAAATATAAAAATATATTCCCGTCTCATATAGTAGAAAAAGTTCTGAGAATTCTAAGAAAAGTCTAAGGAATTTTAATGAATATTGGAGGCAAAGATTTTTTCATCCACATTCCTAGATAATAGAGTAGACGGCTTTGTTGTGAAATATCGTTAATTTATTTATTGGAAGGTAAATTGAAAAATTGATTTGTAAATAAGGTAATAATATGCTCATATTGTAAATAATCCATTATCACTGAATAGTGTTTTCCATATTTAATTGCGGTGTTTTATTAGAAAAGACAGAGTTGGAAAAATGTGAATAAATAACCTTTTTAACGAATGGGGATTTGTTTGCACAGTTGTTTGTTCCTTATAGATCCAAACAATATTTTAACTATGCGCCTAAAATGTTTTCGTGAAATTCTTTTAATCCAAATTCATATCTTTTCAGAATAAAGATAGCTATTAAAAAATCACGTGAAGAAAAAGGTTATGAATTCATGCCTTGAAGCAAGAAAAAAGCGGAATCTAAACACAAAAATGGGCATATATCATGAAATAGAAAAATATTTTGAATATTTGTTTTTCATATTTCGTCGTTTCATATTTAGAGATAAGTGTGAATATTCATAAAGAGATAATTGAAATTCATATATGTAGTAAGCGAGAGGGTCAATCCTGTAGACTCTCGCTAACTCCTGTAGTAATCGAGAGGGACAGTCAGGGTGTGGAGAGTTTTACAATACCTCTCTGCACCTTGGAAGACCTTTCGCAGCTCTCACAGAGTACAGGCAGTCGTGGTAGAGGCAGTATGGAAGACTTGGGATTGTCCACACACAAAAACGAAGGGACACAGTTGTACTAGGAGAGTTCCGTGAACAGAAAGAGTTGAGCAAACAGCAAGAGATGGAGAGGATTAAGAAGATTTCTTACTGCTCTATGGTGACATTGTGGAACATCAAAGGATGAAGTAACGAGGGAGCCCGCGGACTTGGAAGTGACTCTGCATTTCCGGCTTATCGGAGGTTTTAATAGCTTTCAATTCGGTAGTACTGGGCCTTCATCTGATCCAATAATGGCGTGAATTAAGAGAGGTCATTGTATTCTCTCAACGACTTTCGGAAAATTCAGACATCTTTAAGCCTCGTTTTTACATGTTGTTGGACTTTTATATCTCACTCTCTGCTATTTAGCTCAAATCATATTCTATTACACAACAGTTTTCTTTTATTATACTCAGTTTATACAGAGTACACTACATATTGTGATGCAATGATACATGTATAACATGAGTATAATTATAGTTACAGAGGTGTTTCTATTATACAACACATTTTACATCAACAATATTGTTATATTACACCAATATGGGGTTGTTGATTTAAATATTACCATATATATATATAGATATTTATATATTATATTCAAAATGAAATAATCAGAAATTTCGTTAACGGGGTAATAAGGTGAATATAATGATAATAACATATCAAATTCTATCATCAAGACTACTATAATATTTATAGAAAATTAATAATTAATATCATAATGAAAACACCTGTTAAAACAATATAAAGAAACTGGATGGAGTCGAGTTATTCGGCTAATATATATAGTACAAATCTGTGTTATAGATGGTTGAAGAAGGAAATGAAAACATGTTCTAAGTGTTGCTGCAGTTAGCAGAGTTGTCCCCGCGGGAGAGCACCTCGTGTCTCGACCTCTTAGCTGCTCTCCCTCGAGAGTTTATTTTCGAATGTTGTTAAAACACTTTCTATATTTGACGAGTCTTGTTGGCCTTGATGTCATAAGTGACAAACATCTAGAAGTATTAGAAATAAATAAAGTCATCGTGATTCCAATATATTGATAGGCAACAAGAGATTGGTTATTGACGAAGTAGAAATTAATTTATAATTTACTGATAGAGCTCTTTCTCAGAAACAATTATATATTAGTTATTATATTAGAGATAGGGTGAGAATAAACGCATCTTTATTATTAAACGTAGACATTTAAGTTGCCTCTATGTAACCTTAAGCAATTTACTTTCGATTTGAACTTTCGTTCATTTCGGGAAAATTTTGATTTTCCAATTTATCTAATTTTTATTCTGTTAATAAGCTTCATTTAATTCCTTTGATAATTCGCTTATTTTTTTTTTTTTTTTTGGCTCAATCAGAATTATTTCATCGCAAAGATTAATATACTGAATGTGATGGCTAGAAAATAAGCTGATGAAAATCTAAAGTGAGTTTTATCATCTCTGAAACATAATTGAGAAGATTAATTTAAAATGTCATTCTTTTAAAAATCTTCGTGAAATATACTTCAATTATGATTATAAATATATTTATAGGAGCATGTTAGAATGAATAAGGTCTCTCTTCTGGGTAACTACTATTATATACTCATCTACATATATGTTTCATATATATTGTTCGCTTTATTCGACCTCTGATTGTTTCTATACTATCACGTGATATCAATTATTCAGTCAGCATTAGGTTCGTTAGCGAATCAGTGTGTATTTCAACTTACTCATTGCATTGAACAACGAGACACTATAAGATCGTAGGTTCGATTCTCGAATTTTCTCTTTTCTTTTAATGACACTAAAATATTTTACATTTCGTCCCTTTCTCTTTCTACCTTTCAAACTAATCTATTTCAGGGTTGTGTTGATGAATCATATTCAAAGATTTTTAGATATTTGTAATTTATATCTTACACTTATCAGATACACTTATATAGATATATACATGCTTTAAATGTTACGTGCCATATTAGACTGACCAATGATCCAGTTTTTATATATACATTTTATATATATACTATAATTTATATTACAACAGCGCTTAGGCTTTTTATTTAGAATCAATTTTGAGAATAGGAGCTATGATGGCACTATATTAGTTAGGATATAGATAGAATAAGCAGCCGAAAAACAGGTTTATAATACCGCTAATAATAAAGGCTCTTCCAATATCTACTTTGAAGTGTAGAAATGTGTAGAAATAAAAAATGGAAAAAAAAACAATGCTTACTTGAGGTACTGCCTGAACCAGTTTTACCCGTTCTCACTAATTTAGCTAATAATTCTCGCAGAGGTAATCGTTATAAATATATTTAGATAAATTAGGAAAGGAAATAAGAGTCTGGAACTTCCCATATATTTACACATATTCCCATATATTTCCCATATATTTACATGGCAATAGGAATTATGGAATTTATATTGAAAAGAAACGCGCAAAAACCTTTAATTTGTGAATCATACCATATTCGAACGTTTTCATAATAACCTTTCAAAAATTACGATATTTCTGCTCAGTTAAAGCACCTTTTTCAAAATTGCATAATACAATCTTGTTTCCTATTTTTACATCGTTAAGTAATAATGACCATGGAATGAAACACACTGTTTTATTGTTTGACACAGCTGGCAGTATCGTAGACTCATCGATATAAATTTGTGCGAAGGGCGCAGAGAATTTGAATAAAATACAATGATTCTAACTCTGAAAAGAAAAATATAATTTTTCGCGCATATACACAGAGGAATACCTTATTCAGCCAAAGTTTCTTCGATAAAACCTACTTATTTCTCTATGTTGCGAAATTCGGTATTTATTTATTTTCTAAATATTTTTTATTTTTCTTAATATATTGACATCGTACTAATTTTGGCATTTTCGCGTTCAGTTAATCAAACATTTAAAATTTTCCACATATTATTTTTATTACACACACGCGCACGCACACGCACAATACAACAATAGAGTCAAAATATAGTCAATTCTCTTCATGCTTTACATTTAATATGGCAAATTATTATTTTTTTATTCGGATATAATAAACTCCTTTGTAGAAAGGGAATAAACTGCCGCATAGATGTTTCGAGATTTCTAAATATTTAAAAACAGAAAATAATAAATTTAAGAAAATATGCAGAGGTATATCATGATTCTGTTTTTCAGTATACATTTCAGAAGTAAAATTGAGAAATTTCTAACACGCGCGCATTCCAAAAAGAAGTTTTCAGGATAATTTTTTTTTACTTTTCTATTTCGGTTTCAAGGGATTAAAAGATAAATATTTAAATAGGTTATTTGAGAAAGTTCGGGAGCTTGATTTAATAATGTTGTTTGAAAATTTATGCAAATCTTAAATTAGGTCCTGATGCCATTGTTACCTTAGCTTTTGTTATTTGGAAGGGCGTCAAGTTTTTCTTTGGTGGAGTCAAAAATAAATTTAATTTTAAAAGTTTTGAAATATAGTTTCGATACTTCTCATAAAAACGAACACAAGCCTCTTGGGACTCTATATCAGAAGTAATACATTTTCAATTAATTTTCCCTTATGTGAGGTTTCTTCACAAGTTTCTCTCTGTTATAAATTAATCTTACCTAACGGCTATTTTATTAAATACGGACCCATTTCTAACTCTTGTTTTTACAATCTTTGTTGTATTATATCTTTTAAGATAGATTGAGAAAACGCAACACTTTGTTTAGATAATAATATAAATGTTTTTAACACATAAAATGTTGCGGGAGGATGATATTCATGTAACAAAGAGAGGCCCCTCTCCCTTTAATTAGACAATAGAACAAGGCATTATGTTTATAATCCAGTAAAAGCTTCAGTGGTAGGTATAAGGAATGTGCCAAAATACCTTATTGACAAATTCGGCTGAATTTATAAATACTCTCGTAGGATGTTATGGAATCGAATCAGCCCCTGTTCTGATAAGGACCAGAACCCGAAACCTTGGAATACCGTTTTTTTTGTTTGAATTTATCACAATCAGCGTTGTGGCTCAATCATTATCACAACAACAGCAAGGCTTTTTACTTATGTAATTAACATAATGCATTGCTCTAATGCATAGTTAAATGTAAAGGTGCCTCTTTTGGTGCATATATGTTTATCACAAAGCAATAACGTGCCATTCATATATATAACATGAAAAGATTTAAGCACAAATGTTTCTTTTATACACAATACAATACAGAAATATTTTTTCATCGCAGTAAGGACAGTAGAAGTTTGTATTGTGTATGAAAGAAACATTTGTGCTTATATATTTTCATTTTATATATATGTTTATATAAAATATGAAAAAATGAATACGAATTAATAAAGTTAAATAATAATGAAAATTGTATTGAATAAATATAATACAATACACATGTAGAAATTAAATGATAAAAAGATATGTAAATATTTATAAATATCTGCAATATTCGAATAATGATGTTCACCGCGGGATGTCACCGGCGGACTGCTTTCCCCCTGAAAGGGTAGGCGGGTAGGTCTCTGAGCGAGAGATGTACCCCATCGACTCTACGTTCTCCTTAGTTAAATATAGATAAGCTCATTCTTGACACTACTATACATATAAATTTAAACTATTGCTGTAGAACTTATATTGCAATAAATATTTACTATGATGTGTCATGATTTCTATCATTGCAGTATACCGTCTGTAGAAATAGTTTGTAATTATGAAAATGAACGTTGATAAGTTGTCTAAATTTTAGAACCTCTACGTGTCCAAATTCTCAACCTCTATCATTATTCTTATTTGACTTTTGTAAAAGACAAAAGTCTATAACCGTGGACACTGAAGATTGAAAGCTATCACATTTTATTCCCTTTCAGTGTAACATACAAGTGTTTGTCTTTTTTAAAACCAAAATAAAATAATTAGCGATATTAATGGGTAAATGTTACAAACTTATACTGATAAATGACCATATGTTTTTGTTTCAACTGAGCATTCAAGAGGGGTGTTATATAAATGAGATTTATTTCCTTTTAAAAAATATTATATTTTATTTCTCTCATTTTCTATAAAAATAAAATTTTATATTGAATAGAATAAAGAAGATATCTCTTTAAAATTCACTTTCGGAGTCTCTTGGGAAATGTTTGTATTTGGTAATTTCAAATTATCCTTACATCAAATTATTTTTTCTTATCAGAATATTACGTATATTTTATAAATGTAATGGATTGTGATACTTTATTAATCTCCACATACCAAATACCTCTAAATTATTATTTTGGGCAAATATACACGTGTGTAATAGGATGAAACATTGGAATTATATCTGGAGAATATAAAATAAAAGCTAACTCTGCCGTCTAAATAGACATCAGACCTAAGCGCCATCTTATCCCCATCCATAGCTTGCCCATAGATTTGGCCTAGCCACTCTACCAGCTAAACACTTCTTTGAGGAATTATAAAGATTTCATTAAACCCCTGCGGATTTCATATAATCAAAGCCCTCCCTGGTCTGACGTCGACTATGACCCGAAACCTTGGTCTCCAGGTGTGCGCTCTAAATTTGGAAAGGTTGATGTGCTGACTTTTTCACCTAGCCGAGTTTGCTAGTTTTCAGACACGGCCGAGATATTGAGTTAGTTATGGTGTCTTTTTTAGCGGGATCTATGAAAATAAAGGTCTCCCGGGAAAATAAAGTCTACTCAGGTCCTGGACAAAGGTACAACACTAGCTTTGGCTTTTGGCTTGATAGGTGCCTTTCTTTATATGGGGATAGCATTCCTCAATTTATGATAACCAGAATTTGATATTAAATCTTACTTTGATATATTTTTTTATTCGATCCTAAATAGGATTATTGTCATTGATATGTCACATTTTGAAAATAATAATGTGCTTCGAAGGACCCCTCGACTTTCACAACCCTAACGCTAGCAGTCTGTCGTCAAAATAGACTCTGGCTTCTTGTAGTGTGGAGTTTGTTTCTACAAATGTCGAAATGTGGTGCTAACTTCCACGGCTCAGTTGGCAGCTCAAACCACCGTGGAATTCATCATATTGGAGACTCTACACTGTTTACTTGGGAAGTAGGTTTACAAGGTAATGGAAATACAATATTCTATAAGTTTGTCTATCTTACATAGATTATACTCGAAGTTTTGAACTAGCGCTTACAGAGTTTCTTTTCAAAATAATGAGAATACCAGAAAGGTGTCACCCCTCCCGTTAAAATAGACACAAAATTATACGACATCTTTCGATCGTCTCTGAAAACTAGCAGAATCGTGTCGGTAACAAAGCCACAACACCAGCTTTGTCAAATTCCGAACGTCCATCTGGAAACAATGGTTTTGGGCTAATGGCACTCGTCAGCCCAGAGCGGGCTCTGATTTCATAAGATCCGCGAGGGATTCTATTAAATCTTTAGAGTTGGCCAAAAAGGCCAGTAGCCCAGAATCATGGTGCCCAGGTATACCAAAGCCGGTGTTGTGGCTTTGTCGCCGATCTGATATTGCTATTTTGCTAATAGATGGCGCCTAACTTTGGGTTTTTTGACGGGAGAGGTGAACTTTCTTTTTATAGATCAACTAGACGGGTGACCCGGGCTTCGCCCCGGAATTGACACATGTGCATATCTACCCGAGTGATATATATTTAGATGAGATTTTTTTTATAATTGTTTGTTATTAGCATTATCTATTTGTTTGCATCAGCATAATTTAATCTAATCTTTGATAGAGGGCACTGTTCGTGAGCTAAGTATAATAATTTGAATATATAGTTTTAATAATTGATTTATATATTTTTTAAAATAGCCTATCGTCTTCCCCGTATTTCTTTTTACCTATGTATGGAAATTTTGGTTTGAATTAGTGAACTACTGCGAATTTGTATACCGGACATACAAACAAACAAACATACAAAAATTGATTTTTATATATATAGATATATCGTTTCACGCGGCAATATTTTGATAAAACCAATAAAAATGTTGAGAACTTCAGCATATGTTACGATTGATTACAGTTTATACAATATAACAAAATGAATATAAGAAAAATGACAATTAATAGCCTCTCTTTTTATAAATAAATTAAAATTTAAGTATTTCATATTTGGAAGTATATAAGACAATTTGCTTAACAGCGATAGACCTGCGGTAAAACATATAGTTTTTAAAAGACAACCAAAAATATATTGTTTTGAATATATTTACTGAAATGATGAAATTTTCCTCATAATAACAATATTCTTAAAATCATCCTACACATGTCTGCATTTCTGAAAAGCCAATATTTCGTTGTATATCTTTCTCACCGATGCTCAAAAGAGATTTTTAGGGGCATAAAATCCATTATACAAAATATCAATATATACAAGAAAGTTAATATAAACTTGGTGTCCAAAAGTCCCTTTTTCCAATAAGTTAGAAGCCTGTAAAATATTTAATTAAAGACATGTTCAGAATATTTAGTTGCGGGAACTCGAAACATTAGTGCTGCAAGTGAATCCATCCCTGACAAATATTTTACTCAATAATAGTAGGGAAATGTGTTTCCAATTTTTACTGAGTGAGATACAAGGTGATGTCTCAATAGATTTTCCTATAATGCCGTTACTTACTTTGTGCAATACTCCGGGAAACATCACAAGCGACTTAAGAATCGATTTAACTATCAATAAAGTACGTTAAGTGACCAATAAACTAGTGTTTGAATCCAGTCTTATATTCCAGGGGTGTTATAGTGTTACATCGAATGATGACATTAAAACGCGAATGTTTCTTTTCACAAATAAATCGAACTCCTACTGCCCTTACTGCGATGAAAAAATATTAGGAGGGCTTGGCTCATCAGTGGTAAACCGTCCCAGCGGTTTCGCCGATTTAATCCACCAGACCGCTTCTTTAGAGCTTTAATAATGTATAGGATCATTGTGCTTTTATATGCTACATTGAAGGGTAAAATATTGTCCTTATTGTTAGCGGAAGAGCATTGCTCAATGCAAATATTTAAATGTATTTCTACTGTCCTAAAAGCTAATGTCCATAGTTTGCTTGAATGCCATTTCTAAGATTCCACCCTTCACAGTGTATCATATATAAGCAGAATGATCCAATACAGTATTAGAGCTCTAAAGTAGCGGTCTGCTTGATTTAATTGGCGAAACCGCTGGGAGGGTTTACCACTGAGAAGCTAAGCCCTCCCAATATTTTTCATCGCAGTAAGGACAGTAGGAGCTTGATATATCTCTGAAAAGAAACATTCGCGTCTTAATGTCTTCATTCGTTATATATAGATGGTGCGTTATGGCTTTGTATTAATGGTGTTACGAGCAAGCTAGCTGTACCTATATATGAAGTCGCGATGGTTTCATATTACCTTTAAACTTTACATTTACTCTGACGGTGGAATGCCATTATAACTCTAGCTTGTTACTTAGCCTTTTATAAGAAGTTTTATGTAAATTGATAGAGAAATAAATCCATATTATTATATGGGAGGTGATGTAATTCAATAACAAAAGTGATTATACCATTCGATACAACGCCGGATGCGGCATCTGGTGGATTTGAAATTAGATGCCTGATTATTGTAGGCTGGGTTGAAACATATTTTTATGAAATTATATACTTTTGAAACATTTATGCTTTCTATATTTCATCCGATAAAAATAAAATACTATTTTTCGATTCAAAATTACAAAAATATATATTCACTGTTAAAAATAAAATACCCTGACCGCTTATACGAGCATTTTAAATGGCAGAGTGCCATCTTGGTTTCTTGATTCAACTTGTTCCGTGATATTTAGCCAACCCATTTTCTCGATAAATCGAGAAAAGCCAACTACGTACGCGTTTCGGACTGTTGGCCATCGTCAGCGTGGTGTAGGCAGTACCAATACGATCAAATATTTGGTCCTAGAAGTTTCCTGAGAAATCAAGAAATGGGTATTTTAAGGCCAAGTTTGCGTTAATAGGCTGTTCATGTGAATAATATATATGTTTTTAATATACAAAAGGTCATATGTTGATATTAAAAATAAAAAGGCATTTCCTGAGCGCTCACATTAGTATTTTAGATGGCAGAGCGCCATCTTGTTGAACAAAAATCAACTCAACGATGATTTAGCTTGTTCCGGGATATTACAGCGTTTTTACTCAGCTTTTTACCTTTTATAAATTTTGTATAAATTATTTTTTCAAGTGCGAAGTGTTTGTTTCAAATGGAAATATTTTTGTCTATTCTTATTTATTGATGCTTTACAAAAGTTTCGCTCTTTTATTCAGATATTATTTTTCCTTGAGTTTCTACAATATATCACACATATAGCATTGGCATTCAAATAATTATAAATGAAATGAATAATTCAAACGAAAAATAAATTTAAATAACATTTTGGAGGAAATATTTTTTCTCTATATTGTATCTCAATATAAAATATAATATTTAAAATGAATATGTAATTAAACTAATGAAATTCACATCACAAATGCATTTCAAATATTCTAAGAAATAAACAGTATTGTATAACAAATTCTAGAAGTCCCTCTGGGCTAAAAATATCGAAAGAATTCCAGTTTCTGTCGATTCAGTTCCGAAAAGGCGTAGCCTGCTTTTTTTTATCATTGCCTGTTTTTTTTAATTTATATATTTATTTATAGTATTTATTTATGTGTGTGAATATGTTTGATGAATTTATTATCTGAAAATTAACAATTTTGAGATATAAACTCTATTTTGATGATTGAAGTTTCTAAAACTTTACTTTAAATGTATTCCGTAGGTTTAACTAAGATATTATAGTTTTATATATATCAATTAGGTCGGGAATATATTTTATAAATAAAGGTCTCTGTCTACAAACACATGTGTAAAAAAGCATAAGAGAAAAATCTTGGCGAAACTTGGCGAAGATCAGTTGCATAAAGTCAAATGTTTATAATAAACACTTCTTATGATTATTACAAAGCAATAACGCGCCATCTATTTACATCAAATGAAAACATTAAGACACGAACCTTTATTTAACACATCAATCAAGCTTCTACTGTCCTTACTGCGAAGAAAAAATATTGGAAATTTCTTCATAGCGCCACCGTTTTTTTTAAAACAAACAAATAAAAATATAGTCTACTCTTTCTGAAATGATAAATAATATTAGAGGAAGGTCTTTCTCTTCGTTGGCTCCTTCTCAAGCAGTTCAACTTCTAATGAAACTGACCGATATTTTATCATTGCAGATAGGGCATTCGAAATTTTTTATTTGTTTTACTTCAAAACAAAATGGTCACGCTATAAATAGTTTATATTTCCAAATACAGATGGCGCGTAGTGCATCACCTATTTACATATCATCCTAATATATGCATACGAATATATTTCGGTAATCTATATACATTTTTTATATAAATAAAATCAATAATTGTATTATATTGTTAGTGGCTGATCAATTTCAACATAAAATACAAATGAGAAACAAGAAATTTGAACAAACCTTGTGCGTCCTGTCTCCAGTAGGTTTATAATAAAATTTCGGAAATTTTTTTTGAAGATCGCACAGCCAATTTCACAAGCGATTTGCATACACATGGCGGTTTAGAACAGTCCGCGCGCACGGGTTTTTGAAAAGTAAAGAATACCCTTCCATCAAATGAAAAAAAACATTTAAACTATAATTTTACATTAAAGTTTAGTACATAAAAGACACGCTTCGCTACATTACTTGTAATAAGGTGTGCATACATCTATTATAAACAAGATATCTTAGCGCCCCGTCGGTGTTAAACAGTTTATTACAATATTATAGTGTAGCAGTGGATTGAATTAACAAAACTGCTGGAAGAGTCCACCACTGATGGCCCTCCCAATAATTATAATTTAACATTGCAGTGTGGGAGAGAGGTAAAAATCTGTTTCAATACTAAAATAAACATTGGGGTCAAAGTTTACTTTTGAAATATATCTATTTTATTTCAAATTCTATGTTTATTATATACATAGTAATAAAAGTACAAATTTCACTAATTTGTTTTCTTTTCAGACCCCAGTTCCAAGACTTAACAACAATGGATGTATTTATAGCAATACCTAAAATATAGAAGATACAAGGATATCACAGTCAGGCAGGTAGAACTCACAAATATTTACTTCCAAAAGACCAATCGATCTCCAGATAACATGCAAGCTCCGTATTTTAACAAGCTCGGCTTCCCTTTATTAGAAATGCATCGCTCGTTATTTTAAATCCTTTGTTCCAGGAAACAGCACGTCCTACTGAATCAGAACCAAATCGAGTGTATTTCCAATATCCACATACGTCGTGTATAGGTGAAATAATTATAAAATATAGAGTATAAAATATATGATTATATTTTAATAATATATTCTTCGTTATATGTTTATACTCTTGTTGAAAAATAGCACAATCTCATTGAAAATACATTAAATAATAAAGGCTTATATTTAGCAAATGAAAACGATAAAATGCGAATGTTATTTTCGCACATAAATCAAATATCTATTGTCCTGACTGCGATGTAAAATACTAGGAGGGCTTGGCTCATCAGTGGTAAACCCTACCAGCGGGTTCGCTAATTCAATCTGCCAGACCGCTTCTTTGGAGCTATAATGCTTTATTAGATCCTTCTGCTTATATAGGAAGTACTGAAGGGTAGAATCTTAGAAATGGAATTTAAGAAAACTATGGACATAAGCTTTTAGGACAGTAGAATTATATATGCGAAAGGACAATCGCGTTTTAATGTTTTCATTTTCTATAAATAGATGGCGCTGTATTGCTTTATATTAAAGGCTTATATTATTCAATAGAAACGTCCGATATTTCGACGAGGTAGTTCGCCCACTTTCCTGAGGGATTCAAGTCTTGTGAACAAATCTCCCACATGATGAACGAGTAACGAGGTTTTATAAAAGGTACTTTAATTAAATTCCCCAAATTTTTAATTTTTGAAAACCTGACCGCGTATTGAAAAAGAAGCATGCGTTTACAATTCGTGAACATCAAGCTTAGAAACCACAAACATTCTTTCCTAGAAAAATCTTCCGTTATCATATTATATTAAATTTTCTATAAAGATAAAATTCACCTCTCCCGTCAAATTCTATCTTCATTAATTTTGTTTATTATCAGCATGTTGTCGGTGATTTTTTTATTCTTAACATTTCTGAAGAACAAATTTGATTTTCTTGATTAATCGAGAAATATTATTTTCTGGCCAATTCTGTAATAGTTAAATATCAACCATTGGTTGATATTTATTTCTATAGATGGCTCTAGCCATCAGCCTTTTTTAGTTGCACGATAAGGAAATACCAGTTTTCTTAAAATATGCTTTGTATTCGATATAGTGTAAAAAATGAAATTATAGTTACAGGAACGTTCATGTACTTCGAAAGAGATTCTGCTAGACACGCCTAAAGAAAAACACAGTTGTTGGATGGTATAACCACTTCAAACCTAGATGAACCGTAATGGGAATTTCTACTAATGTCAATAGACCTTTAGAGGAGAAAACCTTACATATATAAACATCATTTCAGAAAATAATGCCTAAATAAATTGTCTTCTAGACATCCAAAACTCGGACAGAGGCGCCGAGAAACATACGAGACCATGCTTGTTATAATGGTCACAGATGACAACTGATGAATGGCTGAAGAAGGCAATAACGGAGAATGAGACTTGGGTTTATGTTTATGACTTGGAAATATTAACAGCTCTCTTATTTGTTTTTTTTTAGAGTAATTACAAAGATATAATAGATTTTAATTAATAGGAACTATAAATCTATATATTGGAAACAACAGACATACATTGTCCTTCTTTTATTAGTATTAATAGCTTATTGTGTGCAATTTGGTACTTAAAAATCGAAAAATATTGAGCCTAGCATTCTCTAATGAATGCATGGACAGTACAATAAACTTCAGATATAAATATCGTGATCTAATGTTCTATCCTCACACTGCCAGACCACACGCGATGACACATCCTCACCATTGTTGCTATCAACTACCAAATTTATTGTTGTTTTTCTTCCTTACTTTTATTACATGCCAAAGGCTTCGCTACGACACATCTTGATGGGTACGCAATGTTTTCGTATTTTATTTCCAATATTACTCTACCACTCAAAATAACTAATTATTCCACAAATGGGTGTAATTTAGGCAAACTATATGCAATTCTATAAATTTTGGAGCTCTGGTTAGCCTGAATGTTGGTCCTCCAAATTTCATAACTATGTCCAATAATGTGGATGTCTGTGAGAGATGATGGGCTGTTGAGATGAGCTTGGTGTTCTATCAGTATTGGACTGTTGGGCTTCCTTTATAGATGAAAAATAAACCTAGAAAAATATGTGTTTACAAATAACAACAAAAATTTTAATTCTGATTTTTTAATAATTCTTATACAATTTTATTTGTGAAACCAAATTTGAGAAAGAATGCTAGTCTAAACCATGTTCGTTAATGTAATATATTACGGTATAAAAGCCTATCTAAAATAATTGAACATTAACTGGCTGATTGAGACCATGTGATAGAGTGAAGAACCAATCAGCAGGCAAATAACATGTACACCATATATAGATGAATCTATTAAAGTATCTATGATAGCGTGCTAATAACGTCAAGAAAATAATTTACAATGTATTACGTTGATCAATCCATGAGAGATCTGGCAGAAACATAGATACCCCTGGCCTCTCCCGGTTGTAACCATTTACTGTGGGTTTGAATAGTTCCGGCTATGTCAGTTTTTTTTTTTTTTGGAAAAAGGTTTGTTAGAGGAGCTTGTCGCTCATTATATGGGTCTCTAATAGGTATTTTTCTTTAAATAGGCATTTAAAATACACTCATGGACAAAACTTATCATGTATATATTCTATATTTATTATTATATTTATATATATATGAAAAGACAATGGAAAAAATAAAAGATAAGTGGGTCAGGTGTTGATATTAAAAATAAAGAAGGCATCTCCTGACCACGAGCACATGTGCTTTTTAGATGGCAGAGCGCCATCTAGTGGAGCAAAATAAACTAAACGTTTATTTAGCTTGCTCCGAGATATTTGGCCAACCCAATTTCTTGATAAATCAAGAAAAACCATCCACGAACGCGTTTCGCGCTGTTGCGCTTGTCAGCGTGGAGAAGGCTGTAACCACTGCGACCAAAAAGATTTTTGGTCCCAATGCTTCCCGAAAAATCAAGAAATGGGTATTTAAGGCCAAATTTGCGTAAAGACGCTTAACACATGAAAAAACAATAGAAATAGAAAAATAGAAAAAAAGCGCTCTGCCACCTTAAAAGCACATGTGCTCGTGGTTAGGAGATGCCTTCTTTATTTTTAATATCAACACCTGACCCACTTTTTTTTCTATTGTTTTTTTCATGTGTTAAGCGTCTTTACGCAAATTTGGCCTTAAATACCCATTTCTTGATTTTTCGGGAAGCCATTGGGACCAAAATTCTTTTTGGTCGCAGTTGTTACAGACTTCTCCACGCTGACGAGCGCCAACAGCGCGCGAAACGCGTTCGTGGTTGGCTTTTCTTGATTTATCAAGAAATTGAGTTGGCCAAATATCTCGGAGCAAGCTAAATAAACGTTTAGTTTATTTTTGCTCCACTAGATGGCGCCCTGCCATCTAAAAAGCACATTTGCTCGTGGTCAGGAGATGCCTTTTTTTTTTATATATATATATATTAAGAAAAGGGCATATCCTTATCGTGCAACTGAAAGTTGCTGATGGCTTGCGCCATCTATCGGAATAAATATCAACTATTCTCGTTGATTTTTAATTATTCCAGTATTGGCCAAATACCCATTCTTGATTAATCAAGAAAAGCTAACCACGGACGCGTTTCGGGCTGTTGGCCCTCATCAGCGTGGCCAAAAAAAATGGCCGATGGCACACGTTTTTTTTTCTTCAACGCTCCGACGCTCTCCCGCCATGGATTCCTGCAAGAAGAAGAAAGCCAACAAGTCCTCTCAACCCTCGGTTGACATCGCGGCTCTTGTTGAAGAAGACAACATGGTCATCTCCCGCCACTACCAAATCCTGCAATCCCTCGGCCACCCCTCCCTAGCAGCTCTTCACCTGGACCTTGTTCGCTTCATTGAGCCTCAAAGCTGTCCGCGCTGCCCACACTCTGCCCCAAGGCGTCTGGGCGTCTCTGCGCACCAGGGGAAAATTGGTGCTGCACTCCAACATTCCAGAGGCCATTCTCGCCGTCAGCTCTGCCCTGGACAACAAGCTCCAAGGGCTGAAAGTCCGGGAACTGAGGCAATTACTCCCAAGAATCTGCCTCTTCAACGTGGAGGCGGAAACCGCGGATGAGGACATTGTCAAGGCCTTCCTTTACACCGATGCCCTCAGCCAGCTTCCTGGAGACAAGTCTGTCCGAGTGGCACACAGATCTCCGACCAGAAATGGCACCTGCACGGCCTTTATTGAGCTAGACTTGGCTTCCTACAAGGCCATTGGAAGACGCGGCAGGATCATTGTGAACCAAATGATCCTGAACTACGAGGAGTCTGTCCGCGTCTGCTACCGCTGCTGTGGCTACGGCCACAACGCCGATAGCCGGTCACCTGCTTCCACTGCGCTTCTGGTGACCACCAAGGCCGAAGCTGTCCAACTCTTGCCAACCCGCGCACGGCCATGTGCGCCAACTGCTCAGCCAAGGGCCTCTCTGCCGACCACGAGGCAAGATCAATGTCTTGCCCAACTGCCAGAGCTAGAGCTGCAAAGTTCTAGTCCTCCCGCCTTCTTCTTGCCTCCTGACCTCCGCGGACCCAATCCGGCCTAACCTGCCTCTTCCCTGACGGAGATCCTGTCCCTAGCCTCTCCAGCCTGGTCATAGTGGTTTTATATATTCCGCTTTACGCGGCCATTGGGGCTCAAAAATCATTTATTTTGGGTAGCAGCCCCGTAAATAAAGATATTTTCTCTGGTCGTTGAGGTACAGCTTGCACCACGCTGATGAGGGCCAACAGCCCGAAACGCGTCCGTGGTTAGCTTTTCTTGATTAATCAAGAATGGGTATTTGGCCAATACTGGAATAATTAAAAATCAACGAGAATAGTTGATATTTATTCCGATAGATGTCGCAAGCCATCAGCAACTTTCAGTTGCACGATAAGGAGATGCCTTTTTCTTAATTTATGCACCTTATCCCAGTACAATATAAAATTTGTACTATTTTTTTCACATTGTGTCGCGGTCTCACGCAATTCTGGCCTTAACTACAAGTTTCATTATTTTTCAGGATGCCTTAATGACCAATTTCTTTGGTCGTTGCGGTACAGCTTGCACCACGCTGATGAGGGCCAACAGCCTGAAACGCGTCCGAGGTTAGCTTTTCTTGATTAATCAAGAATGGGTATTTGGCCAATACTGGAATAATTAAAAATCAACGAGAATAGTTGATAATTATTTCGATAGATGACGCAAGCAATCAGCAACTTTCAGCTGCACGATAAGGAGATGCCTTTTTCTTAATTTATGCACCTTATCCGAGTACAATATAACATTTGTACTATTTTTTTTTCTTTTTCATATATATATAATTTTAAATAAGAACGTTCGAATTTACATATAAGGGAAATTCCCCGTTATATAAAAAATAAGAAGTTGTTTATGCTTAAAATATGAAACTTTCTTAAGTGTCGTCCATGAATGTATATTCATTTTGGTAAATTTATCTGTTTTTGATCACTCTCTTCTTTTACTATTAGCTTTTTTAAAATTCTGCCAATACTGCGTAGCCACGTTCAGTGAGGTGCTCTCGGAAGATTTCTGGATAGTATCCAACTGAATGTAAGCTTGGATCCAATATTCTGTAATTAAGAAATGGATTCCGAATCTTTGATAAGTTAAAGGAGACCATTCTGAAGACATCATCACAGCTTTGACAGCTGTCAAAACAAAGAAGGACAATTCTCTAACAACTTTTCAGCGAGTGGTTTGACGTTAAGTCGACAAGGAAAAAATACTTCTTGATGCGAAGTACATAAAGTTAATTAATAAATACTTTGTTAAACCTTTTTTTTTGGACACCTAATGCTGCTTGGTGGTTATTAGCTTTGACACATTGTCGATATTCTTTAAACACAGAGGTGGGAGAGATTGTGTGGGAAACTTATGTTCTAGTTCAATTATGTGTGCATGTTTTTATATATAAAATTTTCTAATCTTTCCTCTCTTCTCTATTTATGGTGTTGCCTTTCGAATTTAAGGATATGCAGGTATTTATGTGAGAATCATATTTTTAGAATTTAATTTGAGAAATGGAACAAAAATATCTTCAAGAAAGTTTAGACAACAATCAAAATATTTTCACAATTAAAATAATATTTATAATATAGATATTATCTCTCAATATATATATAATCATAAATATTCCGTACATATTTATAAAAACATATTTTAAAACATTTTTTTAATAGAAAGGAGAATTGTCTGGAAAAATTAGTGAATAGGTAGAACAAACATTTTTTTAATGAGAAGAATAAAATAAACGAGTAACTTATGAAATTATGTAATTAATCAAAAATGCATATTCAACATTTTGTGTTTTAGGTTAATGCTCATATCTAAAGTTCAATTATAAAATTGAGGAAATGGATCCGTAAGCTTATTTATCTAATTCCATAGCAAATTGAAATCGCGGCGAATAGGAAATATTTAACTGCATCATATTATTATTGAATAGTATTCGCCTTTATGTTCGTTTATAATATGAATAAGCATTATAGGTAGCTTATTTACTCAAAGAATATATATAAAAGTATTTTATTCTTCTCTTTTAATTATATTTTCAAATCTGTATTGGATGTAGACCTTTCTATTGGTTTTCTTCTCATAGTTAATATACTGACCAATTATTTTTAATATAGCTAATTGCTATCACGCCACTGCAACATTTTAGCCACTGATGGGATAAGTTGTCACTTCCCTATCGTTTCTTGAAATATCTGGACTTTTTTTGGGAGATAAACAAGTATGAAAATTCGGAACTATCATAGACGTGTATGATTATTTTTAAAATTTAAACAATTTTTATTGAACAAGCCCCACCCCCCATTAATTTTTCCATTGCAGTAAAGGTAGTAGAAATTGTTTAATTATCAAAAAGAATCCTACACGTCTTTAATAGTTTCGAATTTTAATAACAGATGCTATGGCATACATAAGTACATATATACACTGATAGTCGATAGTTTGATGATGGATGAAATCCAATATTACAAGTTATATGCTCATAATGATAAATGACAATAATTGGTGGGGAGGTTTTCGATGGTGGTCACATGTCGGCAAATCGAGTTGAAACAATATTGGACCCGGTCTAGTTCAGAGGTCAACTGGTGTGGAACTTACACCTACCCACAAATTCTCATGCCCAGCAATGGCCGCAGCCTTGCAGAAAATTAGCATGGACCCAGAACAGCAGCCTCACACACCCAAGATAGAGGAAATTGCGACTGCTGTGATAGAGATGTATGGAGGCATCTGAGGCTCTTCATTGAACACGACAACAATCAGGTCTATCTAATCACACAATACTACTGATATCTAGCATGATAGATGGCTAGAGACTATTATAATCAAGACTATTATAGTTTTTGTACTTGAAATATAGATGCAAATAAAATAATAAATTTAAATGTATTTAATTCAATTACTCTTTTAGCTTATATAATCTACTTTTATTCGTTAGAAATATGTTCTATATTTTTAAATAGAATGTTCATTTCAATTATATCTTTTAAGAAACTGATAATTTATATTATGCTTATTGTACATATTGCCATAAAGCATAAAATCTCATAAAGCACATACTCTAAATGGGCGGTTCAATAAGTATCCATTTTCGGAATTAAAAAGGCCTTTTAAATATTAAATTATCTATCTTTAAACACAAAGTTCTGTTTTATTTGTCCCTGTCCTTTTTCAAACCCTCGAAAAATTAATGGGAATTTTCGAGGTCTCCATAGTACTCCTCCTTCTTAGCAATGGCTTCTTTCATTTGAGCCAACATTTTCTATACTATCCACTTACTCCTGTTTTGGAACAACTGGGAATCACAGGATGCCAGTTCGGGGGAATACGGTGGTGCGACGGTAATGCATAACGTAATTAAAGCATTTAAGTTGAGACGATTCTGTATAAATGCGATGGGGATTTATCATGATGAAAATGCTATTTTTCTTCACCATATGAAGCCGTTATCTTTAAATTTCTTTTTAAAAGGGTAAAATAACTCATTGTAGTATTAAATTTTACCTTTTCTAAGACGTCTATAAAATTGATGACCTTCGTATCCTAAAAATCGTCTCCATAACTTACCCAGCACAGGGAACCATCTGCGCCATATTGAAACAATCGCCTTCGGAAGCAACCCATCATTTTATTGTTGCTTGGCTTCCGTATAAGAATGGTATAAGAATTATTCTACGTTTTATCTTCGGTTGCAACTCGTATCAAATTATCCTTTAGATCTTACATAAATTGTTCTAAACACTTATTTGAAGTTGAAAGTCGCATTACATCTCCAATATTTCATATATAAAATGTTAGAGATAATTTTCATTGACACACTCATAGATTTTGATACTTCACGTACCTTTGTTCGTCATTCTGATAAATGATATCGTGAAAATTTATGATTTCCTCCATAACCACATCTGCCTGGCTTCTTGAACGATCCTCATTAAAAACCAATATTTGATCTAATTTTCACCCATTAAACCAATATCTAACTGTAGTCGTGGATCGAGAAGTGTTTTCCGCGGTTCACAAGCATCCAGCTTGGTTTTCATTTCTTCATATTTTCCCCATCCAAAAGCTAAGGCAAATTACTGAACGTTACTTGACTCTCTCTCTCTACGTTATATATCCTTATTTTTTAAATTGTATTTATTCTATTTATTAATTTTTATTTAACCATTTATATAATCTTATATGAACGATTAATAAATCAGTTCCAATCTCTCTACGTTAGACTAAACCATGTGAGATGACCCACTGTAAATAACTGCCAAATCAAAACAATCACTTGCCTCATTCAGAAGTTTGGCGCGTTAGAGTAGAAATATGGTTTCCCCTGGTTGTTACCTAATTCACTATTACAAAATGTCTATGAAAAAGATATTTATCAAACTCCCCTCCTAAACAGGACCTATAACGACATGTTTGTATTAAAGATGTAAAAACTGTTTTTGTAATGAATTCCTATTAGTATTCAACTCACTAGGTGTTTAATAATTGTAGAGAATAATTTCAAATGAATTTTAAAATGATATTTAAAATACTTCATCTTTATTATCATTTATTCATAACATGAATACCGTTATCATCATTTTTGTTGAATGTATGAGGAAGTCTCATTGATATACGTCCTCCGTATGTCTCACATGAGATTAATTTTATAACTCAATTTTATATAAATATTAATTATAGAGAGGGGTGTATGTATAGAATGTTCATTATTTGTACAAATCCAACTCGGCCACAAAACCCCAGCATTCAGATAACGTTCTAGAACCTAGAGAGAGATAGAGTATTTGAATAGTATTAACTAGAACCTAGAGAGAGGTAGCATGTGAATAGTATTAACTAGAACCTAGAGAGAGGTAGCATGTGAATAGTATTAACTAGAACCTAGAGAGAGGTAGCATGTGAATAGTATTAACTAGAACCTAGAGAGAGGTAGCATGTGAATAGTATTAACTAGAACCTAGAGAGAGGTAGCATGTGAATAGTATTAACTAGAACCTAGAGAGAGGTAGCATGTGAATAGTATTAACTAGAACCTAGAGAGAGGTAGCATGTGAATAGTATTAACTAGAACCTAGAGAGAGGTAGCATGTGAATAGTATTAACTAGAACCTAGAGAGAGGTAGCATGTGAATAGTATTAACTAGAACCTAGAGAGAGGTAGCATGTGAATAGTATTAACTAGAACCTAGAGAGAGGTAGCATGTGAATAGTATTAACTAGAACCTAGAGAGAGGTAGCATGTGAATAGTATTAACTAGAACCTAGAGAGAGGTAGCATGTGAATAGTATTAACTAGAACCTAGAGAGAGGTAGCATGTGAATAGTATTAACTAGAACCTAGAGAGAGGTAGCATGTGAATAGTATTAACTAGAACCTAGAGAGAGGTAGCATGTGAATAGTATTAACTAGAACCTAGAGAGAGGTAGCATGTGAATAGTATTAACTTATAATAATTAATATGATGGTAAAGTTTAACCATCGTTTACTTTAGTTTGAGAACAGTCCACACAATCGCACTAATGACAAGCAGTCCAATATAATGTCCGCCGCGGCCTGGTGTTTACCTTCCTACTTACCCCAGACACGGGCTTTAATTAGAGACAAAGTAATCCGAGTTCTATCCAAGTTACTCACAGAAATGGCAATTAACATTTTATTGGCATTCTTCTTTTAATAATTATTCATACTATCATCTTTCCTGCTTTTATTAATGATATAATTGTATTTTTGTATGAAATATTTGATAACACTACAACATGAGAAATATATATATATACTCATTGCTATATATTCCAGAGAGAGAAAAAGAGACGTTGGGATTATTTCAAATATAATAATTTGAAATTACAAAACTTGTTTCTATAAATAAGCTTCCAACAGAAAAATGCGAAAGAAAACAACAGGGCCCAACTAGTGCCTATTTAAACAATCCTGAGATTGTATTCAAGCTTCTAAGAAATAATTAAGAATTAACCTGTCGAATAATAGATATTGAAGGATCACACCAACCAATGGGTTTGTTCATATTTATTGTTAGAGATCTATTTTGAGCACAACAAACAGCCATGGTATTTGAGTAGTACACCCTAATGCCAATTCCAATATTTCCCTGGTTTACTTCAAGTTCCCAAGCATAAAGATATTTTGATGAAACCTGAACTATTTAACACTATATTAAATAATCACTAACTATTACATTTTTCTGAATTATTGTAGGAATATTATTGGAATAGAAAATACTCACAATACAGGAGAAAGGTTGGGTGGTGGCGCTAGGGTATAACTAAAAAAGTAATTGTTATTAGGTTGTACTGGAAGAAGAATAAAAAGTAATCAAATTGATTCAAATGTTTTAATGGGTCGTAATTGAGGCTTTTCATATTGTTCATAAACAAAAATTTGCAAATAACCAGAAATAATGGAGACCGCCATTGACCAAAGTAACGGTTTCCTTAAAAAAAAAACAGTAATATAATAGATTATAGTTATAAAATTGGTTCTTTAAAGTAATATGCAAGCTGAACACAAAATATCAAATTGTATACACTGGCGTTTATACGTGGAAGCTGTATTGTGAACAGTATATTCAGAATTTCTATTCATATAGAATGGAAATGCATTAGCGCCAATAATGGAACCAAAGAATTATTTTCTCTAGAAACACTTTCCCCGCCACGCTTAGAGAGTAAAATGACCGTTTTTCTTGGAAGTATTTTAGCTAGATGAGGCACTTTTAGAGAAAGTTAATAAATTGCATCGATTCCTCCCAATCAATGAATATTAGAGCAATCTCGCTGAGAGCTTTCACTAAATTAGCGCCCATTATTCCCAGACAAATAGCGCTTAATTATGTTCCATTTAATAAAGTAATTTTTTATAATTTAGCGCGCTAATTATATTTGTGTCTTCTGAATTAGTAGGCGATTTGAAAATAATTGGAAGATGTTAATCATTTTCACCGCATATATTATCGCAATTTGGTAGAGCTTGTTGATTTAGTAAATGGATTTTGTGAAAAAAGGAATGGAACATTAAAAAAAACGTGTAAGCTTTCTATTAAAGCAACTTTTCAAAAGGGTAATCATAAATTAAAAGGGATAATTATGAAAATATTTGATATTATATAAAATAATAAATCATTGTTATTTTTTTTTTAATAGTTCATAAAATCTTTAACAATCACACCTAATATAGGAGTTGTATGTGTGCATGTGAATTTCCCACACAATCAGAATAATATAATATTATAATAATGTTTATATAAATCACCCCTTATCTTGTGAAAAATAAATTCGAGGAAACATCTAAATTGGAATAAGATATTTGAAACGAAAGGAAATGAGATTCCATGATTATTATAGTTTTTAACAACTATTTGTCGTTCACATTTCGGGACGCTGAAATAATTTCAAGATTCTGAAACATTCTTCATGTCTGTGGATTGAGCTCAGTTGGAAAAACCTTAATCCAGATATCTGAATTCTAGTTCTATCACACAACACTGTATATATTAGAATATTAGTTATGCATATGCATATATATTTCAACTATAGATATAACGGTTTAATGAAAGATATTGAATACATTATAGACGTATGGTTGTAATTAATGAAATACAAATAATTTATTTTGGTATACCCTTTTATATGAATGATGAATTATAAAATCATATTTGCTCATTTATTTAATATTATTTCTATGTTTTCATATTTAAATATGTATAAAGATATTTCATACATTGAAATTTTATAATATATCAATTACATACATTTATTATATATATTAATATAAACGATATATTATCTATATAAAACTCTTTATCTTTAAATTCTATAAACATATCTTATTTTTGGAAGCAAGATTTCATTATTGTGAATAAATTGGAATTTATAGAAATAAATCAGGGAAAATGTCCCTGAAATAATCAGAAATATTTCGGTTAAACGAGCGCGCAATAAGATTTTAAATTTGTTTTACGAAAACTGAAAAGAAGGAAGTGGAATGTAAAAAGATGTAGTATAAATAAATAAAACTCGAATAAAATCAAATTTTGGTGGCAAGGTGTTGTCTTAGTTGGCCTATTCAGTTAGTATTACGCGGTGGTTGACCCTTGCCTTCCATTTAACGTAAGACAGGGGTCGGCAAACTTTTGAGTCGGTAGAGTCAAAAATTACAATTCACTAAATTTCAAAGTTTTTAAATAGCCAAATATTTTCTTGTCAACAATAAATAGTACTCGCATAAATAATATTTGTGTATGAAACTATATAAAGAGCCACAGCTTCACATCCAAAGAGCCGCATGTGCCGCAAATTGCCGACCCCTGACGTAAGATAACGAGTGCCGAGATATAGAGTTAGGCCTAATACCGGTCATATTGATCAATGGTCTTTGAGAGAACCCGATCTAAGAAGGTACTTGGGACTGATTTCCAAGATATAAAGTAAATAAAACCCAATTAATGTAATAGCAATACGGTTCTCTGATAATCTGAAACGGCAAGCTCTCTCCAGCGTTGACTCATCACGAGGCCAAATATTTCGCCCCAATATATATATTCACCAATTCTTACAACAAATATATTCGCCAATTCTTACAATAAATATATTCACCAATTCTTACAACAAATATATTCACCAATTCTTACGAAAAATATATTCGCCAATTCTTACAACAAATATATTCGCCAATTCTTACAACAAATATATTCGCCAATTCTTACAACAAATATATTCACCAATTCTTACAACAAATATATTCACCAATTCTTACAACAAATATATTCGCCAATTCTTACAACAAATATATTCACCAATTCTTACAATAAATATATTCACCAATTCTTACAACAAATATATTCGCCAATTCTTACAACAAATATATTCACCAATTCTTACAACAAATATATTCGCCAATTCTTACAACAAATATATTCGCCAATTCTTACAACAAATATATTCGCCAATTCTTACAACAAATATATTCGCCAATTCTTACAACAAATATATTCGCCAATTCTTACAACAAATATAGAAAACAATTTACTACTCTTTAATAAAGAAACATATTGAACACTCTCTTATTGCTATATTGCGTTTTGCAATTATTCAAGAAATATGCTCAATGAATATTCAAAGGAAAATCTTTATTTAATCCACGTTTTGACATAAACTCTTGTCCTCTTATAAGAGGAGTTTAAAATTAATTGGAGGGACGGGAAGATCGTCTTTAAAATATCCAATCAAGGTTTTTTACCTTCTTTAACACAGCCTCTAACGTGACTTTTCGAATAGAACTAGAAGGAATCATCAGTTTAAGTGTCTGATCAGAAAAATCCCACTTGAAACCTTTTCATTCTCTATATAATAATATTTCTAATAGTGTAATTAATATTTGATAGTGAAGACTTCATTCATTCAATCTTCCAAACCTGACGCGCCCAAATATATAGAGGGCGAGGTATTGCCGTATGTTTAATTCATGTCTAACTGGCCTTTTATGATTTGTCTGCGAAAGATAATTGATCTATGCAAAATTATATTTTTTTCTGTTCTCAAAGCTTCCTATCCATAGATTACTTCAATACCAAATCAAATATCTCTCCACAGTGTCGGATATATAAGTATAATCGCTTAATACAATATTAGAGCTATAAAATGCGGCGCTGTACCTTATCTACGACTGTTCGAACTTTGCAGAAGTGAGACATCGATTGTTTCTAGATATAAATGATTTAAATCTCTTACATTAACCACTTGATTTATATAAATTTTATTAATTCTGTCGATTATAATACATGTAAATTTGTAAATATTTAATCCTAAGTTTTAATATGCTAGTTGTCTTGTTTGTTTCCTCTTTAATAGGCGCAAATAATTCAATATTGCGCCTGGTTGATTAATGAATAAATAAATTTATATTTTTAACACCAATCTATAAAAAACGTTATAAATATTAGATCTCAAAAGATATGTAAACTCTTTTATTCTCTTAACGATATCCTTGCAAAAAGGTGAAAATATCTGGCTTCTATAGTATTGAAAAATATTGCATTAATCAACTACAATTGACCACTAAAAGTCCGCAACGGTTGAATAACCAACTGAAGAATCTCCTCTCAAGTTTATTTAATTTTCCAAGTGATTGACTACTCTCGGTTAAACTGATTCCATTTCCATTCCAGAAGAATTTCATTTGAAAACCAAATTTTTACTTTTTTTTTACCTTGTAAACTTATATTTATATAATCTCTTAATATAGTTTTATGAAAATATAATAATTAAGTTTTTTTTTTTCAAATTATCTTATTTTCCTTTTATTTACAAATGCATCATTGTGATTTAAATATTGTTTATACATCCAAATGTAACTTTGAAGTATTCTACATATTTGAGCAATATGTATTTATCACAATTTGATATCTGAAAGGGATTTTTTTCTATTTGTAATATATGTTCAAAACAAATCTGAAGTAAGCTTATTTTTTTATGTGTATATTCTTATATTATTCACAATAATACTCAGATTAAATATAAAAATGGAAATGTTGAGCAATATATCTAATTCATAAATATATTTGAAAATAGAACAATACATATTCAAATCTTTAGATATCTTGATAAGGGTTGGCGTTTTGATAACCAAAATATTAGTGAAATTAATTATTTTTTCACAACTTTTATTATTTTGTATGTAAAATATATGTTTATCAATTAATATTATATATAAAAAAAGAAAATACATTGCATAAAATTGAAGGTTGAGCCTAAAGTAGTTATTGTTGCGGGAGAATTCTTTATTGTGGAAAGATAGTCATTGTTGCGGATAAAGCAGTCAGTATTGTGAAAAAATAGTCATTGTTGTGGAAGAATAGTCGTTTTTTTCGGATAAAGTCACCATTGTTATGGAAAAATATTCATTATTGTGATAAAGTAGTTATTGTTGTGGACAATTAGTCATTGTTGCGGTAAAGTCATCATTATTGTGGAAAGGTAGTCATTGTTGTGGAAAATTGGTCATTGTTGTGGAAAGGTAGTCGTTTTTGCGGATAAATTAGTCATTATTGTGGGACTTTTCATTGTTCTGGATGAAGTAGTCTTTTTGACACTAAACAATTGTTTTAATTGTTTATTATTTTAATTGGCTATACGCTAATTTTTGACAGAGCTCAAGTTTGCTTTGAAATTATTTTCACTCGATCGCGTTTATTTTTATGGATCGTAAAAGCTCCACACCTGAGATCATAACATAGTTGTACGTAAATTCCATCTTTATTGGGGATATAATGGTCATAGTTGGGAATTAAAGGGTCATTGTTGCATAGAAATAGTCATTGTTGAGAAATAAATAGTCACTAATGTGAAAAGGTATCATTGTTGCATACAAATATTTATTGTTACGAAATAAATAAAGCCACTAATGTGAAAAAGCTTTATTGTTGCGCAAAATGCTCCATTTTGGCGTATAAAGTGGCTATTGTTGTGAAAAAAGTTTCATTGTTGCCCAAAATGTTCACTTATGGCGCATAAAGTGGTTATTTTTGTGAAAATGAAGTCATTGTTGTCGATTAAGTTCCATTGTTGTGGTTAAGGTGATCATTGTTCCCCCCTTTAAAGTATGGATTGTGACGAATGAAGTAGTGACTGTTGCAAACATTTCTGTGAAAAAGTTTGAGCGTTGCGCATAATGCGGTGACTATTGTGGATAAAGTCTTTAATATAAATTAAACAAGATGCGTTAGCGCGCCAGTAGAAACTGCAGATAAAGTAATCATTGTAGTGGATAAAGTTTCATTGTTTTCTGTAGATAAAATATTCATTGTTGCGGTTAAATTGACATAGTTGTTATAAAAATAGTAAATTGTGACGAAACAATTTTTAATGTTGCGCAAATATTTCCCCCTCCAGTGAGTTTAAGCAACTAAACGCGGCTCTGGCATACTTGTAAACAGGCGAAACCGCTGGGAGGGTTAACCACTGATGAGCATGCTCATTGCAGTAAGGGTAGTATAAAAATAGTTTAAATTTCTTATATTTCTAAGTGCAAAGGTCGAGCATTTTTCTACATGTTCATACATGTGGTGCACTTTCAGTAAAAGCCGTCACTAACTTATAATGACTGTACCACGTGTTATAGGGAAATTACGAAAAGTGGTCATTGTTGTGGATAAAATAATCATTGTCAAGAGTTAATCGTGCTAACACTTCATTGAATAGCGTTATTTTAGATATATCTTGAGAATAGAACCTTTTAAATCCCAATATATGATTTTAAATTTCATTATATAAATACATTGCTCCAATATCTTATTAAACAATTAAATCATCATTTCGTTATTAATCGTAAAAATATCTTAATCAATGTTATTAAAACCAGCAATACGTACGATGGATTTCTATGTTATAGTTACGTATTCCACAGGAGGATTCAGAAAGATTCCGAATTTTCTATAGTTTATTTTATAGGTCGTTTGCTAAATTAAAGTCTAACAAACTATATATAAATACCTAAAAAAAAAAATAATAAAAGTACTCAAACAAATAACGCATGGTATTTGAATATGCAATATATATTTCTTAACTATACGAGGAGTTTACAGAGAGTAGCCTTAAATATGAAATAAAACACAGAATAAATTTCAGCGATAATTTCATTATAGTATTCTTAATATATTTTTTAAAGAATATAAAAGACTTCCTCTCCCTCTACAACCAGGAAGTTTTAGATTTAAACATGCCATTATAATTGGACTTTTTAAAAACAACTAAGTAAACAAATTATTTAAAATCGATTTTACATTTTTTTCTGCACAAAAGGATGGAAATATTTACATTAAAGTAACACCCTTAAAAACATCAATCCATTAAATGCTCTCTTTTGATAATAGTCCTTTAGCATTCACGAAGATAGTACTGGTTTCACTGTGAATCCCTCCATTTTGCTGATGGGTAATATACCTTCGTATTTTGGCATAATTGACATGATTTTGGCATACTCCTATAATTACCGTTTGAGACTGGAATTCAATCAGAATTCAAATTCCAACTGATAATGTATAGTTATTAATAGAGAGTAAAAACATTATATTATATTTGCTTCTATGTTGAATGGCCACCCATGTATCTATCTATGCACGACAAGCCACGTTCGGATGGTTGTCACCTTGACGGCATAAACCCAAATTTCTGGCCGAAGCAACTCTTCGTTTTATTGTCTTTATAGTTTTTAACATCCACATACTTGCTACTTATACTTTATATCTAATTTATTATATTTTATTATCACTCTATATCAATGCAATGACCACAGAGGTGAATACATTCCCTGTAATTTATTATTTGAACTTGCATATTCTTTATTTTTCCGCGACCATATTTTCTCTTCTAATGATCCCCCACTGTAGGCAAAACGAGGTAAAATAGAGTCACGAGAATGGAAGGAGAATACTTTTCCCAAACTTTCATCGACATTTTTATGGAAAGAGAGGTTTGAATATCAAATTCAATTCGGGAATTGCGGTTGCAACCTGCGAGGAATCTCAATTCATAGACGTATTTATTTTAAATGACAGATATGCCATAAAAACCTGATATATTCCTTCAATTTTCATATTTAGTGTATTTCTCAATTTTATTTCCGACAATAAAAAATATGGTTTCTTGTTGGAATAGCTATATAAGCACAAAATATCTGCTTATCTCTCTGAAATAAACTACTCTAAAATCCACATCATATTGGTCAAGGGTCAGAAATCATTTTATTCTACTCTATGAATATTTTAAAATCTTTGTTCAGAGAAATACGATTTAATAGACAACGAGAGTATTTATTATGTAGAGAACAATAATACATCATTTCTCTCTTTTTCACAAAACAATATTTTAGATTCTAAAAAAAATGTTTGGCTGAAAAGTATATTTCAAAATTTAGTTTTCAAATAAATTTCGAAATCTGTATTTATAAATTTATTATTGGTATTTTCAGTGAGAGATAGATTGGTGTCTATATTGCCTATAAATAAATAAAAGGGAAAACTATATTTTAAATTTTATTTCTCTGTATACGAGATATTAATATATATATTTTTAAATTCCTCCACCGGAAAAAAAATATTTTTTCAAAGTCATTTATCAAGTGTGGTTTAAAATATGAATCGCCAAAGATATTTTAAAAACGAATCATGATCTTTTTTTAATACAAAATTTCATTAAGTACTACGTGACATTGAAAAATTCAAACACCAAGAAGTAATACCCAGAAGTGATGAAACGTAGCTTACAAACAATGCAGCGATCAATAAGTGATCTATATTTCAAAATGATAGGTTTAACACAGAGACGTCATCCTAGTAGACTGTAGAACTATCGCAATCATATCTAGAGTCATTGAGAGTACAGATCACTTCCTGAATGATTATTCTTGATTCCTTGTCAACTACCTACCGCAGCTCTTCTTCTGAACTCAGCTGTGGTAAGTTATGCCAGCGAACACCAATCAAGTCCCAGAAGTGTTCGATTGGTAAGAGGTCCGGTGAGTACGGTGGCCAAAGAAGCATCTATACACTTTGAAAAATAACATGCTGGCAGATTCGATTCATGTACGGTCAGTCGTTATCATTCAGCTATTTCATGCCTCCTCTGTATGTCCCTACCACCACGACCGCACCACACATATATAGAGCAGGCTCCACAGCTACATTGCATACCTTTAAAATATACCTATATAGGATTAAATAGGCAAATTCAGGGAAATAAACATAATTGAACTTAAAAATTTGTACTGCAATTAAATAAAGAAGCATGAAGTTAACTAATCAAACTTAAATAATACCTTGAAAATACCATTAAAAAAGGAATCCTAGAGAAACAATGATCAAAGACTAGGTTATGAAAGATATTCTATCTAAAGAGGATCTCCTCTAGAAGGACTTAGAGGTTTTATCTATGGCAACGGGATGGCCAAGAACGAAATGAATTGTATTACATCTGCTAATAGATGAAATTAACTCTAGAGAGAGAGAACCTGAATGGTTTGACATCGATTCCTGTCGACTTCGGAATGTTCCAATGGAGGTTTCAGAGTTGCCACAACATGATAGATATACATTTAAAAATAATTTTAATTATTAATTATATTTATTATTAATTAATTATAAAAATAATAATTGAAGCTATTTCAACACAATATTTTACTGACCTTGCTGAGATGAAAATATATTGTGCGGGCCTGGTCTCTCTTTCACCAGTTTAATATTCCAGAGAGATCAGCACTGATGAGCCAGATCCTTCCAATATTATCATTCCAGTAAGAGCAGTAGAAGATTTTTTATTTACAAAAGGAAAAAGGCGCACTGAAACACTTTCAATTTTCACGAACACGTGGCGCGCCCTTCCATTGAATTTCTTGGTCTACCTAGTTACCGTTGTTTGACAATAAGAATATCAGCATCTAATTGATCATGAAATTAATATTGGCGATTATTTCAGCAATATTTATAACGATGAGCTCTACTTTTACATCTATTAAATAGTTCACAATTGTCTTAGGCAATCTATTCTGAAAACCAAAATGACAGCCGCGATATTTATAGGGTGGAGCAGTCAAAAGTTACGAATCTATAATGAAATTTAAAAGATATTTATTGCGAGAAATAAAGGAATGAAAGTTGGCACAGTATTAGTTGAGATCAAGCGGTATTTCTTTATTTTCAATGTCGCCTCCATTATTATCTAGGACAGACTCGAGGTGATGGTGGAAGAAAGCACAGTCCTAGCGATGATGTTCATTCAGGTAATCATTGTGTAAACTGCAACAAAAATAGATGTTATGAGGAGCTTTATTGACAGCTCTTCGAACAAAGCCTCATACATAGTAGTCAAGGGATTACAGTCTGTGAAGTTAGAGAAAAATATGGGGTGTCAGTGACTGGAAAATATAAGTGTATTCACAATGTCATTATCTTTATGCCTTGTAGGTAGGAGCTAAATGTTGAAGAAGTACTTCTTTCTTGCGACTACCCTGTCTACCCAAGGCTATAGTGACAATATCCACGCTACTGATGTAAGAGTCGGCATTTTTCCTGAGAATCTACTCGGAGCTCTTCGCTATCGTTCACCACAATAGGTGCCTATGCGGAGTCTTCATAAATCTATCGATCATTTCTGGGGTTTACCCTTTGGTTCTGTCTTTTTTTTAACGGGGAATAAGCTTAGTAAGCCGTAAGGTTGGTTAGAAGGGAAGCAGCCTTTCTTTTTCTGCTATTCTCCATAACTGCAATCACCATTTCTAAGAGATTCGTATTTGAGGCAAAGATATTCATGATCATTTTTGGAAATTGTCATATGGTCAACGCCAATCTCTTTGACAATGACCCCTGTGTGTTCTTCCCGGCGTACCCAAAATTCTTCTCCTTGCCATTCTGACAAATTCGCGTATTAATCTGTAGTATCGACACGAATTTCGTTGCAGACACTCCCTCTTTGCTACTGTCAGCCACAATGAAAAACAGTGGGTTTGGTAGTTTTGTAATTTTTTAAAAACTAACTTTTTAAGGCTCCTTCTGACGTAAAACCCAACCTTAATGGGTGCTCGGATAACGTATTCCTGATTCTTTTCAAGTAATACAAAACACGACACTCGTAAAGTTACACTTTACACAGTCTCTATGCCTATATGTGTGCCTATAAATTTTTTAAATCATAATCATATTTGTTTATTAGTCCGAAAAAAATGAGCAACAAACAATAATTATATAAAATATATTCTAGAATCTGGTAAATATTCTGAGGATTATTAAAACTAATCTCTTCATCTATAAATATATCAATATTGAGATTATATTGTTCTAAAAATACTATTATTGTATTTATTGAATAGAGTATAATCGTGATATAATTAAAACTATTAAAAAATAGGACATTAAAGGGTAGGTAAAAAAAGCATCTCCCCTGATAATTGATAATGGCACGTGCCATCATCTTAATAAATATGTATTATAAACGTTTTTATTTTTTAATTATAAATATTAATTGTTATATATCACCACACAAATATATTTATATCATATATATTTTATTCATATAAAATATTATAAATCAACATATTTATTTTATATTTATTTTGAATGATTGTACAAGTCAACATAGAGAAAGGAGAGCATGGTACAATTTCTTTAATAGGAAATAATTGTTTCTCAATTTTGCCATTTTAAACCGCTACATTTCTGCCATTGTTCTAAATTTGTATCTCACACAGAATAAAAACAAGGATTTTATAAAGAGAAACAACAAGGAAAGAAAGTGAAAGAAGATTTCTACGTGTGAGTTGAAGAAAACTGCTAAATCTCTGATTAGAAAAGTCTACTTGTAGTTAGTTGCCATCAATTTCTCTAAATGGCCACCAGCCAGAGCTCCGCGGGGAACACAATTGGTGCCTTTCAACAAACCCACTTCAAACTGAGCTTCAAGTTTAATTTCATTTTAAATACTCTCAATATCTACCATTAAACATAGAATTTATTTCCATTGAGTAATACTGGGTAAAATTGCATATTTTGTTTGGAAATATTCGAAAAATCTGTTTCAAATATTTATACAAGATCAATAGGCAAACTTTAGATTATCAAAACACAAAATGTATATATTTAAAAACCTTTTTATGAAAATTGACATACAAGGTGCGTTCATTAATTTCCAGGACTGCTCTGTATCTTTGAAAAAATAAAACAAATAAAAAAACTAATTCAATATTTTTCAAAATATGCCCCTCCTGCCTCAATACACCCGTTCCATATTTTTTTCTAATTGTCGAAGCAGGAGATAAAATCACTTTTTGAGAGGTTCCTCAAGGTTGCCTTCGATTCAGCTTGTATCATATCAACGTTGTCAAATTTCCGTCCTTTCAAGTTAATTTTCAATTTAGGATAGAGGAAAAGGTCATTGGGGGCTAAGTCGGGGGAATAGGGTGGATGAGGGATCTGTATGGTTGAATGCTTGGCCAAAAACTGCAAAACAACATGGGCTGTGTGCGGCCGCGCATTACCGACGTGAAGTATCTAGTCATTGTTTTGCCATCTTTCAGGTCTTTTAAGGCGCACTGCCTCCCTTAAGCACCTCATTATCCCCAAATAAACAGATAGTCCAGTCACTGAAGATAATTCTTCTGTTAGATTTAATTAACTCCTTTATTTTGAGCTTGTTTTCCTCGCAACGAAATGATCTTGGACGCCCAGTATGCTGATCATCGTTTACCTTTTCCCGACCTTTTTGGAAGCGTGAAAATCATTCAAAGGTTCTTGAACGGGATAAAGCTGCATCGCCAAAAGCTTCTTTAATCAATTCATACGTCTCAGTATCACTTTTTTTTCAATTTAAAACAAAACTTAATGCAGATTCTCTGCTCTTCGAAAATGGCCATTTTAAAATTAGAAATGCGAACCTTACAAGGAAGTTGTTTTGTTCTATTTTTAGATCGGCGCGTGCGCCACGAGACTCGTGCTTTCAGTCAGGTGTGGTCGAATGTCCAATATTCAACTCTGTAAAAAATATTTTCTCTAGCTTTTTTATTTATTTTATTTTTTAACCAGTCCTGGAAATTAATGAACGCACCTTGTATAAATTGTATATTCTATGATTGTTATATTTAAGAAATATTACAATATTTCAAATATACGCAAATTTGAGGCAGCATATCTAGAAAGATATGCAGCTATGCAACTCTCACAACGAGATTTCATCTTGATAGTTAGTTTCAGAGGAGGTCTTCAGACAAAAATTCCACACTTCTCTAGGAGAGCAGGCTTTATTTCGAAGAGGTGGTTGCTGAGGAACTCCAGTGCGTATCCTTAAGGCATCCCAGACATTTTCTTTTGAATTCAGGTCCATGTTCTCTCTGGCCAATTGATCCTCTGAATATCTTCACTCTGAAGGAAATCTTTGAGCAGTGCGCTGCCCTATGGGGGTGAGCATTGTCACCTATAGCAATGAACTGTGGGTCAGTGACACCTTTAGGAAAGATTTCTATTTCCAGAGTCTTCTGGATCTCTCGAGATGTAGTCTACTGAAAAATAAGTGTTTAGATTCACTATTGGCCCTCACTGACGAGAACATGGACCCACTGCTCCTGGCTTCAGGTTTGATGTTCACGGTATCAATTCAAACGAACTATCTTGTAAAAAGAGATGAGTGGGATACGTACTAGTATCATGCATAATAACCTCATTCCTAAAGAATTCATTAAACAGGTCTTTTAGAGATTATCGTTCCATAGGAACCTGAGAGTTGAGAAATTGTCATTTTCACATGGCTGTTTATCTATCAGAGCCAAATAGTCATTTTCTTAGGTCGTGTTGGATATTTTTCTTTTACTTTTTTCTGGTCTTCAGCTGAGAGATTCATGTTCGCTTACTTGTTTCCAGATTCAGCAGGTTATATTTCTGTTAATATAGGGTTATTAAGCGTTCAGTCTGGGATTGAACATTAGGTCAGATTTCTTTTATATGAAATATGTAAAAATAATAAGTTATGATTTGGTAATAGAATCGATCATCTATCTTAATTCTACCATTAAATTTTACAGTAAAACTTATTGATACCTCACATATTCACAAGGTTAGTCATATATTCATAGGGTTATTTCAACGTCTTAAAGAATATGCTTTACTACTTTCAAAAAAGAACTCGAAGTAAATTTCGATTAAAATATCCTTTAATATTGAGAATGTGGTAGATATAAAATTTATTATTAGGTGTTGAATTATGTTAACATAGACAAATTATCCTTAAAGGTTCACCATTAATGATTAAAATTTGAAGCTATGAAGGCAAAACAATATAACAGTTAGAGCGCCGCTCTGAATATGAAAAGTTGGAATTTTCCAGTAAATATATATTTTTCTAAAATTCATTTGAAAATAATCTAGATATAAAATTATATCTGAATAATTAATATTACAGATTTTATATTACTGAAAAGGAATATAATAATATATCTTTTAATCCTATATGAAGAGGTTTCACATGTTCAGCAATTCTCCTGAAACTAGCCCCACCCGCATACACCGTCCAATTTTACGGTAGAGAGGGTACAAAAAGGAGGATAATTCAAAGTTGGGGGATGCATGAGGGTGGCATTCTGAAGCAGGGTAAAATGAAGTCAAATAGTGTGTACCATATTCTGGAGCGGGCTGTTGACAGAAGGCCGATTCCTTGCCTTCAATTAGGGGAGTGTGGACTCCTCCGCAGCTCGGGTTGCTCCGTCAATATCGGGAGAGGAGCGCAAACTTTACATCGAAGGGATTCCTCTCATCTTTCTCGCTCTTCCTCTCTTGCCCTGCCTCTCCTGGGGCTGTCTTCAGGGCTTTTAGAGATTCAAGGCATGTACTGCTTATAAATGTACCCCGTGTGGAATTTACGTCTAGAGATATATTTAAAATGTACGTGTATATGGATATGTGTGTAATAATGTTCATAAATGAATATGTACTTGAGAGAATATCTATGAAGTACGCTTTATATTTCATATTTTCAGCCACACTCTATGAAAAATTAGACGCGCCAAGAAGGTTTGTCCGAATTATATGAAAATACGATTGAAATATGAATGTAATTTGGTGCCGATAAAGCAAAAGCTCCAGCGCATCTGAATTGCGCATTCAGCTCGAGTATTCTAAACTCAAAATATTCGACGCAGCACGAGATGAAAAACCGAATATTCGTTTATCAATTATTTTGTTCAGTAAGCCTATTTCTATTATATCGAATGCCTCGCCGAAATATCCGTGCTCATTTTGAACATATGTCAGAGTTTGAAAGAAGTTGGGCAATTGAATTGAAAGAGGCTGGTTGATAAAATCGACTAATAGCGTGAAATCTGTGTCGGAGTGATGTTGGAAAGAGTAGGTTAATACTGGAAAATTCAAGGCCGGACGGCAGAGGTCGACCTGGGACACAACAGAACGGGAAAACAGAGCGATTTTCAGAACGTCTACCGAAGCACCGGATTCGACGTTATTTACAATCCAATGTGTAAACAGCACACAAGTGCCCATAATGAACATCGACAGACGAGCGAAATCTAAGAGATCGCCGATCGTCACGATGCCTGCCCCTCACACCTGTAAACGGTCAAATCCGACTACAGTAGTGTCGAGAGCGATCAACTTGGAACTGCGCTGATTGAGGACTTATAGTCTTAGTCTCCAGTCCCGTTGCTTATAGTGTCCTGACATGTCTGGAGACATCCTGGGTAGCAGGTGGATACTAGACTAAACACCATGCATGTCCATAACAGAACGTTGGTCTTGGATGCCATTTCATTTAATAGCAGGACCTTATTGGTTATCATTCCTGGCACCCTGAAAGAAAAAGAAGTACACAGTTTACATTCTACGGCCTGTTTTGTAGCCGTTCCTCTTACATCAACCTGGACTTATTTTCAACAAGATAATGCCCAGACACACACAGCACTTGTTACTATGGATTGTCTTCTGTCTTGCCGAACTCTTCCTTGGCCAGCAAGGTGGCCTGATCTCTCACCCATAGAAAACACCTGAGAATTTACAAGAAGGCGATTGGAACCATTCCAGAATATGTTGGATATTTAGACCAAAAATGGGAGACAACTTGGCAATGCAGCCTCCAGCATCTCATCCGGAATCAGTCTATGACACTCCGGGTGGCAGCCTGCATCCAGGCCAGTAAGAGTCCAACGACATATTGACTTCCTCAAAATTTGTGAGGATCAAACTATGAAATAAAACAATTAATTGTTTTAAAATTTTAATCGTTTTTCCCTTATACACGTTCTTCATATAAACCTCTTTTTTTCTCAAATTTTCTTCTCTGACAACTCCTGCTTGGTGCGTCGATTATTTTGTTATAGAGTCTATATACAAAATATTGAAATCTTTATTGAATTTACCATCAACAATTCCAAAGCTCATTCAGAAAAATTAAAATTTATGCTTTTGAGAGAGTTGCTATAATAGAAAATACATTATTTTGTAATATCTATATGAAAAACAATAAATAGTAACATATATAAACCTCAAAACATATAATAAAATACATTTAAAATGAAACTATTTGCTTCTAAATGTAAACCTTGCCTATGGACCCTTTCTTCAATCTAGCAGTCTGGGACAGAGCCACAACACTAGTTTTGTAATGTTCAGAAATTCCACATTTTTCGGACTATGGCTTTCGTCTGTTTGGGGAAGACTTCGATTTCACGAAATCCAGATAGGATTCATGAGGCTTTCAGAATTAATCAATAGGTATTTTTCTGGCAAGGCGGCTCGGATGATTGTATGTCCAAATCATAGATGGAGATTTCGCCAGAAGGATATTGATGTCTGTCTTTCCCCTCAAAATTGACGCAAAAACATCGTGCAATCTCTATGACAAGGGCCATAGTTCTGAACCATGGTCTCCATGTAGGCTTTCTGATTTATATTCTAAATATTTTGCTTAGTTGATAATGTATTTATTAATTTGTTTAAAAATAGTTAATAAAAATTACTTTAAAAAAACGTTAAATATAGGATGTTAATAAAGTTAAAATTACTAATGATATATATCAATCTTTGAGAGGTATTGCATAAACATTTTATCTTATAAACAACCTATATATGAGTCAAATAGAAATAGTACTTTATAACTAGAAATCTTTATACACTCAAGGGATCTGGTCAAATATCACAATTATTTTTAAAGTACCCAACAAATTCTAGAAAACGATACCAAACCTATCTTTCAATGGACCTATTATATTTTTTAAAATTCAGTTTAAAATATACAAAGACATAGGAAGTAGTGTTAATAAATTATCTCTCTATTTCTCTCTCTCTCTCTCAAAGGGAGGTATTAAGGAAGAGTTTTATGACCCTATCCCAGATAGTTCAAGAAAACAAAACAAAAAAGTTGCCGTACAACCAAATATCTACTCATGTGTCAGTAACACGTTCCTTCATAGAAGACATAACCTTCCATATCAATCAGGAACTTTTTATTCTGTATAAATATAATGGAGAGACTAAATTGTTCGAATATTTTATGATGAAATTCTAACAAAAACGTTTTATTTGATTCAACAAAAAGGTTTTATAACTTATTTAGAGATTTTTATTTTCTCAAATAAAATGATTCACCGTTTGAAAAATAAATCCAATCGAGGACCATAATCCTTCCTTGATATAAACTCAGAGTTTCCTCTCAATAATAGAGACAAATCGAGATGATTCTCTCTTTAAAGCTATTCAATTAGTTCTCAATTTTAAGAGGGAATTTACGATCGATAATTTAAATTTAGAAAAGTTAAATAAACGATGCTCCATAAACTGTGAAGAGAGAGAATTCGAAATATTAATTGATTCAAAATCATTAATATATAAACTTATATAGTAAAATATTTGTATCTCTTGGACGCCATATTTTATATGATTTTATATGTTTATAATTATAAAATATAATAAAATGAATTAATAATCCATTGTGTATATTCTGGCATGACATTTAATTGAATTTTACTCTTAAAGGTTTCGTTCTATTTGGAGTTCTGTAGATTGAAAACAGGTCTCTCTGAATATGTATGGAGAAAATATTCCAATATGAATAGAAATCATCATCGCTGCAGCAATAGTTATGATGTTGATGTGACATCATGAAATGAACAATGCGAGTGTACAAATTTTCTGACTTCTGGGTGGTCGGAATGGCCAGGAATGAATTAATTTCTGTATTTATTTTTAAGTCTTATGTTACCCCCCTTTAAAGGAATTGACCAATCCGCCTCGTACAGGCTTCCGTCTATTTAACACCTAATCCCAGTGAACTTTTGATTATATTTTTTTTAAATTCATGACTAAAAACTAACTAAATGATTAATAAATAAAATATATTTTCAAAAAGCTTTTATTTAAATGCACTAAAAAGGAAAAAAATAAATACTTTAGCTTATACCATTGAGCAATTAGATGTATCTGAATGAAAATAAAAGCGGCGGAGAACAATCATATTTAGAGAAGAAGTAAAATATAGCAAACACTTATAGAAATTGCTAATCAGCTGCTACATATTGAATCACATTTGGTTCAAAATTCATTATGATCGTCCCCCGCAGCTTTTATTTTCACTCAGATACATCTAATTGCTCAATGAAAGAAGATAAAATGTATATATTTTTCCTTTTAAGTGCATTTAAGAATTACACAAAATAATTATCATTTTTTCCTTTAAAGAAAATATAAAATATGACCTCACTCTCAAAATCTAACCTAGACGCCACAATTTAAATGAAAGCTTTTTTCAAAATGTTTTTTTATTGATTAATATCTACGAATAAAGCAAACTTACTACCGCCCAATAATGATGGGGACACCATCAAAAGTCTCAAGCTTTACAGGCTTGACACTCTAATATGATTGAATGGAGATAAGAAATAAGAATACTACTGTTCTCATTGCGATGAAAAAATATTGGAAGGTCTCCTGGGTGATCAGTGGTGAACCACTTTTCTAGAGGTTTCGCCAACGTAAACAACCATCCCGGTTGTCAGAGCTATAATATTGTATTGGGCGATTATGCTTTTATATCTGACAGTCATGTGCATTCCTAGTTATGCTACTTAGGAAAACTATGGACATAAGCTTTGAGAACATTAGAATTACATATCAATATTTTGCATCTAGCAATGCTCTTCTGTAATAATTCAGAAAAGGCCAGTTAAGCATATGGATTAAACCAATTTCATCAACCTCCCGTATTTTTATTCAAACGTTCAGGCGACGAATGCACTATTGCCTTTTTCAATATAAGTGCATATGATTTATGAAAAATGAAACACAGCGATTAAGTTGTCACTCTTCTTGAAAAGGACGCCAGTGGGTTACCCCGGAACCTATAATATATTGTTACAACGCTTCTCAGTCGTCGATGTTTGCGTTCAAGGTTTCTAAGAGAACAATGTGGGTTCTTTGTGGATACAGCTTAGTACGGTATATTTATTATAAGAGCTTTAAAGAGTAGATAAGTAACTTTATACAGTAGATGGACTTGCCTCCATTATCCGCCACCAGAGGGATCCTGCTCGTCACCGTCTTCTCGGTCAGTCCATACGGCCACACGCCCGGGGCCCACTTCCCGTAGCCAACTTGCCACGTCTTCTGTCACCGCAGATCTGTCTAAAACTGTCCTGCCCTCCCAACACACATGTGGACCATCTTCCCATATCCATCTTTCTACAACTTCACTCTGGGATCCCTGCCTCTCGGATATCTTGTCATACAGTGAGGAGGGAATTATCTATATTACAATATATATATTACATTTGAACCACCTCTAACTTCAAAGAGGATTCATAACCCCATTATAAAATGTTATAGTGGTGATAAATATGTGTCACAACACCACAAATTCAGATAAAATAAAACCTGTATTATAAGTATAATATTATAAAATTAATAACCAAGTATATTTTATTTTACTCTAAATTTATTTTATAATTAAATGGTAATTTGTCGTTTGTTTTCCATGATTCATAATTATACGATAGTTCTATGTTTGACGGTGGCGTTGTTGAAGTTTCCGGAATAATAAATCTATATAATGATAGAGTTCATTTTAAATCTGTGAATCAAATAAGAATAAAGATTTACTACACACACAGACCAATATTTTCATTCATAAAATAATATGGGTCAAAATCTATTCGATAATAATATTCTGTGTGTATAAATTGTTCCATTTAACCCCTCTTTTAAATTTTTATTGGCGCAGAAATAGAAGGTTTTCTACAAATCCAATTATAATTCGAGCTTTCAAGTAAGATATTGGGTAAGTAGGAACAAATCCACTCGCTATCGTCTGCTAGGCAAAAGCCGGGCAGTGATTGGCTGGCTCGAGGACCAGATGGGATTAGCGTGGTCCCAGCTAAATGGATAATTGAGACTGAATTCTCCCTGACTAAGATCGCTTAGTTGGGGTAATTTGGTTTTCCTCTTTCGTCTTAGTTAGTCATTCTTGCATTCTAAGTCAGTTTGCTTAACTTGGACTAGATCCTTTCACCAGTATAACATAATTTGTCTCGTAGTTTTTTTAAATAACGCCGAACTATATCAACTGGAGATTATTGATGTAAGTCATTAAGGCAATGAATAGACAAAATATTCCATATAGAAATATTGGGGAATATATTTATTATTGGGGAATGGGGAATGGGGAATATATTATTGAATAATCTATCTTCCCAAAATAAGACAATTTAATCCAATGGGAGTGTGCGTGGTGAAAGTTTTTCTAAATTCTATAAATTGAAAAGATTTACAAATTGATAAATATTTTAGTATGTATTATATATTAAAGCTTTTCCATATTATTTCTATTTTTTATCTAACAAATTTTAATTTTGTTTACTTTTATTAATATTATTATTACCATAAAAAATATTATTAATTATATTTGACTTTATAAAAAGTGACTTAGGCAAAATAATTCTATAAAAATGTGTTAACACTTCAAACTAGATTGAAATAAAAATTAATAAAATATTTCTTTTGAATACATTCTTTATTAAATATTTTGAAATGAAAGAAGAAATAACTCCTATATGAAAATGTAAATATTATGACGCACACAATATGTACATAGGGTGTTTACTTTAAGTAAGAATGATTTCAAGCATCTATCTGGTTTCAATACATTTTACCTTTTTTGTGCACATGGGTTTTACCACGCATGAAAAATTCCCACCCTTTTATATTTAAAATGTATATAATATAATGCTAATTATAAAAATAAGGTTTATATATATTCAATTTTTTATTTTTTTCTATTGTTTTCTCATTTATATATATATATATGTTTCAAATTCCCCTATAAGATATAAACTATTACGTCATGTGTGTGTCTATCGGACATTTAATTTGTTCTATTTTTCTGAATGGAATTAAAAATATATTTTATACACATACGCTTATATTGTACACGTGACTTTAAACACGCATTAGAATTTTCCACATACCCTATACATGTATATCTAGCATTATTATTTTTTTACCGCTATTTTTCAAAACCTTTCAAGTTCCTTCCAAAAGATGAAGAATTTATCAAATTTATCCAGAATTAAAAAAAAAATATTGCCTGTAAAGTCGGTTTTACGGGCGAAGATTTTACGTGACAACGGTAGAATATTTATTGATATGAATATAATTAAATTGCACAATAGGAACAAGGAATTGAATGAAAATAAGAATTGCGCAAATTTTAACTATAGAAATATATTTTGTTTACTAAAACATTGTACATGTAAACTTAAACTTAACTAATTCCTATTTGAGTGATTTTGTTGAGGATAGGACGATGATAGGAGAAATATGAAATGAAAGGAAGTGTTTCTGCTGTAATGTGTCTTGCGAAAGTCAAGTCGATAGTTGTTCCTTTTAACGTAGTTGACTTAGAAACGTTTGATACGCAATCAAGATTATACGTATTTTTCATGAAATTAAGAAACGAGTTGTCAGGCTTTACGTTTTTGTTAATAGTTCAATCATAATATCAATCATAGTTTACGATAATGAAATATCAGTGTACAATTATTTACCTTTATTGTGGTAGTTGTTGTAAATGACGAATCTAAGCACTCCACATTTTCACTACAGACACAGCTGACGATACTTTAACCACACGTGTGAACTTGTATTATGACGCTTTCTTGTTTTTCCAACGCCAAGAACGTTCGAGAAAGACAAAGACAGAGACAAGCATGCGCCGATTCAATGCGCCTAATTCTCTAGCGCTGCGCGCGCAGCTGCGCGCGCAGCACTCTCGTTCGGTGACTCATCGTAACGTTACCGGGCGTTACACTTTTTCATAAGTGACTCCCAGCCGCAACCTAATTTAAGACGTTGTCACGTCAAAAATCTAATAAATCAAATCCAATAAAGCCACATCTAAGAATCACCAGTAATAGAGACTTACTCTATCATATGGACCCTTGTGTCTTCATTTTATTGTCCAGAACATCAATGGTAGTATGCAAAAACGTCAAGTTACTTGACCATGTTGTATTCAAATATAAAGCGCTACTTTAGGATGAAAATCTCATAATAAAACAATTAATATTAAAAGATATGTCATTAGTATGTCAACACTAGATATAACTGTCATATCTAGACTAAAATTGATTCAAATATAAAGTTAGCTGTAAAAATATTAGAAATATATAGAGTGTGCTACGGTCCAAACGCCATTTTTCCTTTCTGAATACTTCACTCTCGATCGTTGAATCATATTTCCGAGATATTCTAGCCAATATATTCACCGTTTTATATTGGAATATAACACCTAGTCTCATCCTTTTCACATTGAATTTACACATTTTCCAATAAATGTTTTCCATAAATCTTTTTAACTATACTTCGAAAATGTTACGTCTTTTGTTTCAATTCCTGCAAATTTCTCTTTTCCATCTCATTTTGGCAAAATCAAATATTATTGAATTTTTATGAAAATTCCATTCTCAAAAATATATTTTTCGACTTAATAAATAAATGACTTTTTATGGACTATATTCTGAACTTTTCTTGAAATTTTCAAATTTTATATATTTAACATTTATCTATATGTATATATATTTTTGAAATTTTAATTTATTTTGTTAAGAATAGAATAAATATACTTATATATTTGCCTTACTCTGTCTGTTTGTCTGAAGCTCACGGATAGAATGCGCGCCCATTGGCTGCCAGCAAACACGTGACATCCCTGCCCGCCCCCCTCTAGACAACCCTGTTATCAGCAGTGTGATACATACACCTGTCTATACAGACCACCCTGTCTATAGCGACCACTCTAGACAACCCTGTTATCAGCTGTGTGATACATCCACCTGTCTATACAGACCACCCTGTCTATAGCGACCACCCTAGACAACCCTGTTATCAGCTGTGTGATACATCCACCTGTCTATACAGACCACCCTGTCTATAGCGACCACTCTAGACAACCCTGTTATCAGCTGTGTGATACATCCACCTGTCTATACAGACCACCCTGTCTATAGCGACCACTCTAAAAAACCCTGTTATCAGCTGTGTGATACATCCACCTGTCTATACAGACCACCCTGTTATCATCAGTGTGTTACATTCACCTGTCTATACAGACCACCCTGTCTATAGCGACCACTCTAGACAACCCTGTTATCAGCAGTGTGATACAATCACCTGTCTATACAGACCACCCTGTCTATAGCGACCACTCTAGACAACCCTGTTATCAGCTGTGTGATACATCCACCTGTCTATACAGACCACCCTGTCTATAGCGACCACTCTAAAAAACCCTGTTATCAGCTGTGTGATACATCCACCTGTCTATACAGAACACCCTGTTATCATCAGTGTGTTACATTCACCTGTCTATACAGACCACCCTGTCTATAGCGACCACTAAAGACAACCCTGTTATCAGCAGTGTGATACAATCACCTGTCTATACAGACCACCCTGTCTATAGCGACCACTCTAGACAACCCTGTTATCAGCTGTGTGATGCATCCACCTGTCTATACAGACCACCCTGTCTATAGCGACCACTCTAGACAACCCTGTTATCAGCTGTGTGATACATCCACCTGTCTATACAGACCACCCTGTCTATAGCGACCACTCTAGACAACCCTGTTATCAGCTGTGTGATACATCCACCTGTCTATACAGACCACCCTGTCTATAGCGACCACTCTAGACAACCCTGTTATCAGCAGTGTGATACAATCACCTGTCTATACAGACCACCCTGTCTATAGCGACCACTCTAGACAACCCTGTTATCAGCTGTGTGATACATACACCTGTCTATACAGACCACCCTGTCTATAGCGACCACCCAAGACAACGTTTTTAAAATATATTCGCACTCGGGTAAACCCCGGGCGTTGCCCGGGCCATTCGTCTAGTTGTATATATATTGTATGTGTATGTTTGTGACCTTTATTGGAAAGATATTTCACAACTTCATTAAATTAAAAAAATAATTATTTGGATTTTCAGATCAATCTGAAGAATATAATTTTTGATGGAATTTTTTGTAACATAATATATTTAACTTTGATAAGAAAATATTTTCATTGTTATAATTAAGATATTTTAAATTATAAAAATAATGAAATATATAGCGCCATTTATATATGAAAATGGAAAATATTTTGGGATAAATTTTATTTGTATATTTATGAATTTTCAACTATTATTCATTAATAAATTAAAGGATTTAAGCACGAATGTTTCTTTTATACACAATACAACCTCTACTGCGATGAAAAATTAGAACAATAGAAGTTTGTATTATGTATAAAAGAACATTCGAGCTTAAATCCTTTCATTATATATATATAGATGGCGCGTTATTGCTTTGTGTTAACTGTCCTTTATAACGAAAAATATTGGGAGTGACAGGTTCATCAGTAGTGAGCCCCTTGAAATGTTTCTCCATATCATTTATTTCTTAACATGAAAGATATTAACACCAACTCTAGCGTTACAGAACTATATTACTCACCCATTCAAATTTACTTATGTATTTATATATTAATAAAATTTAAAAGTTTGCAAATATTACACCTAATCCCTGCTGTCAGTATATGTAACAATAATTTTAATAATAGTATTCCAAATTTCACTATAATAAACAAGTATTGTATAAACTACGCGAGACGTCACATGTATCTATTGAACATTTAAACATTTTTGTTATATGTTCCTGAATGTGAATGCATATTTATATTATGTGTTAATATTTCGCAAACAAGTATATAATAGCTTTTGAACTTAAAATATGTTAACGATAAAGTGCGCTTTGTTTTATTTTTAAATAATATAAAACGAAATATCCGAAAAGAGTAAACGCAAATTGAAAAATATGCATAGGAAAGCTTGTATTTGTATGGGTCTTCCTAGATGAAGACTATGTATGCTGTTGCGGAGTTAGATTAATATATATAATATAATGCTCTATATAAAACTGGAAATGATTTGAAATCATTTTTTATATTTCATTAGAACAGGGAGAAGTAGAATTTTTAAACGTTTGAATTAGATAATTATAATAAAATCTTATTGGCAATGTACTTTTTTTGACGCGCGCGCGTTAGATGTTATATAATTTTAAATATATGAAATAAGAATTTTCCTCCACTATTCTGAATCGTATGTTTCTACTTAATATCGTGGATTACCTTTCTTGATTTATCGAGAAATTGGGTTGGCCAAATATGATGGAACAGACAAAATCAATGTTGAGTTGATTTCTGTTTCACTAGATGGCGCTCTGCCATCTAGAAAGGTCATGTGCTCCTGGTCATGGTATGTCTTCTTTATTTTTAATATTCATATTAATAATGAAACAGTTAAATTATCAACTAATTCTCTCATCAACGGTGAGAATTAGCGATAATTTTGACGTTATATTTGATTGGTGAGATTGTAAGTTATTTATTGAAGCGTAATATTTGATGTGTAGATATATATTTACTGTTTCTGTGAGAAGCCTACGTCTATATAAAATTTATTGTTTCAATTTTAACTTCTGTAATTTCCGATATATAGATTATCAATGTTATAGGGGGTGTAGGACCGCTTGTGACCGAAGATCTTCTTTACCACACAATACTATTTATCCACACTTCCTTTATCCCATTGTAGACATTTCATGATATGTGCTATGTTTATCCAGCACATCCAGAAACAGTAGGTCATTAAAATATGTTTGCCGTAGATTCGACACTTCTGAAGGAACTCTGGTGTTCTCCGACCAGTTCCTGGAACTCACCACGCGACTTCCCTCGAGGCACATCTTTGGCGGCTTCCAGGCTGGGCCCTCGCGGACATGGACGATGTTCGACTATCTGGTGGGTCATGTTGTGCTCTTTGTGACGTAGTCGTCTTCTTGTTGAGTTGTGGTGAATATTGGCGTTGTCATTTCAACGTGTTTTTTTCTCCTTCTTGAGCCGTGAAAAATATTTGTGTTATCATTTTATTAGATCAATCAAATATAAATATCCGAGAATAAGTTTCCTTATTACACTTTTAACGAGTTTACAAGCTTTCGGGTTTAAACGACCCTTCTACAGGTAAAAATATTTTTGAAAAAAGTTATCATTTTATGGCTTTCGTCTCCTTGTTGAGTCGTGGGAATTTTTGGCGTTATCGTTGTTTACGTGCTTGTCTCTGCTGAGACGGGGGATATGGTAAAGTATTCACCTTCCTCTGATTAATCGCATAAGAATGACGTTCTCTATGTACTGTACTCCACTAAATACCTATAGCGCTATTCATTGGGAATATTTCAACAATGATTATTCAAAACTTTCGGCAATAAGTTTATTTTATTAATGAAGGAAACCATTTACGAGAAAAGATGGATATTATAAATATATTAACCGAATATGATGGGCATCTAGTCGTCTATTTAAATATATAGTTGTTTATTATAAATATATTTCCCCTTATATATATTAAAAACACACACTATACTAACACATCTATATATAAGAAATGTAAGATTATAAAGCATGAATGTTTCTTTTTTTAAACACAAAACAAACTTCTACTATCCTTGCTGCGATGAAAAACATATTGGGAGGGTTCACCACTGATGAGCCAAGCCCTCCCAATATGTTTTTCATCGCAGTAAGGATAGTAGAAGTCTGTTTTGTGTTTGAAAAAAAGTAACATTCATGCTTTATAATTCTTCTATTTCCTATGTATAGATTGCACGTTATTGTCTTATAATTATATACACCTATATATGTAAAAAATGAAAACATAAAGCTTATATATATTAGTAGGCCGATTTAATTTAATATATACAGATGTGAAATGTTACAGAGAGAGAGTGTACATTCACCTAATATTCCATTCTCAAGCTGATTTCAAGCAAATTTCAAACTGATATGAAACATTCAAGTTTATAGAATATCAAAAATATTTGCTAAATACGCACTCAATTTAAAAAAGTGAATATAACTTTCTTATAGTTTCATAATTAAACTGACCTTTTCGCACTACATATAAAGCATAAAATAAATTCATTTATATTGAATAACCATAGGTTATACAAGCAATACCTATTATATTTAATAATTTGGTTTATTTAAGTGAACTAAACTGTAATTTATTTAGATAACCATTTGTTAACACTGCAAAGCTTTCAATCATTTTATAATTTATTCATAGGTTCATTTTCTAACACGCAAATCCTTCCAACTGGCAGTTAACGGACATTGTGTGTGTAAAGTAATTTATAAATTCTGTGTAAAGATGAATCATATGAAAGACACCGAAAGGATGCTTTATTATATTCAAGAAAATATCAAGTTATAGAACTATAAAACAATTTCCAATCATAATCGGTTTTAAAAATACTTGCATCATCAATCGGATTTCTCTGCTCATAAACTTGCATGTGAGTCGGTGTACACCTCGTCGGTTTTTCAAAATCGGAAAATACAATTGAAAAAAATATATAAAAACTCCTATATCTCATGTTATACCAATCGTTTTACAACCTACCTGAGAGCTCAATATCAAATTCAAGTTTGCATTAGCTACTTTATTTTCGAATGTGAACTTTATAAAGAGCAAATTTAATTGAAGTTTCCATTTGAAAATTAATGGAGACCTGTCTCTAGTCAAAATAGTGCCGTTATCACCGTGTTCGTAAGCTAGCGAAATCAAGTCGGTGAAAAAACCACAATACCAGCTTTAAAAAACTCAGAATGCAAATATGGAGACCATGTTTTCGGACTAATGGTCTTCGTCAGTCCAGAGCTATGTAATTCAATGGCTGAAACAAAAGCTGATGTTGTAAGTTTGTAACCTGAGTCCACACCTTTGCGAAGACGGTTAATAGACGGTGCTTTCCTATGGCGTCTATTTTGACCGGAGATATGACCATTCTTCTATTGGCCTATATCCTCCTTGAAAAATATCTATATGAAGTAATTATTAGTAAGTACGGGTTTTAACCTCCTCGGTAGTTATGTTTTAACTATGTAATGTGGAATTAATATCTTCCTAATCCTGTTGATTTACTCCCATGGCTGAAATGTGCAGGGTCCGGGACCAAAGCACCCCATGTACCTCTGTCTGGAGACCGAGACTGGACAGGCCCATGGGGTCATGCTCTACAACAGTAATCTTATGGGTACGTAGTGGCCACTATATATACAATTAACTATCCTTGTATAGGTTATATACACATTGAATAAAACCTAGCTTGGAAAAAATGCGAATTCAATTCTTCGAATTAGTATTGAAAGTTACTTTTTTTTAAATAGCGCTTTGGTATAAATATGAATGTTGTCTTAATAGACACTTTATGATATCTATATGTAGCAGTGTTTTGTTGTTATAGAAGCTTTAACATTTCTAAATGTATATACAACAAATATATTCCAAGTCACGTCCTATTGTAATACAGAAATAAAAATATCGGAAATATCTTCGGTTAATACCTTTTATATTACCAGCATTCTCCTTCCTTCATTCTCTATTCCCTAGCAACCTGATCCACACAACTCTCTCTCTATTAAATTCTTCTCTCTCAACTTATGGACCTACACTACTGGTCGACCCTATTTCCAATTTCACTTACTCCAGACATTATTTTACTCTTCTGTGGATTTTATCCGTCTTTATATATGATGGGTCTTCACTTCCTTCTGGGACCAGATCTCAGTCTCCATATTAATTTTAGATGAATGGCATAAATTTATCTATTCGTTTTTGTTATCGAATATACAAAATATTATGAAATGAACTTTTATGATAAATTCATTAAAACACATTTACATTAAACGATCAGCATTGAATTTTTCATAATTTAACTACCCTGATCTGGTATTTCTTCTTTTTTACATATTTACGTCCAGAATGTAGGTTATTAAATTTGGAGCTATATAAATTATCTAAATAAATTAAAAATTTGGCTAATGTTCTGTTCTTGGTGATATTGATTAATATATGTTTATATACTAGTATTCTATATACAGTTACGAGCGTCATGCGTTCTTAATAATTTTTCATCTCTGTCACCGTTTGCTTTTTTTTTTTGGAATGGCGCTCTCCTATTGGTTGGCTACGATCACGCCACCTTTGCACCCCCCCACTCGCTTCTTCGTTTTTGTAACTATTGTGTTGGAGCGGGTCGCTCCTTAAATAAATGCATATATTAGTTAATAACTAAATGGAATCCTCTCTTTCTTTTTCCCAGTAAGAGACGCCTACGGAAGCCAACAGTACATAGACACATAAAGCACATAGGCTATAGTTATTAACTAACATATGCATTTATTTAAAAGGCGCCAATTTATAATTGTAACAAAAGTATTTGAATCAAAACATTCAATCGGGTAAAACACGGGCGTTGCCCGGGTCATTCGGCTAGTCCAATATATATATTTCCAAAATATTTAGGATAATATGTTCAGTTTGTAAGTTTGGTTTTAATTTATATTCACAATTTCGTCACATTCACATTTCGATAAAATTCAAAACTTTGTGGACCTTTTTGAGAAATTCCTTAATATGAGGTCTGTAAATCCAAGGTCTTGTGTTGTAAACTACAAAATTATTAACTTGAAAAATGCTTAAAACAGAATATAACAATTTATATATACGCACATTTTAACTAAATATAATTTTATATGCATCAGCGCCCCATCTGTTATGAGAATTTTAAACTGGTTTTGACGCTTATGTTTCTTTTCAAAATAAAAATGCTTCAACTGCCCTTACTGTAATGATAACATTATAGAATGTACTGGCTTATCAGTGACGAACCCTACCAACGATTTCGCCAGCTCCATAGTTCATATAAAACACCTTTCCAAGGGTTTAGTTTCACTATACTGATACCTGATAGTGTTTGTTGTCGCCTATAATTGCCCGTTGAAGAGCAAATATTGCTCGAAAGTTTGCAACACCTCAAATAAAAATAAATTATTTGCCCAAAATCCAATTTTCTCATTCAATTAACTGAATGTACTGTAAAATTCCATTTTATTGCTATTAATTTAAGGACGTTTTCAAAATACTTTAATAACCTATTTTAAAATATTAAATAAAACTTAATGTTGAATGATAAAAACAGATCATATTTAGGAAATATTAGTTTGAATAGTACTATTTCGTTTTTTTAAAGAAAACCTTCTGGGATTAATTATTTAATTTTATTGGGTCTTGTTAATTTATTCTTTATAAGAAAATATAACTGGAAATATCAGGTGGCATCAAAAAAATGAATCCGTTAGAAGAGGTTCTAATGAAGAAATGAAGAAAGTAGAACTCTTATGAGGTAACCGCCTCTACGTTGGTAATCTGTAACCTCGACTTAGATTGATCTTGGCATATTTTAGATGAAGATTAGATTCTTATCAAATATTAAATTTTGCCTACACTCATAGAAAAAACTCAAAGATATTGTATCTTTTAGCTTGTATATCGGGATTTAGGCAATAAAAATTAAAAATATTTGATACACAGTGGCATTCATTGAAGAAGACACACGAGAGCGAGTGAGTTTCTCCTTCAAAAAAAGAAAAGAAGAGACGACCGGCAACATCAGACTTTTCACTTCCTTAAGTGTTTATCCCATGAGTGTGTTTTTTGCTGAAATTTTATCGTATTCTATAGAATAACCTTTGTGTATCTTCTTGTGAAAATCTATCGTATTATAGAGAGATTGACCTTTTCCTAATTTAGAACAAAAATATTATCTTATTAGGGTTTGACCTGTACCGATATTTGTGACTAAATCTTATATTTTTATAGATACTTTTTTTAGTGTTTTTTTTTTATTGCTGAAAATATGATTTCATTATACGCTAAAGCTTGTCATGTAAATTTATTTAGCTTCACAAATGTGGCCAATAAATGTCGCTGAATCTTTACATTGAGAATAAAGTTACTCGTTTCTACACTTGTATACAACTTCCTCCAATATTATCATTTATCCATTATCTATTTATAATTGTATTTTAACTTAATGAACACAAACGGAGATAAATAAAGATTATTTTGTCTCCCGATAGTCAGTAATGAACACAAAGATCATCTGTGGCTGACGACAAACATCGCAAAAGTATTTGGAAGGACGGAGGACTTCAGCGGATTCCTTCGTCGGAATTTCTGCGGAATTTTAAGTGTGGCTCGGTGCTGTGGCTACAATACCTCGGGGTGGCCATTTACCGGGGTAGTCGGGGTTGGGTTGGAGGTGATGTATATTATTTCTTTATAATAAATGTTTATTATCATTTTGATCTACACGAGATATTTGAATATAATAAATAAAAATTACCTAAATGAGATCTTATAAACCCTTCGCAATACTGTCTATTCATTAAATACCCGGCAAGTTTTCGACCTTTTGTCAAAGAATCTGTCAGCTGACTCTTGGCTGATTCCTAAGTTTGTTGAACATCGGAAGTTTGAAAGATAGGATAATATTAATAAAAAGAAACTTATTAGGAAAATTTGGATCATCTCTTTTAAAATATGATCATTTTAAAATTGTAGAACATCTGTCACACGTTTGTTCTATCAGTTTAATAGTTTTGTTAGTTAACATCTTCTTCAACGATAGTGCAGAAACATATTTAGATGTTGAACATGTTGATGATAAGGGTTCTGTCAAACTGGCACCCATTTTCTTGTCTTGAAAACAGAAGGTATGTTGATCTTATCCACGTTTCAAAAAAGGTTTGTTCATGTCAAGGAACTCATAACTATAAGACAAGATTTTAAACCTATATATATTTTCAATCTTTCATTTATAAACTTTATTGTTATTAATTTTATAAATATCTGTTGAAGTAAACGAAAAAAATGCGCTACAAATTATAAAAATACAACCTTTCGTATCGAGTTTCTTTTATTGTGATATGCGCGAGCTTTCGAAGAAACTCAATGCGAAAGGTTGTATTTTTATAAATATTTGTATCTAATTTTTCTAAATTAAGTATTGTCTCATAATTATTTGATTATGAAGAGAAATGTTTTTTTTTTGTCGAAACGTTGATAGAAAAAAAAATCCTTTCGGCCAAAAAGTGTTTTCCCCCAAGATTTGTTGGAAATAGTCAAAATATCTTTCAGTTTAATTACTGAAGCTATTCAAATTTTGATTTTTTTCTCCCTTTTTACAGAAGATGAATATCATCGATTTTATATTCCAGAATAACAATAATAAGATAGACATCATTTCCAGAGGTATATATTGGGATGTTTGCTGCTCTATATTAACCCAGACAATTTCTCTCAGCAATATATCCACGACTCAAACCACCACAGACAATAGAAATGATATTTGATAGAGAAGTATTTCCAATTCATAATTCAAATTATTGAATTGTAACGTAGCGTTACCCTTTTAGCAACCAATTATAACACCTTTTCCTTAGTAAATGGATATGTTTTGGCTAGATTTTTGAACACAAAAATTATTTTTAATACTAAACTATGTATATATTTAATACTTAACTGTGTAAATACTGTGTGTTTATATATACTCGTGCGTGTGTGTGAACATTGGTTTTCCTCGTCAAATAAAACTTTTTTTGAAATTTATAATTCTTTATATTTTCAAAGAGTATAGACAACAAGTTCAAATATTATTTTTTCTAAGAAAGATTCAGACAAAATTTCTTTCACCAATAATCTTCTGTCTTCAATTAGCCGTATTTTTAAGAAGATTACAAAGTATTCATTTAATCCACAATTCCAGGTCTGAAAAATATTACTTGTCTTTAAAAAAAGTGTTTCTTCTGATTAGTTTCGAATATTAAGAAATTATAATGGTATTTCATAGAAATACACATAGGTATTTTTTAATATCATCAGCATAGTCCTAGCTCCTTCTATCGCTGAAATTTGATGCAAATTTCACAACGCTACCTTTTCACAATTAAAGTTTTTGGCACAGAACTTATAGTTCAATAAGAAAGTTAAAATGGCAAGTTATGGCTCCTTAGTGGCGAACTCTCCCAGAGTTTTAGCCATATAAAATCCAGATGGTTTTATTTTTATTATGTTAATTTTCTTCTATAGTCTGTGCATATATTGAGGAAAATATATAGGAATGAGCTCGTGGAAGGAAACGACATAATCTTCTAGGACAGTAGATAAAATACTTTAATTAACAGTTAATTGCATTCAAAATATGCTCTTCAGATGTTATCTATGTTTCGATAATAATATCTTGTTTTCTTAAAGACAAATATTATAAGATACATTTTTATCAATAGATTTCAAAATATATCATTAACTATATAAATACATCTAATGATACTAGACATTTTATGTTCAACACAGGCACTACTATTTAAAAAAAAATTATTGTTGCTTTATTGTTCTTTTTCAAAAGAGATAATTTGTTTTGTGTTATTCTAGGGAGTGAAGGGGGTAAACAACAACATACAGGGGTCGGATAGTACAAAAGGTACTTAATTACAGAGACAGATGGCGTTGCTAGAGTAGGTTGTTATTGCCATCGTGCGGAGGCATTCCTTAAACGCTCACGCGTTCAATATCGAAATGATTCATGGGATTGTTTCAGCCATTTTTTATTGGCACGTTTATTTGTCTAAGATGAAAAAATTTCAGGGATTAGCTATTTGCTCTTGAAAAGGAAAACGTGAAGAAATAAAAACAAAGTTGAAATCTCATTTAATGGAATCGTTCTTCATTCATGACTGAATATATTGGTACATGAAATGTATAAAGGTCGGATATATGTATTTGATGAGGATTTCTCAGGAAGCCCAGCAGATGCGAATACCTAGTAAATAATATTTCAGCGGAATTATTCTCTAAGATCGACGAAGGAAACTGCTGTGATGTGGCAGGAACCATAAGTTATCAACGGAAACGGTATTTGATATTATACATATATATCTATATATAACGAATGAAGACAATAAGGCGCCAATGTTTCTTTTCACAAATAAATAAAACTTCTACTCTCCTTACTGTGATGAAAAAATATTGAGAGGGCTTGGCTCATCAGTGGTGAACCCTTCCAGCGGTTTCGCCAATTTAATCGACCAGACCGCTTCTTTAGAGCTCCTATACTATATTGGATCATTCAGAATGATTTTCCATCGCAGTAAGGACAGTCGAAGTTTGATTTATTTGTTAAAAGAAACATTCGCATCTTAATGTCTTCATTCGTTATATATATCTATATGAAAGTTTTAGATGAAAGCTACCGGCCCGATGGGTGGCACGATTGCTTACGGCGGACACAAGCGGATGCGACCTTCAAAGCAGTGTTCGGAACAATTTAAGCGAAATTGAAAAAATATTTCGGATCGAGTTGTGATGAGGCATGAATTAATTATTATAACACTTAGAAACTAAGCAATTAAACAAACATCGGAAGTCTACTAAGAAATTTACTTCATATCTGGAGAAAAAAATATGTCCTATTCTCTCGATAGAAAAGTTATTGCAACGTTTATATTGGTGGAGGGGGTGATAGGAATAACTTAATATTGTATATATATATTATATCATCGGATATTACACTACAGATAATACAATGCAGAAGCATCGACAAGAAATTGAAGTAGACACAGCCACATTTGATGAAGAAAACTATATTTTGACCGTGACCACACACTAGTATATCCAACCAGAATTGTATTGCAGAGATCCCTAACTTGGCCTCCTCTGATTTCCATTTGTTCTCAAACATGACATGGTGGTTAGCGGGACAGAAATATTGCTCGGAAGAGAATTCATAGATGAGAAGGTCTATTTTGGATAAGTCATCAATTCCTATTTTCGGAGGCATTGAAAAAATTGAAAAAGGAAACTTAGGGAAAGTGCATATACCTAAAAGGATATAAATTTTAGAAATCTTCGTTTTTATTCAGACCACTGATTGAACCGCTTTCTTAAAGCATGGATATGGTGTAAAATTCTGGAAACGCCGCCCTAACTATATATCTATGAAGTTTTGTACTCTATTTCTGTACTGTGATCTTCAATATATGCCAGCTCTTTGGTTAGTAATACGATATACTCTGAGCTTTTTTATACGTTTATAATATTTGCATTATATTTAATAATTTACAGTTAAAAAATATTCAATAATTTTACAATATTATTTTATTGTATTATATATATTATATATATGTGATATCTTGGGACCTCTGGGACCAGTGTTACCTGATGCTAGACGAACCTCGATGTCAACTCTACCGTGCAGTCGTGGTGGAAGGCGACACAGCTGGGCCAAAGGTGAAATAAACAAACAGAGATTCCACTAAGAAGCGTCTGACGTCAAGAAGGAATGGGATGAGGAGAGAGGGAGATCTTTAGAGCAAGTGTTACCTTGTTGAGAGCCAAGCGTAGACTGCCTAACCTAGGTTCTCGATTTAACACCAAGACCTTTCTTCTTTCTAATTGGTTGACCTATTTAGGTGATTCTTTCCCAATTGGCGGGACCATGCCACGTGGCCGCTGGCTATTGGTTGACCTACTTAGGTATGGTCTTCTCTAATTGGCCTTGCGGCTTTCTTTGATGGAAGATACGTCCGGTCTTGTTCCGGAAATATTGGGCGTCTCTCTACTTTTATAGCTTTTGCGGTCACCAGATACCACCGGTCCTGTCAGGAAATATTGGCTTAAACTTAGCTCGCAGGGTTTCCGGGGTCAGAAGGTTAACTGTGACTTTATTAATAGTCGGGCTCTCTTCTAGGCCTACTTCTTAGGTTTGACTTCTACTCTCACCTAAGCCTGATTAGTTTTAACCTTAATCTTCTCCTGTTAGTCTCCATTCCTTCTATCTGTACAGTTGTTATACTTTATTAGATTCTTACGCGGTACAGATTGATGTTAGTTGAGGCTTTCTATGTGCAGTACATAAGAAGTTATATACAGTCATGGGGTGGAACATGTGGTAGTAGATATCTAGACTATTTACAACAATTCCATGGTCTTAAATCATCACATATACAGCAATATTTTATAAAATATTTAAGACAAAATTTTAAAATCAAATGTTAGATTCATAGAACACTTTAAAACTTCTCTACCAATTCATGATTGGTTAATATTTATTTTAGAGCGCGCTTTCTATTAAAAAAATAGGCTCTCTTATTAGCGAAATATTTTATTATATAATATCATAATTTCCTTATCGCCTTGTTTATTGCAAACAAATACAAATACAAATATTTTATTTCCAAAGCGCTATATCTCGCAAGGGATACTTGCGCCAAACAAGGTTATTATATATTACATTATTCAACTCATGAAAACATTAGAGATCCAGATTTTGTAGAAAGTTTAGAATGTATTTACAAAATGAATTGAACTTTAAATATGATTTTTATAGGAAATCAAATTTATGAAGATTTCATATATTTTTGTTTTAAAATTCTATGAACACATTAATCTATCTTTGAAAATTGGATAATTTTCAAATGAAAAATATTTATTTTTATATTCATAATCACACGCAACTCTTTTCTCAGAAAAATAAATTCTCTTGTAACACTTTATTAATTTAACACACATTTTATTCTGATCCCAATCTAATAACCGTAATTTGTTCTATTCTTCCTTATCCTCTTATCTGTTTCGCTAATAAGAGATATTGTCTCTCTCTCTCTCTAATAAATTGTGCCATTCTACTAAGTCCTTGTTGTGAATTCCCTGTTTCGTCAGGCCTTGCTAATACTGAAGTCAGAATGGAACAAATTTGTGGTTTTCTATATAACTTAGTAAAATAATGACCCAGATCAAACCTGGGTTATTTTACTGAAATATAATTTATAATAAACTAGCCGAATGACCCGGGCAACGCCCGTGTTTTAATTTAGACACGTGGACCTGTTGGATCATTAACGCCCGTGTTTTACCCGATTGAATGTTTTTATTCAAATACTATTTGTTACAATTATAAATTGGCGCCTTAAATAAATGCATATATTAGTTAATAACTATAGCCTATGTGCTTTATCTGTCTATGTACTGTTGGCTTCCGTAGGCGTCTCTTACTGGGAAAAAAAAAAAGAGAGGATTCCATTTAGTTATTAACTAATATATGCATTTATTTATGGAGCGACCCGCTCCAACACAATAGTTACAAAAACCAAAAAGCGAGTGGGGGGGGGGGGGGGGGGGGGGGGCAAAGTGTCTCGCGCAATGGCGGCGCCATCGTAGCGAACCAATAGGAGAGCGCCATTCCAAAAAAAAAAAAAGCAAACGGTGACAGAGATGAAGAACGCATGACGCTCGTAACTGTATATAGAATGTTTTTTAGTATATAAGAGTATATTCAGCAGTAATGATGATCATAATAACATCTGCATTTATATCATCATCCTATTGCTGTTTCGAACCTATGACAGTGAATGGCTGCCGGCCTTACTGTAAACCGTGGTAATGTCTCATTTTGAAACGTCACTTAACGTGTAAGTGTGTATAGTGAACGCAATATAAAATCTCAGAATATAGTTTTATCTTTATAGATTCGAAATTGAACCATTATAAAAATAAACGTATAGAATAAAATCGGTGCTGAGATATAATGCTAGTTTAAAGTCAATTTTTCTAAGCTTGTTTTTAGCACCGTCGCATTTTCAATTACTTCTGATGACGATGAAAAGCGCCTCCCTTTTAACGTCATTTTAAGTTTTGGAATAAAGAAGAAATCACATGGGGCGATTCAGTAGAGTAATCAATCAATAATATCAGTGCGGCAAGACAGATACAGAGTGTTTGGCTAAATAGTCTTGAACAATAATGGCTCTATGAGCAAGGGCATTATCATGTATCAATTTCCACTGTTTTGATTTAAAGAGTTGGTTTCTTTTTCTTCTTTCTTTGTATGCCTGTTTATTAAAAGTAACCCCCTCTTTAATAAATTCATAATAGAAAGTCCTTGATATTCGAAAACACTACAAGCATTACTTTTCCTTTGGACTTGTCAAGACGAACTTTTTTCTCCCTAGGAGAACTTGGTGTGTGCCATTCGAGTGATTGTTTTTTGGTTTGTGGATCAAAAAGAAAGCACCATGTTTCATCACCAGTTATTTTCGTTTTTTCAAAATCAGAATCATTATTTGCAGTTTCAATTAAATCTTTGCAAATTGATAATCTGATTTCTCTTTGTTGATCTGTTAAATTTTGTGGGACAAAATAACCACAAAGTTTTTTCATGTTTATATGTTAACCAATAAATTTTTGGTAACTACCATACCAAATTCCAAGTATTTCTGATATATTATCAATAGTAATTTTTCTATTAGCAACAATTAAATCACGTACCTGTCCAATATTGCGATTCGTTGTTGCGTCAATGGCCGACCTGACCTTGAATCATCTGCGATGCTCTTACGGCCATCTTTAAAACGTTTATACCAGAAATAAACTTGCGTTCTTGACAATTTTTCGTCTTCATAATCTTCATTCATTAATGCTAATGTCTCTGTGAAAGACTCTTTTAATTTTACACAAAATTTAATATTTGCCCTTGACTCAAATGATGACATTTCAGAGACCAACTTACAACAAAAATATGCCTAAAATGAAAACTACGCATGCGCATTTACTGGCATTGCTAAATTAAATTATAGTTTAGGCCTTCTTTACAGTAAAATTGATTTTACATTTTTCAAAAGTTTTTTGATATTTTATTTTTTAAAAGTTCGGGAACTTTTTGATCCTACCGTATATGTAACTGACAATTTTTGTCTTTTCCCTTTAGCCGGGGGCAAATTGTTATAATACGTAGTGTTTTTATCAACTCTGCCTGCACATTTAAATTCAAATAAAGGAGAAAATTTCGTTTCTAAACTCTCAACACAACTATGCCAACCTCACCATTTAGGGGACTATCGTCCCTTCTTGCGGAATTTAGAAATGTCATGGTATTCTCTATATCATATTGTATCCCTTTAATTTTCATATTAAAATTATTAAGGTATCAATATGTTGTTTATATATGCATAAGATACAAAAATACAGAGGAATCGAATTAAAATAATATCAAAGTTCTCTGAAAAGGATTAAAAAATATTGTTCTAATAATCACAAAGAGTAATGAAACAATTAAGGTTATTTTATACGATTTTCTCCTTCACTCGAAAAAAAAAAATACTCTGTAATTTTCTAAATAATCTTCAAACATTTCCAACAAAACTTTCCTTTTTCACCAAAAAAAAACACCTTTAGCATAACTTATTTTGATGTTAGAAACTCTTAAATGAAACTTTTCCCTATAAAGAATTGTTTTGTTAAGAAATAATTGTTATTATTTGTTTTCCATTATAAAGGAAAATTTTGTTTCCCTAACTAATTTCCCGTAGGGCATCTCTGAGCTGTAGGGGCAGCGGATCAATTATCTAATTAGCTGGGGGAGAGAAAGTGTTTATAATTAATAAGGCGTGTAGCAATGCAACTATGTAAAACCACAAGCAAATGTTGAACATTTATAATTTCATTATTATAATTTTAATTTGAATGGTGCAATGATGAAGTGATAACCACACAATCAGAAAGCTAAATAATGTTAATTTAAGATTCTTTTCGCGATGTGATTAGGTGCACCATTCTAGAGAACCCAACTTGAACAACAATACAGATTATTTTCTGGTTTATGTGTTTCTGAAAGAATGGCTGTTATGGAAATTAACATTAGGGTCAACAATTGGGGATTTAATGTCATATATTTTCTTTGAAATTATTGTATAACTATATTTTGTTACTCCATTAACAAATTCAATAGATATTAACTACTTACGCGCGCATTTTTAATATCTTTTTTTATTAAACAAAATGTCCTACTCCTCTTACTGCAATGAAATGCGTAAGTAGTTTTCATTTTTTACTACAGCTGAAGCGCTCATATCAGGTAATTAATTGATGTTACATTGTTGATATTTATTGCTATCGCGTTGTGGCTAGATGTTCGAGTGTAGATACCCCCAGTCTCTCATAAATTATAAATTTTTATATTTTTGATGAAGTATTCAGAGGTAGGGCCATTAGCGAATGTGAAATAATTATGAAATGTTATTTCTATTGTGGGGAGATTGACACACACATATATAGATACACCATCTTAAAATATCTACTATTATAGCAGACTTATAACACGGCTTGTTTCAGCCAGGGTTCTGCATTAGAGAATACTTTCAAACCGATACCGTTTTAACAAATATTCATCACTATTATCTATACCATTATTATTATTAGTAGTAGTAATAGTAATATTACTTGGGGTAAAAATTGGAAAACATTAATCTGATATTATCATAAGCACTTTTGATCCCAGAATATGCGAATTAGCGGTCCATCAGAGTTCCATTTGCGTCTATCAAACATTGTTAGAACGTATGCAGAACAAACACAAGATATATAGTGTCAGCCTTTTCTCCAGGTATGACAAATATTTTGGAAATGTATACTTGATTTGCATATTAATCAAATTTGCCTATAAACAATTTAATTTTCATATTACGACGTTGATATTTTGATAGTTGCTTTTTCCCAAAGTAAACGTCAAAGTGTCATTGTGATAGGCCGAATTTTGGGCAAGACATACCGAATAAATCAAATATGAACATTATCGGATTGATTAGCGTGTTCCGAAGTCGAAATTATGACATTGTATTCTCCCAGGTTTAGCTCTATATTGGATCAAAGCCTCATCTTGATAGGTCAAATATGGTGAAGGTTTGCAAGTATTTCTTATAGATTTAAATGTTGTTTTGTGGGGTAACAGCAAGCCAATATATGAACTATCTCTGGGATTGTTCCGATACTATATAGTTAATACGAGAAAAAATATATATATATGAAAAAACAATAGAAAAAATAAAAGATAAGTGGGTCAGGTGTTGATATTAAAAATATAGAAGGCATCTCCTGACCACGAGCACATGTGCTTTTTAGATGGCAGAGTGCCATCTAGTGGAGCAAAAATAAACTAAACGCGCTCTGCCATCTAAAAAGCACATGTGCTCGTGGTCAGGAGATGCCTTCTTTATTTTAAATATATATATATATATATATATGTTATATAAAAATATTATTTTATTTGAATTTATATATCATAGATTCAAATATTCTGTTAAATCGACCGCCAGAGGTCATGCTTCCCCTATAAAAACTCGTTGTTGTTCTTTCCTGATGGCCGGCTCAAACCTTTTGTACATTATGTAAATAACCTTTTCATTTTTTAGATTCTTACGCCTTAAGCCAGGCAGTACTGTTATCAAATTATGTTTATGTATATTCCTTAGCTCAATTAAAGAAATCTCTGATCAAAACCATTTTTATTATTATTCCCACGACTGTAGAACAATATCGTAACATACTCATGTATACAAAAATCAAGTAACAGCAAATAATTCTATATAAATAACAATCAAAATACAAGCAGAAAATCTCTTTTTTATATTTATTATATATTAATATATATATATATCAATAAGGGGATTTGGAACAAGTTTTATTTTTCATTAAGTGGTTAATTTATAATAAATAGCTCAACACCAGGCCGAATGTTTCGCAAAAAAAAAAACGTACATTATATAAATGTGATTTGTACTGTAACTTTACGCAGATTTGATATACATATGTCATAATATATACTCTTCCAGGAATAATAAAACAAACCTGGAGCATCCCAGAGAGAGATGGGATGTAAAGTCCGGTCAATTGAGACAGCAGCGATATTCCAAAGGGGCGGAAAATGGGGGCCGCCCGTCAACACCTGGGGACTATTTTTGGATAGTCGGGGGGTGGTAGACACGACAAACGGTCGTTCAGCGGATAGAACCTCGCTCCCTCTCTCTCTCGGCTGGCTGCCTGGGTTATTGCTCTACCAACTCGTCGTGTGATTATTTCTCTCCTCACCACATTATTACCACTATATTGCCACATATATATATATATATATATATATATATATATTATATAATCTCAAACCTCAAATATGTCTATATTTTAAAATATATATATTTTATTTTATTCATTGATAATTTTACTTTTTGTTATCATCGTTTTTAGAAAGACTTTCAGTTTAGTTATATAGTTTTGTTGTAAATATGCGTAGTTAACATATCTATCCTTTTAAATCACTAATATCGGATTAACTTTATAAATTCTATATAATGTGAAATTAACTAATGTGTAATCTTTCCTCAAGTAATTGAAAATAAAAGCTACTTGACGGTAAATAATTATCTTTTTTTATCACGACTGCACCTCAACCCCTTATCTTATCGATCCTTTGTCTTATCAAGCCTTATCTAACAACAACACAAAATATTCATAACATATATATATATATATATCTTTAGATTTGATATATATATATATATCTAAAGAGACAAAGGTCGTCTCTCCCGTCAAAATAGACGTCAATACTAGACGCCATCATATATATATATATATATATATATATATATATGATGGCGTCTAGTATTATATATTACATATATATATTTTTTATATAGTTCTGTCTACTCACATTTCATTGTACCTGTTGAAGGCTTGACAGCCCGAAAGCTTGTCACGAATCCGTTCATTAAAGAAACGTTTTTCTCCTTATTTTATCATCTATTATAACCAATTCAAGAGAAATTTCTTATGTCTTTTCAACATATATATATATATATATATATATATATATATGTAAAATACTTCACATTCTGGCTGACAATACACAAGTGAAGTTGCCGTCAAGCTGAGCCACCAGCCTGTGGAAAATTCACTCACCCGTTTAGTGCCCACCGTAGAATACAACGGTTTTATTTTTAATTAGCGATCCGAAAATAACGTTCTCTTTTTAAAATGATTTTTCAAACTTAAAAAAACTGCATTTTTATTTTTAATTGGCTCTATATTTGTTTATCCAATTAAAATTTGTGAAAATATTTTATAATGAGCATAAGATATCGGTGTTTATTTTTAAATTTTAAAACGTGCACTTTGAAATAGCCATTTTAATCATATACGCAATATATAGGTAATACTTATTCATGCTTTTTTAAAATAAAGTTTTAATATATAAATTTGTACTTTTTAATATAAATTATTTCAGGTAAAGAGCTTATATTTTATTAAAAATACAATAATAATAAACGAAACACGTCCGTGGTTAGCTTTTCTTGATTAATCAAAAATGAGTATTTGGCCAATTCTGGAACAATTAGAAATCAACGAGAATAGTTTATATTTATTCCGATAGATGGCGCAAGCCATCAGCAACTTTCATTGCATGATAAGGAGATGCCTTTTTCTTAATTGATTCTGAGTTTATATAAATATTATTGAGTCCATATATACTGTACTCTATTCATGATGAAATTGTGAAAAGTATTATAATTACAATTATATTCTCACAAAAAAAGATACTCATTGTGAGAATATAATTTTAATTATAATACTGTACTCTATTCCATTGTATTAATCCAATAATTTGATAGTGTTAAGGTATCTATTTTTAGTGTTTTCCACATATATAAAAAAAGAATATAAAGAATCAATATATCAAATTATAGCTAAAGGTTTGATATAATTAAAAGTTTTTATCAAATTGTTAATAAAATTATGTTTCACTTCCTTTTTTTTAGTTTAGGTGTTTTTGAGACGAAATAATAATATGATAATAAATATAATAAAACATCGATAGAATATCGTAAAGATATTCGGCCAGTAACTCTTTTTATTACCTCGACGTTTCGACAAAAATCTATAATATATAATAAAAAAATAATAATTTTAACGCCTTTCCAAATGTTTTAATTTTTGTTTGCTTCTGACGAGAACAAAAGATTTTTGTGGAAACGTCGAGATAATAAAAAGATTTACTGGCCGAAGTATCTTTATTTTCTCGATAGAGTAGACCTAATGAGACTGAACATTGGGCTCCCTATACAACGGTTCGCTATATAACCGTGGTTCATTATAACATAAAACTGGAGATTATATTTTAGGTCCGGTATAATGGAAGGATCGCTATATCCACGGTTAATTTTGGAGAAAAGAGAGGGCTTTACTATACACACATATATAACATAAAGTTGCGGGAAGATGATAATCATGTACCAAAAGAGGAACATCTTCTTCCCTTTAATATTGCATCAGAATCATGCACTTCTTTATACCCCTAGTAACATATTTTCCTGGTGATGATAAAGTACTTCACCTTTCTTTATCGTCACTAGTACATTTTATTACTAGAGTTGATAAACAATTCCACCTAAATAAAGGGAGAGGTGTCTCTTTTGGAATGGCTTCGCGTACCAAAAGGGGCGCCTCTTCCCTTTCAAATACATTTTAAAATGTATTTTGGTTATCCTCTCAGTACAGAACGTTACTTTGGGGATTTGAAGTGTACTTCTGCAACAGTTTTGGCAAATTCAGGCAAAGGCCCATCCGTATACAATTGCCCTCAGCGAGGGCGATATCACAATGTTACCTGATAAACCGGTGTCAAGTTATTGTGGGCCTAAAACGCTTATTATAGAGCTATATGTGAACACAATAAGTGATTTTCATTCGTATTATTGCACTAAGGCAAAATTTCATCCATGTTTTCACAACTACCATATGAATCGATAGAAAATATCTAGAGAAGGGCCTTTAGAATATGATCAATCAGCCTTTTTGAAATATCAGGGAGGATACTAATATATTTGATCATAGATAAGTTTGCCAATCCTTCTGGATGCTATTCCCCAATGATACGATGAAAGGAATCATAATTTTTCTGATCGAAGCTTTTCATCTTCCATATTAATCCATATAATCTGATGAAATATTTCGTTGGTAGAAATAAATGTAATCATAAGTACCATTGGGCGAACGTCCGTTTCGAAGATAGATAAATAAATAACCAAAAAGGTATGAAATTGGCTTTTATACATTTGGATACCATACTGTTAAATAAAACTCTATTTTTGTCTAATAACTCTCGTTACGTTAATTCTCTATTAGTTCCCTATATTTATCATATCTTTAGGTCTAAAAATGATATATGAGATTGTGTTTCTTTTTGTTACACTCTCGAGATATACCTATCGAATCAATCATATATATTGTACCTTTAATTCGAATATATTATACAGAAAAACTTATAAGCATTTTAAAATGTTTGAATTATTTCTGATAAAATGTGTGAAATTAAAAATACGAACAAATTATGTGTGCTTCACGAACACACAATCATTTTAGCGCACTTAGAAGCGTTGTTATTACATTATTAATATACAACAACAACAACAAAAGCCTTTATTGAGGACCTCTCGTCCTATAAAGGATTCGCCAGTTTACAGAGTAATTGAAGAGAAGAGAACTAAGAATACAGAGAGAAACCTATAAGTTAGTAGGTATAGTGTAGTATTTTCTACACTGTGACTATATACAACAGCAGTAACAAGCCTTTTAGTGGAATCAAAGTCCCATACAGGATTCATCATTCTAATCCTGACAAAGATTATTTACATATGATTATTTACATCAATTAAATTATGTATATAGCTTTCTTTTCTCTTCAGCCGTCTTCCAAAATTTGAACAACGCAAACGCTCCAGCTCTGTTTCTCATCACCTCATTCAACAGGAGCTCCAAAGAGAGTCCCTCAAGGCCTATTTCACTGAGGAGCACTTCTCGTTCGTCTTTCAGCCCCATACATGAGAGTATATGGTGATGTAGCCCCGGCTCCATTTTTGTCCCGCAAATCTCGCATGTCCATCCGTCTGTTTTAAATATTCTGGGGCGATCATCAGTAAAGAGCACCGAGAGGATTCTCAGTCCGGCAATACACCGTTTGACCCGGAGCGGGAAATCGCTGGACAGATAGTGTTCCGGTAACGGAGTTGAGCAGATGTTTTTATAGTGGGGGTATAGTCTTGAATTTATTATTCTTGTGTGATCCTTTTGCAGAGATTAATCTATTGCGGTCCTGATTATGTAGGGAATTTCTCTTTGTAATGTTCTATAGTCTGTGCAAAAATTCAGCCATTGAAATCCGGTGGTGTTTAAAATATTAACTATACTTCCTGTGAAACCTATATATTTTTTCGTTACGTTTGAGATTTCCCACAGCTGGGACAAGCAGAGCAGCGGCAATCTAGTTTCACCCATTCCCATCATTCTCAACCAGAACTTTAAGGTAAGTTTCAAGACTGTAACGCTGAGTGACACTCTTCCCAATTCTATCCTGAGCATGTATCCGGGGGTGAATCTTGGTAGATTTAGATATCTTCGCAAAAATGAGTCCTGAATTTGATCAACAATTAATGTATGCTCATTTTCCCAAACAGGTGCCGCGTATAGCAGGGTTGATAGAACCATCGCGTCAAGAAGTTTCATAGAGGATTTAAAAGAGTTCATCTTCGACCTGGTCAGAATAGGCCAGACCGCACCACTGGCAGCAAGAGCTTTACCCTTATAGTATACTGCGGCTTGCTTAAAAGAGTTTGTTGAGGTGAGTGGATATCCTAGATACATGTATCTTTCCGTGACATTCAGTGTTTGTTGTCCCCAATACCAATTATCGGATTTTGACCGCTTCCCACCATTGCGACATGCCATTATTTTTTATTTGTTTTCATTCAGCGTTAGCATATTTTCCTCAAAATATTTTCGTATCATATTAATTTTTAACTGAAAATTGTTCTTAGATTCGCCTATCAGTACAATATCATCTGCATATAGTAACAAATGTATATTTCCATGCTTTGGCAGATAAATACCAGGTATATCAGAGCAGTCAAAAGTACTAATCAGGTCGTTAATAAAAAGTATGAATAAGTAAGGAGATAGTGGCTCACCCTGTAACACTCCGGATTTTATTTTGATAAATTCAGTGAATGAATTGTTCCATCTCACCGCAGCTGTTATGTTTTCGTAGTAATTCTTAATTAGATTTATAAATCAGAAATTCAATCCAATGTCTAACAGTTTATTCCATAGGAGAGCTTGGGGCACCGTATCAAAAGCCTTTTTAAGATCGATAAAGAAAGCGTAGAACTTTGGTCTTTTACGTCTAAGTGTTAATTGGATTAATGAGACTAAAGTAAAAATATGATCCTGGCATGAGTGTTCTTTTCTGAAGCCCGCTTGATTTTCCGTTATAATTGCTCTATTTTCGGTCCAGTTGCTTAGCCGTATTTTCATTATTGATGAGAAAAGCTTAGCGAGGTTGCTTAGAAGTGCTATTCCCCGATAATTGTGAGGATTGTCGGCATCACCATTTTTAAAGATGGGATGTATAATTGTTTTGCACCAAGTTGTTGGGAATTGACCAGTTTTTAGAACTCTATTGTAAATATCTTTTAAGGCAGTTAAATAAGCTGGGGGCAAGGCTTTTATAGCTTCATTAGGAATATTATCAAGTCCACAAGCCTTATTGCGCTTCAAGTGAGCGATTTCTCCAGTTATCTCCGAAAAGGATATTTCGGCCATTAACTCGTCGTCTGGCATCAGTATAACTCTTATGGACAAATCGTACTTGACTGGTGGCGAAGTCGCGAGAAGTTCGGTATAAAACTGTTGCCATTTTTGAATAGAAATGTTTCCGAGAATTGTTCTTCTATTTTTAAACAGTGATATTGTTTTCCAAAAACCCGCAGAGTCCCTCACCTCCTTCAACCTCTCTTGTATTTTAGTATAGTAGGTTTTCTTTTTACCGGTCAGAAGTGATGAGTATTTCTTTTTTAATAAAGCGTATGCCTTGCGGTCACCTTCACTGTTTGATCTTATGTAGATTTTAAGCTGATATTTTAGAGATTTTTTTGTTAAGTAGCACTCACGGTCGAACCAAGGTTTGGATTTAGGACCATCGGGTGTTATTACTACTTGCATACCAGCAGTATGCATTGCACTCCGGATTTGATTGGTGAAATTATTAGTTAGCATTTCAATCGGTGAATTCCAAGATCCTTGTATTGCGACTAGATTCTGTATGAAGGTAGTCTCTTTTTCGGATGCCCATTTGTACTTTTAAAGGTACAAGGTGTAGATCTTTCATGTTTCATTCCATCTAAATTGGAGTCCATTTTAATAACCACTGGCATATGATCCGAATATGGAAGTGGATTAATCAACAAATCAATTCTATGTTCTAGGAGCGAATGAGAAACTATACAGTAATCTACCACAGAGGAACCCCGTTCTGATATGTAGGTGTATTCCCCATTTTCATCACTCTTCGTTCTTCCATTTATAATTACCAGGAGGTTATCTTCAAGAAAATTTATAAATTGCACTGCATTAGGGGAAATTACCTCGTATTTGGAGTTACGGCTGGCATTTAAAGAGGTGGGCAGCATTAGTGGGTTGTGTAGGTATCCCTGTGTTCCTGTGCGCGTGTTCAAATTACCAGCTAGTACAACTTCCTATCCCTCTGAAATTTTAACTTCTATACATTCCTGTAAAATATTTCTGTTAGTCATATAATTTTCATTAGGTGGTAGGTAAACAAAGAAAATACATGTTAATATTCTGGTGTTCAATTTTATAGTAATAATTATCCAGTGTTTTCCTATTTCATGGTTTACTAATAAATCTTTAATAGTATTTCCAATTCCGACAATAATACCGCCCGAAGATCTACCCAGTTTGTGATTTCTGGAGGCCTTAGATTCTATCAATTGAAATCCGTTCAGTTTGGATCCCAAGTAATGATCAGTCCATGTTTCAGTTAGAGCGAATATGTTAAATTTTTGCAGGTAATCAACTAAAGGGAAAGTGGATGAAATCCTGACTAAACCGTTAATATTCCAGCAAAACAGTGAAAGCTGTTTCTTTCCGCCATAGTTAGTTCTTCCATTTACAATCTTAAGACTAATATTCGCTTCCCTAGCATGATCTTGCTTTGAAATATTTTTAGGAGCGAATTTGCATATTTCATTATTTAAAGTATTTACATATGGTACAACACCAGTATTTGAATCTTTATTTTTACATATTTTTTCAATCTTATTAAAATGTGGCTTAACATTTCCTTTCGGAACCGTGATCACCGTTTCTTGTTGCTATATGGTATTTCCCTAGAAATAACGATCTCACCGTTCACCACACTATAAGTCGTATCATCTATGATGAGTTTGTTGTCCCTTAATTTGGCTTTTATACCTCTCCCAAACAGCTCCTTTCTCTTCGCAATTAGAATTCTTCTTTGGTCTCTTACTTTGAGGCTATAGTCTTTACTGATGAATATTTTTGACCCTTTGAGTTTAATTGCATTAGAAAGCACTCTTGCTCTTTCTTCATGGTCCGGTATTACCGCCAGTACCGGTGAATTCTCAGCTCGGGATAGCCTATGGCATTTTGTTATTTTGACTTCATCGGTGACATTTTTAATATAATTGTTCAAAGATATATATTTCAAATCTTTACTCTTAGTAAAAAAGGTTTAATACACTCACACCTAAAAAAATGTCGCATTCATTAATAAAATTAACCTGTAGATAGAAAATGATTAAAATTTTAACCTTCATTTCTGCCTGCTATTATACAAATCAAATCGTTTCTAAGGACACTATAAAAGGAAAAATTGAGTTTTCTCTTAATTACCTCTTGAAGAAGATTGTGTGAACCTTACGATTTCAAAAAATACCTTCAAATATCTTTGTGGCTTCCTGAAAATTCATGAAACAAGTATTTAAGACCGTAAGAGCTTGAGAACGCCAAAATATGTGAAAAAAAGGTGTAATTGTGCTGAAACAAGGTAGATAAATTAAGAGAAAGGTAACTTTAGTTGCACGATCAGGATGTTTTAGCTGGAATATATATATATATATATATATATATAGAGATAATTCTACCTCGCTCTATTGTAATGTGTATGAGTTGTCTGAACAAACTCGCTACGACTTACAAGTTGAACTGAATCTTTATTCAATCTAGCAATCTTCTTATATACAAGATAGAGATAAAAAGGAAATAATTTACATAAGTTTTTTTAAAACAATTGACAAATGGAATAATTTTGCATAGTTAACAATAGGTAACAATTAAAACACTTAACATAGGTTATTTACATATCACAACATGTTTCCCCTCTGCTACAACAATTAAAGAATGTCACGAATCTAGACAACCATCAACAATCAGATCAGGCAAATCAAAAGGCGGTTGACATGACTCCCCTCTGCTTAATAACCAAATCTTTGTGGTTTTCTTAACTCTCTTCCAAACCTTGAAAACCGGGGCCTTCCGGATGGTTCTGGTGCAATCCCAGCGGATGTAGTCGCGCCTTCCCTCTGGTCAATATTGGTCTCTTCACTTGACCGCTGTATCGGGGGTGTGGATGACTCGCCCATCGTTGGACTGTCGCACTGCGGATGTTGAGCTTCTGGGGAGGCGGTAATTGGTTCTGAAGACAACTGGCTTTTCTCGTAGCCTCCATCCCTTGGCCTAATAAATTGTTGATTTCTTATCAACCTATTTCCCGATGGTGTCACAACTTCAAAGCTCTGAGGAGAATCAGCCTGCGCTGAAATCTTCACCGGTGTCCATGTCTCCCTTGGATGTATTTGACACCATGCATCCTCTCCTACATTGACCTTGGGATAGCTTTTACTATTTCTGTCATACTGCTCTTTCATTGAGCTCTGTCTTTTTCTTTTGGCATTCTCTATACTTCTCCAATTAGTTTGATAGGGTCTATATAGCGGTGTAATTCTGGGGATCTGACATCGAAGGCTCCTCGATAAACATAGCTGTGCGGGTGACGGTAGGTCATTTTTTGGTGTATTCCTATATGCCAGAATAGCCAGATATGGGTCGGACCCTTCATCTCTACATTTGATTAGTTGATTTTTTATTGTTTGAATGTTTCTCTCGGCCAGACCATTAGATCTATGAAGGTGTGGACTTGAAAATAGCTGTTTTATACCCCATCTTATACAGAAGTCAGTCATAATCTCTGAGCGAAACGGTGGTCCATTGTCGGACATCATGGTTTCCGGAATCCCGAATCGTGCAAATGTTTCTCTCAATTTATTTTTTACATTAATCGCCGTAGGTGGGTCCAATGTAAATACCTCCGGGTAGCCACTATATCTGTCGACCACTAACAAATGGGGCTTTTTCTGAATATAAAATATGTCCAATGATACTGTCTGCCATGGATAATCTGGAACTGGGAAAGGTTTTAACGGCTGCCGTATTTTTGATTTCTGATGTTTTTGACAAATTTCACAATTTTTTACTTTTTCAGCAATGTCGATGGACATTCTCGGCCAAAATAAAGATTCTCGCGCCAAACCCTGAATTGCAGATATCCCTTGGTGCGATTGGTGCAACAAATTAAGCATATTATTCCTTTGTGTCTTCGGAATCACTATGGCCGATCCTATACATAATAGATCATTCCATAAATACAAACGGTGTCTGAAATCGAAAAATACTTTGGCATCTTCATCGACGTCTTTTTTGCATATAGGCCATCCCTCAATCACATAATCGATTACTTTAACCAAAGCAGGATCCTCTCGGGTATCTTTCTGCATCGCTACCAGTTTTTCGTCCGAGATATTAACACGTACCATCTTGACCATTCTTTTGTCTTCAAGAAAAGGCGTTGGTAGTTCGTCCATGGGGTGAGTATCCCTGGATAGGGTATCAGCCACAATCAAGTATTTTCCTGGTTTGTACTGCAATTTGAAGTCAAATGCTATAAGCTTCATTACTAATCTTTGTAAACGCGGAGATATATCACTCAGCGGTTTTTTGACTAGAGGCAATAAAGGCTGGTGATCCGTCTGTACAACGAAAGTGTGTCCTGACAATAGATATTCGAACTTTTTGCATCCATAATAAACACTCAGTAACTCCTTCTCAATCTGAGAGTACTGTTTCTGCGAGTCGCTAAATGACGCGGATGCGAATGCTAGAGGTCGATCTTCCTGTAGCAGAGCAGCTCCCATTGCATCTTTGCTGGCATCACACTGCAAAATTAGCATCTTGCTTTTGTCAAAATGTGCCAACGAAGGAGCATTCCTCACGCATTCCTTAATATGATCGAATTCCCCATCCTGTTTAGGCCGCCAATGCCAGACAACATTCTTTCTTAATATTCCTCTTATATTGGATGTGGACGCAGCTAAATTTGGAATGAATTTTCCTAAGTAATTATAAAGACCCATGATTCTTTGCAGCGACTTTTTATCCTCTGGCCTTTTAAAGGTAATTAATTTATCAATCTTATTTGGCTCTGGATCAATTCCATTTTGTGATATCACATGGCCCAAGAAACGAACTTTCGTTAGACATATTTGAGCCTTTGTTAAATCAAATTTGATATTTTTTTCTTTTGCTTTTTCTAGAATTCCCTTTAATTTTTTATTGTGCTCTTGAATGGTATCCGCATATATCAGCAAATCGTCTACATATGTAATATTTTGAAAGCTATCCCTAAAGATATTCGTCATTTTCTCAACAAAAATTTGTGCCGATATTTTCAAACCAAATGGCAATCGGTTATATCTGAATTTGCCAAATGGCGTGGTCATCACCAACAGATCTCTGCATTCCTTTGCAACCGGAATATGCCAATAGGCTGATTTCACGTCTAACACGGTATAATACTTAGCTTTGGGTATCTCGTGCAATAGTTCAGCTGGAGCCGGAGTCTGGAAATGTCTTCCCACAAGGGCCTCATTTAATTTCCGAGGATCCAGGCATATTCTGATTTGACCAGATTTTTTTTTACAACGACCATAGGATGAGACCACTCTGTTTCATGATATATTTTTGTTACGATTCCTTGCTTCACCATCTTTTCCAATTCAGACTGAACTTCGGCTCCGAGGCTTGTTGGGATGCGCCTGGGAGGGACTTGCACAGGAGAATATTCAGGCTTTGTGTAAATCTTACATTCCGAGTTGATTAATCCTACTCCTTGAAATACTTCGTGGTATTGTTCGAGGATTTTTTTAGTTTCAGAACACAATTTCATTTCATCTGTGTTTATATGATTAATTCGCCTCAATATTTCAAGCTTCTCGCAAGTATCGCCCGTGATAAGTGTCTGCGCTTCTACATCGGCTACGATAAATTCAAACATTCCTTTCTTTTCACCATATTGGCATAGCACATTGCATTTGCCGACGATAGGCAATTCTGTATTTCCATATGCGAACGCCTTTAATGACGTGGGTCTGATTTCTGGTCTTGATGGCCATTGGTTTATTACTTTATGAGGAAGCACATTTATCTGTGCGCCAGTGTCCAAATGTACCGTGGTCTTCTTGCCATTAATGATTATTACCGCGGACCACTTGTCCGACCGAACAGTCTTTACAGCAACTTCATTTAGATTTATCTAGTCACAGGATTCTTCAGCTTCACTTTCCGCTAAGAGATTTCTTATAGGTTTTGTTCGGCAAACTACTGAGAAATGATTGGTTTTTCCGCATGCATTACATTTCTTCCCATATGCTGGACACTTTCCATACTTGTGTCGTTGTCCACACCACTTACATGGTTCTATTATTCTTTCTCTTCTCGGGTTTATACCGCTTGGTCCTGCTTCTGCATTTTCCATTCGAATTGTATCTTTCACCCAATTACGTTTTTCAATTTTTTCAATCATTTTTTGCTCATTCAACGATGCTACTTGTGAACATGTTGACTCGGAGATCACAGCTATCGAAATTGCCCTTGGTAGTGTCAACTGTGGATCTTCTAACAATTTTCTTTTCACTTCTCGGTCAAGTATTCCAATTATAAGGCGATCCCTTATGAGAGATTCTGTTAAATTCTCGAATTCACATTCTTGTGCCAGATGCTTTAATTCTGTGACAAATTCCATGATTCCCTGCCTTTCCTTTTGTACACAGGTAAAAAATGCATTTCTCCTTTGAATCGTATTTTTGAAGGGCTTAAAATGGTTCGTAAGCATATCAAGCATTTCCTTTACATTTGGGTAGGTATCATTTTCACTTATGTGAAATGTTTTGTATATCATCACTGTTTTCTCACCAGCAATATGCTTCAAGATTGCTCGCTGACGCACCAGCGGCATGCTTTCTAAATTTACCGCTATTGCAAAAATTTCAAACGACTCTCTCCACGTTTCCCATTTTTTCTCGTTGCTGTACGGGACAAATTCCGCCGGCGGCTTGATTCCTTCCATTCTACTCAATGTTGAATTAATCTGTTTTAATTCGATACTTTTGTCGACTGCGCCATATTGTAATGTGTATGAGTTGTCTGAACAAACTCGCTACGACTTACAAGTTGAACTGAATCTTTATTCAATCTAGCAATCTTCTTATATACAAGATAGAGATAAAAAGGAAATAATTTACATAAGTTTTTTTAAAACAATTGACAAATGGAATAATTTTGCATAGTTAACAATAGGTAACAATTAAAACAATTAACATAGGTTATTTACATATCACAACACGCTCTACAGTAGAGGATTGGCTGTCTACACCAATGCCTCTACGTCTCAGCTCTTGGACACACTTGGTAGACGGTAATCATCACGTGCCGCCCTTAAATTGGCAATCATGTATCTCCATCCTCTTCGATCTCCTTAGCAACATTTAGTCCACTGGTCCTGTAACTACACTGTTAGGTGGTAAATATAGTTAAATTGAATTTCTACCATTTATTGAATGTCCTCTGTGTCCACCTCCTAACATATGTCCTGATGTCGCAGAGCTTCAGTTCACGGCCGCCACTCCTGCCATGACGTTCCGCACAACAGGAGGAATCCTGGACTTCTTCCTGTTCCTCGGTCCTTCTCCTGAAGATGTTCTGCGCCAGTACACCGAGGTGAGAGCATCCATTCAGTCGCAGGGAGCTGGTCTATCCATAATGTAGTGGGAATACATTCGATAATAACCAAACATTAGCTACTTATTATTATTATTATAAGTTTGATTATTTACGTAATTATCAATATTTTCTTTTGATTTTTCGCCCCAATTTCAGATTTTTTTATTTTAAGAAATTTGTAATATCAAAATATGAATTCAATAAAAATTATTTTTCTATTTATTAAAATATTGTGCCAGAAAAGAAAGAGTTTACAAAATTGGCAAATCGAATTATGGCATTTTTGAGTGTCGTTTCTCATAATCGTCAAATGTAATATGACATTTTATAAGTTTAAAACATTATTTTTTTCAGGCAGTAAAAAGAATTACCTCTTTATAGGATTATTGAAATATTGTTTCTGAAACCAAAATGCATTTTTGAAAGGGTTCATCTCCGATATTCAAGCTTGAAAATGTTCTATGACATTTAAAACAAGGAATTACGCTAAATAATATATCAGTAATTCATAACCCATGGGGACATGATATGGCCTCAAAATATACGCATTAATATATTGCTATTATACAATGTGAATATTTTCCGGGAAATATATTTAGTTTTCGCGCAAAAAATAATCCTACATATTTTTCTTTCAGCTTATAACATCTCTTAATAGCCTTTTTCATTTCAAAACGATGACGGTCATAAATATATTCTGCATTTTGTGTTTTCCTTTTATATAAAAAATAATAATCCCAATTCCTTCTAAAATATGCAAGTAAAATAATTTTATTGCTAGACATAAATATGTTACTTTAAGAATATTCTGAAAGATAGCTTAGAGCGTTGTCCTAGCACGATGTGAATAAATAAGAATGGAAAACACCGAACAGACTTTCTATGGTGCTACAGGCGGTAGGTCGGCCCGTCATGCCTCCTCTGTGGTCCCTGGGCTTCCAGCTTGGCTACACCGGCTACCTGTCGGAGTCTCACCTCTCCTGGGTGCTCACCAGCATGAGGGACCGTCACATCCCCCAGGTAACTACCGGCATGAGGTATAGCCCCCCAAGTAACTACCGGCATGAGGTACATCCCCCAGGTAACTACCGGCATGAGGTGCATCTCCCAGGTAACTACCGGCATGGGAGACCGTCACATCCCCCAGGTAACTACCGGCATGAGGTACATCTCCCAGGTAACTACCGGCATGGGAGACCGTCACATCCCGCAGGTAACTACCGGCATGGGAGACCGTCACATCCCCCAGGTAACTACCGGCATAAGGTACATCTCCCAGGTAACTACCGGCATGGGAGACCGTCACATCCCCCAGGTAACTACCGGCATAAGGTACATCTCCCAGGTAACTACCGGCATGGGAGACCGTCACATCCCCCAGGTAACTACCGGCATGAGGTACATCTCCCAGGTAACTACCGGCATGGGAGACCGTCACATCCCGCAGGTAACTACCGGCATGGGAGACCGTCACATCCCCCAGGTAACTACCGGCATAAGGTACATCTCCCAGGTAACTACCGGCATGGGAGACCGTCACATCCCCCAGGTAACTACCGGCATGGGAGACCGTCACATCCCGCAGGTAACTACCGGCATGGGAGACCGTCACATCCCCCAGGTAACTACCGGCATAAGGTACATCTCCCAGGTAACTACCGGCATGGGAGACCGTCACATCCCCCAGGTAACTACCGGCATAAGGTACATCTCCCAGGTAACTACCGGCATGGGAGACCGTCACATCCCCCAGGTAACTACCGGCATGGGAGACCGTCACATCCCCCAGGTAACTACCGGCATGAGGTGCATCTCCCAGGTAACTACCGGCATGGGAGACCGTCACATCCCGCAGGTAACTACCGGCATGAGGTACATCTCCCAGGTAACTACCGGCATAAGGGACCGTCACATCTCGCAGGTAAATACCGGCATAAGGGACCGTCACATCTCGCAGGTAAATACCGGCATAAGGGACCGTCATATCCTCCAGGTAACTACCGGCATGAGGGATTTCGACCAGGTAACTACCGGCATAAGGGAAATCCCACAGGTAACTACCGGCATAAGGGACCGTCACATCCCGCAGGTAACTACCGGCATAAGGGACCGTCATATCCTCCAGGTAACTACCGGCATGAGGGATTTCGACCAGGTAACTACTGGCATAAGGGAAATCCCACAGGTAACTACCGGCATAAGGGACCGTCACATCCCCCAGATAACTTATACCCTTTCTAATCACGAAAATGTAAAGTATTATATCTCAATCACGTAATCACTCAGCACACGTGTTTATTTCCATCAGAACAATGAGACAAACGCGGATCATCCAGATAGTTTCCTATCCTGATAATAATGGGGATATACTCATCATTTAGATAAATCTTATCATCTCAATGTTATATCGATCCAAATTGTCTATGTAACGTGCTTTTTATGAAACTATTTAGATGTTAAAAGAACGAAACACTAAATCTCCAAAACATGCAGTACCTGATTTATTATGTATTTTCTATCTTGTCTGAAAGTCGCTCGATCTTGTAAACCAGGCTCTATCGTTGCGTGAACAGGCCTATCTCCAGCCTCACAGTTCGGATAAAAAATTCCCCGAAGGCTTATCTGTGCGCCCACAGTCGCCGTCATTTAAATGCGGCCTTCGATAAGATAAGTGCTTCGATCCAACTCCGATTTCTTGTTGCACTTCCCCGGGCTGCTGCTTCTCTACTTCAATTTGCTCCTTAGTGCGCGCGCCCTCTTTCTTTCGGCCTCCCTTTCACATCGTGCTAGATTATTTTAAGATTGTAAATTTAAAAATAATACTTCACAATATAATTTTGCTGCAATGTTATTGAAATAAACAGAATCATCTGTGGGGTTTACACTTATTAATCAAATCTGCCCAACTCTAAATCTGAAAACAGTCGCTATTACAGTTTACACTAATCCCTTTATAACATACAATACAATGGTGCGTCATAGTACAGAGATTGATTTCAACTCTCTCTTTATATTTTGTTTATAATATAAACTTCTAACAAACATTTTTCACTGATATCATATACCTTGCATATCTCTCTATCCTTTCATGTTGCTAATTCTGATTGTATCCCCAAATAATGTATATATTTTCTAATATTGAAAAAATCTTTATAACAGCATCCATGTTTCCATTTGTATTTTGGACCATAGCTTCTACACTAGGTCTAAATAAACCCAGCTAATAAAGAAGGAAATGTGCCATGGAAATTATAACACAATACACATAAATCATAAAATATTTATCAATCCTTGCCATATTAGTTTTTCAATAACTGCAAAATGATACGTTATAAAAAATAACGTATCCAAAATAGAAGAAATAAATTCTCAAATAAATGAATCAATAAATAAAATATCAAAGTTATATATAAATCTAAAGCAATAATTTTGACATATATATTAACAAGATAGGAAACTTTTATCTTTTAAAAGAACTTTTCTTTAAGTTAATTAATCTATATAAGTAGTTTTTATTTTGTATCTGCCACACGCTGTGTTTTTATAAACTCAATATTAATTATGTGTTATGTGTGTCTCAAAGTGTGTGTCGGTACAAGTTTCCACTTATTATTGAAGAACTTCGCCATAATATACGCTTCATTAAGTGTTTCGTATGTGGAGAGACTGCCGACGTTGGAATTCCTGAATACCTTATTGCTCTTCGTTAACGTTAACCAAATTCTTAACGGAATTATATAAACATTAATTATATCATATCTATTGAGAGATATCAAACAAGGCGCTTTGTTTATATATGTTTCGTTAGGTTTATATAGTGGCAATATTTATATTATATATATGGCCCTCTGCTATATAAAAAGCACATGTGCTCCTGGTCAGGATATGCTTTCATTATCTTTAATATATATATTTAATAAAGACTTAGACAACATATTTTAACTGAGTAAATGAACATCATATATATTATATAGTAGACATTATTAATATGACGTGGTCATGAACACTATCACATTGAGCTGAAGATCGACATGCCCTAAAAACTTTTGTAATTCCTTTTGATAAAATGAGGTTCTGGCGTCAATATGTAAATATAACACGTGTATAAATTTTTTTCGGACTATTGTTTCAATATTCACCTTAATTATCTTCTGTAATATATATATACTAGCGGATGTACCCGGCTTCGCCCAGGTTTTTCTCGAGGGAATGTTTGTAGTCTAGTAATAAGAAAATATACTACACCTAAAAACTATCAGAGAAAAGAGAAACCACGGAAGGTGAACAGAAAAATGCTTACAATGGATGTTATGTTTACGATATCAAGTTAAATAAAAACAAAGATAAAATTTGCATATGTTGGTCACTATAAATTTGTATATTTGTTAGGCGAAATTAGAAACATGATAAAACAATTGGGTATTTAAAAACAAATGTAGAAATAAAAGTTGAAGTATAATAAACAATGTTAAAGATTAGTTTTAATTATTAATCAAGATTGTGTGTGAATATGTGAGAAAGATGTAATATCGTTGTTGTTTTCTTGGCCGACTGTTTTACATATGGTGTTATCTTAAAATTGCTTGTTTTGAATATTTTTTAGATTGAGATTATTAGCTAGTATGTAAAAAAATTAACTCTGTTGAAATTTAATTTTGTATTTATATATAAATAAAATTAACTCTGTTGATTTTTTTGTATTTAATCGATAACAGCGAAGTTACGCATGTTAATGTTAGGAAATATATTTTGATGTTAAGCAAAACCTGCTCCATCTCGTTTTACATAAATGTTGAAAATTTGGTTGAAATTGATGCATTGTAACGAAAGTTTTTAGTGATGTCCACTTATGAAATTTCCATTTTTTAATATATATATATATATATATATATGACGCTCTGCCATCTATAAAACGTTCATGGTATTGGTCAGGATATGCCTAATATATATATATATATAATCCCTAATTCACCAGGCTCCGCCTATCACTGATATTTATTGGTACAGAAACATATATAATGACTTTTTTTTTTTTTTCACCTCAAAGCGCTATGTTCCGCAAAGGTAACACTTACGCCCAGTAGAACATGGATGTTGCATAGCCTATGTTTATATATATTATCTACACCAAATTGTGTGTTGTTCTTGATAAGAAGATACTTCCATATTTTAAAACCATAAGCTTCTCTTTCTCCAATACTTCTCAAAAAAATTACAATCGCCCATTTCTCTGCGTTTCATGTTGGGAGAGACAGACTAATATTCTCTATGTATTAGTAATTATCAATTTCTCTCTGTCAATCAACCGGGGCAATGTCAGATGTTATTACAACCAAATGTATCAATTCCAAAACTAAAAGAGAGACTTTACCGAATTAATGTCTATAAAAGTTGCACAAATACCTCCAAATGCGATACCATGATCTTTCCTCATCAATATCTTTCTATATATATCCCATTATATATTCTTAAAATTCCTCTAATTTGATCCATATACATTTTGACTCTAAAATCTGTTCGGGGTTTTAGCTATATATATATATAATAAGGATGATTTGTTCACAGGATTAGAATCCCCGAGGAAGATAGGCGAACAGCCTCATCGAAATATTGAAATTTATAATAAATAAGTTGATCCAAAATAAGCTTTAATCATTAAATATATATATATATATGTATATGTATTAAAATCATAGATCAAATCGTGTTAGCGGGATATGTGAAATAATTTAATTAACAATTTATTTCTAATCTAAAATTCACAGGCTATACTTATTTGTGTCAATCATCCGACAAAAAAAAATTGTTTTTAAAACTCTAAAGCTTGATAAATTCAGATGAAATTAATGTATTTCATTAAAACGACTTGACAAAGTAGAAATATCTTTCCTAGTCGGAGAGGAAATTGCTCTGAGAGAATAGATATAAATTGAGTTGTCTATATATAACACACACTAGACGTATATATATAATACAATTAACAACACAGGGACGTCAAGTTGAGTTTTTATTGCGGTGATCCTTTATACAGTAATAAAGATGTATCGTGTAGTAATATTGTAGCTATCAATCATTGCTGTATTATTGTCACCAACTTTTGTTGTTCCTGATTGCAGCACAAAAAGCCATACTCCAGCCTATCTCTATATATAACAGGAATATCTATTCTCTATATAATGGTTCTATTATCACTTACAACATCTCTCTATATATAATATGGTCGATTTTTATCAGTATATTTTTTATATTTTTCTCAGTTTGAAGTTTTATCTTAATTTTTTTCTAGTAAAATGGGATGTCATACTATTCAAACATGAAATATTTCTATATTTAATGAATCCTAGCTAATATTTGCGTTTTTTGTTTCGAAATTATTTTGAATGAATATGTAGCATCTGTGCAGAGAAATAAAAATTAACATAAGTTTTCCAATTTTCTGATTGTTTGTAACTACAATATTTTATTTTAAAGTATTCTGAAAACTTAAAGAGGTCTTGGAAGTGCAACTAGAAGTTCGTCACAAGACAAATCATCTTGAAAGGCTTGGTAGATAATATTAGGGAATTTTTAAGAAAATTCCTTATTTTCTATATAAACGGACAAAAGTATTTAAACCGAGATTCATATTGATATATAGATTAATGAAATATGAAAATATTTTCTTTTTGATATTAAATGATTAAAACTCTTGGAAATGGTTAGAGAATATCATGAATTTATTCCTCAATATTTTCTAAAATATTTGAGATATAATAGGTATTATTAACATTTAAAAACACTTAAGATTTATTTAAAGTCTTCTTTTGCTCTCCATAGATATGAATTTTGTATATTAATCAAGTTAGTTAAGTTTGGTTAAAATATGTCTAAGAGTGTTAGTTTAACCCGGGACAGCGGGTATACTCCGGAATGTTTATGAACTTGTCAGAAAAAAAGATTCCGATGCCATTTCAGCTATTTCAAACTGATTCGGTTCTTCATAACGTGTTCGATATTTCTCAAAGCGTGTGTATCCCACGTCATTTACAGTAAGACAAGACTTGGTGTCCCCGTTCACACGGTGTCCGTGCAGGAGACCGTCTACCTGGACACAGAGCTGAGGGAGAGCCCTGAGCCCCCGGGGTTCGGCAAACGGCTCAGCGAGAGTCTGCGGTCCCGGGACCAACATCTGGTGGTGGCCTTGCGGCCCCAGGTGCCCACTGCCAGCGCCGCCTACTCTGGGGCCCGGCACCGCGGGGCGTTGGTGAACGACAGCCATGGGCTTCAGCCTGTTATAGGCTTGGTAGGATTCCCCTATTGTACTTATATATATCTACTGTAGACCCGGTATTTTCTATCGGTGTGTACTACTATTGGTGGTACATCTGATAGCTCCTTCCTATTGTACTTCTGCTAATTGTATGGTGGTGGCGACACCTATTCCTTTTTTTTTCTTGGTGGTTACAGATTTGAGAATGTTCATTCTTTGAGTACACCACATTTCTTACCATATATCATTCACCATGATAGAACCAGAGATAACATTTCACTTACAAGATGATGCAATGCATTCTACCTGTAAGGTTGGACATGTACACGAATATCGAGGGTTATTGAAACAAAGATGATTATTTAGTTTCTCAAATCATCTGGTTGCCGAAAATCGGCAGTTTTTACGACCGGGGAACCAGGTTGGCCATATATTCTTCAGAATACCTTCCAATTTCGATGTTAACCATATAGGCCGAGTCGATCACAGTGATAGTCGTGAAGACCCAGTATTTAGACCTGCCGAAAATATTAAGGTCCAGTAGATCCTAACTGCTCTATTCATACTGAAAATAACTGTGTGAGCTACCTTCTACTCTACTTACTGTGAAACAGGCCTTTTATATTGAAGTTGTCACATTACATACGCTATATTGAATCATACTACAAATTAATTACCTTCCATTACTATTTTAGAGATTCACATATGAAAAATTCAACTTGTATCAAATATATCCGTGGGGTAGTTCGCAAATTTCCTTCAATGACTTTTATTAGATTATAATGAATATGACATGAACTAGAGGAAAATTATTGAGGCAAATAAACCTGATCCAGACGAGTAATCTATATAGAAGACAATACGACAGCTATCTAAACGAAAAAGGTATTTCATACAAAATAACTTTAAACCATGGAAGAGTGAAAAGCAGAAAAATCTCCACCAAATTATCCAGTACACTTGAAACGTATTTCATCGCACAAGATCGGTAAAATACCTCTTTGAATGAACCAAATAAGAAAGGAATTTGTGGATCACCTTCTCTGATACCATCCCCTGTAGAGCAGAGGATTTATTTCAAACCTGAATATAAATATTTCTGCTGCTATTTGAAATGAACATCTTGAATCTATAACGCTGCTTTATCTTATTCATTCCACAACAACTGGACTAGCTTTCAAACCGAAAATATCCTTCTTGACAGCCTTATCTACGACCCAGAAGTAAAGCCGTGAGACAAAGTTACTCTAGTTTTATCGAAATAAATATTTTTTAAACTTCTTTTGATATTAATTTTGTTTTATTGGTAAAATAAATGTCCGTTCTTATTAGTTATATTACTTATATAAAGATGGCCCGTTATCGCCTTAGATTCAGAATATTATAAATATTTATATGAATGTTTATGTGTTTGAATTTTAATTATGCTGTCACATTGTAAATAGTAAATAAAGTATTTATATACTAAGATAGTTATCACACCCCTTAAAGATAGAAGTTGCCTGTCCGGCATTCATAGTTCTGTAAATATATAGACACTTCGGCCATTTAAAGTTATATTTTCTCAACGTTTCAACAAAAATATGTTGTCTTCCTCACACACACACACACACACAGGAGAAATAAATAAAAACAAAGAATTTTGGCAAGGCGTTGAAATTATTCAATAGAATAATAGATGTCAATTATATATAATAGAACAATTTTTAACGCCTTGTCTAAATTCTTTATTTTTATTTATTTGTCCTGAGGAAGACAAAATATTTTTGCTGAAACGTTGAGAAAATAAAACTTTAACTGGTCGAAGTGTCTATTTTTTACAGAACTAAGTTATCACACTGTGTAATAAACCCAGTCTTACGAAAGTTTTCCTTTAATCTCCTGCCTATTGGGAAGGCTTAAATATTTTCTTCTTTCTTCCAGATTATATATATAAAGAGAGTGGAAATTTTCCGAGATGATATTTATCTGTCAAAGGAAAGGAGACATCTCAGTCAAAAGAGACGCAAAGACACATCTCTAGATTGTGCGCTATATTTGTCAATTCTGGTGATGAGGCCCCGACCTTAGTCTAGAGACGGTCTCTAAATGGCGCTAAGGTTTTGCATTTATTTTCACCGGAAAGTTATTTTAATTTTACATTGATATATCCTCAAATGTTACAGGCCTTTTAGATATAAATGAACATGGTAATTCCTTCTAGTGTAGACATATTACTACAGACCTACTGATTATATAACTAATGACCGGACTATAGAAAACTCTACTTGCGGAGGTATTGAATTGTTACATTACCCTTCTCGTTAACAGTCACACAAACTAGTAAATTTCACTTTAGTGTAAAATGCCATTCATATTTGACAATAAACCTAACAATTTATATTTTATGATGTATTCTTAGGTGAATATGTTTCCCTCCTAGGAAATTTATCGATGTGTATTCAAACTATTTAAATACTCATACATTGTCTTCTCTTCTTTCGTATCCCAAAGCCATGATAATCCTCATACATTGTAATGTTCAAAGATTATTGTTTCGTTCGTATATCTGAATATATTCAATTTCCTATTTCAAAATCGATTCCCATCTTCTCATTTTTGTTCAATTTTGTCCTACAATACGACCTCCGAGCTAAAGAAGCACTGAACTCAATGGGCTAATGAACTCAATGCTGATTGGCTGATTGAGGTCACATGACAGCGAACAGCCAATAAAAGCTCGTATAAAATGAAAATATATAACTCCATATACCTCAAGGTGATTATAGGAAGATTTCCGTATAGTACAAAATAAGATATCTCAAGTTTTTGTTTTATTCGATATTCTTTAAAGATTAAATCCCCCTATCCTCTCATTAATAAAAATAAATTTAGAACCAACATGTTTCTATATTTTAAACCTTTATATATTTGTAGGGTAATCAGAGTAAAAATTAAATATCTTTGCTTTGTCCCACTTCTAGATTTGTAAGTTAGAAAGGTCGTGAATACAATATGAATGCAACAAGAGCACAATATCTCACTGAGTGTATAAATATTAACGCCATGGTGTATTATTATAAACAAAAATATAAATGTGTTGAACTTATTCTAAGTTATGTCGTTCACCTAGCAGTCAGCCCCAGCTGCTGTCAATACAGGCCTCAAGGCTTGTCAACTTCTCTTGTTTTAAGTTAAAAGGTATTCCTGTTTTCTTAAATGTTTTTATGCATGAAATAGCTCTTCTGCCACAAAAGAGTCTATATAATGGATTTCTAAACATTCATTTTAATATCAGTTTTATAAAGTAGTGAATACATATATTAGATTTATTTTCTAAAATGGATATTTGCAAAAGGATATTTTCATATACGATAAGAAAAATTCCTTTCTTAAAGGCTACGAGGTTTTAATGCAATATTAAAGAGAGGGAGGTGAACCATATCAAATATAAATATTATATCAAGAAACAATTACAAGCTTTCTGGCAATGCCCTTCTACAGAAAAAATAAAAATAAAAATTAAAGGTATTTTACTGGAAGAGTCTTTGACCTTCATAAATATTATCCTACGGCAAAATTATGTTCTGACCTAAACCCGGTTCTTTATTCACATCTACTGATAGGTCATTTCGTCAAACGAAAATATTTTAAATGAAATTATAGTTTAATTAACGTATTTTTAATTCAAAAACATCTGCTCAATTATATTTAAAAAACCGTATCTGGATCTGTGAAAAAAAACTTTTTTTTTTCCAAATATTTTAAGGTATTGCTCCATCTATATTCGACCTGTCGCTTAAAGATTTAAAAGTAATTAATATAAAAATGAATAAATTTATACATCATTTTAAATTTTTTAAACTTTATCAATATCGACCAATGACTAAAGTTCTTTTCATGTGATCTATAAGAATTTTTAAATTACTTTTAAGGTTTTGTGCAATTATTATGCAATTGATAAAGAGAAAAAAAGTTTTTCTTTAACAGATCCAGATACGTCATTCCATATAATAATATTCATTGGGTCGCGTTTAATAAAAGAAATAACTAAAATGTTTTCAAATATGAATATAGATACAGTAAAACTTGTATAATTCGAACGTATTTCATTTGAAAACGTTTTTAATTCGAATATTTATCTTGGTCCTTAGAATGTCCTATAAATAGAATTTCTGTTTTTAACTCGAAATTTGGAAAATTCGATTTTTTTTTTGGTCCTTTGGGCTTCGAATTGTCCAAGTTGGACTGTATAAGTAAATTGAACACGTGGAATGAATATATAATTTAAATGATGTAAAAATATATAAAAATGCATATATTTATTTAAATAAATTAGATTAATATTATATTAATACTATATTTCAGCTATATATTATATTTAAAATATTTTATTCATAATGTTCCCTTCAAAAATATAAATTCTTAAAATATAATTCAATATAAACGAATTTTTAAATATATATCAAAAGAATTACTGATATGACCGTTGAAATATAATAGTCAATTATATATCAATAATGTATGTCGTGTATTATTATTATTATTTATTCAAGTAACCCAGGTTCCTGGAGCGTACAGAAGTCGCCAACTACCCGGGATGTCCTTCTGACCTAAGTCTTCTTGGATTTATATACAATGCCAGTGGAAGTCCAATTAATGAGGTGTCGCCAGGCAGATTTCTTTCTTGGGAGATTTTCTAGGGATGCTGGACATATGTTGGTGATACCTAGGAGAGTGGCTGTCTGGAATCTTTGGTATTGGAAGGTTGGGCAAGTGAAGAGGAGGTGGTCTACGGTTTGGTCTTCATCTTGGCAGTGGGGGCAAATTGGGTCTTCTTTCGATACCGTTGCAAGGTCTGCCTGAATGTATTTGGCCGGTCAAGATTGTTGTGGAGGTAGATCCATGCTTGATGTTTCGAAGCATTTGGAGGAGTAGTTTCGGGGTAGCAGCAAATCTTCGTAGATTTCTGGTGGAGTAATCTTGGATGGTCGTGTATTATACTTCTAAATGGGCAGTATAAACCGTCGCGCGGGTATTTGACGGCTCAGGATCGAATCCCGCATTGGAACCTTTTTCTAAAGAAAAAAAAAACTGCTTCAATGACACTCGATTCTGCTAAAAGTCCATCAAACCTCCCATCAAGTTCAAGTAACCAAACAGGGCTCTGTTACACTTGTAAGTTCATAATCCTAACTGCTTTCTACGTGCTTTGACATATGGTGTACTATCAGTAAAACTAGTCTGTAATACTAACTATGAATATCATGGCCTGTATCGCGTTTATACTTGAGATAAGTAAAAAAATAATTAAAAAATATGAAAATAATATAGTCATCTGTAATATTCATACTTTTTTATTCTTGCGTTGATTTATAAAATATTTGTAATTAATGTTTTTTTTATGTGAGCATTATTTCGAGATTCGAGATTTGATTAATCAAATATAAACATGAACTATTTTGGGGAAAAAATAAATTGTACCTGGAAATTTGAATATGTCCAATATTTATAAGAAATGTCACCAACTTAGCGACATCTTTCGCTGGAAATCGGCAAAAAAACAATTTATAATTATCAACTATTATTATTTAGAGAACATTCTAATATTAATTAATTATAATAGCAATTTGTTTTTTTTTTATCAAGTTCCTTCTCCTAAATTCGTCTCCGAGTTTAGCCTATTTTCTAACGGTTTTTAAATGAGTCTATTTTCATGGTAAAAGTTAAATCGGTATTCAGACAACCTGATAGGTTTTTTGGTTCAGACATTTACCTGTGACAGGCTCGGGTATTACACTATAAATATCTTCGGATTTATTCGTCGCATGTAAGATATGCTCCAGTTTATAAAATATCTAAATACTTCTGGTATTGTCTGACTATTTATAATTTTCAAATACTTTTGCTATTTTCCTGTTCGTGTAATGCTGAATAAGATTTGTATGGTTATTTGCTTAGCTTCTCTAATATGCAACGTGGAGCAAGCTTGAAAAATATACATTTTAATTTCAAACAGACTTGAAGACTTGAAATTCCTTATAAATTTCATACGTCTTACATTAGGAAAACTGTCTTGGAGATTGATTGAACCTTGAGATTTATTTCAACAGAACCATGCCTTCCTATGCTGTTACATATTGTGAACTGGTCTTTGAAATGGTATTTTCAATTTAGAGAGAAAAACTAAGAACTTCGATAGGTTTCCATCTGGTGGTATTCTAATAGTTTATTTTAACAACAAATACAAATCTAAATAATAATGTTGACCCCTTCTTTAATCAAGTAATAATTCTTTATTTTAACTAACGTTTCAGTGGCTTTGTGTCGCCTCTGTCAAAATATATTAGGTTAGGTGCTCCAGGCTTGATATATGGTGATACTACGCCTAGCATATAATTGTTTGTTAAAGGCAACAAAGAGTCGCTAAGACCTCGAATAAATTAATATTTTAATTATTATTAATATTTAAAATACATCATATTGAATCAAGCTAGTTTAATTCTTTCCATTTTGTATGTGGCTACACGCCGAACCTTTACAAGGAAAAATATTCACCCTCAGAAGTTTGTTTGAAGTTCGCTTAATTCTTCAAATGTACGTGCAAGTGCAATGAAATTCTCAAGAAGTATTATTTGTTTCATTTGGATAAAGGTATCAGAATTTATTTATATATTTTCAGCGATTTGATGGTAAACTATCTTTGAAATATACGCTTCAAGCGCAAAAAAAGTATTCCTATAACTGAATATGAGAATCTATGATAAGTCGGATTAAAAAAACTTCATCTAATAACTGCTGGGAAATTTATCATATTATCATCGAGAAATTTAATGTAAAAAAAAGCCAACAAATTTCTATATATCTCCTCATACATCAATTGATCACTTAGGCTAGATTCATCTTTTTTTTTTCTTCAATCCCCGCATAAGAGCATATTTACCAAAATTATAAAAAAAAAATCTCAAATTTTATAGATGGTCCATTAACAAATTACAAGCTATAAAATTTTTAAAAGAAAATTATGGAATGTTTCCCGTTCTTTTAGTGAAATTATATTAAGAAAATGGATAATAAAACTGTTCTATCGTGCGGTTAACTTAATAAGAAATCTCGCAATTTGTGTTTCTCTCTCTACATCACCCCGGGGAGATTAAATTTAATAGCTGTACATCTAGCGCTTTTCTCCATGGGGAAATTGTCAATTTTGGGACATTTTCTCTTATTACCCAAAATAATAGTCTGTTTCCATTACATATGCATGCAAGCGTATCTTAGAGTGTATATTATCGTTATTAAGTATAATATATAATAATTTAGGAATATCTCCTTCCTCATTATATATTAATGAATATTGCTAATTCCTGGTTATTTTCTCAGACAAATTTTTATTATCAATACTTCATTTCCTCTTATTAAAAATGACAACTCTAATTGATTTTAGTTATTGTTTTATTTTATATGTGATATTTACACCTTGTATTTTTAAAATAGGTTACATTCTTTATATTATTCATATTATTAATTATTGTAAATTGTTTCACGCGCAATTATCCAGATCGGATATAGCGTGTCTTATTTGCAACTGGTAATAAATAAATAAATACATATTATTCATGATTTATATATATTATTCATATTTTTTAAATGGAATATATTTTTCATTAATATTTTTATTTAAGTGTGTGTGTTAATTTAGAAATAATTCTTTTATATTAATTCAAAAATGTTTTAAACTAATAGTCAACTTGTTTTTAATGCAATATATAGGAAATTCTTTCGTGAATTCGTTCAAGTTAATGAGAAATTGTAAATCTATTCAATATAAAATTCTGCTTTATTACTTTAAGCTCAATTTAGCAAATAACAGGCTTTTTAAATGATAGAATCTTGTTTCGACGTATAGGTATCAAGGGAAAGAGAACCAATGAAAGGATGTATCAAATAAGGTTAAAAAACTAAGAAAATAAACATCTCCTGAAGGTGTAACTGAACGTGTTGATGTCTTCAGAAAATCCCTATAAATATAAATATATGATGTCGACCTATTTCGATAAATGGTGTTGAGGTATCAGATCGGCAGATGCTTCTTTCTTTAATATGCTCATTAGGTTGTAAAGTTTTCTCTCTCTATAATATATTTAAATAAGACTTCTAAAAGTTACTTTTTTTGATAATCCGGAATGATATATCTATAAAAGTGATCAATATCCACCTATGGACAAAAATTAAGAAAGATGGAAGGCTTTTGGTATCGCCAGTTGTTTTTTTTTTTTTTAAGAAGAAGGCAGACCGTTTTCTTCACACATGGTCATCTCGTGTGCCTTCAATAAGAGTCAATGTGTATCAAGCATCTTTCAAAGTTATTGTCTGAATCACAAATTTACATGCTAAAATGTGCAAATTCCTTGAGTCTCGTCCATGTGTAGCTATTGCTATACTTAGCATTAATTTTTTCAACTACGGAAACACACATTTTCTATATTTTGTAGTTTATAATTGAACTTTGTGATTTTTTTTTTCCTGAAAAATAATTTATTTGGTCTCCATATTGTTTTGAATCGTACATGTATTAATATATATATACAAAAAAGACACATTTCAATTTTGAAGCTTCAATGAAACAATGGCTTTATTTTCTCTACACTGAATGCTCAGATTCAGACCAAAGAATAAGGGATCATACAAACCAGCTCTGAAATTTTCAAACAAAATCTAATGAATACACCATATTAATACACCACTCATCAGTACATGGGCGGCTACGAGTGCTATATACTGAAGGCATTTGAAATTCGGGCGATCAGCCAAAGAAATCTGGTATACATAATCTTGTATTTGATCTGGTATCTTTTATAGATTCGAGACAATTTTAAACCAATTTCTTTTGAAATACAGTCTACTCTCGTTATAATGCCACCATCCGGATTTTGCAAAAAAAGCGGCGTAAAGCGAGGGTGGCGTTGTATCGAACACGTTTAAAATGTGAAATTTAAAGATACAATAAATTATTTATAACAATTACTATTAACAATTTATACTTTAAGTCAATATATAGAATGCCGGCATATATTAATTAATATGATAAATTGTGTTTTCTCTCCCTCACTTATGGCATAGACACGGCGTAACAAATCCTCAGATTGATTGACGTCGTCAGATGTTGCTCTCTTGAAGTGCTCAAGAAACAACAAAACTGTCTCAGCAGCTTTTCTGGCTTCCCTTAACAATGGTAGGCGCTGAGTCACTCTTGTATCATCATCCTCGCTAAATTCTTCTTTCGCTGTAACAGTGGACACCAGCAAGTTGTCATCTGTTAGCTTCATTTCCGCCTCCTGAGAATCATCAACCAGTTGAAACTCCCTTTCAGTCATCAAATTCTCTGGTGTAATAGCGAAGATGTCGCGAATGCTATCGAGCAGATTTTCATAATTAAAAGGCTCAACTGCAGCAGTAGAAGTGAAGCGAATGCCTGTGTGATTCCAGCAGTTGCTGATGCAGTTGCTCGCCAAGTTTTTTGCCTTTTCTCATAGGAGATCATCAGTAATAATAATATTATTGGCACGCTTTTGGGTAAACCAGTTAAAGAGAACGTCTTCCAAGTTACTAAATTTTCCGACTCTTTATCTCTTTGAAGAACCAAGAGTATAATTTTCCCACTTCTCAGCCTGAGTGAGAATATCACGGACAGTTGTTCGTGGAAGTGAGAAAGGCTCTCCAATCTCATTCTTCGACATCGTAGAGTTATTTCCTGCCAACTGGTATATCTCCTTCTTCTTTTCAATGGTATTCAACTCACGTTTACGCTTTTGGGAACTCATGACACGACAATAAGGTTGTTGTGTTGAGGTTAGCAAAGGATGAAGCGACTGTGTATGTCCCAGGCACAGTCAGGCAAAGTCCGGTGCCTCTAGCGGAAAAAATGCAGACAGAAAAAGGGGAGCGGGAGGGGGGGACGTTGTGAGCGGCGTTATAACGAGTGGTTTTTGCTACTTGGGATACGAAAAATCAGCGGCGGAAGGCGAACAGCGAAGGAGCGGTGTTATATCGAGAAAAATATATTGATGTAGATTGGGACCAAACGAAAAAGCGGCGTAAGGCGAGGGTGGCGTTATATCGAGTGGCGTTATAACGAGAGTAGGCTGTATTCTCGAAGGATGTATTCATTTATATATTTTTTTAAAATAGCACACAAATTTAAAAAGTGAAAGGTGTATTTTTTTCTCAATATGAATGCCATCTGCTCCATATTTTAAGAGTTACTCATACATAATGTATACATAGAATTATAAAACGCTCTCTCTCGAGAGCAAGTTTTAAATTTTAGCAGTTCAACCAACAATATAGAACTATAGCCAGGTCAAAGCATTATTATAGTTTTACCATGATGAATTTCATAGCGGTAGCTTATTATGATCACCATCACTGTCATTAGTATAGTTATTATCACTATATTACCGTTTATATTATCCTTCTATCCTGTGAGATTCGATTCTAACATATTTGACCCTTCCTTTAATATTTTCAACGCTAGAGACAAAACTTCGAATGAATAGGCTAAGTAAATTTTGGGTTATAAACAATTATAATAATTATTATAAGCGTTAAAAGGAACGATAATTGGATATATAGAGATATTATATAGTTATAAATATATTCGAAGAAAGGATGAGATAAAAACTTTACGATTTAAAACCATGTTCGTGCATTATGTATGTATATAAAAAAAAGATAATATATATGATGGGAGAGATATTCGGAACATATTAATTAATATTGATCGTGCTGATAGGTGTGTGTAATTAGTAATATTTTATAAATAAAATGTCCATAAAATGAAAATATTGATTATCAATAGTTTAGTACTTCGAAGGAAGAGTTTTAAACTTTACAATAGAAATCTCTGTTTGTTTAACACACACACGCATATATCTTTGAAAATAGAGCAATCCATAAATAAATCTTTATTTAAAAAGGCATATATATATTATTTTTCATTTGTATTTTAGAATGCAATATAATTATTGGCACAAATAGCTTTAGAGGACGTTATCATTTTTTCACATCATAACACTATTCATTCAAATAGGACAGTTCCTCTCTATTGATTAAAAAACACCTTGGTGATTCCTTTAGGAAAAACTTTCATTAACCTAACGAGCGCATGCAACCCGAAACGCGCACTATGTTGTCTTTTAATAAGGGATCATTTGAAGTTTTACTAATGTAAAGTAAATATATTTGTTTGTTATTTATTTCACTATATGCTTAATAGCTGCAAGGTTTATTGAATGATCAGGATATGACTTTGTTGTGAATAAGTGCCGTATTTTACCTACATTATGTTAAGCAGTCACTGGTTGAAGAGAGATAGTTCGGGGATTAGACCAGCTACAATCCAAGCCATGTCACTGCGCAGACAGGTAATCACGACCGAATCTCAGTGGAACAAGACGCCGCCATCTTGATTGCCTTTCTAACTGAGAGTGTGAAACAGATGGATTGCGTGGTGGACTTTCACGGACTCTGATTGATGGATCGCTCGTTTAGAAATCAACATTCGGACTTCCACCTCACACAATTTCCTCTTCACATTTCCAATCAACGCTCGACAGCTCAACTTATATATATCTATTACCCACCTCTGATCCCAGTACAATTTCACTTTTGTACTATTTTCTTCATATATATCAATCAAACGATGCTCATTTTGAATCAAAATGACCAATATTTCGCTAGGTTTGAGGCCTATCTTTAAGGTATATATAGTATATACAATATTTAATTATATATAAAAGTGTGTATATATATAAATCTCACTTAGGAACATAACAGAAGTGTGTTACGTAGGGTAACTATACATAGAATATGTATTGAAGCTAGAAAACGTTATTATTCTCAAATATATTATTCTCAAATAGCGATATTATTCTCAAATCTCACTAATACTTCTCTCAATATGTGCGGTCGCTTTCATTCCCGCATAAGTTCACACCTCAGCTTCGTCAGTTTTGTCAACATATCTATCTTCTGAATATTGTCGTATTGAAAAATAGACGCGAAGAGAGATAAACAAACTTTATTCTCCGTAACAACGGTCTACCTGAAATTGTAGCTACGCGCATTCATATATCAACGACACAATTCTAAACTATGTGAATTAATATATTTTAAAACTAAAAATTACGTAAATAAACTAAACACGCTATATATTTAAACAAATATAAGATATAGATTATCAGTGATTTGTCAATGGATACTCTGATTTTTTCTCATATATTATTCCCAAAATATATTTTGAGATATTAAAATATATTGTCACATAGAAAATTAGGAAAGACAAACTTCGGGCTGAAGCAGGAATTTATTTGAGACAAGCACCAATTAAAATTGATAAAATATAAGAGAAACAATGAGGGAAGTTTACGTAGAGTAATAATAAATATTAACATCAAAATTTAAATAACCTGTTAGTAAAATAAAATAAATACTTTGCTACAATATGACAATTTGAGAAATATGTTGTTTTCCCTCTCTGATCCATTTTCCTTGATTATTTTTTAAAATAAGTTGATATATATATAAAGTGTGTAGTTTTCTTGAATTATTTTAATCTTTATAATTCCAACCCATTTTCTTTTTAGCTCCATATTAGTGACAAATAACTGCCAATGGGACACTGGCTGTGGAATATAGATATTCAATCAACTTTTACATAAACATAGCCGTTAAATATTCCTCTCAACATTCTAGAAATCAATCTAAACTTGTAATTAAATATATTTATAATATATCATATATTTTAACTTTTTTTAACTATATCTATATACAATTATTATCTGGTACATTGAAAGAAATATAATCGAGCTAAACAAACTCCTGATTATAGGTTTTTTTAGTTTGTTAGAATAAATATTTTAAATTGCGTATATTTCAAATATAACAGTATAAATATTAAATTTCAACCAGACATTGAGATTTTAAGCTTCATATTCTGTATTAGGAAAAATAAAATTATAAATAGCTCCAACAACACAGTAGCCAGGTGAAACAAATGGCAATCTGTGGAACCAAAATTCTATCACAAATCTTCCATACCTCGCCGCCAGAGATTATTCACAAACATATTGAAGTTGAAACTATTTTGAAGTTTTCAAATTGATTCTTCGTGAACATTCCAATCTTTGAAGATGCACCAAAATATTAAACGAAGTAGTTGAACTCAGACACCCGGCTGGAAACAATTTTAGCTTCAGTTTGAATCTATATTCCTTCTGAAAATTCGCTTACTTTTGTGCTTGTATATAATATTAAACTCTAAATTTATTCAGGGAAACAAATACTATGTAATTTAACGCAAAAAATATATAGTTTAAAGATTAGCACAATAGATTTAACGAATATTATGAATTATATTTTGAGGTTCACGCTAACACAAACACACCACTTATACGTTGTTCACTATCTTGTTCTTTAGGATGATTCCAAACATATTTATTTACAGATTATAACATATCGGAATCACCAACCTGAATCAAACATTATTGTTGGAGACCATCAATTACAAGCTTTACCAATCCTCAATGACATCGACTCTAATTCCAAAACGAACCATGCAACACAAATAGCTTACTATTTACATGACTGGTCACCAACAAAATGGTTAAAAATATGGAACTGCATTCTTAAGGAATCCCCACTTGCACATGGTAATTCTCATATAATAGAATAAAAAATTGACACAAACGAATACAAATAATAAAATCGTGTAACACTTCTCTAGAAATATAATTACTGCCATCAAACCTGAATCGCTATCATCCTTGTTATGGGATCTTGGGTTTGTATTTAAAACTTCATTCTGATCGTTTCTATTTAAGTGGAGTTTCAAGATGTCAAATACGTAAATTTAGCCATGCATTTTTACTACTCACCTTAAGTAAGCATGATGAGGTCATCATCATAATGGCGAGTAAGGATTGACGACTAAGTATAGGGGTCAAGAGGTTTCACTAGTACAGTCGGCTAGTGTAAGCACCGTGATTGAATCTATTTGTTAATTATAAAGTTGCTTCAATGTGTGAATGACATCGTGCTGAAACAATGCTATCAATGTCATTACACACATTTGTGGTCAGGCTTAAAAAATAAGACGTAACGATTGAACTTCTTCAATAAATGTCTATTTTGAAAAACGGACGAGACTTCGACCTTGCGAATCCAGAGCCAGATTTTTTAAATAAAGAAACTTATTGTCTAGATTTAATTGTCCCATGAATATCTCTAACATATGATCAGATTTTCAACCCAGACTGTGGAACAATGTCAATTACTGTATGTGACAGCTAAACGACGCCCCTGTGGTCTTCCCCGACTTTGGCAACCCAGCCGCCCTGGCCTGGTGGCGTCACCAGCTCACCCAGCTCCGCGCGACCCTGCCCTTCGACGGCCTCAGTCTGGTGGGGCTACTTCTATACACTACTTGGCTCGTGTCTAATATAACCTCATTCTGCAGTTCGAAGCGTGGATATTTTAATTGAGAATAGTTTTTTCCTATGCAAATCTGTCAATTACATGCCAATTTCCCAATCTTTGGGAATCTATCTTTAGAAATAAATATCTTCCGGGAAATCAAATTAGAACGTTCAGACCAAGTTTTGAAAATGTACAAGGGATATGGAATGTAATCATGCTAGTGTCATCTATATCGTCGGAATATATTTTAATACTACTTTAAACACTAGACAGCTTTGATATTATTTCTACAGACCTTACTGAAATGCTAAACAACATTATGTATCATCAATGGTGAACCTCCCAGCGGTCTATATATAAAAATGACGAACCCTTTAAAGGGTTAATCACTGATGAGCAATGCCCTCCCTTTATAATTTTCGCGCGACGAATAAAATTGAGATATTTAAATAAAAGAGTAGTTCAAGCCGCAGCTTTTTTAAATCAAATTTAAAAAAAAGGACTAAATTATTTCCTATCCCAAAATTGTGTTTGTAAATAAGTAAATGTATCTCAAGAGGCACCTCTCCCCTAAATTATACATCAGAACGATGCATTGTTTATCATCCTCGACTTTACTAGTGATGATATAGAATGTGCCGCAACACCAGTTTGGGAAATTCGAACAAAATCCAATCTGTATACCATAGTTTAGGGCTTTGGTCAGTACAGGAGCGGTATGTGTATTAATAATTCACACAAGTTGATTGAACCACATTATTATTTATTTTTGTTTTACTTTAATCACTTGTGTATTTTCATAGTTGATTAACAACATATTTATCTATTTATAAAAAGAGCATATATATAAACTCTCTCCTCTACAATACGTTCCCGTGTTAGATGAAGAAGGGTTCGCTCGAAGTTACTTTTAAAAATAAAAACAAGTTGTAGCTTAACTCTTCTGCTCTAGGATTGTTAAAAAATCTCACGGTGATAATGAATTGAAGAAATATTAGCCATTGTTTAGTTACAATTTAAACAAACTTTCTTTATTTAGACCGACTTTCTTTGCAATTTTCTATTCGGAATATTTTTGTTTCATTCTGTGCTTCATTGTTCCCCTGGGCTTTACTCCGGCAGACCACTTTGATGAGATCCTCTAAGCCTTTTTTAAATTTGTTTTTTCTCTACACTAGAATATCTCCAGAATGACCAATTAAAAACTTTGATAAACTTGATTTCTCTAGGAGGTTAGATTAGCTCCGTTCAAGTCAATTTTCAATTGATTTTACAAAGTGGTCGTTCATCTGATGAGTCGATTAAGAAAGGGTTTTCTGTAGTCTATTCTTCTGTAGCGTAGTGTTTGGAGATATAATATTGTGGGGGGAAAGTGGACTATTTGGGAACGGAAAGTCATTAAAGAACTGTGTGAAAATTATTAATAAATTAGTGTAAGAACACAGACCAATCTGTAATTCAATTCGAAACTGATACAAACGATTGTTTCTTTTAAAAAAGAAAATAACTTTCTACTCCTCTTATACTGGAATGATAGTGGTAGAGCTTGGCTCATCGGTGGTTAACCCGCCTAGTCGTTTAGTATCAGCCAGCTTTGCCTAGATAGCACTTTAGATGAGTTCTCGGCAAAGCTAGTAAAGAGAACTATGTGCGTAAGCTTTGAGGACAGTATTGAAGCGGGCTGGTTGATCAAACTGGTGAAACTTCTGCGTGGGTCCATCCCTGATGAGCTATGTCCTCCCAATATTTCATCGTTTACAGTAAAGCATTAGAAAATTGCTTTATGTGAACAAAAAAGGACAACAATCGCGTGCTATGGAGCATCATATTGAATAAGAGATGTGTTGAAAGTACTTTCTAATCTTGTATTTGGCCATTTCTTTATTTTCCTGATCCTTTGTTCAGTGCATCAGCAGCTTCAATGATAGATATGCGAGTACCCGCTTAAGAATAATTTCGGTTATATTTTTATATATAAAGCATTGTTTATTCTCAATGAACGAATTATCTAGCACGTTTTTTCTCCTTTGTTTCTCACTTTCTCTGCTTATGCGTTGTGCCAATGGTGTTGTTTGCAGGAGCATAACGAGCCGACCAATCACGTCGCGGGCTCGGTCCAGGGTTGCTCGCGAAACTCCCTCAACTTTCCGCCTTACGTCATCAAGAAAGGTCATTACTTACTTCATGTATCATATCAACCTCTTCCATTATATTTGAATGAACAGATTGGTTAAGTGTGATTTATCTGAAAGTAAATATTTAGAGCAATCATACTGCTGCCATATGATCCATGATGCATTACCGCGCACTATTTAGAGAATATTTCAAGCTAGAACATTACTTATTTGGTACTTTTTGATTATTCCTTTATATCTAATTTACATAGGTTATTTCCTAAGATTGCTGTCTGGGTGTGAACTGGGAGGGGTGCAGGAGAAGAACGGGTGGTGTTCGAGCACACCATCTGCATGGACAGCCTGCACCTGTGGAGTACCTGTGAGCCCGAGCCTCACTACAACCTCATGCACCTCTACGGCACAGCTATGGCCGAACAGACTCGGAGGTAGGTTACCAGGGGTTGTGCAGCGATGAACACCCCACAATAGTATTCTTTCGTAGGCATTCTTCGATTTTGAATTTTAAATATTTATATTCATAGTTAAATGCAAAATATACCTCGAGTCTTCAGAATTCGGCAAAACCCAGCCATGTATAATATATTAATCAATTTTGAATAAAGACTATAAAGTTGAAATGAGGTTTAGCCCCACATGAGTAGTGTACAACAAAACAATTAGGGAATATCAATTTCAAACCACCCTATGATTTACATCAATATTTCGTACATATGTACAAAGGATTGAGTTGGCCAAAAAGGAAAAAAGTGACGAACCTATGATTTCATAGCTATAGAGGAAAAAATGGTTTATCTTTCTTAAACTGAAAAATTAAATTATTGCAGTAAGTCTCTGTAGGAATTAGGGGGATTGCCAATCCATATTTCTATGATTCTAAGGTAATTAATTGCAGGCCATTTGAGATTTTTTTTATATAAAAAAAAATTAATAAAAACATTGGAATCTACATTTTGGCCGATGATAAACAAGTTTTAGAAATTCTCTGTAAAGACAACACGTAGTTACAAACCTTTTAGAAAGAGAGAGATACCCTCTTACTGAAGAGTTTCTAATTAGTAGAAATGGTAATTTTGGAGATGGAAAACTGTCCTTTATAGGGGGAGACGTCTTCTAGCGTGAGTTTCCTCTCGTGGAGATGTCCTACACTATTCTGATAACAACGAATTTATGGAGAGTAATTTCAGACACAAATGGATTTTTAATAATTTATTGAACAGGAAGTTTTTGTGAGATGGTTGAAAGTGTCTGTCGTTAGGCGAGAGGTCGGGCGAGAATAGTCGCTGATCTCTCGAGGCTCATAACTCGACTCCTTCAGTTTTTATTGTGTGATTTCCGCTTGTGGTTAGACGTTGTCGCAAATGATTCACACCTCTCTGTTGGGCAATATCGGCAGTTCCATATCAATACGTTGTCCGACGTTTTGGAATATCGTAATGGATCCACTTTTCATCACCAGTTACAATACGATGCAAAAACCCCTTTCTTTTTTGACGTTGGAGCAGTTGTTCACACGCGAAAAAACGGCGTTCGACGTCTCTTGGCTTCAGTTCATACGGCACCCAATTTCCTACCTTTCCGATCATTCCCATTTCTTTTAAGCGATGAAAAATATTGGTTGAGTGACTCCAAGTTCTTTTGCAAGTTCCTTTTGCGTTTGTGTTGGATTTTCATCAAGCCTTGACTCTAATTATTCATCCTCAAACTTTGGAAGTGCTCTGAGTCTTTCTTCGTCTTCCAAATGAAAATTGCTACTTTTAAACCGTGCAAACTACTTCTGACATGTTCATTCAGCTAGAGCATGGTCACCATAAACTTCCACTAAAATACGATGATTCTCAGCAGCTTTTATTTTTCAATTTATGTCCCCCTAGGGACAGTTGCGCTGTCATACATGTATGCCTTTACATTTGTCTATACATATATATACAATAATTTTAGGCCGTGAATAGAATAGTCATATGATCTTAACAATGAGAAAGAGAGAGAAAAAACGAGAAAAAAATAACTGTGTACAAATGAAAGAAATGTCTGGCAATATGTACAATAAGCATAATATAAATTATTAGTTTCTTAAAAGACTTTCTTTAAGCAGCTTTTTTCTTCATATTGAAGTAGTGAAGTAAAACTCCCCGCAAAACACATTATTTGGTACAAAAGTTGATATTTTAGGTGCAAACAGAATCTAGGTTGTTTACACTTCAGAGAAATGACGGTTACTGAAAAAGGAAGCCATATGATAACGCTTCAAAATAATAGTGTTGCCAGATGAAACAGTGGAATGATAAACTAGTAGCGCCATCTTTATCAAACCCGCACGAATTTATTTATACTATACCAATACCTTAATAAAATCTGGATCCATGCTCTGATCAATAGAGTCGAACTTGAAACATTATTAGGTGATCGGAAATTAATAAAAATTCCGTTATACACACAATACATCGGTATGAGGGGACATATTTCATTGTTAAATTCTGCGGGTATATAGAGCCTCTTAACAAGCCTTAAAAACGTACACTTTCCAAACATTTTCATTTGTTTTAAGGCTAGTTGAATGTATCTAGTTCCAGAAGCTAGCCAATCAGAAATTTTAAAAGGAACACGAGGTTTCAAAACTCTGTATTGTATACGCCGGAGTTCTTTCTATGGATCCTCGAACACTTGGTAAAAATGCAATTCCCACAATGTGCCGTCTGCCTGCCGCAGTGCTATGAAGGACATCTCCCCCGGACTACGGCCACATCTGGTCAACCACGCCACCTTCCTGGGCGGCGCCAGGCTCGGGGGCTCCTTCCGCAAGTACAACAACGCGACCTGGGAGGACCTGCGGCAGTCCGTTGCTGACCTCCTGCATTTCTCCCAGCAGGGATTCTCTTACGTGAGTATTTATCGAGGAGTATTTCATGTACTTTAACATTCCTGGGTCTCGTACATATATATACTTTGGGATTTTCTTTTGAAACTATTTACACCCGTATGATTTTTTTAAAAATATAAACAATTACTGCAATGAAAAATTAATGGGAGGGTCTGGCTCATCAATGGTGAACCCTCCCTGCGATTTCCTAGTTTAATTATTTTTTCATTGCAGTAAAGGCAGTAGATAATTGTTTGATTAAAAAAAAATTCATATCCGTCTAAAAGAGTGTCAAATCATCATAGCAGATGGCGCGCTAATGCATCATACATACCTTGTGTTTGAGTGATGTTTTCTGACTTCAATTACATTATATTAATTATTTTTGTGTATTAGAATATAATGTTTTTCGAAATCTTTATGTTCGTGTTTTTATTTAGTGTATACTTTAGATAACCGGAAACTGATTCCTATTATAGTTCTTTAATGGCTGACAAAATTTGAAATTCTATCTGCGGCTCATTGTTTGCTACCTCATCTAGCTTTTAACTTGTGAGATTCTCTAATGTTGGCATTTTGTGGAAAGGTTATACAAGGTTATACTTGTATTCATCTAATTTGAATACTGCAACACCCTAATAACACTATTTCTATAAATTATATTTTTATTTTAAAATAAAATACATACTCTTCAACCTAATTCTCTCCACTTTCCTATCGCGCTGTGCATCTCTCATTGCTTCCCGTGAACCTTCCTGAAATCTGCAATTATATTTCTAAAGTGATTGACTCTCTAAATATTCTGGACAAATTCCAATAGTTATGTTTTCAATGGTTTTTTCATTAGGGCTACCAGAGCAGAGGACTCTTTAGCCATTTGAGGTCTATATGCAAACATTCTGGTTCTTTTTTTTTATAAACATATATTCTTCTGAATACTTTCTTTTAAACCTTTATATTCATATTATCGATTCAGCAGAAATATGATGCACATATGCGTAGCTTTGTTTGGGTTTCCATTGATAAAGTTCAAATTGTGCGCTTTATGAATGCGATTTATATACCATTGGGTAAACCCTAGACTTATTCTACGATACAATGAGATTTGTTGTTTTTTATTATATTATTTTATGGCTATTTCAACCACGCCAGGTTATTTGAAGAACACTGTTGGTATATATATTTCTTCTCTGAAATGATGCTTTGATAACGATGAACTCTCGGTGATATATATCATTACAAATAAAGTGTCAGTACTTTCACACAAATAACAAATTATGTATATAATTGAGGCAGAATATAGTTGGGAGTTATTAAAAACGTCAATTTATTTTGAAACGCGGGTTAGTACACTTAGACACGTGCCTATGTCGGAGTAGCGGTGGTTTTGTCTGGTCATCAGGGATGTCCCTGGCCTGGTCACTCTGGGGGAGATGCTCTTCGCCTTGTCGTTAACGCTCGGAGAGTCAACGTTTGCCAAGCAACATTTCACTGTAGCAGTGATGACCGGTGTGCAAATAAATGTACTATCGTAGAGGAATAAATGCAACAATTTATTGGTACGCAGACATTGGAGATATGTCATATTACAGCAATACCAATATTACTGAAATGTCCACGTTTTACATTTTCACTTTCCTGATACCCAGTGAAATTGAATAGCTTACGAATGTAGATAAAGGAGTTTTACTTTTCTTGTTACATTCCCCAAAGATGTAGTCTAAGCAGCTCTACAATATATTGTTTCCCTCCAGGATAACTACCAATGATGAGGTTTAACAAGTAGATACAAAGAGTGTTATGTCTCCATACCAACAATGTAACTATAAGAGGCCGAGTCCAGGCGGGCTCCACGGTGTGCGGCTACTACGGGGAGGCGGACGAGGAGCTCTGCCTGCGGTGGTTCCAAGTCGGGGCCTTCAACCCGCTCTTCCTCAGCGTCAAGTCGTCGCACGCCCGGGTACGTGGCCTATGTCACTTTTATTGCTGTGTGGGGGCTGTGGAGGAGGGATTTAAACCGTCGATTTTAGACATTCATGACTCGGGATCGATTCCTGCATTGGAACCTTTTTTATGAAAAAAATATTACTTCAATGGCCCCCGATTCTTGCAAAGGTCCAACCTCACCAAAGAGTACAAGTATTCAAACGGGGCTCTAGCACACTTGTTAGCACAAAAGTCGAACTTCTCTCTAATGTCTAGACATGGGGTGCACTTACAGTAAGAGAAGTCGCAAACTCACCACCATGATTATCATTGCCTTTATTATATTTACTAGAGATGATTATTTTAAAATGATTCTTGGGTGTTCCACACACACAAAGAGAACATTTATTTTTATTTTTCTAAGGAAAACATTGTTTAATAAACATTTTATAAATAGTATTTTGTTATTTCTATTTTTAAAGGTATTATTTATATATCTACAAAACGTGGCGTATCATTGCTTCCAGAGCTGATTATAATTTTGTAAATACAATACATGTAAACTTGATTTATATGTAGATAGATATTTAACAACATAATCCAAATAGTGATTCCTCCTGAAGAATCTAATGGTAATATGTCTTGCATGTTCACGTATCTCATATATGAAACCACTACTCCATCGAAGCTATCAACCACCCTGCTAACAAGATACTGGACTTCCAGGACCAAGACCCATCGCGCTTCAGCAAGAAGTTCATCCGTGTAGTACGACAGGCCATCCTCCGGCGCTACCAGCTGCTGCCCTATCTCTACACCTTGATGCACCTGTCCCACACTGCGGGGTCTACCGTGGCTCGGCCGCTCTTCCACGAGTGAGTTGTGGGAGACAACCTCGATAGGAATCTCAACGCACCAAACATTAACTATATTTGTAACAAGACATATTTTACAAACCATTAACATGAAATTTCTGCCCCACTTTATTAAAATATAACAAAGAACTGGCTATTCCAGAACTTATCTTAACTCTATAGTGGATATATAAATATGATGGCTCCACAAATACAATATATTATGACTAGTTTTTATTATCTCAAGAACTAAACATATGCTAAAATAATTCGATGTAGCTACTGCCTTTGATTTTTTTAACAATTCTAACTTGTGCCCGAAGTACTGAGCACAGGATATTTGGGAGAGACGCTGACTACTGCTGAGTAACAAACTGCTCAAGGAGTATGGAGATATTCTGCCTAAATATTTTTAAAAAAGATAACACACCATCCGCGGCCTTTTTAAACTGCTCATTGTTGTTTGATAGGAACTAACTGTGCTTGCATCATATACCTTTATTATTTCTTAATGACAAAGGAAGACGCATTCTACTTCACCCAGTCATGATGGTTGTCAAGTCTCGAGATCTACAAGCTTGATACCCTAATATGATTGAGTGGAAGAAGAAGACCTTTATTATTATTATTTTTTTTACTTTGCCTCAAACTAGTGCAATCTCTGAAATGCACCTTGATTTCTTTTAGAATTCTATAGATTGGTGTTATTTCACAGTCTCTTATAATCATGTATTGTATTCTCTACTTATAAATTTGAATTGAACTACACTATTTTTATGATCCAACTTTTAAAAAGCGTCTGATCACAATATAGGTTGGTTAAAAATTTTACCGTGAAATTAAGATCGAAAAATCTGCGTCATCTCTCTATTGGCCGGCCGTTTCTGCGACCTTTAAGATGACAAATCCACAATAAGAGCGGCTTTAGAAAATTCAGAATTCCCACCTGGAGATTTTCATTTCGGCCCTTGTCAGTCAAGAGGGTAGACTTTGATTTCATTATAACAAGAAATTCTTGAAATCTTCAGAATATTCCAAAGAAGTGTTCAGCCTGTAACGTAGCTAGGCCAATTATATAACTAAAGCATGGTTCTGAAAATAGAGCAATCCATACTCAAATTATTAGATAGTAAAAAGGCATATATTGGAGTGACTAAAGTATTTTATTCTGGCGTTCAGCCAACCGAAATATTGGCAATAAAATATTTTATTCAATCCAATATATGCCTTTTAACTATCTAATAACTAAAGTATGTATCAAGATTTTACCTGAAGGGAATTATGATTTCACAAAAGAAAGACTATTTGATGAAGGGAGCTTCATGAAATCGAGAATAATACCTTTCATTTTATACAAATGTTGTTCTAATTTTCGGAAAAAATGTTTTTATATATATTGAAGAATAAGGTTTACATTTTCTTTGTACCATATGTAGGTAAATGAAACAATGGGAAAATTTTCTATTCATAATCCAGTATAAATATGAATTTAAAACATTTAAGCTCCCTTTGAACGAAATATCAGAGCTATATTTATGATAGACATAATCACCTATGTAATGCTAAAAATGAAGAGAAAAAGTTTTCTTTATTAAAATATATATGTTACAAGCTTTCGGGCACCAAGCCCTTCTACAGGTACTCTCTGTACCTGTAGAAGGGCTTGGTGCCCGAAAGCTTGTAACATATATATTTTATTAAAGAAAACTTTTTCTCTTCATTTTTAGCATTTTATAAGCCATTAAAGAGAAATTTCGTGATTTTCGTTTTAATAATCACCTATGTGTTACGAAGAATATGATCGACCTCGACACTACCATCACTTGGTGTGGTGCCAGGTTCCCCAAAGACCACGTCACCTACTCCGTGAAACGCCAGTTCCTGTGGGGGCCCGCCCTGCTGATATCTCCAGTGTTGGAGAAGGTGAGGGGAACCTGGGGACGTTGTGTCTTTATACCGTGTGTACTGTGTGTACTATGTGACGTGTGTGTGGCCATAGATAATTGTACTTGGTTTGATGATTCTCGTATTGTTGTTAGGACCTATGTCAACAGGATACCTTTTAAAATATCATCAACTAAGTGCCCTCTATCGCTGGAAATTAGAAATGATTTTTCAAACGCTATATATATTTTAAACATATTTAGTAAAATTATTTCTATACAGTCATCATATATTGCAATAGTTAAAAATTGAGAAAGAGAATTTTCCGTTTTTCTATTTTTAGTCATTGTAGTATAATAGGACTCTGTAAATATAATTTTAATAAATATATGTTTCAAAATATAAAGAGATTAAAATATATTTCTCAATTTCAAAAAGATACTTTTTAATTGCAATTGCACTAGTTGAACTAAATAAATGTAACACTGAAATATATGTTTATAAAAACGGGAATATATTTTATTTGAGGCCATCCAAAAAACATTGAGTTGGTTATTTCATTACCAGTTTTATTCGGTATGTTGACTTTACAGTTTGTTGATTTGAAATGGTCGCTGATTGTATGTGTCTCTTTAATGGTAGATTGCATAGCAATAAACTATTTTACGATAGGCCCAACATTTCTTAATAAATCTTGAAATTTGATACGAAATCTCATATTTTACTGGTTAATTTTCTTTATCATCTTGATATCAAACCATCTCTCCTGATATATTCCAATAGTCGTGATATGGATAGCTCCTGCAATATATTGGAATAAATAGAAAATAATAGTGTGTGTAACTTATTGGGATATTTTGGCCAATGAACGTAAATACGCTTAGAATGAAAAAATATATATTTTATTTCCAATCGCAAAGACCCACTAATGAAAATAATTAAGACAATATTTTATAAGCTCTTAAAGCGCTTCCTGAATTTATCCTTATAAAATTTTTGTAATTTAATTAAAACGTAAATTATATTTTGAAATTTACTGAATTTATTCAGTACATTTTTCATCGTCTTGAGAATGAATATATTTTCATCCTTGTAGTTTCTTATAGCATCAAAATTATTTTCTGTTTTTAAAATATTTGAATATAAATGTTGTCTTGACGCTAATTGCATCACTTTTATCTTCCTTATATAAGTAACTATAACAAATAATGGTTATATATGACGCCTTTTATGGGGGGGGGGGGGGGGGGGGGTACTTGGCTTAAAGCACATTGTTAGAAGTGGAGGCCTTCTAAGCGGAAATTTAAAAATATACTTAAGAGGAAAAAATCAATGAAATACTCGGAGAAAGGCATATCGTTGCAATAATTGTATACTGTATTCTATTAACGAAATCTATATTCATTATGAAAATTACTGGGAATTATTATCATTTTTTGTAATTACAATACTTTTTAATCACATGTTGTCGTTGCACTATATTTCATGGAGATCATCGATCCAAGTTTATATAATTGGATCAATGGTGTCCCCGACACACGTGAGGTAATAATTTATATATAATGGTGCATTAGCGCGCCATCTGTTATGAAAATTCGAAACTATTATACACGCGTATGATTCTTGTAAAAATTAAACAATTTCTACTGTTCTTAATGCAATGAAAAAATAATGGGAGGGTCTGGCTCATCAGTGGTGAACCCTCCCAGGGGTTTCGCCAGTTTAATAACGCTGTTATATTGCATTTTCGATCTTCCTTTTATAATGATACTGATGCTAGACTCTTGGAATGGGTATTTTAGATGAACTATGGACATAAGCTTTGAAGACAGCATAATTACATACAATTATAAATATATAATATGCTTCGAGGAATCGCTCCTCCAAAATAAAAAATAAAAAAGGAAAATCATATCGACCTATCCTTGATATTCTAAAAAATTCTTGGAAATAAATCATAAATTGTGTTAATGAAACTGTACCAATGTTTTATAGACCTCGTGTGATGGGGAACACAAGGGTTTCAATCCATTGACACTAAAAAGATCAATATTTCTTCTTGGAAGTTTGAACTGAGGGGAAACTTGGTCCCCTGATGTAAAATTGTTTATTCTTGGTAAAAACGATAACACGGTGAGAACGTAAGCAAACAAAGGGATTTGTTGTCTCCTAGACCAATACCAGGAAGTGAGAAATATTATTGAATCGGAGGGTTTTAACTTATTGGCTTTCTATATGTAAATACTCTCCAAGATAAACGAAATGTTTTGAGCGGTATTTTGTTTGTGTGTAGCGCATTGTAAGTGGGATGTTTTGTAAATGAAAATGTAATTTGTAACCGCAAACCAAGAAAAAAGAACGCAATAGGCGGGAAAGCACTATAGGCGGATGATGTTTTTTTTTTTTTTTTTTTTGCAGATAATAATTGCATGTGTGTATGTGGATTCAAATGTTCGTACACTTATTGAAAACAAAAATATATAAATTGTATATTTATTGTCAAACTGGCTAAATTTCATTTTACCAGCGAGTTTAACCACCAGTGAAACCACGAACGCGTTTCGAGCTGTTGGCCCTCGTCAGCGTGGTGTAGAATGTACCTCTGGTGCCAAAATATTTTTGGTCGTAGAGGTACAGTCTGCATCACGCTGACGAGGGCCAACAGCCCGAAACGCGTTTGTGGTTGACTTTTCTTGATTTATCCAGAAAATGGGTTTGACAAATATCAGGGAACAAGTTAAATCAATGTTTAGTTTATTTCTGTTCCACTAGATGGCGCTCTGCCATCTAATAAGTTCATGTGAACGTGTTTTTTTTTATATTTTAATACCAAACACCTGACCTTTTTTATTTTTTTTTTTTTTCACATAATAATATATATGGAAAATTTTCCGGGAGGAAATTAATCCATGGAAGCAATGGTCGCCTCTCCCGTCAAAATAAACGTCAGAAACTGACGCCATCTATTGACCGTCGCCGCAACTAGCGGCATCGGGTCGGGGACAAAGCCACAACACCAACTTTGGCAAACTGATAAGCGTCCACCTAGAGACCATGGTTTCGGGCTAATGGCCCTCGTCAGTCTAGGGCGGACTTTATTCCATGAGATCCACACGGGATCTAATGGAATCCTCACAATCTACCAAATAGGTGTTTTGCTGGCAATGTGGCTGGGCCAAGCCACACTTTGGCCCAGCCACATTGCCAGCAAAACACCTATTTGGTAGATTGTGAGGATTCCATTAGATCCCGTGTGGATCTCATGGAATAAAGTCCGCCCTAGACTGACGAGGGCCATTAGCCCGAAACCATGGTCTCTAGGTGGACGCTTATCAGTTTGCCAAAGTTGGTGTTGTGGCTTTGTCCCCGATCCGATGCCGCTAGTTGCGGCGACGGTCAATAGATGGCGTCAGTTTCTGACGTTTATTTTGACGGGAGAGGCGACCATTGCTTCCAATAATATATATGTGTAAATTACAAAAAAAAAATAGAAAAAAAGGTCAGGCATATGCCCTATTTTTTATAATAATATATTTCAAGATATTTGTATAATATATGCATCTTATAATACTAAATTCTATAAAATTTCATGCAAGACACATTATACTCTCAAAAATATTCAATTTTTTTGGTATAAAAAGGCACTTTACGAAGCTGTTATAAAATTGTTTTCGTAGAAAATGTACCTTTGATTTATTAAACTCACACCTTTGTTATTTGTGCCCAGGGTGCCGAGTCCGTTTATGCATACTTCCCTTCTGGTATCTGGTACGACCTGTACACGGTAGGTGTTTTTTCTGGTTCTTTATTTTTTCTTAAATGATATACACGTATTATGCTCTTGTTGTTCAATCTCTATATCTTGTTCTTAGTATATTATTTTCATATATTTTCAATGTATTTTATTTTCTTAAATAGTATATACATCTAGAAGAGACATGGTGGTATAATGCCATTGTCTTGTACATTTACGTTTCTGTCAACCATATCTTAGAATTAAGTATATCAGACATGACGTAGTATTGTATCCTTATATCCCTAGTTACGTCATGTTGAGTACCTATACAGCGCTAACCAAAGATCTACAAACACGACAATGTTGTTACAGGGGGAACCGCTGCACAGCGAGGGCCAGTGGGAGAACCTGCCCGCCCCGCTCTATCTCTCGGGCAGGCCGGTACATCTCCACGTGCGGGGCGGGCACGTACTGCCGGCGTACCAGCGGGCCCACAACACCACGGCGGCCAGGTACCTCTTACTCTATCATCACCTTACTGTTTGAACAAGACCTAATTGGTTACAGAATCATTGTTATATGGCCACCTGATAACATATTCGGGAAAGTTTTAACCAACAATAATGAAGCTAGAGGTTGTCTCGCTGGCATTCATAGTTCTTAAAATAACCCACTTCGGTCAGAAGAGCTTTTATTTTTCCAACATTTCGACAAAGTAAAGACTCTTCTGGCCGAAGTGTCTGTTATTATAAGAACAATTATGAGACAAATTTACAAAAATAAAAAAATATTTTACAAAATTATTATTCTTATTAACCAGTGTCTGATAGACGGATTCAGTCCCTATTATATTTCATCTTCCTGTATTTGAGTAAAAAGAAGATTAATGGTAATAATAATTCTATCCTAGTGTTTTATAACTTTATGTCTTTGAACTGCTATCTATTCGCTTCTCTAGAGACAGAGGCTGTTAGCAGTCCATTCTAACACCAAGACCAAATCTAGAAATGTTGATGAATAGGCATTGACTTTTGATTCTGATCAAAGGATTTAATTTATATTGCCTTGTTTATTATACTATATATAAAACTAGATAAATAAACGCCACATAGATAGATATAGATAAACATTTTTCCAGTAAGAAATTAATCTGTGGCGACCGCACTTTGCTTCAGCGAACTGGGACAAAGCTTCAAAACACATACGGGCAGAAGCTTGGCAAGCACGTGTTGGGAGAACACTTCACTACGCATGCGCGGGCGTCATCCAGAACTTTCTAGCGGCTGGCTTCTTCCGACACACTTGATCTGGCGACTCAGCGGTAAACAACAAGGCTAAAGCCGGCGGCCGTTATTTCAACCGTTGTTTCTTTTCTCTTTATAATTTCTTGCTTTAAATAAATTAATTTTAATTTTATCAGCAGCCTTTCCACAAGCCACACCATCACGCAACAACCATCCTACAAAATTGGTGAGCCGGACGACTCGAATGAAGAATTAACGGCCAACGTCAAGGGCAAATCAAGGAAGCTCAAACATTCACGATGGAACTCACCCCATCTCAAATATCAAAACTGATTTTTCGAGCTCCACCCTTCTTGCCCAAAGACATTCCATTGTGGCTCAACCAACTGGAAGCTGCCTTTAATTTTGCAAACTTCGCCAGCGACGACGATTTCAAGTATAACACAATAATCGTTAATTTGGATAGACTGGCTCTCATCTGCGTCTTCGACATTGTAGAGAACCCACCAGTTTCAGGAAAATATGCGGCGCTCAAAGAACGACTTCTCCTGCGATTTGGCAGGTCACGCCAGGTACGAACAGCTCAAGTCTCAGAAACTAAGCCCATTGCTGATCAGAGACCCTCGATTATCCTGGTTGAATTCTCCAAGCCACCTCCATCTCAGCACTGTGATTCCTGTACTCCCACCTCCAATAGCTTCCAACACCTGGAGCAGACGGATTTACCCCGTGACATGAATGTTACAACAACTGCCCCGGTGACTACAGTCCATAACGTTGAAGACAACAACTCAAGCTCCACCTTGACTTCCCCCAACAGCTCTCTGAGTAACTCTTCATCCCTGGACTCTTTATCGTTCTGCTCCAACCCTCCTTCAAACACCATCTCGTGCCCCCCTGAAACTGTTTTCTCCACCCCAGTGCACAGTGACAATCCCTTGCCCCAGCAACCGCCGTCTCATGAAGAGCCCTTGCCCCAGCAGCCGCCGTCTCATGAAGAGCCCTTGCCTCCATCTTGCGAGCAGAAACATCTACTCTCCCTAGAAGAAACCAATAACGCTGCTGCAACGACTCCTCTCCACTTGCAGCCCGCCCAAACTACGGTAACACAACCTCTCCAACCTCAAAACTCTCTCCAACAGTCATCACCTCCCATTGAAGCAAGAGTCACTACTTCCCCAATACCAATAGCTCCTCAGGTACTCTCGGCGACTACACCCATCGCTGAGCAACCCATCGTGTCCCTGCAAGCTAACAAGATGGTCGCCACCCATTACATCAGGACAACATTTGAAAAGGACAGGTGCCTCCCTCAAGCCCCCAAGACCAGATCCCAACCCAACAAGGCACCCTACCAAGAGTTCCCTCTACGACTACATAGGATCTTTAAAGATCCTACTGGAGGGGGAGTAGTGTGGCGACCGCACTTTGCTTCAGCGAACTGGGACAAAGCTTCAAAACACATACGGGCAGAAGCTTGGCGAGCACGTGTTGGGAGAACACTTCACTACGCATGCGCGGGCGTCATCCAGAACTTTCTAGCGGCTGGCTTCTTCCGACACACTTGATCTGGCGACTCAGCGGTAAACAACAAGGATAAAGCCTGCGGCCGTTATTTCAACCGTTGTTTCTTTTCTCTTTATAATTTCTTGCTTTAAATAAATTAATTTTAATTTTATCAGCAGCCTTTCCACAAGCCACACCAGCACATCACAACAACAATCCTACAAATCTATTAAAATAAAGGTCGCCTCTCCCGTCAAATTAAAAAAACTAAGCGCCATCTATTGATTGTCTCTACAAACTAGCGGATTCAAGTTGGTGACAAAGCCACAACATCAGTTTTGGCAAACTGAGACGCTTCTCACATTGCCAATGCTTGTGTTGTGGATTTGTCACCGACCTGAGGCCGCTAGTTTGCGGAAACAATCAATAGATGGCGCTTTGTTTTAGCGTCTATTTTGACGGGAGAGGCGACCTTTATTTTATAGATAAATAAATTTCTTATATTGTAAAATTACATCTCGATAATTCAACTCTCATTACGTTTTTTGTACAATACTGACTCACTTTACCTTTTAGTAGGACGTCAATCCACATAGTTGAAGATGTGTAACCACGGCTAACTATATCAAAAGCAACAAATTGTTATACTTGTCGAAATATATAAACAAATCGTTATAAATCATTCGTGATATCTAGACGTCTACTGTATAGAAGCCTTGTTTTGTCGTAGACTGTTATGTATCGTAGGATTTGTGGTCCGAGTGGATACTTTCTTCGATCTATTTACTTCAGAATTAGATCACATAAGAAATATTTTGGAACTTTGTTTGTTATATTATTCGATAATATATTACTTGGTATCAAATAAATAACTAGCCGAATACTTTCTTCCTACTCCTCCACTTTTTCGAAATTTGCAGCCATGGGCCATTCACCTAAACAAATAATAATCTTAGAGGGCTACAGGTCTGGAGAATACGGTGGGTGCGGCAAGAGAGCCAGTATTGTGATGGTGTCCTGTACGGAGCATTATCGCGCTGTGCGTGGGATTCAAATTGACCACAGAGTATAATTAGAATTATTTGGTTCAATATTTTTTAATTATAAAGGCGGCACATTTTTATATAGAGGTCAATTTTTAAAATATAAATATGTGTATATTATAAAGGCAACTTTATAAATTCTAATATTCAAAGTCGTTTATAAATTATTGAATTAAGAACTTCCTGATTTTTATCTCTCGACTGCATATTTACATACCAAGTTCAATGATATTGAAATGATGATTTTATATATTTTTATAAATCGTCTTAATTTCCTTTGTATACATTTTTTGTATAGTGGTTCTTTACTGTTTGTTTTTCCCTTCTTAACAATAATACACGTATGTATTGTACTTGTATGTTCAGAAACAAGGTCATTGTGAAGTAGCATTCAGTTAGTAGTTTCCTTGTGATGTTACAATTAGTCTACCAGTCTAACTTACTGGCTAAAACCCCTTGAAACGCTGATTAGAAACTTATTTGAAATCAAATATGGTTTTATTATTGGTTTTATGGACAGAGTGTTACTAGAGTTATTGTGCAGTCACCAAGGACCTCTCAAGTTGTTCGTGGCCCTGAACTCATCGCTACAAGCCGAGGGGATCCTGTACTGGGACGACGGAGTCACCACAGGTATATAGCCACCGGCCTTTACTTCATTCTAACATTGATATCATTCGTTCATTTGTGACTGCAGATGCCTATGAAAGTGGAAAGTTCATTTTGGTCACCATCAGTGCTACTAACGTAAGTACAAATTCTCAGCGGGAAGATTCTGCTGATACGACAATGGTTCATTTATACGTAGGATTAGCAGTCAGGGAAAATATATATTCTTGGAATATCTATCACAACTCGATTTATCTATTAGATATTCAGTCTAGTAACCTAAGATATTCACTTGAAAACACATATACGCAAATATTCAATGCTTCGATAAAGTGTAAGTGAATTATATACTTAAAATACTAGGATAGAACATCGTCGGATGGTATTTTGTCGCGAAATTATATCAAAAATATAAAAAGCTCCACTTCAATGTGATATTCACTTAAAAGGCAAGAAACAGCAATTTTCTGGCTGAGATATCGGCCTTACAAGTCTGTCAAACCTAATGTTCTGGCACATTAAATATCAGAACATGTTAATCTGTATATACATTCAAGCCGGGAGGATGATGGGCCTGTCGAGGAATGATTAACCAGTGATGTTCAGGGCCGAGTGGAGACACAGGGCCATTCCGTGGCCGACCTCGACACCAGCATGGCCTACGTTCAGGCCGTGAGGGTGGCCGAGGAATGACTGACTGGTGATGTGCAGGGCCGAGTGGAGACACAGGGCCATTCCGTGACCGACCTCCACACCAGCATGGCCTACGTTCAGGCCGTGAGGGTGGCCGAGGAATGACTGACTGGTGATGTGCAGGGCAGAGTGGAGACACAGGGCCATTCCGTGGCCGACCTCGACACCAGCATGGCCTACGTTCAGGCCGTGAGGGTGGCCGAGGAATAACTGACTGGTGATGTGCAGGGCCGAGTGGAGACACAGGGCCATTCCGTGACCGACCTCCACACCAGCATGGCCTACGTTCAGGCCGTGAGGGTGGCCGAGAAATGACTGACTGGTGATGTGCAGGGCCGAGTGGAGACACAGGGCCATTCCGTGGCCGACCTCGACACCAGCATGGCCTACGTTCAGGCCGTGAGGGTGATGGGGCTGCCGAGGAGGCCGCTCGACATCCGCATCGACTCCAGCTACCTGCTCTCCCCCAGGCAGTGGCTGTGGAACCAGACCTTCAGGGTACCTCGAACTTCCTCTCATAAAAAAATATGGCTGAACATTTACAAACATACTCGTTCTTAATAATAGGTTTTCAAACATTGGGAATCTTAAATCACCTTCCATCTACCTGATTCTATTTTGTCTTTTTCACATATGCTCATTTGAAACTATCATTTCAAATTATATTATTAGTTTGAGATCACAATACCACAACGAGAGCGATATAGTTTAGCTTTCAAATCTACATCATATTCATTTCATTAATTGTGTAAATACTTCTTATATGATGAAGTTAATTTCACCAAAAAAAAAAAAATACATATGGCGCTATTAGTTCTGTTTGCTGATAGCTTGGCTTACTTTCAAGGCGACAGTGTTCCCGGTGAATTTATGAATGTCACCATAAGTTCTACAATCGTTTTTTCAAGAGCTAAGCAAACAAAAATGACTGCACTAGTTTAACTAAGAGATATCCCGTTTCTTGTCTGGCTCAAGGATTCTCTCCTCGATTTCTAAAAACTAAGAGAAGTTAAATACCCATTTAAATATGTGTGTTTAAATAGTTAGTATATAATGGTGTGTGTGTGTTGCCCTTGTGATGCTTTTACCAGTAAATTGAGTCTATATTATAAATGACTTTTATATTTTTACAAATAAATTATTCTGTGGTGAACCCCTTTTCCCCAATGGTTTCACCAGATCAACATACCTTTGGCCATGTCCTCACAATATTTTTTTTTCACCATAATAAGAAAGGTGTTAAATTAAACAGACGAAACCGTTGGGAGGGTTTACCACTGATGAGCCAGGCTCTTCTAATAATATTTAATCGGAGTAAGGACGTTGTTTCATTCGTAAAAAAAAAAAAGAAATTCGTGTAAAATAATTTACCCTATATACGAAGAAAGGGTCTAGAAAATCTAAATAAATATATTAGTTCAGAATGTATCATATTTATATTATGTTCAAACTATACCATGCCAGCATTGTTCCCATTTAAAGCTCACGCTACACATTCGCAGTTGTAATGATTTCAATGTAAATCTAAAAAAACAGTAATTTCATTAACGTCAAGAAATTTGTCTACAACAATCTCTTCCGAACATCATCTTTATCTTATTCTAGGAGAGAGTCCTATAATACACACATCTCTAATGTTGTTTGTTGAAACCGTTTACTCCCAACGAGTCAGTACTCAGCATCACCAGTTAACTCAAGCATTTCACAAATAACCAGCAACATTATAACAAGCAAGCTTCCTTCCAAGCGAATGTCTCATCAACGGTCCTAATCACATTGGCTAGACCCCTTGAAGTGTCATTCACCTGCAAGCTCGGCCTTTATGAACACATTGCTTTTTATTTACATCAGAAATAGTACAAAGGTGAACTTATACTGGGATAATGCGGATAAATTAGAGAAAGGGATCTCCCCTGATCGTACAACTGAAAGTTGGTGATGGTTGCGCCAATTTATTTCGACAGATGGCTTTGTTAGGTTTTCTTGATTTCTAAAAACAAAGTACTTGGTCTTTAATATGAAATAATTAGAATCAGCGATTAGTTTATATTTTTTCTGACAAATGGCTTGAGCCATCAACAAATTTCAGTTGCATGATCAGGAGATGCCTTTTATATTTTTTCAATTGGTCTACCAATTCTTTTAGCAATTTTTAATTCGTAGCTAAGTACAAATTAAATCTAACTCGGCTGTTTAGCAAAATGGAATTTAACCCAGCCTAAAGAGGTTTGTATTTAGAACATTGAGAAACTTGTTTAATAAGAGAAGCTCTAACATGGAATTGATTTTTAAAATTGAACTAGGTTCGACCTCGCTATCGAATGGATTATTATGTGCATTTCTCCTCTATTACTGACATCTGTGTGTATCATCAGTTCTGAGCTAACAGCGATGGGTCGCAGGTCCTGGACATCTTCAGCGTCCTCATCCCACTCACCCGACGCACAGTGATCGAGTGGACGGAGGAGTGACCTCCATTTTTACTGTACATAGAAGAGAGATATATTTATACTGATGTACATAGTACAAATACATCTACACTAGAGTTTGACTCGCGTGGCCTCTTCTCTTCTTTTACTCACCACTCACAAGTATAGTCACAGGTTGTAGAACAGGCACAAAGGTGGACGACGGCGTGCCCGTCCAAATGATGATATTAATGCATTTTTAAATTTCAAGACTTCGAGTTTATACAGTACACGGTGGAACTACGCCTGAGTGACTTATTTGAAGACTTGGATCCTCTTGGACTCTTCTGGAGGTGGCCTCTGATTGGAAGAGTATATGTTATTTTATGTTCACGTATTTTTCATAAATAGTTACTTATTAATTACACCGTGAATTTACAGAAGTATTTTAAATATTATATATTATAATAATATTATATATTTATATTTATAATCTATATTAATAAAATGGAAATTTCATAAGTGGACATCACTAAAAACTTTCGTTAGAATGCATCAATTTCAACCAAATTTTCAACATTTATGTAAAACGAGATGGAGCAGGTTTTGCTTAACATCAAAATATATTTCCTAACATTAACATGCGTAACTTCGCTGTTATCGATTAAATACAAAAAAAAATCAACAGAGTTAATTTTATTTATATATATAAATACAAAATTAAATTTCAACAGAGTTAATTTTTTTACATACTAGCTAATAATCTCAATCTAAAAAATATTCAAAACAAGCAATTTTAAGATAACACCATTATGTAAAACAGTCGGCCAAGAAAACAACAACGATATTACATCTTTCTCACATATTCACACACAATCTTGATTAATAATTAAAACTAATCTTTAACATTGTTTATTATACTTCAACTTTTATTTCTAATTTGTTTTTAAATACCCAATTGTTTATCATGTTTCTAATTTCGCCTAACAAATATACAAATTTATAGTGACCAACATATGCAAATTTTATCTTTGTTTTTATTTAACTTGATATCGTAAACATAACATCCATTGTAAGCATTTTTCTGTTCACCTTCCGTGGTTTCTCTTTTCTCTGATAGTTTTTAGGTGTAGTATATTTTCTTATTACTAGACTACAAACATTCCCTCGAGAAAAACCTGGGCGAAGCCGGGTACATCCGCTAGTAATATTATAATATTAAATATTTATATTTCAGTTTATTACGCATGTGGTGAACTGTTCAACTCGTTCTATATAGCGTTATGGGAAAGACAGATGTAGAAATTAGGTTTTAGAGTCTCTTTAACGGCGATTAAAAGAATATACCAGGAATTCCACAAAGAAATACACCGAATGTTGGAGGTATATCTACTCTATTATTTATATAGATTACCATTCAGAGACCACTTTAAATTTGCCGGGATATAAAGTAGATTCCTCGTAAAACAGTGGAGAATTGACAATGACGAGGCATTGTCTTTACACACAATCCATACTAAGGCAATAGTTACATTTATTTTTTTATTATACTCATGTGTTTAATACTAACCATTTTAACAATATTAATCGTTCCAATAATTAAATAGAGTGGCGTCTGCTAAAAGCGGTCTGAAACGGGAGGTGCCAGAGCTCAAAGCCTAAGTAGCTCTCAGGACCTGTGACGCCACGTTGATGACCACATCACGGATTCCTCGAGACCAAATCTTTTATTCACTAAGTTTCGTTATATCTACGCTTATATATTTTTATTATCCCTAGTATGCCAGGTACAGGCCATGATAATCATGGTGAGTAGATGTTGGCGACTGTTCTACTGTACCACATGTCTACACGTGTGAAGTAGCCAACTTTATGAAATATAAAATCAATAATTAGTTTATATATGTTTTCATCGATGCTCTCAGCACATTGTACGATCATTAAATGTCTTTCCTAATATTGTAGGGTCAACCTGAACGACGAGCTGTCAAGCAATTGAAGTACTTTGAATAAGTTAAATAGCATGCAAAGAGATGAATACTAAGATCAAGCCTAAAGTGAAAGTTGAGTGAATGGAAAAGATAAAGCGATCACAATAATCAAAATCCTTATAGTTCACTCTGCTTTGTTGTTGTTTTTAGCTTTTTTTTCCAGCCCAACGCTTGTGGCGTAACATCTGCTAAAGTCGGAACGTTCCACAACATGTTTCTTCAACTTTCATAATAATAAAAAATAGGTTAGCTAGTTAGGATAATAACATAGTGTGTGGAAATAGAGTATAATATATCGATTGGTAATAGAGACGCGCATTTTGTCTCCGCTAAAATATGTAGACAACTACGCGAGTGCGAGTGTTTGCTTTTCTCAAATAATATCAATTATATAGTGAACACAATCTTCCAATACACTTTGGTTCCATCTTGAGGATTATCTCCACAGTGCCAACTTGTAAAAAATAAACTTCAGAGGATTCAGCATTATAAAAGTACATTTCGGTAAGTATAATGTTTGTTTTTTTTTCGGCCTTTTAAATGAATCCCACAATTAAATATTAGGGTTTTCCAAGGTGGATAGTTGGATAAAATCTCCATAGAGAACTTTCAAGCATAACTAAGCTAGGGTCTGAGCACTTATCCGTCACATCTATCCATAACTGCGATTCAATAACCCTCAGCGGTACTATACTCAAGCTTAGGAATAGAAAATGAATCTTCATATATATAAAGCAAGATCCCCCAAACATTACCTGCGCTCCTTAGAGTATGTAGGCAAAGTTATTTACATGAGGTTTTGCCAAATAGGAAATGAGATAAACACCACACCCCCTCTCAAAGTGTCCGTCAATGGTATAAAATTATTAAATGCTGATTGAAACTATGCGAATGTTAGGTTGGGGGGCCTTCAAATATGTAAAATAGACAGACCAGATATTTCTATCATTCTAAGAAAATTAAAAATAATCTCTATTAGAAATAAATTCAGAATAAATAACTAAAAACAGAGTCATTGACGTTATTTTAGCGTTTATTAGCTTATTGAGAGCGTTGTGTAATTATAAATAGAAGCTATATTCAGTTTATTAGTTGAAAGATTTGTGCTTAAAATGCTTAAATGTTACTGAAGCAATGCTTAAAATGTAGAAGTGTTTATAGATTTCTGAAGTTATTTCAATTTAAAATTCAGCTAATTTGTATATGTGTGTTAGAACACATTAAGGCAGATTTGGGTTTGAAACGGATAAATGTTATAATATAAATAGGTATTTGTTTTTGTACATTCTGTGAAATAAGAAAATAATTTTGGTGGCAGTTATTCAACTAGAAATTGTTCCTATTCGTCTTATTCATTGCGTTGACAGACTCGTATATATATTTTTGAAATAATTTTAAATACACTGGTCCGCAAAATTAAAGAAACAACATATTTTTTTCATTTATCTCAATTTTTATTGAACATTTATCAATGAAATTTTATACACGAATTTATTATTCCATTATTGATTAGAATACCCGAAACCAAAGAATTCTAACACGTATTTTATTCAAATTATCCGGTCAAAAAATGATCTTCTTGCAGTCAGTGCATAAATATCTTGGAAATTGTTGTTAATATGGGGTGTGATCTCCTTTAACTGATAGACAGGCTCTACATCGGCGACCCATACAAAGAATTAGGGAGTTTATCAGCTCCTGTGGAATCAACGCCCACTCTTGTGTTAAGGCTGTTTCTAGATCATGAGTGTTTCTAGGAGGGGTTGGAGGGATGAGATCCGTCGTACTAGATTGTTCTATACATGCTCAATGGGATTTAGTTCTGGAGATCGAGCTGGCCAATTCATCCGAGCAATTGCATGGTTTTGGAGAAAAGTGTCGACCACATCAGCCCTATGTGGACGGGCATTATCATCCATTAGAAGAAAGTTTTCTCCCATTTCAACTGATACAATACGCAGAAGGCTTCACATGAAGGGCCTCTATGCTCGACGACCCATTATTTGTGTGCCGTTGACACCACCTCAAAGGAGAGCAAGGGAACTTTGGCGCAGACAACATGTCACCTGGAATCCAGATGAATATAGACGTGTAATGTTCACTGATGAGTCCAGATTCTCTCTAAACAGCTATTATCGTCGTGTCTTTGTCTGGAGAGAGGTAGGAACCAGAAATAATCCCCGAAATATGGTTGAAAGGGATCCCTACAGAAGCCAATGTTTTATGGTCTGGGCTGGCATCTTCTTGGGCGGTCGCACAGCACTCCATATTTTTCAGAAAGGAACCCTGACTGGACAGAGGTATCGGGACGAGATCTTGGCATCATATGTGATGCCTCAAGCATTGGAAATGGGAGAAAACTTTCTTCTAATTAATGATAATGCCCCTCCACATAGGTCTGGTGTGGTCGACACTTTTCTCCCAAACCATGCAATTGCTCGGATGAATTGGCCAGCTCGATCCCCAGACCTAAATCCCATTGAGCATGTATGGGACAACCTAGGACGGCGGATCTCATCCCTCCAACCCCCTCCTAGAAACACTCATGAGCTAGAAACAGCCTTAACACAAGAGTGGGCGTTGATTCCACAGGAGCTGATAAACTCCCTAATTGTTAGTATGGGTCACCGATGTAGAGCCTGTCTATCAGTTAAAGGCGATCACACCCCATATTAACAGCAATATCCAAGATATTTATGCACTGACTGCAAGAAGATCATTGCTTGACTGGCTAATTTGCATAAAATACGTGTTAGAATTCTTTGATTCCGGGTATTCTATTCAATAATGGAATAATAAATTTGTGTATAAAATTTCATTGATAAATGTTCAATAAAATTTGAGATAAATGAAAAAAATATGTTGTTTCTTTAATTTTGCGGACCAGTGTATATTAAACTTTCTACGATAATTAATTTACGATAAAATATATTTAAAAATTGGGGCAATATATATAAAATATATAAACAAAACAAAATAATTATAAAGTAACTTATGTCTCATATATTTTAATTATAATGTATTTTATTCAATAGCTACTTGGGTTAATAAATACGCGCAATGAACTGAAATTATTAGGAAATTCGAAATGGGTAAGTTATTTGAAATAGCAGAGAGACATTAAAAATGAAATATGATCATGAATAATAGCTTTTAAAGAAATATGTTTTGTTCTCCTATATTAAAATTACGTGAAACCTCTTCGTCGTTTCAAATGAAACATAAATCTTTGTTCAACACTATAATATGATGCACATTTGTAGATTCCAATAAATACCCCCATATATTTCTCTACTGAATTGAATTCTAACTCTGCTAAAAAGTGTAGATATCCTATATTGACCCTCGAACTTGATAAATGTTTTAAAATTGCCTTAACTGTAGAATCAGTTACAACCTTTACCATCAAATGACATAGTACACCGTGATCGTAATAATAAGAATCTCTCAAAGAAATTAAGTTGAAAACAAAAAAAAAATCCATTTAAGTATAAATCAAAAGGAATAAGGAACTTTAGAAAACCCCAACTTAGATAAAATTGCTAACGAGATATATATTTAAATATTGATTTATATTTTGTTAATGAAAGGTATTATCCGTCTTCACGTGCACAAATTTTCTTGCAAGAAATATATAATAGTAGGAATAGTTTTGAACTCGTATGGTATTATTATTATATTATATTCTATATACAGTTACGAGCGTCATCATCTCTGTCACCGTTTGCTTTTTTTTTTTTGGAATGGCGCTCTCCTATTGGTTGGTTACGATCACGTGGCTACGATGGCGCCGCCACTACGCGAGACACTTTGTTTTTGACTTTGCCCCCACCACTCGCTTTTTGGTTTTTGTAACTATTGTGTTGGAGCGGGTCGCTCCTTAAATAAATGCATATATTAGTTAATAACTAAATGGAATCCTCTCTTTCTTTTTCCTAGTAAGAGACGCCTACGGAAGCCAACAGTACATAGACAGATAAAGCACATAGGCTATAGTTATTAACTAATATATGCATTTATTTAAGGCGCCAATTTATAATTGTAACAAATAGTATTTGAATCAAAACATTCATTCGGGTAAAACACGGGCGTTGCCCGGGTCATTAGGCTAGTATATTATATCAGCCTTTTTAAAGGCTGACCAAATCTTGTTAGTTTTTTTTTTTCAAAACGTATTCCGTTTTTTCTTTTTTTTTTTAATATCAATATTGGTCATTGATCAATATTTTCGAATCAGAATTATTCACAAGTTGAGTATATTTTTAGAAAACAAAATGAAAATGAAGAATAACAGGGGTACCTCTGATGGTTGGAGAGTCATTTTGGTTCTTGATGAGCTGATGCTATTCGGAATGAGTGTCTTGGAATCTGAAGGTTCTTGATACAGCGTTCTTTAGAGATATTTGGTGTGGAGATCATGATATAATTTTGGAAAATATTGTAGGAATACATCATTATCTTAAGCCTGAACTTTCATTTGATGGAAGCTAATAGAACCAGTAAGCTGAGAAAGTCTTCAATATCCCGATATCTTGTTCAATGAGATCCAATGTTCGCTGACCAACAATCAAGCTGATTTTATTATTAGAAAACAAATATATTTTCTAGCCATTAATTTATTAATGTTATTTAAAATTATCTTTAAAATTTTTATTGTGGTGTAACAAAAATATTCATATCAGGAGTAAAAAGGATATTGTCAAGTAGAAATATCTAGATTGTTGATTTTACCCGAAAAAAAAATACAATTGCAATTATTTAAATTACTCCAGTTTCTGAAGCTCGAATAAAAATTTCGACAACTCTTCGAGACTTCAACTGATAAAAGGATAAGAACGATGATGTTGCAAAAGAAATTTTAAATGAATATATGATTATTATTGACTAATTCTATGTCATCCGGTTCATCATGTAGCCTTCCTATTCGGGTTAAACTAAAACTTAGAGCTTGTACGATTATGTGATAGCCAACAAGGTAAAATTAAGTTTTGAACATAATTTTTCAAATTTTAAATACTAATGATTTTTTTCAATAATACAAGATTTTTCAGATCCGCTTGTAAACAAAATTGAGCACGAGTCTTTGCCTGTGATCTCTTCGAAATCAAATTTAAGTTGTAAATCAACCTGCACTAGATTCTGAACTTAATTATACCAGGAAGAACGTTCTCACTTGTTCTTTATGACAGTATTATCATTCAAAACGACAAAGCGCAAATATCATAAACCTCTAATCACAGTCACTTAAAAATTCAATAGGCAGAACTATATCTATTCACAAAAACTCCTCTGATAATTAATAGACTTTTTGCGCAACTGAGACTCTTATGGGTGTTCTTTCCAGAAATTCGTTCAAAGCGCTGGAAGACTGATTGTCCTTTAACTTGTGATCTTTGTAAAAGCAAAATACAAAATAAAATCATGCACACAATATTGGGCTGCTTTTTCTTGGAGAATCAGAGAAAAGAACTATTGGGCGACTTATCCTTGTCTCAATCCGATAGTAAACAAATATATAATTGGATGAATACAATTATGTTTGATCAAAGTCTTCTATTTGGTTTATATAAATTATACAAGGCCGCAGTCACCTTTCAAAGGAGATTAATAGAATCGCCGAATGTCGTGGTCCATTTGGATGAGGAAAGCGAGGCGTAAAACGCGGCTGATTCTACACTCACCTTTTCAGTGATACGATAACCTATGCACGGTGGATTCTGTGGCCACTGGACATGCGTCGTATCTGGAGGCTGTTGGGTTCTGTGCTGCCAGGAGTATAGGAGCTCTATCTATGCTTCCTTCCTGTAGTGAATATGTATAAGACCGGTGGTCTTAATAAAGCTGTATGTGTGTGCGTGATAATAGTATTAGCAGAGAATTATCTATTTGGGGCGAAGATACTTACAATTATATAAACCAATAAAACTCAACCTTTTTTTTAAATAGCAACTTCGAATTTAAATTTAATTTTGTGTATAAAACATACATATGATATGATATGATACTGTGTAATTTCGTATCGGGAATTTGAGATCGCATTCCTGAATGTTTGCGCATTCAATAATTATATCAGAGTTAGTGTTTTATTTATTTTATTAAAACAAATTTATAAATTTTGTAGTGTGCTCCAACTTGAGAAATAAACATACCCATTCTTTAAGAGAATGTAAGAAAATTACGAATGATTGAAGCATCGACCAATGCTAATATATAAGAAAGAAATATCGTATTTTCCTTTAAATAAAAGGCCACACCATCTATTTTCGTAAAGAAAGGTAAAATGTTTCTAAATGTAACTCCCCAAGGCGCTTCAATTTTGTTAATGCCTTTTGCGTTTCCATCTATTGAAGCAGATCATTCAAGAAAAGGGATATTCGGGATCTTAAGCCAGAAGACCTATTGCTCTAAACCAGTATATATAAAGTCTGTATACATTTTCTTTAATTTAGCAATTCAGGCTTTCGTGGAATTTTTTCGATTTTTGAAAATTTAAATTAAAACATTGAGAGAGATTTATATTTGCCTCACGTTCACCTGATGCCATCAGTGAATAGATATTGTTCTTTAAACAATTCTGTTATTCCAATCGTGTTTGTCGAAATACAAATTACGAAAGAAAATTTCATATCTTGTGTTTTATATCGGAAAAATATAAAGCTATCGAAGTGTTAAATTTTATTTATATTGGATATATTACACTTGGATATAAAGATTTCTCTCTTTATAATAACCATCCTTCATAACAGCCTTACGAGCTCGTAACAGCTCGTACAATATAACGGACAAAATTGCGAGTAGAAAATGCGTACTTTATAAAGGACACAAATTGTCTGGGCCCTTCGTGAGACTGTTATAGAGAGATTAGTCTGTTCGTGCCTTGCGTTGAATAGGTTGAATTGTTTCTAGAATTCTCTATAAAACAGACTTCAAGCTTGCTGTGAGAGTTAAAGACTGACAGACTTGAGACCATTTACTTTAGAAATATTTAAGGAGGAACTATTTATATTACTGTAAAAAACTTGTTCTCTATTTTTGAAACAACAAATAATATAAACAAATTTGATAAATAATTTTAGAATATATCTCTTATTAGCAAAATATACATCTCATTGTAATATATCTTTATTTTACTTATTTATTTATTTATTTCCTCTCAAATTTACAGTGTACCATTCGAGCATAAAGCTCACGAGTCACTTTGTCGTGGATGTTAGGCATCAAGAATTTCTAAAAAATGGCCTTCAGAACTGACTGGAAGGTCACAGTTCAGGAAGAGTGAAGTCCAGGTCTTTTATGTCTTGGATTGAGGTCTCCATCAAATTGGAACAATTCTTTTATAACTGGATTTTGGGAAGTAGAGAGTTTTAGATATAATTTCTGGGTCGAGGATATGTATATTTCTTCTATATTAGGCTGGTTTAAGTCCTGCTTTAAAATTGCATTTGATAGATTAAATGGGGCATTTACAGTACTTCTTAAACAAATTCTCATGAATGCATCTATTCTTTTCCTATCAGTCAAGGTTATGTATTTAAACCATACAGGCAATGCGTATGTTACTATAGGGAGAATACAGCTTCTGTATAAAGTAAATTTTTGGTTAACAGATAAACCACTTTTTGAACTGAACATGTTGGATAATGACGCTTTGGCTATTTTAGATTTTCTTATTATATCCTTCACGTGGCTGGTGAATTTCAGTTTAGAATCGAAAGTGACTCCCAAATATTTGACCTGCTGGGTCCAATTTATGGGAGATGAGTAAATTATAAGATTTGTCCTGGGTGTGAACTTGAAGCTATTTTGTGGAGGAAAGATAATTGCTTGAGATTTCTTTGGATTCAGAATGAGTTTCCATTTATCACACCAATTGCAAATGATTTCAAGATAGTTTTGTAGGCGGGAAATTAAAATATCTGGGGAACGCGAGCTGGATAACAGGGCAGTATCATCAGCGAAAAGAGCTAGTCGGCATTGTGGGATATGTGGAATATCATTGATGTATAAATTGAAAAGTATAGGACTCAATATTGAGCCTTGAGGAACACCAGATTCTATTTGCCGAGGACTTGATATATATGTTCCAAATTTTACGGAGAACGTTCTATTCTGAAGATAATTCTCAAGGAACTTGATGAATTTCTGAGGAAAGTTATAAGAAGTTAATTTAATGATGAGGCCTCTGTGCCAAACCATATCGAAAGCTTTTTTTAAGTCTAAAAGCACTACTCCAACAGCTTCGTTAAGGGATTTGCGAGTTTGTATGAAATCAATAACTGTAATCAATTGGTGAGTTGTTGAATGATTTGCTCTAAACCCAAATTGCTGAGGAATTAGAACATTTCTTGTATCTATATAGGTCTGGAGTCTTTTAAGGATGATCCGCTCAAATATTTTTCCAAATATTGGCAAGAGACTAATTGGCCTAAAATCATCCAGAGATTTAGATAGTTGCTTTTTTGGTATGGGAATAACTATAGCATGCTTCCATATCTTTGGAAAGTAGCAAAGATTAATAGATGCATTGAAGATGCTAGTTAAAAATACAACCCATTTTATAGGTAGGTTTTTGATTAATTTGGTAGTTATTTCATCGTGACCAGGCGCCTTGTTTGCAGAAAGTTTTGTTATTTCTTGTTTTACTTCTTGTGGTGATGTAAGTTTCAAAATATTTTCGTTGTTATCAAGAGTCATTCGAGTTTCATTTAAGGTTGGATGATTTGTTAGGACTTCTTTTGAAACTATGGAAAAGTGTTTTGAGAAATTAAATGCCAAAGCCTTGCCAATTTATTCATCTGAATGTAGAATATCACCATCTACATTAATATTTTTAATTTCCGATTTTTTTCGAGTTGACTTCACTAGTCTCCAGAAGGTATTTGGAGTATTTATCGCGCTGTTGATAAGATCATTTTGACTTTGTTGATTGTACTTTTTTAATATAATATTCACTTTCTTTTGAAAATGTAGATAAATTTCTCTGTGTCTGGGGTCCCATGTTGACTGCCATTTCTTTCTAGCTTTATTCTTTTCTCTGATAATGTTTTTAATAAAAATAGGCACATGCGGTTTAACTATGGGAGAAACTATTGTATTTTTAGAATAAGTATTAAGAATGGTTTTGTTGAGGGTTCCAATTTCAAGATCAATATTTATAGTAGAATTTAAAGGGGATCTGGGAGGTGGATTATTGATTAAATCTTGCTGAAAATATATCCAGTTTGTGTTCTTATTTACTTTCATAGAAAAATCATATTTAGGACATGCCAGCCTTAAAACCACAGGTAAGTGATCAGAAGATAATGCATCTACTGTGGTAATTTCAAAATTCCACGGCACATTTTTGAAAACCGCAAAGTCCAAGAAGTCAGGATGACCAATATGACTGTAGTGAGTTGCCAAGGAAGGAGCTATTATGTCCAACCCTGCAGATTCCGAAAACTCATGGAGAACCATTCCACTCGGATTACTTTTACTAGAGCCCCATAATGGATGTTTGGAGTTCCAGTCTCCTGCAGCGATGACAAGATTATTTTGAAATAATTTACTCAAATCTTCACATTTCAATAGTTGATCTGGTTTGCGATAAACAGAAGAAATTTGCAGGCTGGTTTTTCCATCAGGTTTAAATACTATAGTAGTATTTTCCAAATAATCAGTCTTAACAATAATCTTTCTATACTTGAAGAAATTTCTGAGGATAATAGCCGTTCCTCCTCCTCTCCCAATAAGACGGTCCATCCTAATAACGTCGTAATTTCTAAGATTAAGAGTTTTAGAATTTTTCAAATGAGTTTCTGAGATAAGTGCTATATCGATTTCATTATATTCCAAAAAATAGAGTAGTTCATCTTTTTTAGTTAAAATTCCATTGGCATTCCAGATTACTAATTTTAAAATCATATTTGTATTCATTTCAGAACTTCGCCAATAATGCTTAATAGCTTTTCGCAAAGAGTTTTAATATTTTGATTCGCAAAGTTTTGTTTCGATACACTTGCATAACTAGGCTTAAAGGTACTTTCCTGCACTGCGCTGTTGTCTTTGGTAACATTGCTATGAATATATGAAGAAACCTTGGGAATTTGTGGTCGTTGGTTAAGAGACTGGTTGGGAATTTTTAGGAACGCAGGGCAGCCACGATAATTGGCCGTGTGAGCTTGCCCGCAGTTTACACACTTGGGTGAATATTGCTATATAAATAATTTTAGAATATATCTCTTATTAGCAAAATATACATCTCATTGTAATATATCTTTATTTTACTGTGTGTATAAGAAATGTAAAACTAGAAGTTCTTAACTATTCTTTTTATTTTTCAGGATCTAGTGAATTTTATTATATTTTTATCCCAAATTGGAAAGTTTTTGTTTTCATGTAACTACCACACATTTTACCACTTATTAAAAACTATTTTATTTAATTTCAATGATGTACTCATGGAAATATATATTCATAATATATTTCAAAATTTCGAAAATTTATATTTAAAATATTTTCCTATATATTTCATAATGATAAATGACGAAAATTCTTGTAAATCTTATATAACTATAATAAATACATGTGTATACAAATGAAAGATATACATTTCTAGAAAATATATATGAATTGTAAATATTTTTAAACCTTTCAAATAACTTTAACATGTATAAATCCTTTATAAAATAAAGTTTTATGATAAATTTCCAAATCAAAGCACATTGATGTCTAGATTTGAATAATATATAGTACATAAAACACAGGTGTTGACTTCGAAATGATAACGTTTCAAATTTTGACAAATTTTCCCATCAGCGGATATTTGCATCTATTGATGAATAACATTTCTTTCATCTCCAACTTTTGCTGCAAACACATATTAAGGTTTAGTATAGTTCTAGAAATTTATTTTGTTTTTATTGGATATTCAATTCATAAATGCATAGGTAGGTGGTATAAATAGAAATTCTTATATTTGGGGAAAATTGAATCAAAATATTTCTAGATATAAATTTAAAATAGTAATATTTATATATAACAATCGTATCAAGCCTAACATCTAGTTGATCTACCAATATTTTTGAGCGTACGTAATTTTTATGAATAGTGATTTAACCCTTTGGATAAAAGACGTTCTTCAGTTTTATCTTCTTTGTTTCTGAAAACATTCTAATTTATTTAGTGGGAAGTGTGACTCCAGGTTTGTTCCGGTCAGAAATTTCATAAAATGAGAACGAAATTGTACTTGACAAAAATATTTCATTGTTAAATGTAGATCTTTCCAATAATTTTAATTGGAGTAGTTTATTCATGCCATTATAAAAATTGTACTAGATTCTAAACAATCCATGCATCAAGCCAATTTTTATATTCTCGATTCTGGAAGCACTGATCAGTCAGATAATGTGCCATCCGACAGGAAGAGGAGATGATCCGACTTAAGGGTGTCTTTTGCCGATTATGCTGCATGTTGCCTGCCTTGTGTTGTCATGAAGCAGTATTAACCTATCATGTTAGGCTCATTCTGGTCGCTACACTGAGATTTTTAGGCTCAACAAGTTTAATTGTTGTTGATAGCGATGGGCAGTGACTGTTTCACCTGGATGCAGAAGTTCAAAGTATAGTATGGTTAATATAAATCTCCAAAACTACCAGTTATTTCCTTACTGCAAAGTTTTGAAATTAAATGAGAAGAGAGAAACCTTCGTTCTCATCAGTGGCAAATTCTCCTGCGGATTTATCAAATTAATCTTCAGAGACCGCTCTATACCATTGTATTGATTGTTATTTTATACAGTCAGCAATTTTTCATTAGAAGTCCTATTAAGGATATTTAGGGAATCTTTGGACCTAAGTTATATATGCAGAGTTATATTTAAAAAAAAAATTGCTTCGAACATCTTCCCTTTATATAATCCATATCCACAAGGGTCTTTCATATAACATTTTTTATCATCGCAAAAGGTCTGAAGAGTTGGTGTTGAATATTTATATTAAGAAACATAAGTACCAAAAATACGAAAAATAGATTCCACATAGATAAAACATTTAACTTAATTGTCATATATAAATTTTATTTAAAAAATACATTTTATATATAGCTTATACATCGTAAAATACTCTTCCATTGATGGACTGCTGAAGCATTTTCCCACTGAGTGAGAACATTGTCCAACTCACAGGACGGTACGTGGAAATGGTTGCCACTGCTGGCGAAGGCAACTTCTGCGTCCTGCTCTAAGCGACCCAAGGGATGGCATATATGTATCATATACGGTATATATGCTGAAAATTGAGCAATCCAAATTAAATACATCGAATAAATAAGGCTTATTTTGTATCAAAATGTTGAATAATATTTCCAATATTACGATGAGGCAGTTTGCCTATCTTCTTCCGGGATTCAAACCTTGTAAACAAATCATCCACGTGATGCACGAGTATCGAGGTTTTCTATAAAGCTGTTTGGTGTCGCCAAACTGTTCTCAATGAAATATATATGATGAGATCTTAAATTATATTATTAAAAAACTATTATACATTATTTTCTATATATTATTATTCAAGATTTATCTGTAGGTATGATTGGGGGATATATATTCTTCTATTAATACTATTTTTGTCCTCTATAGATGCCAGGCTCTTCAGAAATAATCTTGCGTGCTTATTTCAAATGTTTCTATATGAAAAATATATATTTTCTAAATCTGGTATGTGTCCTTGTTTTATTGCATGGTCTACTAGGAGTAATAATGGGCTATGATTTTTGTAGGCTACCTTGTTTTGATAGATATTCTCTTTAAAGGTATTTCCAATTTCGCCAATATAAGATGATTACACGATTTCTTCCATGGGATACCGTAGATGAGGTTGGTTCGGGTTTTCTGGAGAGTGGTTTTTCAAGTTTTGCGCGGATTGGTATTTAAATATTGATATTATATCACATTTGAGAGTTCTGTGTCTATTGATTCGATTTCATAACTGTAAATAATGCCTCATTGAAATATTGGAAGTTTTTAATAAACATTTCGTTACGAAAAAATGAGCCATTTATATTATTAAATATATTCCCTATTTGAATATAGTCTCACTTGCTTTAATATTTTCTGAAGCATTTTGAAAATTCCTTCATAGCTCTTTTAGAGGATATCAGCTGGTAACTCCAATAGGTTCACGATGCCCTGAAAGCATGTTATCCTCGAGTGATACTTTTGTTTGATAATTCCATAAATTATAAAGATGATACATTCTATAAATTTCAATATACTGTTGAAGGGCGTGACTGCCCGAAAGCTTGTCACACGTTTATCTGAATAAAAATCTTTTCTCCTTAATTTTCATTTCTATTTTTAAATATTCAATGGAGAAAGTTTTCACGTAGTTCTGATACTGTAATGATACAATTTTTATTATCCGTATCACGAGGTATCAGGACCAAATGGGCATAAGATATTGCGCGCTTGAGTAACCATAATTATAATTAACATCTAATTAGAATTTTGAGATATGGTCTATTTTTTTTTTTTTTTTTTTTTTTTACTTTGTGATTTTTAAAACAGTTCGATTCAGCGTGTTCTGAGGCCTCAGAGTAATATAAAATTTACCGATTAGTGATAGAGAGAGAGAAAATTGTGGAAATAATTTAGAAACACGGAATGATTTGCGTTAATCTTCTTGTAATGACATGTATTTTTATTTATGAAAAAGGCATCTCCTTATCGTGCAACTGAAAGTTGAGAAAGTTAAATGTTTTTATTGTTAAATTAGTTTCAATAAAATTTTTAAGATATATAATATTAAAATATTATAATTATTAGAGAGGTTGTGATATTATATAAATTATTATACTTATATACAAACAATGTATAGGTTCTCTATGCCGTATAAGTTGTTAGTCCAAAGAAAATTCTAGTGGTAGTAAATTGAAGGTAGTATACACTTTTTACAAACACATTCCTAGAAGATAAAACAATAATTAACATAAAACCATAGATGAAAAACCATTGATTTAAAGTGATTGATCTCTAGTTCTGGAATTGAAAGTTTTTATGGATATGGACTACCTACATAAAGAAAAAAAAGATAAGATAACATTAGTGTCACTATAATTCTAAAAATAATACTTTTATGGCCTTGAATATTCTCTCGGTCAAATTTATACTATAGTCCTGGGTTTTGTTTTTCAAGTCGTCCAAAGAATAAAAAATATATAAATAGTTTTTACTCACTTTGATGCCAGGTTCAGGAAGTTCCAATCGGAACTTTTGTAGAATCCGAGCCCAGGCCAGCTTGGTGAATGCTCTAGCAAACCGTTGGCCGATACAGTTTCGAGGGCCAATTCCAAAAGGTTGAAAAGTCATCGAATGTCTTTTTAACGATTCTTCCAAGTCAAATCTTCACAAAATATATTATTAGGCACATTCTTATTTTTCATATAAAAATAATTTTCACATATGTTATCATAAATAACTTTTTAAATTGTATACGAATGAAAATTCCAACTCGACAGTAGGAAACATTAAGTCTGGAGGTTTATTGGAATGGAGGAAGACTGAGCGCTCACTGGCAGAATAGCAAAAGAACCGATAGCAGAAGATAATGAAAAAAAAAAAACGCATAAAAAAGGGAATTAGTTCTCACTCTGTAGTACAAGCATGTCAAACTCAAATCCTAACACGGGCCAAATAAAAAAGTAATAATATTATGTGGGCCGCAAAAAAAGAAAACAAGTAATTAAATTTTTATAGTAACATTTATGTAGGTTTATTTTAAAAAATACTAATAAGAGGTTCGTTATTAATAAATAAATTATGTATAATTACAATTTTAAAAAATTAGGCTACAAATTTTTATTAATTTTTTATTTAATTTATAAAAAAAAATTATTAAAATATATTGTCTGGTGGGCCGCAAATTTATTCGTTGTGGGCCGCATGAGGCCCGCGGGCCGCGAGTCTGACATGCCTGCTGTAGTAGATCCAGCCCTCTTTAGATAGCTCGTGTAGAACATCTGACCCCGCGGAAGTGTCAATGCTCCTCTACCTGATTTCTTCCCTTGTGATAAATATTACATAATGGAGCTATACTAACAATCATGAAGAATACGGGGGGTATACAATATAATGGCTTCGTCACTAAATATACATCTTTTTCTTTTTGAAATTCCTTATTTAAAACTTTTATTTATCTGAATCAAATGTATCAGCTCAGGTTGAAATGATTAGAAATAGTGGAAATAAGTTTTAGCACTAATTATCTACGCTTTTCGGTAATTATAATTTCATTGTAATAGTGGGTTTAATTTTTCAAATGTATTTGTTTTCCTATATATCGGTATTCATAGTAAATATTGTGAAATATCTGTCAAATATTCAAATGAGGATAGTAATTTCAGAAGAAATTTATTGGAGACACGTTTTTGAAGAGAAAAGAGGAATATTCGGACTGATCAAATTAAGCCCACCACTTTAGTTACCAATGAAGAAACAAGAAAGCTGTAGATATAACAAAATGGAGAGAATTTATCGGTGAGATTACTCACTTAAAACAAAACAAAGAACGAGAAACCACCACTAGGTAAAATTTTTGTCTTTACATAATTAATATGGCGGCGACTCACCGTTCAGGCCAGAAGACTTCAGGGTCGTGCCAGAGTTCGGGGGAGTGGTGCAGGCCATACACCGGCACCTGGATCACCGTGCCCTTGGGGACCGTCTTTCCTTCCAGCACTACGGTCTCGGACACCTCCCGCATCGTGAACCTGAGCAGAGATACAGAGGCTGGGCAGGTGGCAGCTGGTGGCAATATATTTACTTTATAGAAGAGCCAATAGTGGCAAAATTAATCTCTATCTCAAATATCAAATTTTCATCTTTATATATATAAGCATATTTTTAAAAGATACATTTACACCTCCACTAAACCTAAGAAGAGAAATATTGGGAGAGCTTGGACTTTAAGGCGATATGATGTACTAGACGTATACAACAATTTTGTGGGTTTTGCTTGTAAATCTGTATTTTTCAGTAGAGTTTTATGTTGAAGGAGAGATATGCTTTGCGGCTGTATGAATTAAAGAAATTCCATAGCATTCTATTCACTAAGGAACAATGAATTATATACACTGAAACATTAGGATGAAGAGTTTATTTTATTACAACATTATCTCCGTACTAGGTTCCGAACTGTTTAATTTTTCGACAGGTACTATACCTTTCGCTACAGAGTGATGGATTGCTTACAGAAGGAATCTTACATTAGGCTAATATGTAAATGCAACTGAATGCTCTCTATGGATATATATACCTAAGTTATATATATAAAGTGTATTATATTGTTATAATAAAAGGGAAGTATTACGGTATATACACGGAATATATACCGAGTGCAATCATTAACAGTTTAATTGAAGCTAGGGGTAAGGCGTTTTTTTTTTTCGTTTTTGAGTGTATGGAAGTTATATTTCTCAGTTAAATACAGTTCAATGTATCAACTCTTAGAGCTTCTAGTAATGATTGGTGTTGTTTTCTGCCAATATTATCACCAGGATCTATGGTTTTTTATTTGATATATATTTTTTAGGGTGAAATGGTGGTTTGTGTATTGTTTGTGTTAGTAGCTTAGCGATATATTATCAACACATTTTTAGCAATCTTTAAGACCTATGATTCTGCCAACGTATTGGGAACCACTGACTGCACAAACTGCCGCGGTTAGTGGATCCCGTGAGATGTTTGTAGGTTTTCATGTATTTAGCTCAAACTAGGGCATTCAATTAAAAATATATGTTCATATAAACTGTATATTTATACGTTACTTACTGGTTATAGACTATATCAAAAGATCTAACCTGTCAGCAAAAGGTAGCGGATTCAATCCTGCTACTCTGGACCTATTTAAATATAAAAATCAATTTGAATCTCCACGAAATTTGCAAAGGTGTAACCCTTCTAGTGACTTCTCGTGACCAAACGGCTCTTTCGAGATTTTTATGTATGAAAGTCGAACTATTTCTATACATTTATATACGGTTCACCTACAGTAGAAATGTTGGTACAATTCTGAATATAGATACTATAGCTTAGAAATATTTTATGTTTTTTTTTTATCAATTTTGAAAACACCAAAATTATTATAAGCTAGCCGCATACCTTTCATCAGGTTTACTTCTGATGTTGTAGAGAGGCCTACATCTCTATATATATAAAAGTCAATGTCTGTCTGTCTGTTTCGCGATAAACTCAAAAACTACTGAACCAATTGGTACCAAATTTTGCATGTCGCTTTTTATAAACCTGAGAAAATTTTCGGCTACATTTTGATTAGTATTTTTGGCTATTTCTTTTATATTTGAAAAACTTTTTTTTTTTACGCGGAGTAATCCGGAATGGAATGAATACCCAAATATGGCCATTTTTTATAAGAATCGGTGGTTCAGTGGTAGAATGCTCGCCTGCCACGCGGGCGGCCCGGGTTCGATTCCCGGCCGATGCATTTTTTTTTTCAATTTTTAAAACTCATTTATATTATATACTAGACGTATGACCCGGCTTCGCCCGAGAATTCTCCCGATTCCTTCATACTGAAAGTACATCAATAATAAATATTAGAAGTGCCATAGAATAGCAATACAGAAGTAACACATAAAATACAGGAAAAAAGTGTGTGTGATGGCAAAAATTGTATTATATTAGTGTTTAGGTATTCGATTTAATTAATATAGTTGATATTATAATATACTAGCGGATGTGCCCGGCTTCGCCCGGGTTTTACCCGAGTGAATGTTTGTCTAACGAACATTTGTTAAAACAATTCTCTATAAACTTATAAAACGTACTCGGCTTCGCCCGGGGTTTTACCCGAGTAAAGGTTTGTCTAGCGAACATTTGTTAAAACAATTCTCTAAAAACTTATTTAAAAAAAAAAGATATATTTTGATAATTTGAAACTCGTAAATTTGAATCTCTCGATAAAGTGAACATTTTTCCCGGTCCCTGTGTGCCGTGTCATCCTGAATTCTGTCTTTCCTAATTTTCTACATTAGAAAATCATAGTTTTATCTAGTGAACATTTTTTCCCGTGTCACATTGCCGTGTCACATTGCCTTTATTCTTCATTGTTGGCTTTTTATATTATATTTACTCTTCATTGTTGGCTTTTTATCTTAAATTTATTCTTCATTGTTGGCTTTTTATATTACATTTACTCTTTATTGTTGGCTTTTTATCTTACATTCATTCTTCATTGTTGGCTTTTTATATCATATTTACTCTTCATTGTTGGCTTTTTATATTATATTCTGACCAAAATCTATCTGTGAACTTCACACAGTGAACTTCACACAGACAGAATAAGGCAATTATATAAGTAGATTTACTCTTCTTTGTTGGCTTTTTATCTTACATTCATTCTTCATTGTTGGCTTTTTATATTACATTTACTATTCATTGTTGGCTTTTTATCTTACATTCACTCTTCATTGTTGGCTTTTTATCTTACATTCATTCTTCATTGTTGGCTTTTTATATTACATTCACTCTTCATTGTTGGCTTTTTATATTACATTTACTCTTCATTGTTGGCTTTTTATCTTACATTCACTCTTCATTGTTGGCTTTTTATATTATATTTTTAGATTGAGATTATTAGCTAGTATGTAAAAATATTAACTCTGTTGAAATTTAATTTTGTATTTATATATAAATAAAATTAACTCTGTTGATTTTTTTTTTGTATTTAATCGATAACAGCGAAGTTACGCATGTTAATGTTAGGGAAAAATATTTTGATGTTAAGCAAAACCTGCTCCATCTCGTTTTACATAAATGTTGAAAATTTGGACGAAATTGATGCATTGTAACGAAAGTTTTTAGTGATGTCCTCTTATGAAATTTGCATTTTATTAATATAGATATTTATATTATATATATTATATTATATTATATTATATATATATATGTGGGATTATCGGTACGAAATCTTTTGAATTTGGTTGATAATTGATTGAATTGATGATGGCGCAGTCGTTTGAGTGACAAGTTATGCATACAGGGGAAAATAACGAAAACACAGGGTTGATTGAGTTGGAAAAGGCTAGCAATCTAGGGAGAAAAAAATGGTTGAGGAGTTGGCTATCGACTATCTATTCCATTATTGAGAATTGACTTATCTGAGGATTGAGGAGATGGGATTTGCTCCAAGCTGATTTTTATGGCGCCACGGTCCTAACTCGGTGCTGTCCAAGGTCCTGACTCGGTGCTGTCCAGGGGCTAACTCGGTGCTGTCCAGCTCCCAACTGACTATTCTTCGTTCCCGATTTAAGAAGAAAACTCTTTTGGCGTGTAATCTTGCTATAGGTTCCTGGCTAATGTTCTACTCTCTGATTGGTCTTTGCTAATTCTTTGTTCTCTGGACTTGTCCTAACCTGACCAGGAAATGCTAGGTTCTTGAACTCAGTTTTATGAGTTCCGGGATAATAAAACCTTCTAATTATTGCTTCCTTTTTGTTAGTCCTTCTCTCCCAGATTATTAAGCCTTGTCTTTATTAAATCTTTTAAAACATACATTGCATACATATTTGGGCGGGTTTGCATCCAGTTATGTACAAATTATGACAGATGCGTCCCCTACATGTGAAGAATTTACGAAGGGGTGAACCTGAGTGAGTTCTGTGAAGGAAAAAAAATAATTTTGTGGGAAAATTAGTTGGTTATAGAGAGGCTATATACAAGCATTGGTAGTGATATAAATGATAAAAGAGAAAGGTGTTAATGACATATAGCTTGCGTATAATTAATAGAAATCAAAATATTTTCGAATTGTAAGACATAAAATGAATACTATGGTACATAGTGGGGTAAAGAAAAGAAAATGCGCCTAAACGATATTCTACTCGAGATTGGGAATGAAAATCGAGGGAGTTTCATTAGGTCTTTTGAGAAATCAAAATAAAAATAAAAAGTTGAAAGAAATCAAAGTGGATGCTTGAGCATGGTGAGAAAAAGGGAAAGAAAAATGCTTTGTCGCATGGTAAAAAAAAAAGAAATGCCTAACTATATTCTACTCGAAATTGGAATTGAAAGTCGAGGGAGTTTCATTAGGTCTTTTGAGAAATCAAAATGAAATAAAAGTTGGAAGAAATCAAAGTGGATGCTTGGTTGCATGGTGGAAAAAAAAAAAGAAAAATGCTTTGTTGCATGGTGAAAAAAAAAAAGAAATGCCTAACTATATTCTACTCGAAATTGGGAATGAAAGTCGAGGGAATTTCATTAGGTCTTTTGAGAAATCAAAATAAAATAAAAGTTGGAAGAAATCAAAGTGGATGCTTGGTTGCATGGTGGAAAAAAAAAGAAAAATGCTTTGTTGCATGGTGAAAAAAAAAAAGAAAAATGCTTGTTGCATGGTGAGAAAAAAAAAGAAATGCCTAACTATATTCTACTCGAAATTGGGAAAGAAAGTCGAGGGAGGTTTATTAGGTCTTTTGAGAAATCAAAAAATAATAATAAAAGTTGAACGAAATCAAAGTGAATGCTTGGTTGCATGGTGGAAAAAAAAAAGAAAAATGCTTTGTTGCATGGTTAAAAAAAAAAAAAAAGAAATGAAAATGGTTTTTGTAAAAAAAATCAAAATAAAACATAATATCTAAATTTAACCGAAAACCAGTGAGTTTCGTTGATAAAAATTGTTTAGTTATTGAATTATGAACAAAATAAAAGAAGTGGTAAATAAAATGGTAAATAATTGCTAAAATAAATGATAAGTAATTGAATTAAGAAAAAATGATAAATTGGATTAAGTATTTTGATTTTAAAATAAGAAAAATAATGTAAATGAATGATATAAAAAAATGTATAGCGAGGTTCGTAAACTCGCTTGTTAATTACATGCCACAATCTAATCATGTTCGCAACCAATTAATTATATGCCTTGTAGAATTTTTTGTCTTTCCTGTGCGACTCTTGGGTAGAAACGTGATCTGTCCCAATTGTGCGGATTTATATTGTGTATACAGGAGACATGGGAATCTAATTAACCTTACGTGTGTATTTTGTCTTGGTGTTCGTGTTTGTTTTTCGAGATCTCAATGCCGAATGCAGTATGTTAATATGTCCCGAGCCTTAATGCGTTCCAGGGATTTTTATGCATTTCCCTAGGGCACTTAAGATGTGCTCGCCCAATATCCACTTTATTATATCGGGTGTCGGCACCGTAGTCAAAAGTCTTTGAATACAGGATCCGAGGAGAGTCCTCGATCCTTCTAAAAAGGTTGTTTAATCCCTTCGGAAGAAACGCAAGCTCGAAAGCTTAGTTACCTAATTTTTCCTATCATTTAAGTGGTTATGTGCGTGTTTTGTTCATAATTGACATTGAGATCTGCGTGTTTTAAAATCTAACGTCTGTGTGTCTAATGTGGGTAAAATGTAACGTCTTTTTGGAAGTCTTTAAAGAATAAAAGAATAGAAATGTGAACTCATTGGGAAGTGTCGGTAACTTCTTAAGTCTTTTGTGAGAATGTAATTGAATTGTGTTTTTTGTAAAAGTCGATATGTAGGTTCAACTGGGATCTAAACTGGGCGACGCTAAAGATCGTCCATAGCGCGCTGACCTCAATTTATATGTTGGTCGAGAGGGGCCCACGGTCCTGCCGATGTAATTCGAGACCGGAAGAATGGCGGATGTGTGGGGGAAAAGCAAGGGGCCCTCTTCTAAATCTGTCCACCCCCTCTATTTGCATGTAGCTGAGCCGACCGGCGTCTTTGTCGCGAGGAAATGGTTTCCGGCTTCTCTAATTGAATTTTGCGCGTGCCCTAATTATTCTTCTAATTGAATTTTTTCTAATGGTTTCTGCACGTGCTCTAATTGAATTGGGGCTTCTCCCTTCAAATGGGTGACGATCTCTTCCAGCATATTCCACACCAGATTTAGTAATTCAAGAATGGCATTGCCTATATGGAAGATTGAATTTAAGACGGAATTTCCTATATGGACGATAGATTTTAAGACGGAATTTCCTATATGGAAGATGGATTTTAAGACGGAATTTCCTATATGGACGATAGATTTTAAGACGGAATTTCCTATATGGAAGATGGATTTTAAGACGGAATTTCCGATATGGAAGACTGCCTCTTGCAGCTGGTAAATTCTATGGGAAGGTAGGGTATAAATTAGCATGTGAATGATGAATAAAAATGGGACGAGTCCATAGGGTAGAAATAGCAGACAAATAACAGAGATTAGGTGAAAAATGGGATATCGGTGCATCTTCTCCCTTGTTTTTGCCATGAATGGTGGCTCTGGGATATCTGGTGGGACTTCTGCTAATTGTGGCTGTGGCGTGTTTGAAACGGGGTGCGTTGATGGTTGGCATTTATTGTTATCGCGGGTGAATTGCGTAAATCGTTTTTTGGACAAAATGGTAGGATTTACATGATTGTCATGTTCGCAGTTCGCCTGTTCGGTGGTTAATGGTTCCGTTGAAGAAATGTCGGGTGTAGGTGTTTTAAGTGGAAACGTGTAATCGTCTCTCTGTCTTAGATGGTGTAAATTTGTTATTGTTTGTATTGTGTGTGTGGTATGTTTTGTGTACGAATTTTGTTTATTTCTGTGGGTTGTATCGGTGTCTTTATGGGGAGGTTGGTTGGATTCATCGATACTTCTTGCGAATCGGCAGGTGGGACAGGTTTTTACCTGTTTTGCAATGTCTTGTGTCATGTTCTGCCAATAATACTGTGAAGAGATGAGTCTCGTCATCTTTGAGATGTCTGGATGGTTGTGCTGTGTATGGACTGACTTAAGAAGTTTGTTTGTGAGCGGTTTTGTAACTATAATTTTAATTACACCTTTTCGGGAGACGGTATGCAGTCCATTGTGATCCATGGTCAAGCAAGATTTTCCCGATGGGGAAGGCTGATGGCTCTTAATGAGGGAGGCGTCTAAAAAGCCACAAAATGGGATACGAGTTACAACGCCCGTTTCATATTGTTGTACTCCATTTATGCTACGGACCTCATATTCGTATCTCGATAGCCTTAATCTCCACCGAAACAATCTGCCTGACGGGCTTTTGATCTCTTTCAGCCACTGCAATGCGGGATGGTCAGAAAATATCGTAAATTTTCTGTCCATTAGACAGGCGCGGAAATTATCCACACTTTCCACAATGGCTAGGCATTGTAGTTCCGTGTTTGAATAACTTCGCTCGTGTGCACGCAGAGAGCGGCTGAAATTCTGGACTGTGTATGTCTTCCCATCAGGGTAGACCTGTTTGAGGACGCCTTCAATGCCGAGTGTTGAGGCGTTACAGTATACCTGGCATGGCAGACCTTCCTGGTAAAGGTGTAACGTGGGGTGTGTTGTAAGGCTTTCTTTCAGGCTAGTGAACGCTTTCTGGCATTCGTCATCCCAGACCCACATGACATCCCTTTTTAGAAGGTTGACAAGTGGCGTCCGCAAGCGGGCGTGGTCTGGAATGAACTTTTTATAAGCGTTCACAGCGCTTAAGAAAGATCGCAATGTTTTTCGATTGTGTGGTTGTTTAGTGACGTGAATTTTTTCTATGTTTTGTGTAGACGGGGTGGTTGTTTCGGCAGTGGTTGTGCATATGTTTGCTGGGTGTTGGCGCCTTTTGGTGCGAGTGTCGCGCTTGTTGTGCTGGTTGTGCGTGTTACTGTTGTGTGACGACGTATGGACACGTGTGTGTTTAGTGTGAAAGCCGTCCTGTTGGATGGATACTGTCTGTGTACTGTTGTTAGTGTCATGGTTGTCACGTTGATTGTGCATGTGACAGTGGTGTGACAACGTGTGGTCACCTATGTGCTCGGTGTGCGAGTTGCCCTGTGGGATGGACACGCTTGGTGCATTGTTGTTGCAAGTTGAAGCCGTTGTGGCCTTGTTATTTGAGGGCATATAAAAAAGGCAATTGGCCTTAGTGAAAAAGTTGTGTGATGCGTGACTAGATTGGTGGCATGTAGGTGATTGTGTTTTGATCAATGGATGCACGCAGTGGTTGCCATGTGCGGAGGGTTTGGGTGCAGGGCAAGTCCTTTGGGACATCGCTTGGCATTCCTCGTACGTGCATTCATTTGGTACATGGTTAAAATGGTAGGTAGTGGTAGACAATGGGGCGCCAGGCTGGAGTATAGTGCCGTTGTTAAAATCTATTGTTATTTTAAAATGATAGAGGGTATTTAAGCTGAGAATTCCAAATGGCAGAGGTGCTTCCACCACGTTGAAATTCTCCTTTCTAGATATTTTACCTATTGTCAGCGGGATGGTCAGTTTACCTATTGTTTTTACAAGATCATTTATAGCCTGTAGGTCTATAGACTGTTCTTTTGATTTTAAATTAGGAAGTTTAGTTTTTAACATTTTATATAGGTTATATGGCACTATATTCAAACTTGCGCCTGTGTCAATTAAGAAGGGGCATGGTAGATCAGGGGTCAGAAACAGTTTCAGCGTCAATTTCTTGACGCCAAAGGGTTGACGTTGCCTTCCTACCTCAGTTCCGAAAAGTTTCCGCTGCTTGGGCGTCTTCGGCGTGGGGCGGGGGCGTGTGACGCGGGGCGTGCTGCTGTGTTGGGACCATTTGCACTGCCCTTGCACTCGAGTGTCGAGCTTGTTGGGATGGTACAGTCTGGATACTGGTGTAGGGATCCGGCATGGTGGGTGATGGTTCCTCGGAGTGGCGCGTCAGATCGCTCGGCCACGTGTCGGCGGCGGCATCTCCGTCCATCCTCCGGCCTGGGGTGGGGGCGTGGTCGGCGTCTGTCCCGCGGGCGTAGCCCCGGTCCTCGTATCGTCGGTTAGACTTCACTCCTTGGAGGGCGACCGTCAACTGTACGATAATGGCCGCCAGGGGGGGTCGTGTTATCTTCTTCTCCGCTAAATCGTCGCCGTTACTCTTCGCTACTCGGTCTCGTTTGTTTTCCATTATATATCCTGTCGACTTAATGTGGGATTATCTGTACGAAATCTTTTGAAGTTGGTTGATAATTGATTAAATTGATGATGGCGCAGTCTTTTGAGTGACAAGTTATACATACAGGGGAAAATAACGAAAACACAGGGTTGATTGAGTTGAAAAAGGCTAGCAATCTAGGGAGAAAAAGGGGTTGAGGAGTTGGCTATCGACTATCTATTCCATTATTGAGAATTGACTTATCTGAGGATTGAGGAGATGGGATTTGCTCCAAGCTGATTTCTATGGCGCCACGGTCCTAACTCAGTGCTGTCCAGGGGCTAACTCGGTGCTGTCCAGCTCCCAACTGACTATTCTTCGTTCCCGATTTAAGAAGAAAACTCTTTTGGCTTCTCATTGGCTGGTCGTTCATGACGTGTAATCTTGCTATAGGTTCCTGGCTAATGTTCTACTCTCTGATTGGTCTTTGCTAATTCTTTGTTCTCTGGACTTGTCCTAACCTGACCAGGAAATGCTAGGTTCTTGAACTCAGTTTTATGAGTTCCGGGATAATAAAACCTGCTAATGATTGCTTCCTCTTTGTTAGTCCTTCTCTCCCAGATTCTTAAGCCTTGTCTTTATTAAATCTTTTAAAACATACATTGCATACATATTTGGGCGGGTTTGCATCCAGTTATGTACAAATTATGACATATATTATATATAATATAAATGAGTTTTAAAAATTGTAAAAAAAAATGCATCGGCCGGGAATCGAACCCGGGCCGCCCGCGTAGCAGGCGAGCATCCTACCACTGAACCACCGATTCTTATAAAAAATGGCCATATTTGGGTTTTCATTCCATTCCGGATTACTCCGCGTAAAAAAAAAGTTTTTCAAATGAAAAAAAGAAATAGCCATCGGGGGAATTCTCGGGCGAAGCCGGGTCATACGTCTAGTAAGCTATAAAAATAACAGAGAAGTAATAATAAATATTCAAGCATCTCCAAGGTAGGCCTCAAGTCTGTAACGTATGAACAGTATAAAACCCCTCCAATATGATCATTAAGGTCTTTAGCAACTCTAGTAATACTTAGGTTATGAGAAGCAAGATGACAACAAGATTTGTGAGATAATCAACAAGGCTGATATATAAGATAGCCTACGTATGGGACGGCGGGTAGAGCCGTAGTGCCTCGTTGATCACTTGGCCCAGGTATGTCAGCTTCCCCAAACTTTCGAAGGTCACCTGGTTCTGAAACATCCGTACAACACTAGCTCTAGGATTGTCTTAATTTTACCTACAGTCGATGCTTTATTTAACACCTACTCGAATCTCATTTAAAAACAAGATTTTCTGGTTCGAGGTCCCGAATAAAATTCTAGAGTGGTAACGAATTATATTTATAACGATACGAGGCAAAGTTTTAAAAATTCAATTTCAATTTTAATTGACATATTGGAGATATTTAAGGCAAAACGAACTCCGCTTTTGCCGGTCCCATGCCCGGAGGAAAAAGGAGGAGGGTGAGCAGTAACGGCTGCACATGGCGTCTGTTCCTCGTGTCAGAGGCGGCCATTTCTTTCGGAGCTAAGTCGGCCTGCCACTGAGTAGTGTCCCCAGTCTTAATGACAAAGGCAGACGCATTCTACTTCACCCAGTCATGATGGTTGTCAAAGCTTGATACCCTAATATGATTGAGTGGAGATAAGAAAGAAGAAGAAGACAAAAACGTTTGTTTTCAGACTGAGTATTGATTTTTAATATAATTATTAAATATGATTTGAATTTATATAATGTGTTAATTCAATATTGCCTATACCAATAATATATTGAATCTTAGAATGGTCACACAATATTGAGCATTCATTATTCACGAGAAAATTATCTAATCTAATTATCTTATCTAATTTTAATTCTAAAAATATACTTTTTCTTAGAAATATTTTTAAAATTTTCATACTGACCTCTTTACCTATAACATCGAATATTTCTTCATGAATTTTGTCTTGGGCATCTGGGTGGTTCATAAGTAGGTAGGCGACACTAGCCAGGGAGAAACTTGTGGTTTCGTACCTAGACACAGTATGTATCACTAGCTGTGGCAAACGAACTAGTGTGGGTCTTATTGATATATAAGATTGTACGTGTATAGCGCTATAGAGGAATATTGAAGACTGAATTACTGTCTCTAATTTTTACTAATTAAAAACCAACTCTATGTTCCATCACCAAGAATACATTTTCAGAAGCAAACTAAATTATCAGGAGAAATAACACGATAGTTAAAGATTTTAGTTCAAATAGGCGATGGTTAGATAAAATTGGAAAATGTCACCATTGATAAGCCAATCCTCTAAGCAATATTTGATATTTATTTATATAATAGTTAATATTATTCTCTTTCTTAGGATATTAAATATATAAAAAGAAAATTATAAATAAATTTATATATATAACATGGATTGGAGATCAACTGGGCTTTGACGATCACAGAATAGTAAAATATATAACATCGGAAATATTTTATTAAAAGAAATCACAGGAACTTTTGGGTCTGATCTTCTTCAGACAAAAAAGAACGTTTCAATTATTTGATGAAGGATAATAATTTATCTAATAATAAAGTCTGATGTTCTGATGAAGGCAGGTATATTGTATTGATATTGACACATATTATCTAAATTCTAAGCATACGAACCCGGCTATAATAAATAGAAGTGTGTTCGCCAAGACTTCATCCTTATTCAATACTCTTTTATCTGCGCACAAATTTAAGTTTGTTATATGTTTGCTTTATATATTATAGATGTGTGCATAGGAATGAGTAGGAAAAGAAAGAATTTAGTGAAACTGTGGTGGCTTAAGATGTATTCCAATATTGGTATATTAAGAAAAGATGTATTTTATATATTGAAATTTGACCTATAACAAGATCAAATGCAATAAGGTAGTTTGCCTTGTTACACTATACTTTATATTTGAACTTCAAAATTTCCATATTATCAAAAACGTATTAAAATATAGGCAAATACAGTTTATAAAAATGGTAGATAATCGAAAAAGGTAATTAGAAATATTTTTCTGAGAATATTGTATAACCTTTTATAAAATATCGCTTTTGAAAATATGTATAATGTAAATTGATTTAATTATGACACCTAGAGCTTTAGAATATATGGAAATGATATCGTGCTATAACATATTATAACTGACATTATATGTATAAATATGCGTATATATAATTCTATTGATATATTAAAAACAAAATTGGCATTTCCTGACAGCTCACACATGGGCATTTTCTATTATTTTCTTATATTTTACATATGTAGTATTCTGTGTTTTTAATATAGAATAGATCATCATCATAAACAATAATAATACGATGTATAATGTAAACAACGTGTTAATGTAAAAATATAAATATAAAGTGTAATAAACAATTAGTAATAATAATTTCATCTGGTGAGTAATGTTTAATTAAATAATAACTATACAACATAAATTGGCGACGAGAATTTGAAAATATAACTGTAGCCCTAAAAAAAACAAGTATGGCAGCCAACCTGACGCCACCGTTACCCATGAATATGAATGCAAGCAATTTATTTGCGGAATATAAGCAATGGATGGAATCCTATGCCATTTTTGAAATAGCATCTGGAATTTCAAAAAAATCGGATGAAATTAAGAGAGCAACTCTATTGCATTGTTTAGGGCCAAATGTACAGCGTATATTTTTCAACTTGCCAGATGAAAAGGAAAATTATGAACAAACTAAAATGGCTTTAGATAAATATTTCACACCTCATAAAAATGTGGTGACTGAGAGATTTAAATTTAGACAAAGAGTCCAGAAAGATGATGAATCGATCGACAACTACCTAATTTCTTTAAGAGAGCTTTCTAAATCTTGTGAATTTGGGAATTTAGAAGCTGATATGATAAGAGACCAAATAATTGAAAAATGTAACAACAAAAAACTTAAAGAAAAATTGTTGCAAAAAGAAAATTTGACACTGTCAAAAACCATTGATATTGCTAGAATGTTAGAAATTTCTAGAAAAGAAATTAGACTTCTTGAACCTCAAAATGATCAAACACTAAATAGAGTTCAAAATAAACCTAAAAATCACTATAATGCTAATAATTTCAACAAAGGTAGATTTACTAATCAAGGTACCCCATCATTTTCAGGTGCCTCAAAGCCCAAATGTTATCGCTGTGGATTAGATACACATTCAGCACAAGAATGTGGTGCTAAAAAAATGACTTGTTCATTTTGCAATAAATTAGGACATCTTTTTAGAGCTTGCAGGAACGGCCCAAATCAAAATAATAATAGAAACCACAAAAGTTTCAATCAAACTAAAGTTAAGACCATACAAGAAGAAAATAAGACTGAAGTAGGTGAAAGTTCAGATGAATATACCTACTATACAGGTGCTGAAAATAAAGAAAAAGTGCAAATAGATGGTAGTGAAATAAATATGATAATTGATACAGGGAGTGATAGAACTTTCATAAGCTATAATAAGATGCTTGAATTATATGGCCATAAAATTATGCCAAAATTACATGACACCACCCGAACCTTTTTTGCCTATGGTCAAGATAGACCTCTTCCATGTTATGGTTATTTCAATGCTGTGATTTCTTGGAAAGAAAATTCAGTTTCAGAAGAAATTTATGTGATTGATAAAAAAGTTGAATCTTTGTTGGGAAGCTAGGCTAGTTTTGAACTAGGTATAATTAAAAAGGTAAATCATGTAAATGAATCAATGTCTACTAATATAGTAACTCTTGTTCACAAGAACATGAACATCTTTTCCATGGACTTGGAACTATAAAAGGCTATAGTCATAAAGTGACATTGAAAGACAACTATAGGCCCATTGCCCAGAGATGCCGTCGTATACCTTATGCAATGGTAGAAGCAGTAAATCAAGAGCTTGATAAGATGCTAGAGAATGGAATCATTGAAGAAGTGCATCAAGGTTCTGAATGGGTTTCTAACATAATAGTTGTTCCAAAAAGGGATAGTGAGGAAATTAGACTATGCATAGACCTTCGGGAAGTGAATAAAGCAATATTGAGAGAAAGACATCCAATTCCTACAATTGACAATATGTTACATGCCCTTAAAGGTGCTAAAGTATTTGCAAAGCTGGATGCAAAAAAAGGGTTTTGGCAGGTTGACTTAGACCCTCAATCAAGACCCCTTACAACTTTCATCACGCACCGTGGTTGTTACAGATTTTGTAAAGTTCCTTTTGGTCTAACAAGTGCTCCAGAGGCATATCAGAAAGGAATGGATTCAATTTTGCTTGATTTGAAAGGTGTAATTTGTTACTTGGACGATGTCGTAGTTTACGCCAAAGATAGACAAGAACTAGAAGAAAAGCTTAGAAAAGTCTTACAAAGATTTGATAAAGTAGGCATTAGGCTCAACAGGAATAAGTGCAAATTTGCCATGGAAGAATTGGATATTTTAGGTCACATTGTTAGTAGTGAAGGTATTAAACCTGATAATAGGAAAATAGAAGCAGTCTTAAATTTTCCAATACCAAAAAATATTGAGATGTTAAGGTCATTCTTAGGAACTTGTGGGTTTTTAAGAAAATTCATACCTAATTTTTCTAAATTGGCAGAACCTCTAAATAATTTGACTAAAAAAAATGTTAGGTGGAATTGGGATTTGAAAACAAATAAGGCATTTCAGGATCTTAAAGAGTCACTAACAAAAGAGCCATGCTTGGCATATTACAACTTGAACTCACCAACTGAATTAATCACAGATGCAAGCCCTATTAGTCTTGGAGCAGTATTAATACAAACACAACAAAATGGCATTAAAAGACTCATTGCGTATGCCAGCAGATCCTTAACTGATACTGAAAAAAGATATTCACAAATAGAAAAAGAGACATTGGGATGTGTATGGGCAATTGAACATTTTAACACCTATATTTGGGGAAGGAAATTTGTGTTAAGAACAGATCACAAACCTCTAATCTATATGCTGAATCCTAAAAATGGAGCTGTTTTGCCTCCAAGAATTCAAAGATTGAGTTGGAGATTACAACCATATGACTTTGAAATTGAATTCATTCAAGGAAAGCAAAATATTGCAGATATATTTTCAAGACAACCTCTTTCTAACACAAGTGATGAAAAATGGCTGGAGGACTATGTTCATAAAGTCTTATCCATCACTTCTGAAGAGTTTCAAGCACTGTCTTTGAAAGAGATAAAAGTTTGTTCAGAGCAAGATCCTTTGTTTCAAAAACTGAAAGAGATGGTTCAAAAGGGAGTTTGGCCATATCCTTTGAATGAAGAATTTAAATGTTTTTATAAGTTTAAAGATGAACTCTCAATTTTTGATAATCTTATCTTAAAAGGAAGTAGAATTTTGCTACCTTCAAAACTAATAAAGAGAGTCTTGAGAATTGCACATGAAACACATCAAGGAATGACAAGAACCAAACAACTGTTAAGAGAAAAATATTTTTGGATAAACATGGACTTTGACATTGAAAATTTGATAAGAAACTGTCCAATTTGTGTAAGGAATCAACCATTGATAAATGATCAACCATTGCAAATAGTTCCGTTACCATCAAAACCTTGGATGAAACTTGGAATTGACATAGTTGGTCCAATTGGCCATCATTATGTTTTAACAGTGATCGACTACTATTCTTCATATCCTGAAGCAATGATAATAGAAGACATTTCAAGCAAGACAATTATTGAAAAATTGATGGAGATTTTTGCAAGACATGGTTATCCACATGAAGTTGTAACAGATAATGGCTTACAGTTTGTAAGTACATCAATGGAAAGATTTTTAAAAGAATGTGGAATCAGGCACATCAAAGCCTCACCCTATTACCCAAAAAGTAATGGGAAGATAGAAAGATTCCATAGATTTCTAAAGAAACAATTCAATTCAAGTTCTGAAGAAGGGAAAGATTGGAAAGAAGATTTATCCAGAATTTTAATGTCTTACCGAACTACTCCAAACAGATTTACAGGAAAGACTCCAGCATTCCTATTATTTTCAAGAGAAATCAAAACTGAATTAAGCTCACTTGTTAATGATGCAGAAGAAGATGAATCCAACATCAAAGAAGTCAATATGGTCTACAAAGAAAAAATGAAAACATATAATGATATAATTCGGAAAGCTAGTCCTCATAATTTTGAAATTGGAAATTTAGTTTATGTGGCAAATCCAAATAATGGAAAACTTGATTCAAATTTCAGATCAGAACATCATGTCATTCTTGAAAACACTTCAATAAATTCTTTTAAATTAGTCAACACTAAAAATGGGAAAATAATTCATAGAAATGCTAAACATTTGAAACATGTTCCTACTCAAGAGACCAATCAAGGCATTTCTGACTTGATTCCAGAAGAGAGCCAGGAAAATCTTAGTTCAGATTCAACAAGAATTGAACACCTCAACTCTTCTGATGTACAAATAACAGATGATAATTCCTCAAACCAAGACAAGGACACTTCTTTAAACCGACCAAGTTCAAGTAGAACAGGGTCTACATTTAACCCAGTTGTTTCAGATAGACTTGATGCCGAGGCTCTTCACCAGTTGCCACCAGAGGTTTCTCCACCCTTGCCGACTACCAAGGAACCCGTGATCACCAGGAGTGGAAGAGTCGTCAAGCCATCATCAAGATATAAAGACATGATTCCTTTCATCTAAAGGAAGGAGGGAATGTAGTATTCTGTGTTTTTAATATAGAATAGATCATCATCATAAACAATAATAATACGATGTATAATGTAAACAACGTGTTAATGTAAAATAATAAATATAAAGTGTAATAAACAATTAGTAATAATAATTTCATCTGGTGAGTAATGTTTAATTAAATAATAACTATACAACAACATATATATAAATATACGTGCTCAACAGAACATCTAGCTATTACTTGTAGTAAATATGTATCTATAGAGTTAACCCTCTTTAGATACATATTTACTACAAGTAATAGCTAGATGCATTAATATTCATAAAGTAATAGACATCGTGTCTTTCAATTATGCATCACAATATAGAAAAATAAGAATCTATATATACATAAATAAACCTTCTTTCCTGAATTATAATATAATAAAATAAATAAAGCCTCCAGGGCTAAGTTTATTGTAAAACCTTTTATTTTTAAGCTTTCGGACTTGTGTCAGTCCATCAACAGGATCATCAGGAATTAATAATAAATGCTATTTTTATGCACGTATATTTTCAAAAAGTTGCTTTTCAGACAGAATTGATGTAATATATTTTTCTCTCAATATATCATAAGTATTTAAAATATGTAAATAATAATGTGTATATAAAATAGTATTTATTATCAATTTGTTAACGTGATACTCCTGTTGAAGGACTGACAAGTCTGAAAGCTTGAAAATAAAAGGTTGTACAAGAAACTTAGCCCTGGAAGCTTTATTTATTTTATAAAACTATAGATATATATAATAAGATAAATGGATGTAATATAAATCTTAATCAAATTATAAGGTAATCAATGAGTTTCTTGCCGATTTTTAGGTTGCTATTTAAAAAAGAACACCGGGTCAGATATACTTGCCTCCTGAGACTTGGTGACCGTTTAAGGTTGGGGCTAGGCCTCACCGAAGACTAAACCTGTATTCGGTTCTTCAGGAACCCAGATTTTGTCTATTTTATATCTTCGCCGAAAACTGTTAAATGCATGTGGCGCTCTTGCAGCAAGAATAGAGAGAGCCGTGACAAATAGAGATGGAGGTTTTAAAGTAGCTCGTTCAGGGTTGTTTTTGTATAACTCAAAATTGTGCTTTCTTCTTGTCTCTCAGTAGCCTAATCAAATATCTCCTCAAGAGCTTTTGTGCACCGCAAATTAATCGTTTCGAAAATTCATATTTGTTTTTTTTTTCTTCTTTTGTAATGCACCACGCAGTAGCTGGTGGTGATGACAATGCCCTGACGACGACTATAGAGGTGAATAACAATTTACCATGTAGTGAGCTCGCCAAAGACTTCCACTTACATTGTAACTTATAGAAAAGATCATAAAGTGGGGCAATTAGGAACCCCACATACTCTCTCGGCCGCCAACAAGCAACAACGCGTTTAAACTTGTTTGCAATTGCTTTTTCGAGAATTTAAATCATCCGTACTCGGATGATCTCTGGTGGTGAAAGGTGGGATGAGCATGACACTCCCGAGCGTCTTCACCATCGATTGTCATCACAGGACACTGTGCCTCACCCCGCGAAACTTCCTCTACACCCACGTAAGACCATGCTCTGTATCTGGTAGAGTAGTCGCCAAGTGGTTCATTACGAGAGGCTACCAGATAGGCAAACCATCAATGCAGCCCTGTGAAGCATAATTGAGGCATAAAAGCCAGTAATGGTTAACCGCAAGGGCATACTGCTCATTCAGGACAATACCAGACTACGTGTGCAAAAGGTCGTCAGGAATACCATACGGCGATTTGGATGAGAGGTTCTGTGCCATCCACCAAACTCCCCAAACCTTGCACCAACAGAATTTTGATGCCTCTATTCCCTGGACAGCCATCTTCATGGGTAATCATTTATATGTGGAAGAACTAGGCACTAATTCACAGATTTCTCCGCCTCCGAATTCGCTGAATTTATATGCTGGGTATTGTCAAGCTGAGAAAGCATTAGCAATATTGCTAGATGAAGATGAAAATTAGTTTGACGAATAAAGGTTGGTAACTTTCAATATTTACTTTTTATTTCATAAAGACCAAAACAACAAGAAATTTATTGGTTACCTCATATATATATTTAGGTGTTTTTATTTCAAAACCTTTTTTTTTTTTTGCAACCGAGAAAATTTGAATATATATTTTTCTTAATATATTTCAATGCGTATTCATTTAATGATATTTATTGATATTAGTAGTAAAATATATCTCAAGAGTAATTCATTTTAAAGGTAAATTATACATAATATAGTATATTTCTAGAAATATCTATATACCAACGTAAATGAAAGTATATTTTACCCTCAAAAGTAGTGGATTGTGTTTTGAGCTGGCTCACATCAATGAAAATTTGGAGCATATCTTGATAGTGATTCTGAAACCATCACAATTTAATATTTTTCATATATAATATCTTTATTGCAATAGTATTTTAACAATATAATAGATCTGTTTAATTGAAAATATTTTGTAATGGTTGCCCTAAATATTTTATGCTACCTATAAACACGTCAAACATATTTGGAGATTTTCGAGTAAAAATATATTCAATAAAGAGAAAATCATCTCGATGAAAGTTCACTATAAATTAAATCCCAATATTTATTATTCTATCAAACATTTAATGAATAGATGTGAATTTCTGTATGGATATTTTAAAAGTCTTCAAATGAGGTCTTATTTATTTAGCAACAAGTTGTCTATATACAAACCGCTATTTTGGCAATCATCATTTGTACTTCTCCATCGCCGCATATGTTTAAAAATGCTTCTTTTTCGTCTTTTTCAGTCTTGTTCAGATTAAAAAGTAATTGAACCTTTTGAAAATAAAAAATATCTGAATGAATTCATTTTAACAATCACATTTTTAAAAATAGGACCCTCCACTATCTACACATTTTTTCAAGCGGTCAAAAAGCTGTTTAAAAGTAAACACAGGTAATAAGACCAAATCCAAATAAATAAATAGTGTGTGACGTTTCGGTAACAGCGTTGTTACCATCTTCAGACAAAAGTACTGAATTGTGTTTATAATCTATAATCCAAATTGTGCCTTATCTGTTTAAAAGTAGTTTTGTAGTCCATTTTTCTGATATTGTTCATTCCAGCCGTCGCATTTTCAATAACATCTTTAGATGACGAAAAGCGTATTCCTTTAACGAAAGTTTGAGCATAGGAAAATAAAAGAAATCACAGGAGAAGAGGTCTGGGAATAAGGAGGATGAGATAAAACAATCACTGAGTGCTTAGCTCAATATACCACAACCAAAGTGGCTTTATGGACAGGGGCGTTGTCATGAAACAACTTCCGTTGTTGTGACTGTGTGAAAGAGCTAGTTCCTTCTCCTTCGTATTGAATATCTAAGGCGTACAAATATTTCTTTGTATGGATTTTTATTGATAGAAATTTCCTATGGAATGTAAATTCACAATGTACGTACAACTTCTTTGGGGGGGGGGGGGGGGTGGTAAAAAACAAACAAAAAACAAACTTCACTTTTCCCTTTGATCGGTTAAGACTAACTTTTTTCTTCTGAGGAGAACTCGAAGTATTCCATTCAAGTGATTGTTTCTTTGTTTGTAGATCATAAATATATCACCAAGTTTCATCTCCAGTTATTATTGTTTTATAAAACTCGGTTATCAATCAGATTTTATTAAATCATTACAAATTTCTAATTTGTTCTGTTTTTGTTGCACGGTTATATGACGTGGAACAAAGTAATCACAAAATATGTTCATGTTTAGATGTTCAAGAATGCTTTGGCAGATGCCATATGAAATACCAACTATTTCCGCTAATGTTGCAACAGTGGTTTTACTATCAGCATAAATTAAATCACTAACCTGTTGGATGTTGTGTTTTGTCGTTGAAGTTGATGGGCGCCCTTACATTGGATCATCCCGATACTCTGAATCTTTAAATCTATTCTACCAGAAATGTGTACTAGAGTTTTTGAAATTTTTTCATCTCCATACGTTTCCCTCAACGATTTTGATGTCTCTCAGTAAAATATTTATTTAATTCAAAACAAAATGTTATGTATAAAATTATATTATATATTATATACTATATTATATTTAATTATAAATAATTAAACCTTTGTTTTCAAAAGCAGACACGGGCGATAACAAAGAGCTTTTATCTTCCTACAATTAGGTTTACGCATGCGTTATTACTATTGTTGCCAGTCTTATTTGTTGTTTAGGATTTAATGTAAACTAACTGTTTTTTTTACATTTAATTTTAACTCTTGAATTTTAAAAAATTCGCTTAATTTTTGATCGTTCCTTCTATATTTATAAAGAGATATAATATTGAGAAATATTTCGTAAATATTCTTTATATTTTAAAGCCCATTCTGAATAAAGAGAAAATTTTGAATTTAAAAAATAGTTGAGAGAGAATTATATTTCTTTTTTTTTATTCCTATTAAGATCTTACTATAAGAAAAATATAAGGTTTTATTTAAAATGTTTCCATTTTGGAGAGAATATTGGGTACTACGGTACTATATAAACTAATCAAACGACTTCTCAATATGCAACATAAGATTCAAATAAATTTCCATTCGTTTTCAATTTAAAATGAGAATAGAGTGAAATGTCGTGGATTGCATAGAGCTGGCAGTGTACCATCGCATCAGGAGAGTCACTTGTCATCAAACAACAACTAAATATTATGGCGAAGAAATATTTTATTATTTAATTTAATTTATTTAATGAAAATATTTTAAAAATATTTATTATTTTATATTTGTAAAATCATCATATATGTTGCCTAGCTTGCTTGCTCGATATTCTCTAGCTGTAGATAGTTTGGTTGGTTTTTTGATAATTGTCGACTAGTCGCCGTGACGTTATCAGTAAATACTTTCACATCTTCAGATAAACAAAGACTACATTTCTACGCTAAATTATCTATTATATATCTATTTTTGTTTCAGAATTGAGAAATTATAAACTCTATAACTATAAAGTATAAACTCTTTCTATCTTATTTTAATATTTTTAGGCTCATTTGATAGAAACGATTCCGTCAGAGGGAAGAGTCTCTTGCAAAAATATAAATAAATTGACTCGAGCTTTTCGCCCTTGGAGCCCTTATACAGGAGTAGAGTTAAACATATCCTTACTCTCCGCTGTAGAAGGGCGGAAAGCTCGAAAGCTCGAGTCAATTAAATTATTTTTTTTATGCAAGAGACTCTTCCCTGGATGGAATTTTTCTCTCAGATGATATTATATAAGGGATTATTATTTTGGGAACATTATTGGGCTGTCACCAGTAGTGACACTCGCAATGTGGCAGGCTCTCTCACATTATAATATTGTAGCAAAATATTTATTATTTTATGGACAGATTATTAATTTTATATTCATATCTTGCTACTCTGTAGACTTCTCTTATTGCTTTTCTGGTACTTTATAAATTTTAGTCTGTGCCTTGAATAAATTTCTGTGTCATCCTGAAGTTTGTCTCTCCTAATTTTCTACGAGACAACTTTGCCACGTAGAAGAATTGGGGAATTTAAACGTGATGATAACAAGGCAATTTATTTTGATTCACTTAATTCAATCTTATTTACATATAACAGAATAGAGGAACGCAAGGAGATATATTTTATGAATTACAAATATCTGCCATAATAATCTGCTGATAAAATAATAAATATTCTGTTATAATACATGTATGTCTTTATTACAAGTTGGTAAGTATACAATAGCGAGTCAATATGCTAATAAGCTTCATTATCACGCAAAATTAAAATAAAACTGCATAAAGACTATTTAAAAATGTATTTTATAATATAAAAAAAGTATTACTTTTTATTATTTGAATCTAAGATTTCGTATGTGTAGCCAAACTTGTATTCAAGTGTATATAACTGAGGTAAATAGGTTAGGTACTCGCGCTTTAAAAAAAATGCTCACCTCGGCCCCTTCCTTGATCCTGGCTTCCACGGCCAACTCGCAGGCCTTCATCAACATCAGGATGTTGGGGTAGCCCATCAGGTACTCCACCTTCAGCCGCAGGTTGATGAAGAAAGTTATGAGGGGCTCGAATGATGGGAAAGATGCTGCAAAATATAAATATTTAGTTGAAAATAAATATAAAAATACAAGCATATTTTATATACATAACAACATAATATAATAGATAAAACGGATCTAATTAACATAGAATAAAAATAGAACAAATGGAAAAATGTGTAGACACGTTGGTCATTTTTTTTAAATGAACGATCAATTCGTATTTATTCCGATAGATGACGTCATCAGTAACTTTCAGATGACGTCATCAGTAACTTTCAGATGACGTCATCAGTAACTTTCAGATGACGTATTAGAATATGATTTTTTATAAATAAAATTAGATGCCATTCCTCCAAACTATTTAAATTCCAATATATATATTTTTTTCGAGTGGTTTATATAAATGTTACAGTTCTTTTAGCAGTCGAAAATGCTTGAATATAGGTCCAATTGTTGGATTTGATCATAATTCCAGCGTTTAGTGAATGCATATATTCCGCTCTGTGAGTGAGAAAACATTGAAAGTAGAACATAAGCTGTTGAGATATATGGGATATAATAGAACACGTCTGATATATATTCCATAGCAAAGGTGGGAGGGAGATGTGTATCAAATTTAAATGTGAACGTCGTTGGGAGTATATAGCGGGATACCTATATACAATAATTCCTCATTGGATACTTTCCTTTCTTGTAAATGGAGCAAGGGGCAGATACAGGCGTCTGGCTTATATTGAGACATATCGTAATATTTATAAAAGCACATGTCATCTTTACCACTGGCGAGTTCACGATGAAAATTTGAAAATGAAAATGTTCAACGGTATAAAAGACATTGATCAGGTGGAAAGTCGATCTCTCAAAGAAACTTTTAGAACAAGATGTTAGAAATTTCTATAAATATCTCAAATGACTTCTTAAATTTAATATATATATTTAAAATGGAATGATTTTTCTTTTATTTTGTTTCATTAATCATCTCGTATATGTATCTAACTGAAATTAAAGGAAGTAATAGAGCATTCGAAATTTTCAAATATTCTTTTGTGTGTGCTCATTTTCAATATCTCAGAAACCGGTCACCGTAGTTCACCTATCTGGCCATTAAACAAATATGGCAACAGTAATTCAGTGATTTGGAGAAAGATCCAAAGATAAATATTACATTAACAATAAATTTTGATGTAGAACGAATAAATAACACACACACGTGATATATATACGTATACAGAGCAATAACGCTCCATCTATATACAACGGATGAAGACATTAAGACGCGAATGTTTCTTTTCACAAATAAATCAAACTTCGACTGTCCTTACTGCAATGGAAAATATGGGAGGGCATGGCCAAGCCATCAAGTACTCTCCGCAAAATATTTCTTCAGTATTTTATTAGTATTCGCACACAACCTTTCGAGTTAGAAACTATTCCACGGGCGTTTATGCAAAGTATGAACATTAAAAATACATATTTTACTATATATTTTGTGTGTAATGTATAGACTTAGGAGAGAATGGTCGAAAAGTTTTGAACTCGAAAAAAACTTGCGAATATTAATAAATTTGTGAAGAAACCTCTTTTGCGGAGTACTTGATTGGGTATTTTAAAGCATTTTATGCAATTTACAACGTTATGGAATATTACCTCAAATGTTTATTTTTTCGCAAGAATATTAACACAAGGACAACAAGAGTAATCTACATTACATATAACCAAGGTTACAAATGAGGAATTTTCATATTTACACACTAGCATATTCATTATCACATATTTGTGAAGTTCGACAAATAACAACAGAAAAGGCATAATATTGGAGATATGTAGATGACATTTTCTGTATCATTCCTATCAACATCCATAATACAATTCTAGCAGATTTACACAAATTTCACGCTGACCTCAAATTCACACCAGAATTTGAATGGGGAGGAGTTCTTCCCTTCCTTGATGTCCTAGTTATCCGAACAGACGCATCCATTCACACTACTGTGTACTATGAACACAACCTTACTCCGCACTACACCCATTTCAAGTCACACTGCCCAATATCACACAAAATAAACACAGTCAAATAACTTACTGAACGCATTCACACACACTGTTCACTCCCGGTTTTCAAAACAAAAGAAAAACACATAAATCACCAACACCTAACAGCATCCGGATACACAGCAGACTTCATTAATAAACACACCTACCTTCCCCAGTCTTTTCAGTTTCTTCAGTACACAGATCCAATTGCTTCATACCGTATTTCAAAAAAATCCGTTTCCATTTCTAGAATACTCAGACTCTACGGTATCAACACTTTCTTCAATAATTCTCTAAATATATATAGGGGGGTAAATAGGTGTTACCTACCCATTGCCACGGGTGTTACCTACCCATTGCCACAGGTGTTACTTACCCATTGCCACAGGCGTTACCTACCCATTTCCACATGTTTTACCTACCCATTGCCACAGGTGTTACCTGCCCATTGCCACGGGTGTTACCTACCCATTGCCACAGGTGTTACCTACCCATTGCCACATGTTTTACCTACCCATTATCACAGGTGTTACCTAACCATTGCCACAGGTGTTACCTACCCATTGCCACATGTTTTACCTACCCATTGCCACAGGTGCTACCTACCCATTGCCACATGTTTTACCCACCCATTGCCACATGTTTTACTAATGCTAGAGGTGTTACCTACCCATCAGTTTTGGGGCAAAGAGGTCCCAGGAAAGTCCCAGAACCTTCTCCAAACTCCGGCGGAAGTCCGGCGTGACGACGGACGGGGACAATCCCATGCCGGACATCACGCTGTTCTCCAGGGCCATCAGGTCCAGTTCCGCTGCAAGTTCCACCGGACCTCCGTGGGACACCTTGGATAGGAACCTCTCGATGACCTTGTTCATTGTCCTGGATGTCTGGACCAAGAGAAACATTCATTGTTCGATGATCTGATCAGAATTGCTGATAGGTCTAGACAAGGGAACACATCTAATGTTCGATGATCTGATCAGAATAGATGATAGGTCTAGACAAGGGAACACATCTAATGTTCGATGATCTGCTTAGAATAGCTGATAGGCCTAGACAAGGGAACACATCTAATGTTTGATGATCTGAACAGAATAGCTGATGGGTCTAGACAAGGGAACACATCTAATGTTCGATGATCTGATCAGAATAGCTGATAGGTCTAGACAAGGGAACACATCTAATGTTTGATGATCTGAACAGAATAGCTGATGGGTCTAGACAAGGGAACACATCTTATGTCCGATGATCTGATCAGAATAGCTGATAGGGCTAGACAAGGGAACACATCTTATGTCCGATGATCTGATCAGAATAGCTGATAGGGCTAGACAAGGGAACACATCTAATGTTCGATGATCTGATCAGAATAGCTGATAGGTCTAGACAAGGGAACACATCTAATGTTCGATGATCTGATCAGAATAGCTGATAGGTCTAGACAAGGGAACACATCTAATGTTTGATGATCTGAACAGAATACCTGACCAGGGAATATCTTTAATGTTCGATATGTTCTGATGTTGGATGGCTGATATGTCTCTATCAGAGAATACATTTATTATTAGATTTTTCTATGTTGGATTTCTGATATAATTGGAGCATCTTTAATATTCGATATTCATTTTATTAGGATATGGAATAACTCTGATATGCCTCTGTGGACACCACACACACATGAACGATCTTTTTTGTTCTTATGTTGAATAGTAAAATAAAGGATATCGTTAGAGAGATCATCTTGCTGGAGTATAGAATTTGGAAATATTTTGACTTCAATTTATCTATAAAAATAATTTTGACCGGAGAGAAGGTGATCACGTGAATAGATATAGAAAGGCCCTTTTTTGATAAATAAGTAGAGTTAGTTGGTAAAGGTATATTAGGTTTACATTTATGTATGAATATTTTGTGTATAGATATTATTCATTTCATATTTCGCTTTAAATATGGTTCAATCAGAAAAATAGTATAGTTCCTGGTTTATCGGTAGCGAAACTCGAACTTGAACATTCTTGGGTTAGATATTGAATAGCTTATATGTATATGTATCAGAGATACATCTTCATTATTAGATATTTTATGTTGAAAATTGTAGAGATAGACGTTTCTTTTAACCATTTTTAAGTTTATAATAATATTATAATACACTGTGAAAAAATAGTACAAATGTAACATTGTACTGGGATAAGGTGCATAAATTAAGAAAAACGATAAGGAGATGCCTTTTTCTTAATTTATGCACCTTATCCCAGTACAATGTTACATTTGTACTATTTTTTCACATTGTGTAGCGTCCTCACGCAATTCTGGCCTTAACTACCCGTTTCATGATTTTTCAGGATGCCTTAATGACCAATTTTTTGGTCGTTGAGGTACAGCTTGCACCACGCTGATGAGGGCCAACAGCCCGAAACGCGTCCGTGGTTAGCTTTTCTTGATTAATCAAGAATGGGTATTTGGCCAATTCTGGAATAATTAAAAATCAACGAAAATAGTTGATATTTATTCCGATAGATGGCGCCAGCCATCAGCAACTTTCAGTTGCACGATAAGGAGATGCCTTTTTCTTAATTATAATACACTGATATATAAAAACATCATATAATTTGGTTTCCCTACATCAACCTCATCAACAAACCGCATCGATATAATCAGATCTATGGAAACAGAAGATATAAATTATGGCCAAATCTCAATTATTTCACACAGATACAATCATTATATAATCAATTACTCCGATTCAAATTTGTCCTGTACCTAATCTATATACATAAAATGATATCTAGATATTTATTACAGAGATAATCAAACTTGCATATTGTGCACCTTTGAGAAATGCATATTTATGGAGATATGATTGATAATAATCTCTCTATAAAGTATAAAGTTAATCAAAATATTGCGATAGACTTCAGACGTGGAACATTATGTTGTTGTGGATAGTTATGGGCCTGCTGAAGATCCATTGGTTGAAAGCTGGAGAACATTCCAAAATAAAGAAATGTCTAGAGTTTGTCTTTTGGGGGGTTCGTTATATATAGCTATTTCTATGTGAAGGTTTGAACAATGCATATTTAAAAGAAAATGACACCTTATTCTCACATGTGAATAATATCTTTCTTTATTGCAATAGCAATATACACTCTTAGACAAAACATTAAGTAAATATTTTTTGATTTCGCCTGTTTTTATATTTTTCTAAAAAAAGGGGCAATTTTGTTCAAACTTAGTTATCTTGTGTGTCTTCAATAAAGGCCACTGTCGGAGTCTGAATTCCGATATACACGCTAAAACGTAAAAGTTCCTAAAGTGAGTGAGTATATGAGTGTATATTTGAAAATATTATTCTGATAGATACATAAACCCCTTCAAATGCAGTTTGTATATAAGCAGATCACAAATAGTGCAATAGTTATAGCGGTCTATTTGATATTGTCGAGACCGCTGAGTCCGCTAAAGAGAAGCCATCCAATATTTCTTATAATTTTTATAACGAGGGTGAAATTTTATCTTTAAATATTTTAAATTTTATTACCTAGAGAGCGTAATGGTAAATTTCATTATGTTTATATAGTTAAACATATGTTAAATTGGTATAAAAAGTAGTTGTTGCACGCTGTTTCTATGTTGCACAACGCCGTCTGTTCGAATATTCCAATGACATCGAGATACACACAACACACGCAAATTATCATTTCCGAGACTGCCTTAAAACATAATTGCGACCTTGAGTACCTATATTAGAGCATTATTATTTTTTAGAATATTTAAGCGTTTATATATTTGATAAAATAGCATTTATATATATATTTTTAAATTTTAAGTATCTCGCTTTTTTTGTGTGTGTGTGAATTGGTAAACGGGACGATTGTATCTTTTCTAAAGTGTGGTGGTGTGTTCAAAATAATTATAAAAATCTCCAAGAATAGTATCTCGATTAGGAAAAGGATAATTATATAAATATAGAATTTTAATAGAAATTGTGTTGTTTATAATTACGGTTTGAATTATATAAACTAAATTTACTCTCCAATTCGGCGAGATAAATATCAAATAAATATAAAGAGAAAACACAGGGTATACATGGAATTATTTCTCACAGTTTTGAGCTTGGCGGAAGAGAACACGGGTGACAGCAAGAAGCGCAGATTCTTCCATCGTTGATCTTTGACCCTGGGCACGACATTGGCCATACGTCGGTCGAATCCCAGAGAGCCCTCGAACAGAAGCTGTCACACACAGGTGAAGGGCCATTGGTATTATACAAGTTGTAGGTTAACACCACCTCGAACGAGCACTGACTAGGTCAATGATGGAAGTATTCAACGATAGGTTTTTAAATATAAAAGTTTCCCTACAATTATTGAAGATGAAAGACAGCAAGTGAGGCTTGGCTTACCTAGAGTGAACCTTGGCAGCAATTAGGCCAACGATTTAAAACCATGATAGAATTAAGAAGAAGAATTTTTAAACAAATTTTTATATTTGCTATGATGTCCAGACATTCTTAGTACCATAATACATCTACATCTAAAAGAAATTTGGCCTTCATTTTAAAACTTCAACGTCAATATCATTCCAGGACTCCCCACATGTGTTCCTAAAGCCACCGTTCGTTATAAGGATCTGGAGAGTTAGCAACTATGGTATGACCAAAATAAAAAAAAACATGTCCTAGTCTATCTAGCGGTTGAATATAAAATTCAAGGTAGGATCAAAAGGTTCCCGAACTTTTTTTAAATAATTATTTATTGATAGTATAGTAATTTAAACATCAAATTTTTCAAAATAGGAGCCTTGGTTATCTACACATTTTTCCAGCATAAAAAAAAAGCTGTTGAAATGCTAGTTCAAAGTCAATTTTTCTAAGCTTGTTTAGCTTCCCCGTCGCATTTTCAATTACTTTTGATGACGATGAAAAGCGCCTCCCTTTTAACGTCATTTTAAGTTTTAGAAAGAAGAAGAAATCACATGGGGAGATATCAGGAGAGTAAGGAGGATGCAGCAATACAGATACAGAGTGTTTGGCTAAATAGTCTTGAACAATAATGGCGCAATGAGCAGGGGCATTATCATGTAGCAATTTCCACTGTTTTGATTCAAAGAGTTGGTTTATTTTTCTTCTTATCGCATCAAGAAGGCGCGCAAGTATTTCTTTGTATGCCTGTTTATTAAGAGTAACCCCTCTTTAATAAATTCATAATAGACAAGTCCTTGATAATCAAAAAATACTACAAGCATTACTTTTCCTCTGGACTTGCCAAGGCGAACTTTTTTCATCCTAGGAGAACTTGGTGTGTGCCATTCGACTTATTGTTTTTTGGTTTGTGGATCAAAAAGAAAGCACCAAGTTTCATCACCAGTTATTATTGTTTTTAAAGAGTCAGAATCATTATTTTCGGTTTCAATTAAATCTTTGCAAATTGATGATCTGGTTTCTCTTTGTTGATCTGTTAAATTTCGTTGAACAAAATACCCACAAAGTTTTTTCATGTTTAAATGTTCACCAATATTTTTTTTGCAAATACCATACGAGATATCAAGTATTTCTGATATATTATCAATACTATATTTTCTATCAGCAACAGTTAATTCACATACCTGTCCAATATTGCGATCCCTTGTTGACGTCAATGGCCGACCTGACCTTGAATCATCTACGATGCTCTTACGGCCATCTTAAAAAGGTGTACCAGAAATAAACTTGCGTTCGTGACATATTTTCGTCTTCATAAGCTTCATTCATTAATGCTAATGTCTCTGTGAAAGACCTTTTTAATTTAACATAAAATTTAATATTTGCCATTTGCTCAAATGGCATTGCAGAAACAAACGCGAGCTAAATACTTACAACAAAAATATGCCTAAAATGAAAACTAGGCATGCGCATTTACTGGCGTTGCTAAATTAAATTATAATTTAGGCTTCGTTCTTTACAGTGAAATTGATTTCACACTTTTCAAAAGTTGTTTTATATATTAATTTTTAAAAGTTCGGGAACTTTTTTTTATCCTTTCCCGATATTTCAGACCATTCAACAGACAATATCGTATTATTTCGTAAATAATTGCTCATGTTTTCACGGTCCAAGACATTGTGAAGTCAATTATATATTTATCTAAATAATTTAACCAATACATATCCTATATATATCCTATGCCAAATCCAATACTAGAAGTCGGGTAATCGAGGTAGCGACACTATCTGGGACGGTGTACCACTGATATGCCAGCGCTTCCCGCTATTTCCTCCGTTGTAAATCAGATAGAGTAAAAATAACAATTAATTAAATCGAGTGTTGGAATATACTTCCCATTTTCTATAAATATAGGGCTATATGTTCAATAATTTATTTATTGAAAAAAAAAGCTCGCATACAAAAATTCCAGAAAATATATTTTGTTATTGAGTGGTGTGCTATTACATATCTCTTTCATTAAAATTTATTAAAATGGATATTTTCAAAAAATAGAAGAAAAAATCTAGGATCTGTTTTTATAGACGTCTTGCACTCTAGAAGACTTGGGGAAGTAGAAAAAACACGACATCAGTTTGAGTAAATTCGGGCGAGGGCCATAAGCCTGATACCACGGTCTTTAAGTTGGCCATTCCATATTTATCAAACTGGTGCTGTGGTATAACACCGACCTGAGTCTGCTGAATGTAGAGATGGTCAACAATGGCGCGTAGCTTTTGCCAACATTCATAGAGATAGCTGCGTTTTATTATTATCATTTAGAAAAAAAAGTGATAATCTATATTGAGAGTGGCTAGATGTACTTACATAAGAGTACTTACATTTCTATTGGTGTATTTGAGGAAGTCCTTCGTCAGAATGCTTTTGATAATTTCAAGATCGGTTACTTGAAGCACAGGCAGGGAACCGACGAAGAACCTAATTTATAACCATTTATTGATTAGTAAATAGTATGATTACATATTCTTTCACTTTAAACTTATAATATTATCATTTTTAAATACTAAAGTTTCATGACTAAGATATGGAAAATATAAAAAATTGGCTTGGTTGTAAAATCATCATCTGAAATTGATATTAAAGTTCATTTTAAGTTGATATTGCTTTTATTTGAGAGTAACATATTGTTTCAAATGTTGCTTTACGCTGCCTCCTGAGAAAATATTTTTGGTAAAAATATTATATTATTCTATCTTTAGGTAAAATGAAAATAATAATGGAGAACAGAACATTTTTAAAATAAAATCAATAAAGCATTCAAGGCTGTTTCTTCTATAATTGTATTTCTCTTGCTTTCGGGCGGGCCAACATGCCCTCCAACAGGAACAACTAATTATATAACTTATAGCTAACTATACACCTCAAATATATATAGTATACGATATATACTCGTATATATGCTGAAATATTTTCATTTACATGTTTTATGATCGTATATATGACTATTAAATTGAGATTTCTCTACAGTGTTTTTTACTTATGACAATATATGATGAGAAGTTTTCAAATATATATAACAAGTGTCAGACCAAGGCTATACAACCCCATAAGATTTATAAAAATGGTATATATTATACCCTTGCTCTGACGTTCTTTATATATATTTAAAACTTATAGTCATATATTGTCATAAATAAAAACTGTAAACTAACTAATTTCAATGTAATAGAGTCATATATGCGATTTAAATAACCTATATATAATTTATTTTAGCATATATATATATATATGAAAAAACAATAGGAAAAAAAGTGGGCCAGGTGTTTATATTAAAAATAAAAAAGTAAGCATATATTATATTCTTTATTTTTAATATATATACCAAGTCTATTAGTATGAAACGCGAAAATTTCAGTGAATTCAAAAGTTCACCAATTCCATACAACAAAAGATTTTTTATTCAAAGTAATTGCCCTGATTAGCTATACACTCGGACCACTTTTCAGGCAATTTTCGAATTCCTTGTCTGTAAATTTCTATTCCTTTTGAGTCGAACCAGTCAACAAGTCATTTTCGGAGTATGTCTGAGTTCTAAAATTCCTGTTTTTTTGGGGCGTGTCCTAAAGATGTGAAAAGGTGGTAGTTCGACGGCGCTAAGTCTGGTGAGTACGGCTGGTGGGGTTAGAGTTCCCAGCCCAAGTCTTTTATGGTGTTTTTGACCACCGTAGCGTTGTGAGCTGGAGCGTTGTCATGCTGCAGTATCAGGTTGTTGTGCTTTTCACGCCATTCCGGTCTTTTTTCATTCAACGCCTCTCTCAAACTGTGCATTTGTTATTCGTAGCGACTAGTATTGACCATTTTGTCAGGTTTCAGGAGCTTGAAATATACTACGCCGGTCTGGTCCCACCATATGCAAAGCATTGCCTTTTTTTCCGAAGCGTTTGGGCCTAGGCGTCTGTTTTGGAAATTGGCCGGGCAGGCCCCACGACCTTTGGCACGTAGGATTGCTGAAGTGGATCCATTTCTCATCAGAAGTTACGATTCGGTGCAAAGAAGACTTCTTTTCATGCCTGGCGAGCAGCCCTTCGCAGGTTACCAGACGCCGTTATTGCTGCCTTTCGCTCAACTCGTGGGGGACCCATCTGGAAAGCTTTTGGGTCATTCCGAGGCTGTTTAAACGTAGAAAAACAACACCTTGAGACACCTGGAGCTGTTTTGCGAATTTCTCCTGCATTTGGGTACTGTCCTCATCCAACAAAGCTTGCAGTTCAGCGTCCTAGAACTTTTGGGGCGGTTTTCCATGTGGTTCATTATCAAGTTCAAAATCGCCACTTTGGAATTTTTTAAACCACCTGTAACACTGCGATTTGCTCAGAGCATGGTCGCTGTAGACTTCCTCGAGCATTCGGTGGGCTTCAGTGGCACCTTTCTTCCAGTTGAAGGCGAACAACAAAACTTCCCGCAAATGGGCACTTTTTGGCTCGGAAATCGTCATTTTCCACGGGCTCCAGAAATTTTTCACGATTTGAATTTTTCTAAAACTGAACGCATGCTGATGCCACGTGAGTCAAAGAACAAAACGCCTACAACAGCGCCACCGTCGGCTCAAATAAAGTTGCACAGCGGCCTCTGGCGCCCATTTTCGCGTTTCATACTAATAGACCTGGTATATAATATTAAATGGAGATGAATGAGATTTTCTGTTGTATTTTGATTGTTGAGGATTATGGTAATGTAATGCAGTCGTGGTTAATAATCTTGAAAATATAAATAGTTTTGATCAGTAATTTAATTGAACTAAAGGATATATATAAAAACATAATTTGGTAGAAGTACTGCCTGGCTTAAAGCGAGTAGAACAAGGAAAAACAAAAGATTATTTACATATTGTACAAAAGTTTTGAGCCGGCCAACAGGGAACAACAACAATAGAGTTTATATAGTGAAAACGGCGACCTCTGGTGGTCGATTTACAGAGTCATTTAATCTATGAAATATATTTGAAATAAAATAATATTTTTATATAAGATATATATAATATTGTGGATTGTGGATTGATAGGTGATATTGTTAATTAATTTTCGGCTGTATAGTTAGCTAGAAGTTATACTCCTAGTTGCTCCTGTTGAAGGGCATGTTAGTCCGAAATATCTATAGAAATAAAATTATACATAGTGTGATCAATAATTTCCAGTAATGCTAAATATCTAATGAAATGCAAGAGTATAATAATGTTTTTTTTTTATTATTTCTCAAAATAATCACCCTCACTATCTATACACTTGTTCCATCTTTTTTTTTTCAGATTTCAAAACACCTCTGAAAATCCTCATCTTTCAAGCTTTTCAAAATATTCGACGTCCTTTTAAGAATTTTTTAATTTTAGGGTGAAGGAAAAAGTCGTTGGGAAAATTTTCAGGAGAATAAGGTGGCTGGGGTAGTAAAGCAATTCCGTGTTTAGCCAAATAGAGTTGTATAGTAAGTAATAGATTCAAAGCGTACGAGGATGCGTATCTTATAAGTTTTAATAAAGGCGAGCTTTCGGGTCAATAACCCTTCTACAGGACATCAAATCTAACTAAACTTGCATCTTATATACATATCCATATTGAGAAAAATTAGCATATATACAAGAAAAATAAACGTATTAGCAAATTAGTGAGAAAAGTAATAGTAAGAAATATCTGCGTGTTTTGAGTATACTAAGAAGGAAAATCACAAGAAACTTCACGATAAAGCTACGATTCAATTTTAAGGCTGCATGAGTAAAATAATCCAAAATAAAACGTACTGGCAATGGTCACCTAAGGTACACTATGGCAATATTGCTTTGTATATATCAGGGATGTCTATGTGTCTATTAATACTATTATGTCTTAAAGAGAGCAACGCCTCGACGACCAATCTTTTGTATTTGCTCTTGATTCCTGAGTAATATGCCTGTGGGTGAGAGGTATCAAAAGAATGTCCTGTCTGTCTAATGTGTTGCACTATGAGAGATCTAGGTTCACTGTTTCTGATGTTTCTGTGGTGTTCTTCTATCCTATCCTTAATTCTTCGGCCTGTCTCTCCTGTATACAAACTGTTGCAATCTGAGCATTTTAAGGAATACACGGAGTTTGTAAGATATGGCAGGGTAATGGGAAAACTGTTTCTGGTGATGAGGTTTCTAACTATTGTTTCTAATTCAGGAGTGTTGTTGTAATAGGTGCGGATTCCGTACTTGTTTTTTAAATGTCTAGAGATGTTGATACTATGGGTAGAGTATGGGATGATGCAAGTCGATCTATAAGTCTGACTGTTTAGCTGCTGTTGGGGATTGTGAAAGTGTCGGAGAATGAAATTTCTGGGGTAACCTGAGTTCATTAGGTGATTAATCACATTTTGGGTCTCTGTTTGTTTAAATTCAGAAGTTGAGCAGTGAGTAAAAATACGTTTCGAGAGGGTTTTGACAGTATTAATTTTATGGCTGAGGGGGCAGTATGAGGAATAGTGTATATAGGAGGGATGAAAGGAGGGCTTATAGTGTACGTTGGTGATATACCTGCAATTTTGTTTTATAATCATGATATCTAAGAAAGCTAAGGAATAATTGTTTTCTTTCTCTACTGTGAATTGGATGTCCGGAAATAGTGAATTTAATTTGGTATGAATACTGTCCAAGGATTCTGTTTTAACTATGCAGAAAATATCGTCTATTTATCTAAACCAAGTATGAATATCTGCTGGGAAATGACCTGTAATTAAACTATCTACTTTTCGCATAACTATTTCAGAGAGTGATGAGGACAAAGGGCTACCCATGGGAGTACCCTTGGATTGCCTGTAATAACGTTTATCAAAATTAAAGATACTATTGCTTAGACAGATCGATATTAAGGTGGTTAACTTAGATATCATATCTGCTCTATACCCGTGCGTTCGGAGGAATTCTGTGGTGCATTCTAAGATGAGGGAGTGGGGGAGACTGGGGTATAGATTGATGACATCAAAAGAGATCATAAGACTATTGGGGACAACCGGTAATTGCTGTATATGGGCTAAGAATTTAGGTGTGGAAGAGATGGACGTCGAGGCGGCGCCCTCTTTAAGTATGGGTATGATTATCTTAGCTAAGTACTGAGCTAACGGGGCTGTGGGGGAGAGGTGAAAAGCTACTATTGGTCTAAGGGGGATATTCATCTTATGTACCTTAGGGAGGCCGTAGATGTAGGCCTGACCATGCAGATTCGAAAGAAAACCTTGGAGTTCATCAGTTGTTATAATCTTGTTCCTGCATAGGGTTCTAAGTTCTTTTTTGTATTTGGAATTCGAGACAGTTTGTTCTTCCGCTGTGGCCGGGGTGAATACATCCGAGTTGCTCAAGATTTGATTCATTCCTGAGATGTAGTCCGTAGTGTTCATAATGACGGTTCTGGATCCCTTACAAACTCCGTGTATTCCTTAAAATGCTCAGATTGCAACAGTTTTTATATAGGAGAGACAGGCCGAAGAATTAAGGATAGGATAGAAGAACACCACAGAAACATCAGAAACAGTGAACCTAGATCTCTCATAGTGCAACACATTAGACAGACAGGACATTCTTTTGATACCTCTCACCCACAGGCATATTACTCAGGAATCAAGAGCAAATACAAAAGATTGGTCGTCGAGGCGTTGCTCTCTTTAAGACATAATAGTATTAATAGACACATAGACATCCCTGATATATACAAAGCAATATTGCCATAGTGTACCTTAGGTGACCATTGCCAGTACGTTTTATTTTGGATTATTTTACTCATGCAGCCTTAAAATTGAATCGTAGCTTTATCGTGAAGTTCCTTGTGATTTTTCTACTTAGTATACTCAAAACACGCAGATATTTCTTACTATTACTTTTCTCACTAATTTGCTAATACGTTTATTTTTCTTGTATATATGCTAATTTTTATCAATATGGATATGTATATAAGATGCAAGTTTAGTTAGATTTGATGTCCTGTAGAAGGGTTATTGACCCGAAAGCTCGCCTTTATTAAAACTTATAAGATACGCATCCTCGTACGCTTTGAATCTATTACTTACATTCTTTAGAGGATTTCAACCTTCTTTAGAGTTGTATAGTGACGGCCGTATGTGGCCGTGCGCTGTCATGATGCAAGAGCCAATTTTTCTGATGCCATTTTTCGGGTCGTTTCTGACGCACAGCCTCCCTTAAACGTCACAATACATCAAGATAGTAATGTTGATTAATGGTCTGACCCTCGGGCACGAATTCATAGTGTACCAATCCCTTTACATCAAAGAAAGTGATAAGAAGACACTTAAGCTTCGTTTTTGATCATCTTTGCTTTGTTGAATCTTGGTTCTCCAGGCTCTAGCCACTGGCTTGATTGCCTCTTGGTCTCGGGATCATATCCCTACACCCATGTTTCATCTCCCGTGATAACATTTTTGAGCCAATGGGGATCAGAATTAAACATTTCGACCATGTTTTTGCACCTTTCTTTGCGATGCTCTTTCTGCTCATTCGTTAAGAGATGTGGGACAAATTTAGCCGGGGATCGTTTAAGATGCAGATCATTCTTTATGATGGCTTGGCATGTTCCTAAAAAGATATCTAAGTCTTCTGATAGTTCTCTGATAGTTATTATTGGGTTTTCTTTGATCCATTACTTGAATTTGGGTGCATTTTCGGGGTTTCTTATTGATAAAGGTCTACCAGTGTGTAGATCATCCTTGACACTTGTTCGACCAGCTTTAAATCGTGCAAACCATTCAAATGTCCTTGATTGTGATAGGGCATCTTCTTTAAAAGCCTGCTTCAACATTTGAAATGGTTCGAAGGCTGTTTTCTCTAATTTAAAATTAAGCTCTATGCAGATTCACTGTTTTTCAATACAGTCCATACTGAAGTTAAAAAATGTTCTGATATATTCGAGCTTATAAATTCGAAACAACGTGAGCGCGTGCGTCTGTGGGATTAATTTTTTACGTGTTGATAAATATTTTAACTATTAGGTCCTTATAAAATTATTTCATTATTTTGAATAATTTACGTGATCCAGTCTCATTCCTGGAAATTATTGATCACACGTTGTACAAGAAACTTAGCCCTGGATGCTTTATTGATTTTATTAACTTATGAGTCAAGGGAAGAACAATTATTTTATAATTTTTGTTTAATTTCGTAAATCAATAACTAATTTGAGAAATAAAGCATTTTAAGTGTTCCGTATTTTGGCCTTCTAAATATAATGTTACTTTTTGAAGTTAAATGGATATTAAATGTGGATTATCAACTTGAAATAATGAGAGCATTGGTGTTACCACATTAACATTTAAACAGCCATTCATCTATCTTCATATTTATAAATAATATATAAATATCAGAAGAATATATTATATTTTAAAAAGTATGATAAAATATATAAACATAGCTATAGTAAACCTAAAGTTCAGTTCGCCATAGTAAGGTTTTGTGTTTATAGCGGCAGTAGTAGTAAGAGAAGTAATGGCACAGGAATATTCATTAATATCTACTTATATATTTGCCTTATTCTGTCTGAAGCTCACGGATAGAATGCGCGCCCATTGGCTGCCGGCGAACACGTGTCCTCCCTGCCCCCCTCTAGACAACCCTGTTATCAGCTGTGTGATACATACACCTGTCTATAGCGGCCACCCTGTCTATAGCGGTCACTTTAGGCAACCCTGTTATCAGCAGTGTGATACATACACCTGTCTATACAGACCACCCTGTCTATAGCGGCCACTCTAGACAACCCTGTTAACAGCTGTGTGATACATACACCTGTCTATACAGAACACCCTGTATATAGCGGCCATTCTAGATAACCCTGTTATCAGCTGTGTGATACATACACCTGTCTATAGCGGCCACTCTAGACAACCCTGTTATCAGCTGTGTGATACATCCACCTGTCTATACAGACCACCCTGTCTAAAGCGGTCACTTTAGGCAACCCTGTTATCAGCAGTGTGATACATACACCTGTCTATACAGACCACCCTGTCTATAGCGGCCACTCTAGGCAACCCTGTTATCAGCTGTGTGATACATCCACCTGTCCATACAGACCACCCTGTCTATAGCGGCCACTCTAGGCAACCCTAGGAAGCAAGATGTATACAAGGTGTAGACAAGATGAAGATCTAGATGAAGATTAAAACGTTTTTAAAATATATTCGCACTCGGGTAAAACCCGGGCGTTGCCCGGGCCATTTGTCTAGTACTTTATATTTATCTTCTTTTATGTCAAATTTTAAACCTCATTCGGGTTGACAATAGCTTTACTTCTTCCAGAACTGACTTCATATCTTGTCAAATTTTATCCAGATGGATGAATATTGTCTAAACCTATGCTGTGCAAATATTTTATAAATTTATGCTGAGCAAATATTTTATCAATTTCTATCTATATATCTATATAATTTCACTGCATACATACCCACAGAAGTTTCCATATTTCATAAGCCATTCCAGCTGACATCCAGTAGTTCCCTGAAAAAGCATAAAGTAAAATTTCATTGTAAATACAGTGTGTTTCCTTTCAACAATAATTATAAAATTTCGAAAACATATCGTTAACCGAAAAATAATTATAATTAAATAAACGTTTTTATAGAAGTATTGATCAGTATTATGTTAATAGAGAACACAAATAAAAGAGCATATATATGTAATAATGCGTTGAGATCCTGTCGACTCTCTGTAATAATGTGTTGAAGTTCTGGTAGACTCTTGTAGAACCTCGTCGACTCTCGCTATAAGTTGTGGCAACCGAGGGTCAAACCTGTAGTAACCGAGAGGGACAGTCAGGGGGTGGAGAGTTTTCCAGTACCTCTCTGCACCTTGTAGGATCTTTAACAGTTCTCACAGGGTACAGGCAGTCGTGGTCGAGGCAGAGTGGAAACTTGGGAATGTCCACACACACAAAACGAAGCGACACAGTTGAAAGAAAGTTCCTTGAATAGATAAAAAGTCGAGCCAAAAGCAAAGATGGAGATAGAAGATTCCTTACTGTTTTACATGGTCGATGAGTTGGTCCCTGGAGACGATAAGGGGTGACGCTGACCGGAAGACTCACTGGAACTGGACTGACTGCTGTTGCTACGGGCCTTTTTATACTACGAGAATTGGGTCATGCACGTGTCACACGTGTCGAGGGACACCGGACACTGGCGACAGTCTGTCGCTTCCAATCTATCTTTAGAAGTTACTTTGTAATTCTCTCAATCTTGCTTTTACTCAGCTTTTAATCTATTATATAGTTTTATTTATTCATCCTCAGTACATTACATATGGTTATGCAAGGAGACATGTCAATTATGCGTATAATTATTTATAGATTTGCAATTAGTTCTATATACAACATGACAATCTTGTTATACGTATTACATAATATAGGGTTATTGGTTTAAATTATCATATATATGATCAAAAATATATATTCCGAATTAAAATATAACCGATCATGGTTGTAAATATATAATGGAGCCATATTCTCCATCCATAAGAATTCTCCAAAATTACATGTTTAGACGTAAATCTACACCACCATATATGATAAAATAACGAAACAGGAAAACCCACCATGATCAGAAATTAATAAATATAGCCACATATATTCAACCCAATAGTGTGTTTACTGCTACAAATTGAACCGGCTTCATAAGGGAAAAAGTTAAATACGGTGATCAGGGTTTCCAGTTAGATAAAGTGACTTCTCCTTTTTCTTGGTAAACGAGTCAATAAGAGGACGCTACACGGAAGCTAACATGAGACGACATGTATAACTCTTCTTGTATAAGTTGGAAGAATTCTAGGACCTGAAATGAACTTTCTTTAAATTTATTTAAAAATAAACACCTTGCCCAGATAAAGTTTTATTTTCTATTTTAAATATTGTTATAATATTTAGTCAGCTATCATTTTGTCAGTTGCCTCTTCAGAAAATTATTTTTATTATAAACTCGCTCTTTAGGCAGGGTAATAAAGATTTGTATTTATATTATTTTACTCTCTCTCTGTGTGCGCTAAAAGGTGTTCCATAAGAATGGCGCGATATACATTCTATCTATACTTATAGTAAAACATTTATTACGATACAAATATATTTATATAAATTTCAAATATAAAATCTTACCTTTTTGACGATATCGTCCAAATTGCCAGTCAGGAAATTAGGCTTTGGTCCCGGAATCCCAAGTTTTGAGAAATATTGAAAGTTTTCATATCTCTTCCTGTACATACATGTTTAGGATAAATTATGCTTGTAAAATATTTTGTGTGTATATATCTCAATATTTATGAAATGACTGTGAAAATTGATTAGAGCTATATGCGTGTAGTAAAATACAAAATATGAAATATTTTCAATCTTCTCTCTCAGAGAGATTCTACCATAAACAATAGAAAATTGTTTTGTGGACTTGGGTAACATTTTTATAAGAGTCTTTCGAAATGAAAACTATTTTATTAGAATTAAGCGTTATAAAAAAGCTTAAATTTCATTAAACAACTGTAGTATATATATATATTTTTTTTTTAATGATTATATAGTTTTTTTTATTTTCTCTTCTTGGGTGGCATGCAGCCAGCGTGCGCCGGGTAACACGTACATTGGAAAGAAGAAAAAACAAGCGTCGAAGGTTTCAGTAAGAGAAATATTGTGATCATGAAAATAATTCTGTGTTGATATCAAATTGCTCCGAGTGGTTTTGGAATATATTTCATGACGAAGAGGTATTGAAGACTCTATAAGATAAAGAAAATTAAAATTATATTACTAAAGAAAACGAAAAATAATGAGGAAAAGAAGTCAGTTCCCTTTATTGCAATAACTTTTTTACTCAATAAACTTTGTTTTATTCATCAAGCAATGTAATATTTTATTCATTTCGATTCTGTAAATTAAATACCATTCACTTACTCTATAAATGTATGCTACATCAAAGTCGTGTCAGATATTGACTTTATAATAAAAAGTCGGTGGATGAGAGGGTAACACGCTCGATTCCCGACAGTCATGAACCGGGATTGAATCCCGCGTTAAAAATTGTTTAATATGTGAATAACCTTCACATATTATTCATTGTTCAATTATCATGAACTAGGTTGCTCTTGCTGAGCGGTACCTATTAATGTGATTTGAACCATATTGACTTTATACACCTGGCATAAATAAAATGTATATTTTAGTAAAAGTACAAAATAAAAGAACAAATCGCATATGAAGATTCCTGACGAAAAACAACAACAATGAAGGTTATGCTACCAATGTCCAAAGTGCCGAGAGCTAAAAGTACTTTGTTGTAATTCATACGGTGTCATTGAATATGCTCGAAATGAGTTTCGCGTTTTTCCGTGCATGTAGGTAAGCGTCAAATAAAGGTTTGACAGAGGTTCCGGGCCATAGTTGGACATAGTGACATACATTATGTAGGTATACTCACCAGGCAGAATATAAGATAAGAACAAGCAGTAGTATGATAATCAGCCACAAGGAGTCCTCCATAACTCCTGTAAACCACATATACCGAATTTCCACTTATTTCTGAAGTTTTTATGAATTATAATTGATAATTATCAAAGAGGCGCAGACATAGAAACAAAATAGTAAGAGTGAAAACACCCTTTTTGAATGATTCAGTCAAAGTCTAAGGCTTCTACCGCAGCGTTTGGTTGGTGAAGAATAGGGTTTGAATGTTACATAGTAAGTACCAAACACTTACCTGCATACACGACGAGAAGTACTACTATACTTATAATCGTCAATAAATCAATACCCTGTATTTAAAGGGTAAACATCAGGCCGCTGAAGATAACTATAGAGAATGAACTTTTTATTTTTGTATTATGAATTTTGTATAAGATTTTTTAATTCTAAACGCTATAGAGCCATATAAATAGTTTTAAAAAGAAATTCATCCTGCGGGAGGGGGTCTGCCCAGAATATTCATAGGTCTATTCCCTATGAATGTGCCCAATTATCTCAGTCCACTAAAGTAATTATTTGACACAAGCAAACTAGTTTGTTGCACATACGGAAGATGGCATCCATACCAAACCTTTTCAGTCTTCATTTAATTTTAAAATATGTTTTGATAACACTCTTAAGAGAAAAGTTGAATTCCAAACTATAATTAATCAGCTATAAGAGGGACCTTTTATGAGAACGGGTCAATCATAAACACACAACATGAAACCTGTAATTAGGGTAGGGGGTATATGGAATATAGGGATTTACTGATTGCTTGTTTCATCTTAGAATAAGTGAAAGAGGATCTTATCATATTCCATTTAAATATTAAAAGTTCTCATTGAAATATCCAGTATATATTTAACGGAATCTATATAAATATTTTGGAATCAAATTGTAAATAATTCTACAAAAATATGAAATTATATGACAATGTTTCAGAATATACCCATATGTATATTTCCCTTTCTGACTTAAAAAAAAACCTGAATTATGAAATACAAAATTGTTGTATGTTAAAAAGGAGATTTTATAATTCTGTATCTATTGTAATTATATTTAACGTTGTGTGTGATAAAAACAGACCAGAAGATTGATCTAATAAATGAGCAACTTTAGTTTTTCCACCATAATTTTCATACAATGGGCTTCTAGTTGCCAACACGCGTCCATTTTAGACACACGGCTATTTTCTTCATTATATATTCAAGGTCGGTGGTTTCCCATTCGAGTTATGAAAGTATGACTAGATTTTTTTTTGTGGTTTGTTATGTAACATATTTCAAAATGGCAAGTAAAAAATTATACGAGGTGTGTTCAAAAGGTATCGCGACTTTTGTGTTTTTTCAAAAATTATTTATTTATTCATGAATACCTATTTTGTCCCCTTCAAAGTAATCCCCATGAGATATTATACACTTGTGCCAACGGTTTTTCCAATCTTCGAAGCACTTCAAAAAAGAATTTTTTAAAAATCTTTTTCAGCTCCTCCTTCGATGCCGTCTTTATGTCGTGAAGCGCAGCGTAACGTCGTCCTTTCATAGGCCTCTTCAGTTTAGAGAACAAGAAAAAGTCACAGGGGGCCAGATCTGGGGAATACGGTGGCTGCGGCATCATTAGTGTGTTGTTTTTGGCCAAAAGGTCGCGCACCCGCAACGATGTGTGAGCAGGGGCGTTATCGTGGTGCAAAAGCCAATTTTTGTTCTTCCACAAATCCGGGCGTTTCTGGCGGATTGCTTCGCGCAAATTGCGCATAACTTGCAGGTAATATTCCTTATTGACCGTTCTACCCTGTGGCAAGAACTCATGATGCACCACGTTCCTGCAATCGAAGAAAACTGTCAGAAAAACTTTCACATTCGACCGAACTTGGCGCGCTTTTTTTGGTCTTGGTTCGTGCGGCAGCTTCCATTGAGATGATTGAGCTTTGGTTTCCACGTCATAACCATGAACCCACGCTTCGTCACCAGTTATGACCCTCTGGAGCAAATTTGGGTCGTCGCGGACAGAGTCCAACATCTCATTAGCAATGTTCATGCGATGCTGTTTTTGGTCGCAATTGAGCAATTTTGGTACGAATTTCGCGGCGACCCGTCTCATGCCCAAATCATTGATAAAAATCGAATGGCACGAGTCAATCGATATGTTTAGGTCCTCAGCAACTTCTCTAACGGTGATTCGACGATTGGTCAATATAATTTTCTCCACTTCATTAATTTTTCGTCTGTTTTTGAAACGCTCTTCGTCGTTCACATCTTCTCGGCCTTCTGAGAAAATTTTGTACCACCGATAAACGTTTCTTCGGTCCAAGGTAGCTTCCCCGTATGTCACAGTCAACATTCGGAATGCATCCGCGCACTTAATTTCGTTTTTCACACAAATTTTGATACAGGTGCTTTGATCCATTTTTTTAATAGGTAAAAATCGAAGACGATCCAAAACACCTGCAAGCAAAGCAGCTGTCAATAATTAAGTGAACATTCAAAATGGCCGAGCTTGTCGGCATAAGTGAGAAACATGAGTACCAACATAAAGCCACAAAAAGATCGAAATTTGAATATACGTAACCCGCGAAAATTCAAAGGTCGCGATACTTTTTGAACACACCTCGTATATAGGGGTTATTCAATCTAGCAAAAACAAGTCGGTCACAACACCAGCTTTGGAAAATTCAGAACATTCACCTGACGAAGATGGTTTTTGGCTGCGATTCTTGTCAGTCCAGGACGAACTTTCGAGACCAATTTCCTTTCGTCGAATTTGATATTTTGGCCATAGATTTGACCTGGCCACGTTCCCAGATAAGCACCTCTTTGGCAAAAACAATGAAAACAACAACACCAGTGATAACAGTTACGAGGACAACAACAATGACCACTAGAACAACAGTAATAACAGTTACGATTGCAACAACAATGACCACAACAACAACAGAGATAACAGTTACGATGACAACAACAATTACCACAACAACAACAGTGATGACAGTTACGATGACAACAACAATGACCACAAAAAGAATATACGTAACCCGCGAAAATTCAAAATTCGCGATACTTTTTGAACACACCTCGTATATATATATAGATGGAAATTTTTGCCGGGAGGAAATTAATCTAAAGAGACAAGGGTCGCCTCTCCCGTCAAAATAGACGTCTAAACCCAGACGGCATCTATTGACCGTCGTCGCAACTAGCGGCCTCGGGTCGGTGACAAAGCCACAACACCAGCTTTGGCAAACTGAAAAGCGTCTACCTAGAGACCATGGTTTCGGGCTAATGGCCCTCGTCAGTCTAGGGCGGACTTTATTCCATGAGATCCACACGGGATCTAATGGAATTTTGACAATCTGCTAAAGATGCATATTTGCAGAGTTTGGTGCCGTCCAAAATAAAACAACAACAATAAATTTATACAATCAAAAGCCGCGCTATCTGGCGGTCGACCTCACATAGTTTGTCTATAAAATATAATTCAAAATAAAATAATTATTTTTATACTAGCCGAGTGACCCGGGCAAAGCCCCGGGTTTACCCTAAGGGCCTGTTATGTATAGATAGCGGTTGGAAATTGAAATGGGTTTATTTTAATTTTTAGAAGCAGAATTTCAAGATAAGTTAAATAAAATAATTTCTGAGCAAAGTATGTACATTCACGCACAGATACGCACACGGTTAAATCCTGACCATCCGGAGTAGATCCCCAAGGAAAATTTCCACAGAGAAGGATTTCTGATTATAGGCAGGAAATTATTAACAATTGATTTTGAAACCCAAAAATTTACAATTAAAAATTTATATAAATAAAGAATACAAACGTATTTATTTAGAAAAAACATAGTAATTTAGTGTTGATAAATATATAAAGTGAAACTTTAAGCTAAAAAATAACGAATGTTTGAGAATATAGATCACTATATATATAGTTCAGTATCTTTGGAGGAGATTGCGTGAATCTTTACAACTGAAACCTCTGTTAGTGTAATATATATATAGAAGATATTAAAAATAATGAAAGCATACCTGACGAGGAGCACATGTGCTTTTCAGTTGGCAGAGCGCCATATATATATATATATATATATATATATATATATATGAAAAAAAAGATAAGTGGGTTAGGTGTTGATATTAAAAATAATGAAGGCATCTCCTGACCACGAGCACATGTGCTTTTTAGATAAAACGATAAGTTATAAAACGTTTAGTTTATTTTTGCTCCACTAGATGGCGCTCTGCAATCTAAAAAGTATAGTGCTCGTGGTCAGGAGATGCCTTCTTTATTTTTAATATATATATATATGTCATAATATATACTTCTCCTGGAATAATAAAACAAACCTACAGTCAACCCAGAGAGAGAGGGCGGGTAAGGATCGGTCACTTGAGACAGCAGCGACATTCCAAGAGGCGACCACAGGGGCCGTTACTTGGAACCTCAGGACTAATTAAGACAGTTGGTGATTGTGTGCGATACGAACGGCCGGCCGCTCAGCGGTGGCCGGTCCGTCTATCTCTCTCTGGTTGTCTGGGTTCTTCTCCAAATTGTGGTGTGATTATTTCTTTTTACCCACCTTATTATATTATATTGCCACATTAAAAGTCGACAGGATAAGACCTGGCCGGGAAGCAAATCCCTCATATACCAGAGTATGAAGGAAACAAGTAGCAAGACCACGATGATCGGACAAACCCACAACCAAGTTCCACAACCAACTCAACTGTAGCCACTTCTCTTCGAACTCTCACCCTCTGCCTCGGCCAACTCTTGAACCGTGATCCGGAAGATGTGATCACCTACGACGGAGATGAACCTGCCACACACTTCTTCCAGCACTAGATCTGCCCAAGGGCGATCATCGCGCCAGAGCAGGACACCTTCCACCATCATGGACAAGACTCCACCATATCCCTGCCACTACTGTGTCGGACAACACTGGCACGTACAGTGCCTCCCTCAATGAATCACTTTCTCTCTAAACCAAGAACCTGTAAGTGCAATTGTTTTACCCCTACCATTCCTTCTTCATAGAAGTCAGTCCTTGTAAACTCTGGTTCCAATATTTCCATAATTAGTTTAGTTCTCGCCACGCCTATTAACAATGATATTATTCTCCATACTATTTATCTAGATATTTGTAACCCATTAAATTTGTACCTTACCAATCGAATTAATAATAGACATTTTAATGAAATAATTCCTATTTTAAAGTCATCCCTTAAAAATTGGATTTCTACCTAATAATGCTTTACGATTTTCACTATTAACAATAGATCTTTCATAATCAATTTATCTATAAAAATAGTTCTCCAGCACCTAAACATTTGTATACTTATTTGTATATGACCTTCTCTCCTACTTGTAAGCACGGCTCACGAAAAATAATTTCTTTCCCCAAACGACTCAAAATTCCCTTTGTAATTCCAACCACCACGTGAGTCTTGCTTACAACCAACCCTTGGTGACTCTTATCTTCCCCTTAATGTCCCACTCATCCTTACAACTTGTCAACCTTCTACCAGCTTATGACCTTCTATAGAATTATTGATTAATCAATTATCAAACTACTATATTGTCATTTCAAAATTCTAATCTTCACCCTTGATTTACGATAATATATTTTGTAGTTTCTCTCTAGCATATCCACCGACCCACACCATCTAGCCACTGGTGTGTTCGTCACAGGATGCAGATTGACTAACTGCTAGATGTTTATCAACTCCCTTTTGTTCACACTTGAACAATCTGCATCGAGCGGCACAGTTCGCTCCTTCTTCTCGCGCCACACGTTCGCCACACGGACCCTGTCTTCAAATCTATGTTTGTCCCTTGTCCAAACCAGCACGATATAACCTACCTCCGATATTTCCCACGGAGGTACGTTAAACATCGTCGCTGATTCTGTCCGGTCCGTCATCATTTCGCGCAGACATGGGTTTTACGTTCAACCCACCGCGAAATCATCGCCTCGCACAAGCTCCCACGACGGTTCAAACACCTCGTGTCCGAGCAGCTTGTCACCTGTAAAGGACAACGCCGTCCTCGTCCCAATTTTTGGCACTGTGCGCGCATACTTTCCTCCAATTAGTTAAAACTAATAAAGTCTCATAGTATCGAAATAATTAAGGTAGAAAGGCCCAAAGCAAGTTTCCCCTCGCAGTGTTCGCCTATATTCTACCTTTGCATCTCGAACTATTTTATCTTCTCAAATTAACTATAAGTCCATGCGACTTCCTCACCTACACACGGGACTTTTCCCCTCGGACTCGCTACACAAGTAACTGCATAGATAAGGTAGAATGGCCCAAAGCAAGTTCCCCTCGCTCTGTTCGCCAAAATTCTAACATTGTATGTAGTTCTATGTTTACCTCAGTCCTGAACTCACGCAATTTCCAGCCTCAACCTCATTTCTCGTACTCTACACCTATAGCATAGAAAACCCATGCCAAGTCTTCCCCTTGCCATGTCCGCCTGAAAACATATCTTAAAGTGTAGAGTTCCCCAGTCTTAATGGCTCAATATTTTCATCATGTGTATGTGACTCTTCTTCTCCTTGTTCACACTTCTCAATAGCATTTCCCTTATAATACATTAAAATTTATTGTATATAGCCTTTTATAACCTTGATATTTTCAAAAATTCCCTTAAATATCAAACTCTCCGGTGTTGTAAAACTGCTTGTAAATAATATTTAATTGTGTACTATACAAAATTTTATTTACATAAAACTATGTGTCACCATAACCTTAATTAATTTCAACTGTAAAATAATTTTCTCTATTCCTGGCTTCACCAGCTTTAAGTATACTCAAACCATGTTCAGCCTTCTTCAACGGGGGCCTTATGTCATAATATATACTCTTCCTGGAATAATAAAACAAACCTACAGTCAACCCAGAGAGAGAGAGCGGGTAAGGATCGGTCACTTGAGACAGCAGCGACATTCCAAGAGGCGACCACAGGGGCCGTTACTTGGAACCTCAGGACTAATTAAGACAGTTGGTGATTTTTTTGTGCGCGATACGAACGGCCGGCCGCTCAGCGGTGGCCGGTCCGTCTATCTCTCTCTGGTTGCCTGGGTTCTTCCTTCTCCAAATTGTGGTGTGAATTTTTCTCTTTCCCCACCTTATTATATTATATTGCCATATATATATATTGTAACGTTTTATTTTTGCTTTAACTTTTAAAAAATGTTTTATTTTAAATCTTTATCTAATTTGTTTGTTTGTTTTAAAATAAAGAGGCAAATTCCCCATGTTGTTGTTCTTTTGTTTATTCATTGTTCTTTTTTTCCAATGATGATAAGAGTTATTGATCACACATTAAAAATCAATGAAAACCAATTACAAAATTCAGAAACGTGTCATATCCCTCGGCTTGAAAGATTTATTTTCGCAAAATAAATGGTTTCAATTGTGACACATGAACTTTAACCAAGGAGGAATCACCTTTCAATAATTCACACGTAACACTAGATATTATTCTTGTTATTTGAAAAGGACCCTCATTCTTTGGGGATGTTTTGACCATACTTGGATCATTACTAGCTATTTTGCGAAGGACCAGATCACCAACTTTGAATGACGACTGCGGATGTTTTGCATCGTGTCGTGCTTTCCACTTTTCTCTATGCTTTGCGCTATTTTCTATTGCTTTCTTCCTTGCATTTTCTATGGTGAAATGTGGTGATTCAGAAAATTCTGGTATTGCACAATCACCAAAAAGTAGGAAATTTGGAGAAAACCCAGTGACATCATGGGGTGTGCTATTATAATCTTTCACAATTTTGGCAAGTAATGATGACCATTTTAGTCTTGGATTCTCTTGAAGGTTTGTTCTTAATTTGGTGAGTATAGTGTCATTCATCTTTTCACACAGTCCATTACTCTGCGGATGATATGGCGTCGAATAGGTGTGTTGAACTTGATGCTCATTCAAAAACTTGTTAAATTCTTTTGATGTAAAATTCTTTCCGTTGTCGGTTAAAATACATTTGATTTGGGGAACAGTTCTGTTGATTTTGTCTAAACATTGAATTACTGCTTGAGAAGTGTTGGTGACAGTAGGGAAAGCCCAAACAAATCTTGTTAGGTGGTCAATTATTACTTGAATGTATTTGTGCTTGGTTTCATTTGCTGCAGAGCCTAGCACAATAGTATCCATTGATATTAATTCCAGTGGTTTCAGATCAGAGTTTGGTGCAACATATTCTCCAATAAATGGTTTATGACTGCATTTAGTTATTTGACATATTTTACATGAGCGAACATAGTCTTTGATGCATCTGATAGCATTCGGCCACCAATAAAATGGTGTTATCAATCTTACTGGCTTGTTAATTGAGGGGTGAGAATGATTATCTTGGTATTCTTTGAGAATTTCTTCTTGGAATGATTCTGGAACAACTGTTTTTAGAACTCCATTATGTTTCACCATAATAAGATCTCGATGAATATGAGAGTTCTTTACAAAACTGAGATCCGCTTTTTGTTGGTGTAGTCGAAGAGTGGGGATTGATATATGAAATGACACTGGTGATCTTGACAATGCATCAACATGCGTTTGCTTTGATCCTGATCTGTGAACTATTTTCATTGACTTGGTTGATAATTCAATTATCCATCGGAGATATTTTGCCTTTGGTTTCTTTACGTTGAAGAGCCATTCCAAAGCCGAATGATCTGTAATGACTTCAAATGTATTGTTCTCAAGATAAACTTCAAAGTATTCAACTGATTGAACTACAGCAAAGCATTCCAACTCAAATGCAGAATAGTTCTGTTGATGTGGTAGAAGTTTCCCTGAATAATAGGAAATTACATGTTCTTGATCATCATTTCCAATTTGAGCTAAAATAGCACCAATTCCCAGTTTAGATGCATCTGTATAAAGCTTACATGGTAATGAAGGATCATATGTAGAAAGAACTGGATCTGTGGATAAATGAGACTTTAGTTCCTGAAATGATTTGTTAACTTCAGTAGTCCATTTGAATAACTTATTTTTTCTTGTGAGGCTTGTTAAAGGATCTGCAATTTCACTAAATTTAGGAATAAATTTCCTGTAGTAACCTGCTGAACCCAAAAACTGCCTTACTTGCTTCACTGTTTTAGGTTGAGGGAACTCATTTATTGCCTTTGTTTTTTCAGGGTCAGGTTTAATCTTGCTATGTCCTATGATATGACCTAAATATCTTATTTCTTGTTTTGCAAAGGAGCATTTCTTCAACTTGAGTTTGATATTGTTTTCTTTAAGCTTGTCAAATATTTTCTTCATAAGTTCAATATGATCTTTAAAAGTACTGCTGTAAATTAGAATATCATCTTGATAATTACAAACACCGTTCCAAAGAAGATTTCCAATAATATGCTGAATTATTCGCTGAAAAGTACTTGGAGCATTTTTCAAGCCAAATGGCATAACCAAAAATTCATAATGCCCGTCATTTGTAATGAAAGCAGTTTTCTCAACAGAGTCTGGATGTATTTCAACATGCCAATAGCCCCATGCTATGTCAAGTGTTGTGAAGTATTTCGCATTATGTAAGCGATCAAACATATCTTGGATGTATGGAAGAGGCTGCTTGTCATCAATTGTAATTGCATTCAGTTTTCGGTAATCTATGCACATCCTTTGTGAACCATCCTTTTTAGAGACCAACACTACGGGGAAGGCCCAAGGTGACTGAGATTCTCTTATTAGTCCCTTTTTACTCAATTCTTCAACTTGTCTTTTTATTTCATCATATTCGGCAAGTGGTCTTCTATATGGTCTACAACTGATGGGTGGATGTTCAATTGTATGGATCTTGTGTTGAACAGCAATCCTTCCGATGTCAGTTTCATGCTGGCTGAACAATGCTTGATTTTCTTTAAGTAATTGATTAAGCTCTTTTTGCTGAACAGATGGAAAATGCGTTTCAGGAGATATATAAAAACATTCATTTCCTTTAACATACACCGCTTTGTCTTTTGTGTCAATTATTAATCCAATTTTTCCTGCTACATCAAGTCCAATAAGCAATGGATAGCTAAAGTTTTTCACTACATGAAGCTTACACCCGACAAGTTTAGAATGGATTTTCAAAAATACTTCTACTGATCCTAAAGTATATGCAAAACTATCTACTTGTTTAATTTTGATTCTATCGTTTACATTCAAATTTAACTTATGTTGTTTTAAAAGCGAACAGCTCATTAATGAAATAGTTGACCCGGTATCAATAAAAGATGAAACTGGAATATTATTAAGTAAAACTTCAACATTAACAAATATATAAGGAAAATTGGTATTTGCTATGCAAAGTGAATCAGCTATGGTTTGTTTAACATCTGTGGTGATATTAGTTGCTTGGTGTTTAAGCTTGTCTTTATAATTAGGATCATAATCTTTGCAATCACTTATCCAATGTTTAAAATACAATCCTTTTTTCTTACAAATAGGACACCAATATGGGCAATTTTTTGAGATTGTAGGTGTAGTTATATTAAAAACATTGGTTTTACTTCTCTGTTGTTGCCTTATTTGATTATTGTTTTGTTCAATCTCCATGGCAATCTGCATCCAATGTGATGGATCTTTAGGCTGGGCTGTTACGAGATAATTTTTCCAATCTAATGGCAATCCATCCGTTAACATTTTTAGCTTCTCGACATTATTGAGGCTTGTTTGATTTAATAATCTAATTTTATCTCTAAAATAATCTTCCACGGTTTCTTCTTTTTTAAGTCTTCTTTTTGATGCTGCAACTATAGGGCTTTCAACTTTATAACCAAAGCGCTGAATTAATTTGAGTTTAACAGTATCCCATTTTTTAATGGATGCGTTGCTCAATATTTCATCACCAAACCATTCTAAAGCATCTTTTGATAAATAATAAATTAGATTATTGATTCTATCGACTTCATCTAGTTTACCAGTTTCCAATTCATATAGTTTAAGCCATGATTCAGGCCGAATTGAACCTTTATCACCGCTAAATTTCTCTAATTTGTTTACATTTACTGCCATTGTACTTACTTTTTCTTTCGTCGAAGCCTTTTTTGATTTATATTTTAATCCTTTCGTAGCTGCGCCAAATATTTTATGTAACGTTTTATTTTTGCTTTAACTTTAAAAAAAATGTTTTATTTTAAATCTTTATCTAATTTGTTTGTTTTAAAATAAAGAGGCAAATTTACCATGTTGTTGTTCTTTTGTTTATTCATTGTTCTTTTTTTCCAATGATGATAAGAGTTATTGATCACACATTAAAAATCAATGAAAAACCAATTACAAAATTAATTACAAAATTCAGAAACGTGTCAATATATATATATATAATTTGAAGAAATAATTGACATTGTGAAATATTTTTCATAACATAACAAAGCACAAAACACATCTAGTCAAACTTTCATAACTCTAATAGAACAATCGACCTTGAATATATAATGAAGAAAATAGCCGTGTATATAAAAATACATAATCAAGTATTTTATTTTATTTTTCTTCACACCTCAAGTCAGGTATTTCTTCCTCAATTTATTCTAATAGAACAATCAAAGTAATTAGCGATATAAAATGTTTTTACTCTATTTTATCCAAAAAGGTTTACGTCTACATAACATTGGCAAATACTCTTGTATTCTAAAATGAGCATTTTTTTTCGATCTTCCAGCAATATTTTATAATATACTGTATATATATCATATAATCTAAAATGCAAATATTTTATTTTTTTAAAACATGTATTTTATTTTCATCACTGACTGTTCTACATTTTTTACCATAGATTTAGAAGATTCCACTTTGAATATTGTTGTTAATATGCGTTTTTGACCTACCTATTTTTTTTAAATTCACGAATATAGAATTCATTTTATAAATTCTATATTACTGTGAAAAATAATTTTATTTGTAATTTGCCTCAAGTTATTCAAAATAAAAACTACTTGATGGGTAAATAATCGTCTTTCCTATTTCCACGACTGCACCTTAAATTCTCTATATTTTTCAACAACAAAACAAAATATTCATAACATATATACAATCTACTCTCGGTATAACGCCACCCTCGCCTTACGCCGCTTTTTCGTTTTGTCCCAATCGACATCAATGTATTTTTCTCAATATAACGCCACTCCCTCGCTGTTCGCCTTCCGCCGCTGATTTTTCGTATCCCTAGTAGCAAAAACCACTCGTTATAGCGTCGCTCACAACGTCCCTCACCCCCGCTCCCCTTTTCCTGTCTGCATATTTTCCGCCAGCGGCACCGGACTTTGTTTGCTGTTGGCACAACAGATAACAGATTGTGTGAACAGCCAGCAGACCCTTTTCCTGCTTGTGCCTGGGACATACACAGTCGCTTCATCCTTTGCTATCGTCAGCACAACAACTTTATGGTCGTATCATGAGTTCCCAAAAGCGTGAACGTGAGTCGATCACCATTGAAAAGAAGAAGGATATATGCCAGTTGGCAAGAAATAACCCTACGATGTCGAAGAATGAGATTGGAGAGCGTTTCTCACTTCCACGAACAACTGTCCGTGATATTCTCACTCAGGCTGAGAAGTGGGAAAATTATACTGTTGGTTGTTCAAAGAGACAAAGAGTCGGAATATTTAGTGACTTGGAAGACGTTCTCTTCAACTGGTTTACCCAAAAGCGTGCCAATAATATTATTATTATAAAACAGCGGAAGGTTGTGGGTTCGATTCCCGCCCCTGGACACTTTTATTTTTCCGTTCGCCATTACTCTTCATATTTTCACCCTTTCATACTTCATCCAAAAAAGTTAGAAATAGTAAATACTTCTCTTTGAAATAAATATTGATTTTTCACAGAAATGAAACTTATGCGGTGAAACTTTAAGTGTTGTTTTATAATCATACGCCGCAGTCCTTTATAAAATATTATTATTACTGATGACCTCCTAAGAGAAAAGGCAAAAAACTTGGGGGGCAGTTGGCCGTACCAGAAAATTTCACGTACAGCAGTGGGTGGCTGCAGCGATTTAAAGGGAGATTCCATATTTCGCAACGACGGCTCTGTGGGGAAGGCGCATCGATTTCTCCAGCTATCATTGATGAACACCTTACAAATTTGAACAGTATTCTGGCGAACTCCGGATATGACTCAGCCAACATATACAATGCAGACGAAACAGGATTATTTTTTCAGATCATTCCTGACCGAACACTTGCTCACAAAGATGAAAACTGCCGTGGTGTCAAAAGGATGAAGCAACGAATCACTGTTCTACTGTGCTGCAAATCTACTGGAACAGACAAGCGGAGATTGCTGATTATTGGAAAATAGGCAAAGCCTCGACGCTTCAGAAACTTTAGTCCACACCTCTATTGCACTTACACATTTAACAGCAAAGCATGGATGACCTCTAGCATCTTTCAAGAATGGCTACTGCAGTTCAACAAGCAGCTTGTCTCTGAAGGTATCCTACTGTTGTTAGATAACGTCTCACTGCGTCCTAATGATGGTCTCAGCAACATAAAGATACACTTCCTTCCACCAAATATGACTGTCAGTCACTGGATAGTGGCATCATCAAAAGTTTCAAGGCTCAAAATCGCAAGCTTCAACTACAGAAAATGGTGGAATTGGCGGATGCCCATCTACCCACAGAATTACGTCTGGATGACGCTGTACGCTATTGTAAAAAGGCTTGGGATTCTGTTGGGCAACTGCTGGAATCACACAGGCATTCGCTTCACTTCTACTGCTGCAGTTGAGCCTCTTAATTATGGAAATCTACTCGATCGCGACATCTTCGCTATTACACCAGAGAATTTGATGACTGAAAGGCAGTTTCAACTGGTTGATGATTCCCAGGAGGCGGGAATGAAGCTAACAGATGACAATTTGCTAGTGTCCACTGTTACAGCGAAAGAAGAACTTGGCGAGGATGATGATACAACAGTGACCCAGCGCCTACCATCGTTAAGGGAAGCCAGAACTGAGACAGTTTGTGTTTCTTGAGCACTCCAAGAGAGCAACATCTGTCAATTTATCTGCGGATTTGTTACGCCTTGTCTATGCCATAAGTGAGGGAGAGAAAAGACAAGTTGTGATCACAGACTTCTTCAAGAAAACGTGATCACTCTTTAATTTTTTTTAATAAATTATAAATTATTTCTTTCTATTTGTCATATTAATTAATTAATGCCAGTTTTGCATTTTATATATTGACTTAGAGTAAAAATTGTTACTAGTAATTGTTATATATAATTTATTGGATCTGTAAATTTCACATTTTAAACGTGTTCGATACAACGCCACCCTCGCCTTACGCCGCTTTTTTTGCAAAATCCGGATGGTGGCGTTATAACGAGAGTAGACTGTATATTAAAATCTCATCTCAGGCTCGTGTGAGCCTGGTCAGGATATGCCTTTTTTGATTTTAATATCAATACCTGAACCCTTTTATATATTTTTATTGTTTTTTCATACACACATATATATAGTTTATTTTAAACTGTGTAATCATGGCACTTTTTGTATATTTTACATATCTTCCAATTAGTTAACATCCAGCCCTGCCTCTGCTTCTTGTTGTCCGCGTGTGGGAAGAACATCAACACTCGCCTCACCTACACGACTGCCAGCTTATCCATACGTCTACAGGATCATTTACAACAATATTACATATATATAAATATATATATGAAAAAAAAAACAATATAAAAAATAAAAAGTAAAAAGGTCAGGTGTTGATATTAAAAATTAAAAAAGGCATATCCTGACCAGGAGCACATGTGCTTTTCAGAAGGCAGAGCGCCATCTGGTGGAACAGAATTCAACTAAACATTGATTTAACCTGTTCCTTGATATTTGGCCAACCCAATTTCTTGATAAATCAGGAAAAGCCATCCACGAACGCGTTTCGCGCTGTTGGCGCTCGTCAGTGTGGAGTTGATTTCTGTTCCACCAGATGGGGCTCTTCCTTCTGAAAAGCACATGTGGTCCTGGTCTGGATATGCCTTTTTAAAAGTGTTTATGTTATATTAAAAAAAAATGCATGTAGATTTTAATGGTAGGATTTATTCTTCAATATTTTAATTATATAATATTGATTACAAAAACCTTTGGAGTAACCCTTGTATTTGCTCCAGTTTATTACATAAGATGAATTAAATATAGGACAAAGAGAACAGAATAAAGCACAGGCTTCACACACATCGATACCAAATAATTCCCAAGAGCAGGAGTTTGATCTATTTCAATTTGCAATAGGAGCAGGTTTGAATTCATAACACATTCTACGAGACGAAAGACAAAAGGTGAGCTTATAAAACAACAAAGATGCTATGTTTTTATTAATAGTTGAAATAGACGTTATTACCTTAAAGTAAGGACACAAAGATATGAGATTGTAAAGAAACTTGAAGGTAAATTCATAAACACTCTTTTAATACATAGAATAAAATACACTCATAGACAAACTTAAAGAAGTTGTACCTTTTAGCATGTATATCGGGATTCAGACAATAACTCTGAAATATATTTGATACATAGTTACCTATATTGATAATACACGAGATGAATAAGTGTGAGAACACACACAAAATTCCATCTTTCTCCTTAAAAAATACACACACAGAGAGACGACTGGCGACATCAAAATAGGAAACTTTATTTTTTTTTCCTCCTCGAGTGTATAATAATTCGATCTATAAATAATGCTACCATATATTGCATCAAAATCTTCCTAAATCAGTTTATTATTATTTATTTTTGTCTTATAATTTATAAAATCGTTTATTTGGAAAATTGGAAATTACAGAATATACTACGTTGAGTTTAAAATTGTATAAAAAACCTGTTTTTCAAAACACACCTTGCAGAAAGTTATTTATATAACGTTTTTCTCACGTACACAATAACCCATTCAATTCACAATCACAAAACATAATGTCAAAATTTACATATATGAAAAACCAATTCTCATACATATATATATTATAATATTTCGAAACTCTAACGAAATTAATAAAGAGCAATGTTTGCTACAAAATTACGTTCTTCAATCCTAATAAAAAGGCAACCTATGATTATCAATACAACACAGCAACTACCAGCAATTAGTAACTACTATCTTATATAATAATTGTTCCTCTTATTTAGCTATGGCTGGACCACCTACCTGTTACCTAGGTGTATCTCCGCCACTGGCTCTGATGGTGGCTCCATCTAGTTGCTGCCAAATAAAGCTTTATGCAGAGTATAGCAAAAATAAGTTTTATTTCTGATCAATACTTAAAATGCAGTCACATAGATCTTCTTTAATAAAATCTATGTTTATAAACAATACTTAAAGTTAAAATCTATGTTTACCAATATTTCTAATTACTTGACTAACATATTACAATAAGGGATAATCAGAAATCATTATGGAACTTCGATCCAATGGACAACTTTCTCGTTATATAAGGTGTGTTTAAAAACCGTGGAATAGAAAAAGGTGCACAATAAAAATGGTCTAATAACCTATTCTATAATAGTGATTAGGAAAATTTAGCAATACTAAGTAAAATAACACACACATCATGTGACTCACCTCGAAGAACTTTTAAAAAACGTTTGTTTAAACTAGATGATTGACCCGGGATCTTACCAAGTGAATGTTTGCCCATACAATATGTATTGTATTAACCTATTGTGTTTTTATTAGTGGTAATGATAATATTCTCACACACACACAACAAAATTATGAATTCTATTTTATCATTGCAGTGAGGGCAGTAGGGAATTGTTTAGTTCCACAAAAGAAAGCCTGCAAGTAAATAGTTTATCATTTGGAATACCGAGAGATGTAGCGTGGGTTTACCTAAGTGGTCGTGGAGACGATACAACTCACTAGTAAGATAACACGAGTGTTATCTCAAGAGATAGTAAATCTAATAACATATAAAAAAGCTGATAATATACATTGATACTAAAACTTGGTGAGGATAAAATATTCCACACAACAAAGAGAGGGTTAGATACTCCAGGGCGAGGTTTCTAGCCTTGCCTCCGTTCCACCCATTCTCCCTCTAGCCTTTCTCTCCCAACTTTGGCAGCTAATCATTTGATATTAACGGTTCGATATAATAAAATATATATTCTTTTAGTATTTATACGATAATAACAAGGCAAAGGAAGACGAGTATCTTTATTGGTGCATAAGAGCAAGCTTTCGGGCAAAAGCCCTTCGACTGGCAAGTCGAAGGGCTTTTGCCCGAAAGCTTGCTCTTATGCACCAATAAAGATACTCGTCTTCCTTTGCCTTGTTATTATCGTATAAGTTCACTCCAGGAAGGATTATTCTACTATATTTCTTTTAGTATTATTATGATTATATGTCATGTTCTATAAACAAGCCCGTGTTCAATTCCATTGTAAAATCTCTCTATCTCAATGGAACATTAGATATAAGAAGTTTTATAATTGGTAGAATTATTTTTCCTGAGTGGAATTAAACATGTTTTATATTTATTTTTTAAAATTATTATTTCATGTAGCGCCCCTCTGATTGAGCGTCTGGAGTGGTCGACCTGCTCGCCTCACTCCCGGGGTGAGGATACTTTAAAACACCGACTTATTTTTATTGCGGCGCACAGGGGGCCTAGCGCTAATTACTGAACAGAAATAGCTCCACCTTTTGTGGAGTTTGTGGGTTAAAGAAAATATGCATATTTGGCTCTTATCGGATTTCATCGGATTTCTTAGCACGGAACTAACACATATCCCTATGTTCAAATATCCACCGGATAGCTCATAAATATTTAGAAAATATATACGGAGATAATAAACTAAATTTCTATCTTTATTTATATAGATTGATCTATTTTTAACAGCGAATTTATACCAAATATTGTGTCAAAATGGACGAGTCTGCATCTGAAACGTTGAATATGTTATGAAAATGAGCATTCTCTCAGAGCGATACACATTTAAAATAAACTAGAAACCTGGTCAGCCGGACCACACCGACGCAGCCCGGTCTGTCGGACCACACCGGGGCAGCCCGGCTTGTCAGACCACACCGGGGCAGCCCGGACTGTCGGACCACACCGGGGCAGCCCGGACTGTCGGACCACACCGGGGCAGCCCGGACTGTCGGACCACACCGGGGCAGCCCGGCCTGTCGGACCACACCGGGGCAGCCCGGCTTGTCGGACCACACCGGGGCAGCCCGGACTGTCGGACCACAACGGGGCAGCCCGGCTTGTCGGATCACACCGGGGCAGCCCGGCCTGTCGGACCACACGGACGCAGCCCGGACTGTCGGATCACACCGGGGCAGCCCGGCCTGTCGGACCACACCGGGGCAGCCCGGACTGTCGGATCACACTGACGCAGCCCGATCTGTCGGACCACACCGGGGCAGCCCGACCTGTCGGACCACACCGGGGCAGCCCGGCTTGTCGGACCACACCGAGCCCGGCTTGTCGGACCACACCGACGCAGCCCGGCTTGTCGGACCACACCGACTTAGGCCAGCCAGCAGGTCTACACCCGAACAGCTTAACCCAATCAGTTTGACTACAGTAGGGTAGCTCATTGTTTTTCTCTGTCCCTTCAATCACAAGAAATGATTGTATTTTTGTCTATTGGAGTCTTCAGAATTCAGCATAGATTATTGTTTCTTCGATTCTTGATTCATTAGAAGTTTTCTTTTTGAATATTTAATAGCATCAACGAATTTCTTTCTTGGCTAATTGAATTTTAATTGATCAGAACACTTTTTTCCACTTTTTTCTTTAAAACAAACAATTTACATTGCAATTTTTTTGTATAACGAGCAGTTTCTTTTTGGTTTAATTTTATCATCAGAATTCTAGGTTCAAATTGATTTTGTTTGCTATCATCATCAATTATCTTTCTTAGTTGTCCTTTTATTTTATACTCGAAATAAATTCAGACTTTTTCTTCAAAATTATTTATTCCGGTGGGTAAAATAACCACTCTATGAGTGTAATGGATACAACCAATAGTTATAGAATATATTTCTAAACATAATTTCATAAATTTACTAATGATAATAAATCAAAATGAACATTCGCCCATTAAAGCCACAATTAACTATTTCTGACATGGAATTAATCAGAATCGATATTAATCTTTTTCATCAAAAATGATGACTCACTATTTCAAAATTCTCATAAAATATGATCAAATCTTCCATTTATTCAAGGTCCATGAAACGTTTTGAGCCAGCTTTTAAATATTTGAATATTTTGAAATTAGTTTTATGATATATTTTTATAACAAATACCTTTTAATATAATCGAATTACTTTTAGACTTTGTATATTTTTACAAAATTAGAGTTTTAAAATTTTGATATATATTTACTAGGGTTACGTTTCAACAATGTAAGAATAGTTTGAGTCAAAGGGCGATTCACCGAATAAGATTATATAAACAAGGATACCTGGATCTGTGAAAGGAAAAAATAATATTTAGAAGAATTTCTCCTTCTTTAGCATTTTATTGTACAAAAAAAAATTAAAAGCGAAAACTTTGAAGCTTTCAAGTTTTTGCGCAATATAAGGAGGGAGAAATTCCTCTCGAAATTCTTTGTTTTGTTTTTTTCCTCGTTCACAGATCCAGGTATGCCTTTTGTTTTATAAATGCACAAGAATAGTTTCATAAATTTCCAATAATGATAATACATTTTTCTTTAAAAATAAATATAAAAATTAACACAATATGTTTGCTTAAAGAAGGTATTCATGTACCTAAAATAAGCATCTTTCTTATTAAAAATACATTAAAGCGATGTCATTTTGTTTAGTACCACAGTACAGAACGCAATGTTATCCACAAAGATGGTTTTTTTAAATCAATCATATGCCGTCTCATAAAAATATTATTTATTTAATTGAAACATTTCACAGAAAAAGATGAAGACTGAAGAACAGCCTTTTGAAACATCGATATTTTAAGAAAATATATTTTTTATTTCCATAATTTCCATTTAAAAAAAGTAGGATATACCGGTACATGCAAAGGTCTTATTTTGATAACATCGGCTAGAATTCTCTGTATATACGTAGACAATTTGACAATTAAAATAATTTTATTGACATCTTGTCAATACATGCAAAAGTGCTCAGTCTGCACTCTTTTAAAAAAATAATTATATATTTATATATTAAAAATGAGGAAGGCATATCATGACCACGAGCACGTGTGCTTTTTAGTGGTCAGGATATGCCTTCTTTATTTTTAATATCAACACCTGACCCACTTATTTTTTATTTTTTCTGTTGTTTTTCATATTTATATACATGCATGATATTATGTTTGGTGGAGAATCGCCAGCGGATCTCCAGCGACCCCACGCATTTCGAGAGCTACGAGGATACGCTGGCCCACCGCTACTGGTCCTGCAACGCCGTTCTCCATCATAGGCCGGCTGTTGGATCGTATTTGAAGACAACTCTCAGATTTATAAAATTATTTTATTAAACATCAAACATTTTAGATATATATAGAAACGAGTTAATTATCTCGTATTTAAGGCAACAAAAGATTCATCTAATTTTTATACATTTTCTAACCAGATTCAACTTGAGAAAACAGACGACAAAGAAAAAATAAACAAATTAATAATAGAGGGTAAGTTCCTATTTTTTACAAGCTTTCACACTCAAAGAATATTCAACTTCTTGCTTCACCGGCCGCCGGCCCTGCAACTTGGATCTTTTCAGTTGATGTCGAGGATCACGCCATCACCATGGGTGGTCCGATGCCTCGGGAATCAATTCTCGACTTTAACAGACCTGTTTATATACGTAGATGTAGTAAGACTTCATTCTATGGCTTTGGTAAAGGTTCAAGATCCACATCCATAAGTAGAGTATACCGGTACATGCAAAGGTCTTATTTTGATAAAGTCTGTTAGAATTCTCTGTATATACTTAGATGCAGTTGGACTTCATTCTATGGCTTTGGTTCAAGATTCACATCCATAAGTAAAGAATACTGGTAAATGCAAAGGTCCTATTTTAATAACTTCGGTTAGAATTATTTGTATATACGTAGATGCAGTAGGACCTTTTTCTATGGCTTTGGTAAAGGTTCAGGATTCATATACATAAGTAGAGTATACCGGTACATGCAAAGATCCTATTTTGATGACGTCTGTTAGAATTCTTTGTATATTCGTAAATACAGTAGGACTTTATTCTATGGGTTTGGTTCAAGATTCACATCCATAAGTAGAGTATACCGGTACATGCAAAGGTCTTATTTTGATAACGTCGTTTAGAATTCTCTGTATATACGTAGATACAGTAGGACTTCATGCTATGGCTTTGGTTCAAGATCCACATCCATAAGTAGAGTATACCGGTACATGCAAAGGTCCTATTTTGTTACCTTCTATTAGAATCCTCTGTATATTCGTAGATACAGTAGGATATTATTCTATGGCTTTGGTTCAAGATTCACATTCATAAGTAGAGTATACCGGTACATGCAAAGGTCCTATTTTGATACCTTCTATTAGAATTCTCTACAAATACGTAGTAGATATTGTAGGACCTCATTATCGGCGGGATATCCGCCCCAAATTCTTCCACGGATACCGACACCCTCGATATGAACAGTCGATCGATAAATTTTGTTATGAGGACAAATCTCTCATTGGTAAAATTTTAAATATGATCGCGTTAATATTGCGAGATACAGTATTTTTGTTTGAATTCCTCGTGTATACGTGGTTAAAACAAACAGATTTAATATGTTATGTATCTAATATGGCACGGTATTTCTTTATATTAATTTATACCTAACTAGCTTTGTCCTTATTATTTGCGGAAGAGCATTGCTCGATGCAAATATTTAAATGTAATTCTACTGTCCTAAAAGCTTATGTCCATAGTTTTCTTGAATACCATTTCTGAGATCCCACCCTTCAGTGTAGCATATATAATTAGAGCTCCAAAAGAAGCGGTCTTGTAGATAAAATTGGAGATACCGTTGATAGGGTTCGCCACTGATGAGCCAAGCCCTCCCAATATATTTTCGTCGTAGTAAGGACAGCAGAAGCTTGTTTTATGTGTAATGTGACATTAATGTGTAATTCGTGGCTTAATGCTTCCATTATCTCTCAACATTATACGTCAATTTCTTTATCGAACCTTTGAGAGGTTCACCAAAGCTGGCTCCATTAAGGACGTAGAGAGATCTGGTTGACCGGGCGTGTGATGGACTAAGTCCAGCTATAGGAGCCGTTCGCGCTAGAATTCCACGTCGAAAAAACAAAAGACCTTAGAAAAGAAGATATATTTTACTCAAAGAGAACCACTTTGAGAATAATAAAGAAAATTTAGACTGAAATATTGTATACGACCTACAAAAGTCATTTGATATCTCCGGCACGTAATTCGATTAGAAGAGAGATAGGTAAAAGGAAATATTATTGACGCGACATTATGGTCGGTGGTATGAGAATCCTTTTCCCAGACGAGATGAATTTACGTTCGAGGAGAAGATCAATTTTCATAATCATAAAATATATTTTCGTCTTTATCTAGTCACTACCCTTCTTTTGACATGGTTTGGAAGGAGTTAGCCTCCAAGGTCTACCAGATCTCCTCTTCAGTTCCAACGGAGCAGAAACTACGGCTATACACTATCACAGAAGTTTATTTTGGAAAGAATGGTGAGGTTTCTCTTGCTCTCTCTCATATTCATTCATATTTATATTTATTCTGTATTTAACCGTATATAATCTTATATGGACATTGTAATAAAGTAGTTTCAATCTCTCTCTCTCTCGAGCGGCGCGGACGCAATCTCCCAATTGCTCTCAGGAACGAGGACGTCGTCGCGGCGCTGCGACCCTACTGCAGGGTGGTTTCCCTGACCCGCGAGGTCGTGGCCAGCGGCGGATACACCTGGACTACCGGCATAGGGAGGCCTTTGTCGTTCTAAATGAAGGCATAAAACTCCACCAGCTCTCCGCTAAGCTGGTGATTGTCTCCAAAGAAAGTCGACTCCCGCCTATATCACCTACGGCATTGAGTGTAGAAAATGCTACCGAAAGGGACACCAGCGAGCCTCTCGCCCCTTGAAAGCCCATGGAAATCGTCCTGCCCATCTTCAGGACACACAGAGTGGACCTGGTCTACTCCTTCATCCTCCCAGCCCACGCCCTCCACGAATTCCGCAGCGCTTACATCAGCTGCGAGGAGTTCTGACACCATCCAGAAGACCCCCTTGGTACTTCCCAGCCCTGCCGCGGCGAACTGTTCCGTTTCTTCCCCGATGAATCCATCCGCTGAGCCTTCTGTACCGGCGCCGTCTCTGCCAGAACCTTCCTCGACCGCTGCTGTACCAACAGAGGAATCTGCCAAAGAGACCCATTCAAAGCATGTACATACCATCCAATCCATCACACCAAAGCTCCAAGAGAAACAGCTCTACAGACCGAGCAAGGTCGTCAGCGGGGCAGGCGGGCCAATGTGTCTACCTGGAATTCTGCCCAGACTTCACGCAAGAGGAGTATTTCCGGGCGTTGGAAACCAAGCTGGGTAAGGGCACCATTTCCCAACTAACAAAGATGGAAGGACACATCCTAGTCGGCCTCTCTAGCGTGCAACTCGCTGACAAACTAATAAAGGAGGGTCTCAACATCGAAAACGCCACCCTGCGTGCCTTCCCCCTCAGGAAGAGGGCCGAGAGGAGCTGTTCGAGAGCTTGAATGCCAACACCATCCTAGAACCTCTTTATAAAAACTATTATAGAGAGGAGATAGCTGTTGTTTCCTCTTCTAACAGGGAGGACGTCCTCGAGTATCTGTCGCCTGAGCAGTGGTATGTTCTGAAGAAATTCCTCGACATGGCAATAGCACATGTCGGGGAGAAGTCCGATCTACGCGGAACGCCGTCCAACTTCAGGGCGGAATGTGGCATCATATCAGACGACCCTCAGTGGGATTCGTCTGATGAAAATAATATTTTAGTTTAAATTTTTATTATATTCAAAATATATATCAACCCTATATAATTTTATATGTACGATAAAAAAATATGTTCCAATCTCTCTCTCTCAGCCGTGCGGCCACGCGGCGCGCGAGCTCCGCGTTTTCTGCGGCTGGGATGGAGGTAATGGAGATCACTAACCCCTTTGGGGTGTTGGCTGAAAGCGAAGAAAATGGGCTGCAAGCCCGAAAAATCCCCATTCAAAAATTTCAATTTTAAGAATTTAAAGATTTACATTTAAGATTTAAAGAATTACAAAAATTGAAATTTTAAGCCGGCGGCCGACGGCAAGAATGCAAATTCTCGCCTCAAATGGGCTGAATGCGCGGAAGAAAAAGACGAGCTTCTCGTGAACTTCACCACAGTGGGCGCCTCTAAAAAGAGGCCGCATGACCTGACCACGCCAAGTCGGGGAACAAAAAGGGCTGCGTTCAGGCACCGGCAATCCCTCTAAACAGCAGCAGGCCACGAGCCACAGCAAGGTGCACGAGTGCCAGACTGGCAGAAGCAGGTTAACTTCCGAGCAAGGTCGTCAGCGGGGCAGGCGGGCCAATGTGTCTACCTGGAATTCTGCCCAGACTTCACGCAAGAGGAGTATTTCCGGGCGTTGGAAACCAAGCTGGGTAAGGGCACCATTTCCCAACTAACAAAGATGGAAGGACACATCCTAGTCGGCCTCTCTAGCGTGCAACTCGCTGACAAACTAATAAAGGAGGGTCTCAACATCGAAAACGCCACCCTGCGTGCCTTCCCCCTCAGGAAGAGGGCCGAGCGAATAGTGCTCGGCAACGAGCTCTTCTTTGTGGAGGACGCTGACCTCATCACTGCGCTGCGCTCCTACGGACGGGTCACGTCCATCATCCAGAAGATGTAGCAACTAGTGGTTTCCTGCTGGGCTGATGCTCGACGGGAAGCTTTTATAACTCTTCGCGACGGAGTAAAGCTCTCCCAGATCCCTGCCCGGCTGGACGTCAAGGCCAAGGGAGTCGTCACGCACGTCTACGTAACCTACGGCATTAAGTGTTCCCTGTGCTACAAGTAGGGACACAAGCGTGCCAACTGTCCTCGCAAGACTGGTCTCCAGGAGGACAAGCTGGGGCTCCCTGTGGATGCTCCTGCGGCACGCACACAGGGCTGAGCCAGGCCACCCTCAACCTCGAACACCGTGCCGGCTGCAGCACCAACTCCAGCTGCATCAGCAGCCCCACCTGCAGACCATACACCTGCTGCTGTAGACACAGCTCCACTTTCATCAAGGACATCCAATTCTCAGCATGAGGACCTGACCCCAAGCCAATCCCCATAACGAGCGCTCTAAAAAATCTGGAGCCGAAAACATCAAGGAAAAGAAGACAGGGCCCGGTGTCGAGGCCTCCCTCATCCAAGCCCATGCCCTCCAAAAACTCCGCCCTCTCAACACCAGCTGTGGATATGTCGGCATACATCAAGCAGACCCTCTCAACACCCTCCAGCTCTGTTGCGCCTTCGCCCGGGGCAATCATTCCTGTCCATCCCCAGGAGACTTCAACTCCTGAACCTCCTGTTCCGGCGCCGAGCACCAGCCAGTTGCTGCCACGGCCAGAGACCTCCCTGGACATTATTGAGCCAACAGCGGCTCCCAAGAAAGAGACCCATAATAAGAATGCATCATCCATCCAGTCTCCTACCTCCATGACCCAACCCATGCAGCCTCTTCAGGAATCTCGGGAGATCCTCATAGAGCGCGTGGAGGGAATTTTTGAAAAATTGAAAGCTAATTCATTCCTATCTCTCCTCTATGAGGAGGTTTGTAGGTTTGAAGTAGTGCACGCGGTCCTATATCGCCATGTGAGGGAGGTACTCTCCGAGACACTCTCGACAGAAAACAAGATCATTCTGTGTGATTTCCTCAACATGGCAATTGAACATGTTGGGGACAAAGACCCATTTATAACCAAGGGCCTATCCGGGTGTCTTGTAGCCCTTGATCTAAACCAATGAAGCCTGTATAGATTTCATTATGTATATTCATCCTTATTATTATTTTCCTATTTACTTATTGTTATAATTTTTATTAATTTTAGTTTTCATTTATCACTATAAAACTTCATGAACGATGTAATAAATAGATTCAATATCAATCTCTCTCTCTCTCTGAACGCAAAATATCCTAAAGAGACCATTGGATACTTCAACAAGATGCAGATTGTGCTCTCAAAGTCAACTTAGCATTCTTTGGATAAAAGTGTTCCGGAATTCTTGAAGGCCAATTAATGACCCTTTGGACCCTTAATGAATAACCCTACTTGGCAATATATTTTTTTAATATTACAAAAGTGAAATTGCACTTGTATCAGGTTGGTGAATTTTTAGAAAAAGGAATCTTCTGATCGTCCAACTGAAAGTTGCTGATGGCTTGCACCAACACGAGTAGCTGATATTTATTCCGACAAATGACACAAGTCATCATCAACTTTCAGCTGCACTCTCAGGAGGTGTCTTTTTCCTATTATATCAATATATTTTGGAGAACATTTGGCATATCCATTATATATTATTCATTTTTATATATTTTTTATTGATATCAAAGAATAAAATTTACATATACTATATACTGATATACTGTTATGTAAGCATGCAAAGGGTCGCTAGAAATTTTGAAATACGAAAACTAAAACTGTTATGAAAATATTTTTCTCAAAATATAACAAACCTCATTACACTCAATGCATTTTTCATGCTCTGAAACCAAGATTCAATTTTTCTTCCAAACATGTGGGTGAATATCCACAGGAGATTCCCAATAATGCTATACCAGCAGCATTATAGGACATCACATTTGAGAAACTTTCCTTGACTTCGGAAAATAAATAAAAGCCACAAAGAACAAGATCAGAACTATATGGTAAATTTACAACAAAAGAAATTCATATTTATTTTTTTAATTTATTGATTTTTGAAGATTTGTGTGCTGTATCTTTGGGATGTTATATAAAATTGGTTTCGGGTTCCCATCTTTGGTCGCTTTTCTTTTAAAATGTTGATATCTGGTAAGCCAACCTGGCAGTCAATGTATTTTTGTGTTTTTTCTGTATATGTTAATCTACATTGTAGATGAACTAATTTGCCTTTAATCTAGCGCTCAGTAAAATAAAAATTATTAAAAAGCGCATCCTAATATAAAATTGGTCATCTCTTAATTTGTGAGTTTGATCAGCGATTTTTGTCTAGTGAGAACCTGCTAGTACCAATTGGCTGTTACTATTTTTCTCTTTGTCAAGGCGACTGTGGCCAGATGACACCAGTTCTGGAGAAGATTATATTCATTACTAGACGCCGACCCGGGCTTCGCCCCGGGATTGACCCGTGTGCATATCTACCCGAGTGATATATATTTAGATAAGATTTTTTTTTAAATAATTGTTTTTACTCGAGGGAATGTTTGTAGTCTAGTACGTTGATATAATCAATCTATCTGAATATTAGGAAAGGTCAGGTAATTTTTTTGTAGGGTGATGCTCTGAAAAAGAACGCTATACCACTTTATCACTAAACAAATTGGCGAGTCAAAAATAAGCAAACTAAACAATCCATTAGCTTTGCAAGATAAGAACAGAAATAGAGAAATGCATGCAAAATTTTCAACACAAATAAAAATCTTTAATCCTCATTATTATTATTATTTTTTTTTTGCTTATCCCTAGTACACGTGGTACAGGCCATGATAAGCATGGTGGGTAGTTAGCGACTGCTTTTTACTGTAAGCGCACCACATGTCTACACATGTGAAAGCAGTTCGACTTTGCACTTACAAATGTGCCAGAGCCCCGTTTGGTTACTTGCACTCGCTGGTGGGGTTGGACTTTTGCAAGAATCGGGGGGCCATTGGAGCATTTTTTTTTTTTTAACAGAAAAAAGTGTCCAATGCGGGGATCGAACCCGGGTCGTAGTGGTCGTAAACCAAACGGTTTAACCAGCCTTCCACCGACCCCCCTTCCTCATCAATAATGTATATTAGGTAGGATGAGGTTTATTTTGTTTCTATTACATTACATGGAATAGTTTTTTTTTTTTCTAATAAAATTTACTGACCTCTTTGTTCACTGAAACCTAAACAATGTGTATGTTAGACCACTCTTTGTTCAACCGTACTCATTGTTTAGGTCTCTTATTAGGTGCAAGATGTATACTTATGCTAAAATGGTAATTTGGGTAAACATAGGTAAATTCATGTTGAGCCAGTATTGTTCAGCAAGCCAACACAGATATAACATTACGGTATGAAGCAAGTTGTGCTAAAACTAATATTTCCAATCAAATTATTAAAAAAATAACACATACTATGTAACATAAACACATGTATGTAAAATAAACACAATAATAACCAATAATTAAAAACCATAAATTTTTCTAACACAGTATACTTCTTAAGTAAGAATACCTTACCATGAAGGTTTAAAACCCTACACATTGAAACATGTGAAAAATGTAGCATGTGTGTATGATGGGCTTGAAGAGAAAATATTTAAAAAATATATTTATTGAAACTTTTGTAATACCACACAAAATATGCATATTTACAGTTACAACTTGTCTAGCACCAAAAGATGCCATTTGGAATATAGAGTTATATCTACGGATATGCAGCAAGAAGGACTTCGATAGAGGATGTAGGCCAGAGAGCAAAGAGAAAATAGGTTCTGGAGGGGACTCAATAGCAGGTAGAGAAACTCTACCTTGTTTACAACAGAGGCCAAAGGGTTCATCTCTAAATCTCAAAGCAGAGCAAAACTGGCATACCCGAGACATTTGGCCTATATCGACAGATAAATCAGCTTAATAATCAATATGGGCATTATACTGCAAACCTGAAAACGGCTTATGAGTCCAAAGCTGAATACGCTGAACAGGAACTTGCATAGTTTGTGTAGCTGCGACGCGGGCTTCAGAAGACCTAAGACGGCGAAGCGCACGACGCGTCTCACTTTGAAGTGGTGTCTCAATAGCTCTAGCATTCCTATATCTCCTGGAAGCAGCCGTATTCCTACCAAGTAAAGGTCGGCTGCGGAGAGGCATATTCTGAAAAAAAAGATTGAGATTAATAACAAAAGCTTAAAAACCAGCAATTTATAAACAAAGCATAAAAATTACCTGTCTTTTTGAGGTAAAAATCAAAATTCCTAAATTTTTTCTTAAAAATAACCTTCCAGATATGTTAAAAAGATTATAAAAAACTAAAAGCATAATATTAAAACTAAAAAATTAATGTACAAAACCAGTTATCACTAAAAAGCCTCAAAAATAGACCAACCGCCGGACACGGCAATGAAAAAGCATGCTTTTTTGAGGAAAAAATAGAAATATTTCTCTAAAATACAAAATACAACCCCTATATGGTAAAAAAACTACAAATAATCTAAATATAAAATAGTTAATCAAACAAATTCAAATATCTTTAATAAAATTTAGAAAAAGGACCTCAAAAGGACAAATCAATGAATCCGTTAAAGAAATCCCTCGCTTATTTAAAAATATAAATAATCTATTTTTTAGATACAACCCATATATGTAAAAAATATAATAAATAAACTGTATTTAAAAGATAAAAGGAATAATCAAAAAATTCCATAAGAAAATTTAAAAAAGGACTTCAAAATGATCCATAAAAACACCATAAATAATCTGTAACTAAAATATCTAAACAATTAATTAAAAATTTTGTTAAGGTCCTCAAAAAAGACATAAAATTGAGCACATGCATGAAATTTCTAGCTTTTTTGTTGAAAAAAAGAGATCCTCAAAAAAGACATAAAATCGAGCACATGAATGAAATGTCTAGCTTTTTAGTGAAAAAAACAGAAATAACCCTAAATTCGTAAAAAAGAATATAAAATACCTTAGTCTTATAAAAATATTAACACGTAATAAAATAAAAAATAAACTTGATCTCATCAAGTAAGGCCTCAACTTTTTTCGGTATAAAATATGAAAACTATAAAATAAAAGTATCTTACCTTGTATAAAAGTTATTATTAAAATTAAAATATATATAAATAAAAAAGATTAGAACTAATTTAGCGGAAAGTAAACACTTTTGAAAGTGTTGTATCCGCTGTCGAAAGTAAATACTTTTACTCTGTTGAATTTTTTTGTATTTTATCGATAACAGCAAAGTTATGTATTTTAAAGTTAGGAAAAATATTTTGATGTTAAGCAAAACCTGCTCCATCTCGTTTTACATAAATGTTGAAAATTTGGTCGAAATTGATGCATTGTAACGAAAGTTTATAGTGATGTACTCTTATGAAATTTGCATTTTATTAATATAGATTATTTTCTTAACACTCCTAGGCCGCTCCCATTGCTACGATGTTATATAAGGAATATTGTTGCACCAAGTTGCGGCTTGGCAGACTCTTCAGCCTTGATTCTCTCCTGTGCTGGGTCTTGCATCTTACCAGAGCGTGTTTCAACCATCCTACAACTTTATAAAAGGGAATAACGAGATAAGTCTTCTTTAAGTAGCCTCCAGAATAATTTATTTATTTTCTCACATCAAAGAGAGCAGTGAAGTCACACGTGTACCTAAATACAAATGATGATAATCTAAATAATCTGTTTAAATAAATATCACATAATATTAAAATAAATAAATATATAATTTAAATTTCAAATATATTAAAAATAATATAAGAAATACGCCATTAATCATGATGTAACACTTCCCCCTCTCCAGAGGTCGTCACGTCCTCGTGAGTTACCTCATCAATTCTCTCAAAATAGGGTTTGAGTCTTGAGACATGGACAATCAATGGGTCTTGGCCAGGATTATCTTTCGGCTCAATTAAGTAATTTACGTTAGACAGCTTCTTTAATATTCGATATGGGCTAAAATATTTTCTCAATAGTTTTTCACATTTTCCGATTTTCCTGACTGGTGTCCAAACTGCCACTAAATGTTCTGGTTCATAGATTCTCTCGTTGTGTTTTTTGTCATAGTTTCTCTTCATTCTTTCCTGAGTCTTCTCTGTGTTGTTAATGACTACCTGTCTCGTCCTTGCTATTTTATCTAAGTAATTTTCTATATATTCGTCATAATCGTTCATGTTATTGTCAATTGGGATATTATCGTCGTCTAAGAGGGACATGGGTTCCCTCCCAAATAACAGGAAAAATGGAGAGTAGCCTGTGGTTTCTTGAATCGTGGTATTGTACGCGTGGGTAACGAAAGGGAGGATTTCGTCCCAGTTCTTCTGGTCTGTATTTACATACATGCTTATCATGTTGATTAGAGTTCTATTTAGCCGTCCCGTTAGTCCGTTAGTCTGGGGATGGTAGCTCGTCGTGAAGCAGTGTTTAACTTTGCACATTTTCATAACCTCCTTCATCAAATTGCTAGTGAACTGTGAACCTCTGTCACTAATAAGAAACCTTGGGGCCCCGTGACGTAAAAAAATTTGTTCGATTAAAAATGTAGAGACTTCTTTCACTGTTGCTTCTGAGACTGCCTTTGTTTCAGCGTACCTGGTATAATAATCAGTCAACACAATTATCCACTTCCTTCTTCTTTTCGTTGATGGCAAGGGACCAACAAAGTCAATCCCGATTCTTTCAAAAGGGTAGTTAGCTGGGGGAATGGGTTGCAAAAGTCCAGAGGGCGACTGATTTGAACCTTTCCGACTTTGGCAAAGATGGCACGTCTTTACAAATTCTGAAACATCTTTCAGCATGGAAGGCCAATGATATTTATTCTTCAAACGGTATGTGGTTCTGGCGACGCCTAGATGGCCATTCAGCATATGGTTGTGGAATTCACTCATGATTTCTTTCCTTCTCTTCTTCGGCACTACCAGCAACCATGCTCTGCCTTCAGGGTTTGGGTTCTTCTTATATAGACATCCATTTTCCTCTTTAAAATTCTGTGTGATTGCCTGTTTGCTTCCTTTAAGGCTTTTCTTAACATTTTCTATGAATTCATCCTCTTCATTTATTATCTGATTCAAAAATAGTCGTTCATAATCTTCGACCCAATCCGTTTCAGGTAGGGGTCCTCTAGATAAGCCATCAGCATCCATATGTTTTTTACCCGATTTGTGTATTATGTCAAAATCGTATTCCTGAATTTTCAGTGCCCACCTTGCAAGTCTACCTGTTGGATCTTTAAGATTTTTCAGCCAGCACAATGCGTGATGGTCTGTAATTATCTTGAAGTGTCTTCCATATAGGTAGGGTCGTAGTTTTGATATCGCCCACACCACAGCCAAACATTCCTTTTCGGTGGTTGAGTAATTTTGCTCAGCTTTACTTAGAGTTCGACTCAAATATGATATCACCTTCTCTTCCCCACAGATAATTTGGACCAGTGTTGCACCTAAGCCGATGTTAGAGGCGTCTGTGTGAATGTAGGTGGCTGCATTTGGATCAAAGTGACCTAAGATTGGCGGATATATCAGAGCTTTTTTAAGGTTTTGAAATGCTTCCTCTTGTTTTTCTGTCCAGGTAAATTGCGCATTTTTCCTGATGAGTCCTGTCAATGGGTCAGCAATTAATGAGAAATCTTTAATGAATTTTCTATAATAGGAACACATTCCTAGGAACGATTGTACTTCTTTGACCTTCTTGGGCTGAGGAAAATCCCTAACGGCTTTGATATTATATTCGGCCGGTTTTATACCCTGTTGGTTGGTTATATGACCAAGGATCTCAAGTTTTTCAAAAGCAAATCTGCATTTCCTGTCGTTCAGTTTCAAATTAGATTCACTAAAACATTTTAAGACAGCTTCAAGTCTTTTAAGGTGGGTTGGAAAGTCTGAGCTGTATATAATAACGTCGTCCAGATAACAAAGGCAAATCTGCCATCTTAGATTTCCAAGCACATTGTCCATATTCCTCTCAAAAGTAGCAGGGGCGTTGCATAGTCCAAAGGGCATGACGTTGAATTCATATAAACCGTGGGTCGTAGTGAAAGCTGTCTTCTCCTTGTCTTTCTCTTCAATTTCGACTTGCCAATATCCCGATCTAAGGTATATTGCTGAGAAGTACTTCGATCCTTGGAGAGTATCCATTACGTCATCAATTCTTGGGATTGGATAAACATCCTTTACTGTTACCTCATTCAATTTTCTATAGTCTACACAAAATCTGAACTTACCATCTCTCTTCTTGACCAGTATTACAGGGAAAGACCAGGGACTTGAAGATGGTCTAATTATGCCTTCTTTGAGCATTTCATCAATTTGATCTTTTATAATGTCCCGTTCTTTGGGGCTCACCCTATATGGCTTGTGCTTTATCGGTTTTGCATCTTCTGTATCGATCCGGTGTTTTGCCAAATTGGTCCTGCCTAACCTCGGCGAAAACAAATCAGCATACTTACTCAAAATTTGTTTCAAATCCTCTTGCTCTTTAGGTGATAGATTTTTGTTTATCTGAAATTGGATTTCGTCATTATTAATTTGCTCTAACTTCTCTATGAACTTTACCTCTGCAGGAAGGCTTCCATGAGCCAATGTTTGGTCTTTCATGATTTTTAAAGGTCGAGGATAAGGGTTCGTTATCCAGATATGAGTTTTCCTATCCGTGACAGTAAGCAAACTTCTTGCCAATCGAAGGCCATTTGTTTGAATCATTCTATTGTTCTCTTCGATGACATATTCGCCATCCTCTGCTTCTATTGAGGCCTTAATTAATCTAATAGACAGTTCAGGTATAACAGTATCTTCAACACTTTTTATTTTTTTCAGTTCATAATTGCTTATGTCATGATTATTTGTCAGATCGTATTTTATTATTTCTTTTTTGCAATCTATTTTCGCGTTCATTTTCTTAAGGAAATCTCTTCCAAAAATTAATGTCCGTAAATGCGTTTTCAAAATCACAAATTTGTGCGATAATGCTTTGTCATCAATTTTTATATTTAACAATATACTTCCTACTATGTCTAATTTTTTTCCATCGGGTCCTGCACAAGTTTTTGCGAGTTTACTTATACCATGGCCTGTATCGAGGGCCGTTCTGAGGTCGACCACTGAGAGGTCAGCGCCTGTATCAACCAAAGCTTCAAAAGTTCCTATCTTGTCCACATGAATTTTTAATTTGTATTTAGGGTCCAACTTTTTTATTTCATTTATGGTCGACTTGCTTTGATTGACATATTCAGGCGCGACGCTTAGTTTAAATCTTCCAACACGGAATATCTATTCCGGGTAGGAATATTTGTCTGTGTGCTATGACATACATCAGCATAAAGCCGAGGTCCTGATTTATCTGATATTTCATTCATTTGGCATTTCTCTTCGATCTTCTCTTGGGTAGCTGTTGGATCCTCTTCTAGGATTCTTATAAACTTGACCCTACAATAACGGGCCACGTGCCCTGGCTTGTTACACTTGAAGCAGATTGGTCTTCCATCTTCCGTCCTATTTTTGCTCACTTCTTGACTTTTATTGTAGGTGTTTCTCTGGAGGTTTGGTTTAGGCACAAAGTTTGGATTATAAAGACGTCTCGGGGTAAAGGGCTGGGTCAAGTTGTTTCGATACTGCCTGAGAGTAGGAGGGAAGTCGTTCTTGTAATTATTGGAAACAGGGGCTTGGGGCCTGGAAGGGGTCTGGTAGTTTCGTGTGGCAGTCGGCGGCACGTTCCTCGATTGTTGTTGGGGTCTAGAATAGCGTGGGCCGTTATATAGGTTTCTGGATTTCTCCACACGTTCCCGATACTTCTTTTCAAAAGAATCCATTTTCTTGCACACGACAAGAAGTTCATCGGTCGTTTTAGGAGGGTTCAGGTAGAGCGCGAATGAGTACTCTTTTTTCAGTCCTCCAATAACATGATCGATTTTTGTTTCTTCTTCCATTGCGGGGTCAACCTTGTTGCACAACACTAGGATATCTTCCGCGAACCTGATTGCTGGTTCATTCCAGTGTTGCATTCTGTTGAGCTTCATTCTTAGTTCTTCTTTATTGGCGTCCAGAGAAAAATCCTGAATGAGGCGGATTTTAATATTTTCCCAGCTCGTGAAACTCGCTTTGTGTAAATTCAACCAGGTTTTAGCGCTTCCCGTCATGTTCATGGCGGCATAACGGGCAATTATGTAGTCTGCCCAATGATAGAGGAAACCAATATCTTCGAGGGATTCTATCCATGGGCGAGGGTCTTCTGTTCCATCATACTTGGGGATGTCGATGTTGGGATTCAGGACAACTGGGTCGGAACTAGCATCTCCACCAATTGTTGCACCAAGTTGCGGCTTGGCAGACTCTTCAGCCTTGATTCTCTCCTGTGCTGGGTCTTGCATCTTACCAGAGCGTGTTTCAACCATCCTACAACTTTATAAAAGGGAATAACGAGATAAGTCTTCTTTAAGTAGCCTCCAGAATAATTTATTTATTTTCTCACATCAAAGAGAGCAGTGAAGTCACACGTGTACCTAAATACAAATGATGATAATCTAAATAATCTGTTTTAAATAAATATCACAGAATATTAAAATAAATAAATATATAATTTAAATTTCAAATATATTAAAAATAATTTAAGAAATACGCCATTAATCATGATGTAACAATATGCAAATTAAACTGTATTCTGGTTAATTTGCATAATACTGAGTTATAACAATGATATATTAATTAATTGCTACCTAACTTTATATGGTGTCCAAGTTTTAACTGACAAGGTCAAATATTGTGGAATCGTATACAAACAAACACACATACGCACCATTCACCTTTATTTATATAGATATGACATATATATATATATATATGTATGTACATTTTAAAAGAGTAATATAGGAATATAATGATACATTATTATATAATTGAATATGTAATTTCAATTTTAACATATCTCTAGAAAATATATTTCAAGAACTGTTGAATAAACTATAATATATTCTATTATTCTGTATATTTCTCTCCTCAACTACCTTTCAACTATTCATTATAAATATATTTCGAAATATAAAATACACACTTAGTTATAAAAGATATTATATATATATGAGAAAACAATAGAAAAAAATATAAAGGTCAGGGGTTGATATTAAAAATAATGAAGTCATATCTTGACCAAAAGCAGTTACTTGGTTTCTCAAGAAGCCTCTGAGACCAAAAATATGTTTGGTCTCAGTAGTACAGCTTGCTCCACGCTGACGAGCACTAACAGCGCGAAACGCGTTCGTGGAAGGCTTTTCTTTATTTATAAAAAAAAATGGGTTGGCCAAATATTAGGGAACAGATTAAATCAATATTTAGTTGATTTCTGTTCCACTAGATGGCGCTCTGCCTTCTGAAAAGCACATGTGCTTTTGGTAAGGATATGCTTTCATTGTTTTTAATATCCACATATTTTCAAAAGAAAATTAAGAAATAAAAACAGCATATATATCAATATAATTATTTTAAACAACACGTTTTCAGATACGATTCATATAACTTTCATACAATCATATTTTGGTCAAAGTAACAAATTAAAAATAACATTAATACATTTCACAAAAAAAAACAATTCATAATAATATATATTGAACAAATAAGTTAATATATTTACATCCAAACCTCAAATATCCAAAATTTCAATTATCCAAAGTTATGTGACTCGGCGTCAACAAAAAAGGTTTTATATTTTATAATTATAATACGAATAGAATACATTCTATGTTGTTGTTTTTATGTAAATATATCTTATTATTATTCACTTGGTGTTTATTAATTATATTTCGGTGTATTTAATGTATAAACTTTTAAAATGTAAAAGCGGTTTACTGTGAGAATTGAAACAGAAAAGTCACAATTCAATTACCCGGATGTTCCTATTTTAACATAATTTTCAATAGTTCTTGAAGATTGGGAAACATGTAGTTCCGCTGAACTCTCCTTAAAGAATATCAATGGTATTCAAATCTCAATGTTCCAGTACATAGTATTCTAGTAACACTAAACTGTATTTCACAAATATGTGGTTTTGGAAGAAATATCCATCATTAGAATACCCATACTTTCCTTAGCACGATATATTTGATAAATTATAACATGCACTCTATAAAAAAAAATATTATTCAAATAGCAATGTACTTTCCAAACTTACGCAACACATCTCTTCAAATATCAATAATAGATTTGGAAAATATAGCTTGTGGTTCAAATAAAATCATACAATCCTCGTCAAGGTATATTGTTCAAATTTCACTTTTCAAATTTTTCACATTTACCCAACTTGCATTATATTCACAATAACAATAACGACTTCTTCAAACGCTATGCAATAAACAAAAATATTCCATTCTACCTATATGTATTTAAACAATATACAATAATTATTAACAACATTCTCTCTTAAACATGCAGCATACATTATTCTATAACAATATTCATTATGGAATAACAGCTATTTATTCACGAACAAAGCATTCAAATTAACAACACCCTATGGATATATACAACACACGTTATTCAACAACAATATTATGTCCTCTCAAACTGCATACAATATTCAAGAAGAAACATTTTATCAATGACATATCCTATTCAATAAATTGGCCATTTTCCGTCCAAGAGAATACCAAACACGTTATCTTCTTTATGACTCTTTGGACAGAGGAATCAGTCTTGCCATCACCTGGTATTTGCATCTGTTAATGAAGAGCATTTCTTTGAATTCCAGGTTTGCCTGAAATTACACACAGAGTAGAGGTTATAAAAATAATATAATTTAGGAATATTAGATATTTTATTATGAAGTATGTGTGTTGTGTGTGCGTTTTACATCTCTAGTCTCAAGAGAGAATCAAATTAAATTAGGATTTGCTCTTTTCTCTCTCTCTCTCTCTCTCTCTCTCTCCGTGAAAATTAATTTATTATGTATAAATATTTACCAATATAGGTAGGTTTACCAATATTTCAAAGTTGGCTTTGGATAACCACACTTACCTCAAATTTTTTGCATGTAAAACATTCGCTAATGTGTTCGGTGTTTATATGAAAAAGAAGATGGGTTCTATAATATTCAATTAAGGTGAATATATATTTGTAGTAGCAAAATACGTATTCTTCTCTAAAGCTTTACAGATAGTAGGAATATATGCGCTGAATGATGGAAGTGCGAATTTTTACAAAGAAGAGTACATCCTTTTGTATATATATTATATGAAAAAAAAATAGAAAAAATAAAAAATAAAAGGTTCAGGTGTTGATATTAAAAATAAAGTAGGCATATCCTGACCAGGAGCACATGTGCTTTTCAGAAGGCAAAGACAATCTGGTGGAACAGAAATCAGCTAAACATTGATTTAGCCTGTTCCCTGATATTTGGCCAACCCAATTTCTTGATAAATCAAGAAAAGCCATCCACGAACGCGTTTCGGGCTGTTGGCGCTCGTCAGCGTGTAGTTATATATGTATATTATATATAATACGTTTAATTTAGTTAGAATATTTATGTTTATATAAAGGTTTAATTTAATTTTTCTATGATTGTGTAAATATTCATTGAATTTATCATCATCACCTTTGTTGTTTACAAAAATGTTATATGGAAAATAAAATAATGTAAAAGAACGAAGTGGTTGCCCTCATGTTTACTGATCCAATGTTTTAATAATCTAAGGTTTATGTTGTAAGAAAATTATACATTGAGAAGAATTATACATTGGTCCCTCGAGCCGGATGAACGTAAGTAAAAGTCAAGTTAAAATTTATTTAAAAAAAAGGGGGGCAACTTATAAGTATTTTGTAACCATATATTTCAAATAAAAGTATTTGGGAAGAGATTTAATAGCAATTATGGATGTAGAAACTTTAATTAAAAAATTAGAAAGGATAAAAAAAAACTATAAAAGGCATATAGGAAAATATCGAATCCATTGTGTCTATGGTAGATATTAATGCAACGAAATGCAAATTAGATTATGCAAATAATGATTTGATGAAAATGAGGGATGTTTTTTTGCAGCAACTTGAGGATGATGATTTGAATGACGAAGTGGAAATTTGTATAGATAAGTGTATAAGATTAAAGTGTGAATTAGATTTAAAGCATAATGGGCAAGAACCATCTGAAAAAAAAGTTAATTTATATGTTAAAATGCCTAAACTTGAGTTGCCAACTTTCAATGGTAGATTAGAATCATGGCTTTCATTTAAAGGTCTATTTTTTCTGCAATTGGTTCTAACTCACAAATACCTGATATTGAAAGTTACAATATTTGAAAGGCCAACTGAGAGGCGAAGCCCTAAGACTGGTCAACGCATTTCCAATTACAGCCGATAATTATGTTGAGGTTTGGCAAACTTTATTAACAAGATATGATAACCCAAAGGATCAATTTTTACCCAAATAAATAATACATTAAGATTACCAAAATTAGCCGATAACAACCATAATCCAATGTTTAAACTTCTAGATAGCTGCAACGAAATAGTAAGAACAGTGAAGGTATTGGGTTACCAAATCGATAGTTTATCTGAGGTATTTTTCGTCAAGATCATACAAGATAAGCTTGATAAAACCACAAAAAAACAATGGGAATTGCAGAACAACCCAAGAGTTGTGCCTTCAATTAAGGATTTAATGGAATTTTTGGAAATTCACGCAAAAAGCTTGCAGAATTTACCAAATAAAGATTCAATTGTGGAGAAACATTCAAAGAAAAAGGAATTACAAAAGGTGAATGTTTATAATTCATATATGATAAAATGTCTTAAATGTGAAGGTGCACATGCTCTTTCAAGCTGTAATTTATTTTCTAAATTACCTGAGTCAGAGAGAGTGAATTTTGTTAGTTCAGCTAAATTGTGTTTCAGATGTTTAAAGCCAAACCATTTAGCAAAGAATTGTTATTGCAAAAACATTTGTCAAATTTGCAAGAAAAGACACCACACTTTGATTCACCAAGAAACCAAGGTTCAAGAAGTTGATGAAGGGAAATTTGAGTGTGGAGAAGACATCAAAAATACAACTTGTCTTTTAAGTAATGAGAAATATTTTTCAAATGTTATGCTTACAATCGCTAGGATTAAAATCAAGGCTAACAATGGTGTGCCTCAGACACGTAGAGCCTTGATAGACTCAGGGTCTCAGGCGAACTTTATATCAGGACAATGTAGAAAAAGACTAGGACTTGAATATGTTACCTTACACTCGCAAATATCGGGAATTTCGGGACATTTTGCAAGTCACTCTTATGGACTTGTGGAGTTTGAATTTACGCCACATTTCAAATCAGATGAACATTTCAAGGTGAACGCCTTGGTGTTGGATAAGTTGACAAATAATTTGCCAACTCTTACATGTCCAAAGTCAAACTTGGCGCATCTCAAAACCATGCCTCTGGCTGATCCAGATTATAATATTTCTGCTCCCATCGACATATTAATTGGTGCAGAGTTAGCTATGACCCTGTTCAGTGGCGAGTCCGTTATCGGCGATGAAGAACAACTATTTGCTACTTCTTCTTAATTAGGATGGCTCCTTTCTGGAAGAGTTTCCTCTAAGGGTAGTAGGAGAAGTATTAGGAATATCATTCAGTCACATCATGCATGCCTGGAAACCCAAAATATAGTCGAAAAATTTGGAAATTGGAATCCATTCCTGATGTGACTTCTATATCTAAGGATGAAAATGAAAGTGAAATCCATTTTTTGGAAACACATGGAAGGGATTCCACAGGCAGATATGTTGTACAACTGCCATTTCGGAATGACTGCCAATTAGGAGATTCAAGATCCAATGCGATCAAAAGACTTTGTTCTTTGGAAAGATCTTTGATTCCACGACCTGAAGTTTATGACCAATATAGAAGCTTCATTAAGGAATATCTTGAATTGGGACATATGAGCTTAGTATCAAAGGAAGATATCATTAAGGGAAGGTACTATCTGCCTCATCATCCTGTAATAAAGGAAAAAAGTTGCACCACCAAATTGCGAGTAGTATTTGACGCATCAGCAAAGACTGATTCAGGTTTGTCCTTGAATGATGCTTTAATTCCAGGGCCCAAAATTCAACAGGATTTGTTTCACATCATTCTGAGATTCAGAATTCATCCTGTTGCTATAAATGCTGATATCGCCAAGATGTATAGGCAAATCAGAATATCACAAGAAGACTCGGAATTCCAAAGAATTGTATGGCGGAATGATCCTCATGATAAAATAAAGGACTATCGGCTAGAAACTGTCACTTATGGGACTAGTTGTGCACCATTTTTGGCCACTCGTATCATCAAACAGTTGGCTTTGGATGAGCAGAGTAAGTTTCCAAAAGCTAGCAAAATAGCATTGACAGATTTTTATGTTGATGATCTAGTAACTGGAACTTGTTCAGTAGATGAAGGCAAGAATTTGGTGCAAGAACTCTATGGTTTACTAAGTGCAGGAGGCTTCGAACTTCGTAAGTGGACCTCCAATGTTCCTGATGTTCTGTCACTTTTACCAAATCATTTAAAATCCACCAACACAAATATTGGGTTTGAGGAATCCAAGGAATTTGTCAACGTTTTAGGCCTTCAATGGCAACCAAGAACTGATGGTTTCACATTTAAGGGAATAGCTCTGCCACTGAACTCTATGACAAAACGAGGAATACTATCACAGGTTGCTAAAATATTTGATCCACTGGGTTGGATCTCACCATTTACGACCACTATTAAACTGATTTTGCAAGAACTTTGTAAGACTGGTTTGGAATGGGATGACCCAATTCCAGAGGAACTAAGAAGGAAGCTGACTTTGATAAACCAGGATCTTCCATCGCTAGAGCACATTCAGATCCCAAGATGCGTGGTACCAGGTAATTTTATGAAGGTAGAATTTCATGGATTTTGTGATGCATCACAGAAGGCATATTCTGCATCTCTGTATCTAAAGGTGATCCTTTCAAACACAAGCGCTAAGACATTTCTCTTAGTGGCAAAAACAAGAGTCGCACCTATGAAGGTGGTTTCACTTCCAAAGTTAGAATTATGTTCTGCTCTACTTTTGGCAAGATTAGTGAAAACTGTATATGATAACCTTCCTCTTACCATCAATGCAATTTATTTATGGTCTGATTCTACTATAGCCTTATGCTGGATCAATTCCGAGCCGTGCCGATGGAAGACATTTGTGGCAAATCGAGTTGCTGAGATACACCGGCTTGTCTCCGGGGTTTGGTGCCATGTTGATGGAAGGCAGAATCCAGCAGACTGTGCATCACGTGAAATATTTCCATCCGACTTAGTAGAACATCCACTATGGTTAAGAAATTCATTAATAGCTCCAAGGAAGAATTTAAAGAAGAAGAAAAAATCAAGACGTATTTTGGTACAATTGAGTGTGAAATTCCATCCATTGTGATAACTGCTCATCATTAACCAAACTGAAATGTATCATAGCTTGGTTCTTAAGATTTGTCAACAACAGTCGAATGCCTTCACATTCAAGGAACAGGGAGCCCTTAACATTAAGAGAGTTGAATGATGCCCTGTTGTCAGTTGTTAAGTGTGTTCAATCTATTGAATTTTCCTAAGAAAAGCATTGCCTGTTAAGCAACAAGCCAATCCCGAATAAGAGTAGAATATACAATCTATGTCCCTTTTTGGATTCAAGGGGAATCATTAGAGTTGGCGGACGATTAAAAAATGTAAATATTCATGGTGATCGGATTAATCAAGTTTTACTTCCAAGATCATATCATCTTACCACTCTTATTGTAAACAATGTTCATGTCCATAATATTCACTCATCAACTCAAGCTACGCTTTCAGCAATAAGAAATATATTCTGGATACCTTCTGGAAGAAATGTTGTACGGAAAATTTTAAGAACATGCATGAAATGTGCTAGATTTCGTAAAGAAGCTCCTTTTCAATTAATGGGAAATCTACCTTTTGCAAAGATCAACAGATCGAGCCCGTTTTTGGTAACTGGAATTGATTTTGCAGGACCTTTTCTGATTAAACGGAACATGGGACGTACAACTTCAACCATGAATGCTTACGTTGCCTTGTTCATATGTTTCAACACTCGGGCCATTCATCTAGAATTAATCAGTAGTCTGACCACAGATGCTCTCATATCCACAATAAGAAGGTTCATTGCTCGAAGAGGTAAACCAGCAACAATTCATAGTGACAACGCCACTAATTTTGTTGGTGCGCATAAGATTATTGGGAAACTATGTCACAATGCCAGTAAAGTTCTTACGAATTCAGAGGGAATTCAGTGGAAATTTATTCCACTAGCAGCTCCACATTTTGGTGGACTGTGGGAAGCCGGAGTTAAGTCCATGAAATATCATCTTAGAAGAACAATGGGCAGTGCTTTGCTAAATTTTGAAGAACTAACAACATTGTTAGCACAAATTGAAGCTTGCCTGAATTCGCGACCTCTTTGTCCTCTTTCTGAGGACCCTGAAGATCTACAGGCATTGACTCCTGGTCACTTCTTAATAGGTGGTTCTTTAACAGCGCTTCCCGATGAAGATGACATCATAGCAATGAGTTTGCCAAATAGATGGCAATTAATTCAAAAATCAATGAATCATTTTTGGACAAGATGGTCCCAAGAATATGTGTCACAACTTCAACAAAGATCCAAATGGTGTAAGCCCCAACATAACATTAAGGAAGGATCCCTGGTGTTGATAAAGAATGAACAACAACCTCCACTAGCATGGAAGATTGGAAGAATTTCAAAGGTGTTTCCAGGAGATGACGCTAGAATCAGAGTGGTAGAAGTCAAGACTGCTATGGGACTTACAGAAGACCTATTGTAAAATTATGTTTGTTACCTATATAATGTTTTTTGATGGTCCCCCATCAAGTTGGTGGCGGGAGAATGTTTAATTTAGTTAGAATATTTATGTTTATATAAAGGTTTAATTTAATTTTTCTATGATTGTGTAAATATTCATTGAATTTATCATCATCACCTTTGTTGTTTACAAAAATGTTATATGAAAAATAAAGTAATGTAAATGAACGAAATGGTTGCCCTCATGTTTACTGATCCAATGTTTTAATAATCTAAGGTTTATGTTGTAAGAAAATTATACATTGAGAAGAATTATACATAATCGTATTTGGAAAATTTAATTATTTTTATGTATTCTGCTATATAATAGTAGCTTTTTCTTTTCTAAACAAAATAAATGTATTCAATATTTATATGCATATTGTATTATTCTATTATCACATAATATGCTATTGATGGTTACGTATATGTTTTTATATATGTGTAGATATAGTAATGGCATATATATATATATCCAATTCAGAAGAATATGCAAATATATTAGAGTTTATTTACCTTATTTCCGGGTTTGCAGAATTCCACACGGTATTTTTGCAGAACGCGGGTCCACGCCAGTTTTATGTATAACTTGGCAAACCGCTGTCCAATGCAATTCCTCGGACCCGCTCCGAATGGCTGGAAAGCCAAAGGATGTATATCTTCCTCTTTCCCAAATCTGCCACACGAAGGAGGAGTTAGTTGTAAAACACATATTAGATAATAGCCATTAAAATACATTTAAAATTTTCTAATTGAATAATTATAAAAAGATGGATAAGTCTTAAACTTAAACACCAGGCATTACCACGTCATTTAGAAATAAGAAATGGAACCACACATTTTTAGCATGATTTTTTCTTTTTCCAATTGAACAAACTACCTACTGTCTATACTACAACGAGATATATTAAGAGAGCCTGGTTCACCAAGAGGAAACTCTCCCAACGGGTTAACCAATTTGATATACCATTCCGCTCTAATATTGTAGTTCTGTCTTTATGAAAATTGCTACAAATAATCAGTGAGTTAAAGTATCATTGTGCGGAATCCTTCTCACGTTAATATAACATACTGTATAATTTAAATATTCGTTTCGGGAGCTTACTATATATATAGAATATAAATATGATTTATATTTTTGTTGGATCTTCTTCAAAGCGATTAGTTTTTACCTATTATTTATTATCTAATCTCTGAACATACGGAGGTATAGCGTTGTCTTCTCTCTCTACCAAACATATTTATATTCGTGGCTAATCTACCAAACATATTTATATTCGTGGCTAATCTACCAAACATATTTATATTCGTGGCTAATCTACCAAACATATTTATATTCGTGGCTAATCTACCAAACATATTTATATTCGTGGCTAATCTACCAAACATATTTATATTCGTGGCTAATCTACCAAACATATTTATATTCGTGGCTAATCTACCAAACATATTTATATTCGTGGCTAATCTACCAAACATATTTATATTCGTGGCTAATCTACCAAACATATTTATATTCGTGGCTAATCTACCAAACATATTTATATTCGTGGCTAATCTACCAAACATATTTATATTCGTGGCTAATCTACCAAACATATTTATATTTGTGGCTAATCTACCAAACATATTTATATTCGTGGCTAATCTACCAAAAGAGCATACTGCAGATTTGGACGACGACCGTACCATATAGAGATTCTATAGAAAAAGGTTCTTCTGAAGAAATTATTTTATATACAGATAATTTTTTTAAAATGATACTCGATGAAGATACTTACTTTTTTAAAGTAAGTGGATAAAGTATTTTTATCAATAGTATATATACATGGCCCGCATAATTAAAGTAACAACACATATTTAAGAAAAATAAAAGTTCTATTTAAGGATATACGTATATCAAATTTTGGTATATTCAAAATCTTCCATATATTACGAGAATTTGTAAAACAAATAAAGTTGTTCCCATATGCAAAATACCACCGTCTACGTTGACTCCGCCTCCAGCACGTTCCTGAGTTATTCTTAAAGTGTCCTAATTTTACGCTCCGCTAGATTTTTATTAAACCTTTTGTTTTTAAAAATTGTAATGGAATATAGGGAACATTCATCACAAGCAAAAATAAATGGCAAGCTATCGGAAGTAGGGAAGCAGGTCAATCATAGGCAGAAGTAGCAAGATAGCTTGGAGTAACATGAAACGCTGTCTAAAGGTTTTCGAAAAAATTTTAAAAGACAGCTAATGTTGCCAGAACACCCGAATAAGGACATCCAAGGGTCACAACGTTAAATCAGGACCGTTATTTGAGTCTCCTCGCGCGACGCAATAGAAGAATGATAAAATCGAAACTACGAAGTGACCTCAATGCAGCTACCGGAGTTTTAATATCAACTGATACAATACGCAGAAGGCTTCACATGAAGGGCCTCTATGCTCGACGACCCATTATTTGCGTGTCATTAACACAGTCTCAAAAGAGAGCGAGGAAACTTTGATGCAGACAACATGTCGCCTGGAATCACAGATGAATGGAGTCGTTTAATGTTCACTGATAGGTCCAGATTCTCTCTAAACAGCTATTATCGTCGTGTCTTTGTCTGGAGAGAGGTAGGAACCAGAAATAATTCCCGGAAGCCAAGAAGCCAAGGTTTTATGGTCTGGGCTGGAATATTTTTGGGCACACAGCACTCCTTATTTTTCGACAAGGAACCCTGACTGGACAGAGGTGTCGGGACGAGATCCTGGCAGCATATGTGATGCTTCAAGCATTGGAAATGGGAGAAAACTTTCTTATAATGGATGATAATAGCCGTCCACATAGGGTTGGTGTGGTCGGCACTTTTCTCAAAAACCATGCAATTGCTCTGATGAATTGGCCAGCTCGATCTCCAGACTTAAATCCTATTGAGCATGTAAGGTACAATCTAGGACGGCGGATCTCATTTCTCCAACCCCTCCTAGAAACACTCATGAGCTATAAACAGCCTTAACACAAGAGTGGGAGTTGATTACACAGGAGCTGATGAACTCTCTAATTCTTAGTATGAGTCACCGATGGAGAGCCTGTCTATCAGTTAAAGGCGATCACACAATATATTAACAACAATATCCAAGATATTTATCCACTGACTGCAAAATCATTGCTTGACAGACTAATTTGCATAAAATACGTTGCATAAAATACGTGTATAAAATTTTATTGATAAATGTTCAATAAAATTTTAGATAAATGAAAAAATATGTTGTTCCTTTAAATTTGCGGGCCAGAGTATATTGTCATGTTACATCGCTGCTCCGGTAAATATTGACTTCAAATTTGTTCTATGTTACTTCATTATTTCAAATATTTGAAATTATTTCTCAAATTTTGTTTATATTAATAAACATATTTCAATATTTTGGTACATTATTCTTTGTTATACCTATTGGATTAATGTATGTATATACTGTACTTTGAAATTCCGCCAACAATTTATGCAAATTTTATGCTTCTATATGGATATGCAGAAAAAAAGCTTGGCTTCTTATTTAAACTAAGAAAATAAAATGTACTTAGTCAGAAATTATATAAATTTAAAATGGAACGAAGTACTTAAATACTTTAATACTGAATTTTTAAGCAATCAAAAAATAAAAATGGCATGTCCATTTTATCAACATAATTAATCAAGCAAAAATGCAGGAGTTTCTTCTCTTTCTGATATAAATAAAGATTCCATACTAGAAATAAAAACATGGCTGTCAACTTAGCAATTGATTAAATGGAAAAGGCGTAAAATGAAATTTCAGTAAACAGACCCACATTTTCACAAGTAACAAAACAAGAAAAAAACAGCAATTGTTAAACATCAACAAACCCAGAATATTGGATTCACGCGAATTGCAGCTTCAGCCAACAACGAATCAATCCCTGATGTTACTCAAGCTATCTCTAAAACTATATGAAGAAAATAAGGAAAGACGGCGGGAAGATAATAATTAATAAAATATTCAAAACATCCGGAATGTAGTTGTCATAAAATCACCATCGCAAGTAGAATTAAATGCGCTTTGGGAGGAATTTGGAAAATCTGAAGAATTAAAAGCAATTAGTTAAATATGTGTTCCTAATAATAACCAACAGTGGTGGTTGAAAAGTTTCTAAAATAACCGATGCAACAACATTTGTGAAAACAATCTGTAACATGAATCCAGAGTTAAATGGAATGCAAAATAAAATATATAAAGCTATTGTCTATAATTAAATCAAATACTGCACAACACAAAATATAGTATTAGGATTTTCATTAAAGGCATAAAATATTTGCCATGGTTTAACTTGACAGATTTAAAAGGAATATTTGGTTTTTTTTTTTTCAATAGCTGCCCTAAACTTTCTTAAAGTTAGAACATAGCGAAAACTGTTCACAGTACTACCTTATTCTAGAAATTCAATCAGTATTACACCTCGCCTGTCCCTAAAATAAATTGCCATCACCTTTATGGATGACCTCCACACTTTTAATTTTTTTTTCTTTGGTGAGCTGGATGATGAAATTCTAATGACTCTTCCTTAGTTTCTGGGTCATAAAGGTATGCCCAGGTTTCATCTCAAGTTACTATATTTGATATAAAATTGTCCTTTCGGGCCTCCTAGAGATCCAGTAACTCTTGGCATATTTCAACCCTTTGATCACGCTGATCAGGGGTTAGTTACCTTTTCACCTACTTTGAACATATTTCTATTGCATTAGATCCAACATTTAGCATATTACATCGATCATGAGAGAGGGATAAGGTTATCAACCTTGTCTTCGTTTTCAGGGTAGATTGCTTTTGATGGCCTCCCACTACGTAGTTTGTCCTCCAAAGAAGTCTCGCCACTTCGGAATCTTTTCATCCATCTTCTCACATTGCATTCATCAATTGTGGCTTCTTTGTTGACATTTTTCAGTCTCTGGTGAATCTCTGAATCTGAATATTCCTCCATTTCCAAAAAATAAATAACGGCTCTTTTTTCTGTCTTGATTCCATACTTTTACTTAAGGTATTTGAAAACAAAATAGAGGTAATTATTAGATAAGGTTTTACTTAACAACATATCAAAATTTAAATTGAGTTATGGGCAAACAGGCATTAATTTCGGAACGCCCCTAGTAATTTCTTGTAACTCCAAACTGTGACTATGTCACGACTATTTGCGACAAATTCTTGTGCAAGTGGCGACTTACCGTTCAGGCTTGAAGACCTCAGGGTCGTGCCAGAGTTCGGGGGAGTGGTGCAGGCCATACACCGGCACCTGGATCACCGTGCCCTTGGGGATCGTCTTATCTTCCAGCACCACGGTCTCGGACACCTCCCGCATCGTGAACCTGAGAATGTTTCACCAACTTCAAACTTCTTGTGACAGAGTTGAAACATATAATACCTAGAAATATTTTTTTAAACTTGACGGAGAAAAATTATTTATTTATTATTAAAGGTTAAATTCCTTTATCTCTCAGAAGTGTATAATTATCTGACTGACAGTTATATGTATATATTATTATAAAGACATTTATTGGATAAAAATTATTTTTTACCAATTTTTAAAATTCAATATATGCCTTTTCAATTAAAGATCTATTTATGAATTGTTAATTTTTTAAAAGAAAAAAATAATATATATATATATATGTTATATTAAAATATTTCATTTAAAATTATGTTATATTGAAGTATTATTTTATTTTAAAATTATATTTCATAGATAAAATACTCTTCTAAAATCGACCGCCAGAGGTCACTCTTCCCGTATAAAAACTCATTGTTGTTCTTCCCCGATTGGTCGGCACAAAACTTTTGTACATTATGTAAATAAGCTTTTGTTTTTCTTATTCTACTCGCCTTAAGCCAGGCAGTACTTTAATCAAATTATGTCTTATATAGCTACTCCGCAAGAAACCATAGTCATCTCCAAGCAAACATAGCCCAATTCAAACAAAGATAGCCATCTCCAAGAAAACATAGTCATCTCCAATCAAACATAGCCATCTCCACAAGCAAACATAGCCATCTCCATAAGCAAACATAGCCATCTCCACAAACAAACATAGCCTTCTCCACAAGCAAACATAGCCATCTCCACAAGCAAACATAGCCATCTCCACAAACAAACATAGCCTTCTCCAAACAAACATAGCCATCTCCAAACAAACATAGCCATCTCCAAGCAAACATAGTCTTCTCCAAGCAAACATAGCCTTCTCCAAGCAAACATAGCCATCTCCAAAAGGACATAGCATTCTCCACAAGCAAACATTGCATTCTCTACAAACAACCATGGCTTCAACAAGTCATCGCCATCCGCTCCAACGCCTACCAGCTCCGGATATCTCCATCTCCTACCATATCCAGCAATTTCAAGCAGCCTTCTTCCTTCCATCTCCAGCCATCATATCTTCCGCCCAACACCAGCCATCTCCCGAGAAGCTAACTCCAGCCAGCATCATCCAACCCAAGGTACCTTGTATCCACCATCTTTCGTAGTTTTCCTCATTTTAACTTTGTTATCACCCATGCTTCTAAATAGTTTTCAATCGCATATTTGCTTAAATATATCCTTTTTGTCAAGTTATTTTTCTGTATAAATTTTGCCATAGTTGTTTTGACCTTTAAATTTTATCACACCCTTTAATCCTTGTAAAGCTTATTTTCCTTTGTATAATTAGTTACTAAATATAGCTCATTCTATATTTCACTTTTAAATATTTGCATTTAAGTTAAACCTTTACACCATATCATTTTTTTTATAATTCTATATGTAAAACAGTCGGCCAAGAAAACAACAACAAAATAACATTAACTATTTCTTACATCTTCAAAATTTTTTAAAACTAGTCTTAAACCTTGTTAATTATATTCCCACTATATATTTTCGTTAATAACAACAACACCTTATAGCATCACATTTATATATTTAAAATTCCCTAACTTTTGATATTTGATATTTTCTTATTCTCATTTCATGTTATTTTCAAAATTTGCATTTTTACCCCCATTACTTGTTTCATATGTAATTAATATCTAAAAGCATTTCTGTTAATATGTAAATTTACCGCTACCAACATATGTAAATTTTAGCTTATTTTTATCCACCTTGATTCTTTTTCTTCAAATGACCATTCTTTATTCCTACCATTACTTTTTAAAATTTTAACATGTTCATTCCTTATTTTCACATTTGTCTTTTTTACATAAACTTTGTCCCAACTTCTTGCTTTTCACAAATGCCCTTCTTCTTATAATCATCAAATGTTTCCACCTATCTTTACTAATGTAATTATTTTCATATTGCTTTCAATGTTCTTCATATTTTCATTTTTATACTTTTTTAATACCCATTATATTTTTCGTCCTCATTAATATATGTATTTTTCTTGTCTATTTCCAATATATTGGTTCACAACAAGCCAATACGATTATGGAAAACTACCTTTTAATTTCACTTCTGTAATTATAATTCATTTTATTTTCCTTCCTCATTTTTAATATTATATGTGTATATTTTTTCTTGTCTATTTCCCAATCTATTGGCTCACAACAAGCCAATATGATCAAGGAATATCATCTTTTTATTTCTAACTTTTAATAATCATGCATTTTATTTTCCTTCATTCTTATTATAATGTGTCAATTTTCTCATTTATCTTCCCTATCTATTGGTTCACAATAAGCCAATACGATGATAGAACACCAATTTATTTTTTCTCTTGACCACATTTTCACTCTATACCACATTTTCACTCTATGCCACATTTTCACTCTATGCCACATTTTCACTCTATACCACATTTTCACACTATGCCACATATTTGTAATCATTCACACTTTATACCATTATGTATTTTCCTGTCTATTGGTTATCATCCAAAAACCAATATGATAAGTGAATATCATCTCTTATGTTATTTTCTTTCTAATCATTTTACCATTTTTTAAACTATATTTTTATCACGTTTCTCTGTACCCATATTATTATTTTCACAGGGGGGAAATTTTATATAAAGATATTATTTAAAATGTTATATTAAAATATTATTTATTTAAAAATATATTTCATAGATACAAATATTCTGTTGATTCGACCGCCAGAGGTCACGCTTACCCTATATAAAACCGATTGTTGTTGTTTCACGTGGCCGACCCAAAACTTTGTAATTATGTAAATAATATTTTGTTTTATTTATTCTCACGCCTTAAGCCAGGCGGTACTTTTACAGAATTATGTTTATCTTATAGCTCAATTAAAGCAATTTTTAATCTATACTATTTTTATTATTTTACTTTCAAGAAGATTCATGCCACGACTGCACCACCATAGTATAATCACCAAGATGATCCAAAACAACAGAAATCTTATCTTTTATTTTTTAAATTTATATAATATATATATATACGATTATAATTTGAATTGCCTTCATTATTTAAATTCCATCTATATTCCCCCATCATGTTCATTGTAAACGGATCATTGTAACGTGGCTCAAACGCCATAATATCTTGATGGAAGCGCTCACCTTGCTCTTCTGAGTATGTTCCATGTTGTTCTTTAATGCGTCGAGTCCTCTAATCGCTGCCACTTGACGTTTCTTGTCCCCACAGAGAGGTTGAATCGTGAGAGACACTCACGTCTGAGGTAATGTGTTTTAGTGTGTCTACTGTCCCAAAAACAAAGATAGCAGGAAAATTTGTAACCCCACCCTGGAGTCCCATCAAAAAGGCGATAATTTCGAAATCTCCAACGACCTCCTAATTATATTTGTGATACTGCAAATCGTTCAAAATATACTTCATACGTATGTAATATTTCTTCAAGTGTTCTGCGTGAGGCAGGGAAATAGACGGCATTTGGTTGCCGTTATGGAGGAGCACAGCTTTCAGGCTCTTTTTTGAGCTGTCAATGAAAAGCCACCTTTCTTGTGAGCGCCATGGAGTTGAATAGACCCGTCACATTGTTTCAATGGCGATTCCATCTCGAAGTGTGTAGAAGTAAGAAAAGGTTTTATGCCGTTTCCTTTAACGCGTTATTTGCACAATTTCACATAACAGGTTCCAATGCTTGAGTTCGTATGTCAGAAATTTTCCCTTTGATTTTGTGACAAATGGGTCTCTAATCGAGTCATTCACATCAGTTTGTCTTGGGAAGTGTCGGAGTTTCCTTTTATTTCCCAGCAATTCTTATTTGTCTTGAAAGCTGTCTTTATTCTCTGAATTATTGCTCTGTAATGTTGTAGAAGGACGTTTCTTTGGCGGATTAGGTATTTGGGTACTTAGGACTGTGAAAAACAGGAGCAACGAATGAAAGAATATCTGGATAGATGATAGCAGGTGCATTCTTGTACCTTCGTAGTTTTTAAGGGTCCACCACATGCAAAAGTAGTAGTTATTCGAGTGATCAGTGAGCTCTCGTCAAATTCTCGGAATAGCAAACCTCATTGTTCTCTTTTCACCTTGGTACCATGCTTCCAATGTTTTAGTACAAAGATTACAACTTAAGTAAGGTGCCCAAGGTTTGTTTTTGTTGCCAATTGGCATGTCAAAATATGCTCGGTATGTTTCACACATCTTGACAGAATAAAGAATGATCCAGGAATCTGGGAACCATTTTTAACAGCCATTTTTAAACAATAATTACTTACAGACAACGTAGAAGCCTAAAAAGTTACACACTCGCTCAATCCTAATGACAATGCAAGTATGTAAGGTTTCACACGCCTAGATCAACAGGAAGTATTTTAATTTCGTTTTTTAATTCATTGTCATCAATATTAGGCTATTTCTTGTGTCCTTGCTTTTTTCAAATAAATAGATGTCCTAGACACAAAACCGAAGTTCGAAGTGTATAATTGCTATTTTTCAATTGTGTGTGTTCTAATACACCAGAAAAACATAGTAAGAAATGAAGAACACAAATAGTGTCACACAATGTTATTGTAGTTGTTTTTAATGTGCAAATATACATAATAAGTAAAATTCCTCACAAGAATACTGTATAAATAAAAGTAAATATTTGTTTCGAATCATCAACATTGTGTTCCTTACTGAGATATATCTCACTTGCCATTATATATGATCATAATATTGGCGCGTAAATATAGCCACATAAAATATGTTTATATGCAAATTGATGGATGTTCTAAAACGCGAGGAATCACCAATTCAAATGAAAATATAAGGATTGAAATATTGGAAAAGCACTTCTCGCTTTTAATAAATAAATTAAAAGCATTTATTGAATGTATTCGAATATTTAATCTCCTTTTGATGTTTTCTATTCAGAATATGATGGTTCCGATCAAAGAGTAAGGAACATCACGAACTTTGCTCACAGTTTGATGATTCGAGCATAACTTATCCAAATACACGTTGGACAAAGGTTACACTATTATGTGCTTGTTTAATATAATAAATATTATTTTATTGAATAATTTCAATATTTTTATTGATAAATTACCATAATTCTCATATAATAAATAAATAAGATTGCTTTTTTTCAGAATAAAATCGAGAAATATTTTCATATCAAAAATGGTAAAACCTACAATGGAAACGAAAAGATAAAATCATAGAATACAATACCACTAGTAATGATAGGAAGTCATTGCTATATCAGTATATTATCATCATTTTATCCTATTACTGAATATACAAATTAGCCCAATGACGTACTTAGCATAATTTGGAGTAATAAAATTATTATAATGCTGAGAGATAGTAATGATTTACATTTGTCAATGCTGTTTCTAAATGCAATGATATCTGTTTTGCTTTGGGTTGCAAGTTTTACGATTTTGAATATTGCGGAATTGCCTGATTTGATTCTGAAACAAAATTATAATGCTATTTTTCACGATTGAGTTAAGCATTTAGAATGGAGAATCTTTCCTGGTCTCCGCTCTGTATTTTGACTGCGCTGAAAAGTCTGGTGGTTAGAAGAATGTTTGTCCTCTTCTAGAGAACACTTGAGTACTGCAAGGCATACACGAGATGTTCATACGCGTGTACTATCGGAGCGCGGTATGTAGCCGCCAGGTATAGCTAGTATAGGCCATATCTAAACATGGCCTGCAGGGTATGGACCTGTTTATATTGCGAATGCACCTTATATAGGTAGAAGACGTTCGAATTTTTTACTAACAACGTGACAGAGTGATGATCGTGTATTGGAAATCGCTGGTGGGGTTTGAATATATAAATGAAAACATAATACATTTCACAATGATGATATTGATGTACAATATGTGAAACTCACGTGTGAGAAGGCGGGTAGAGACGTAGAGACTCGTTGATCACTTGGTCCATATAGGTAAGCTTGCTCAGACTCTCGAACTTGATCTCACCCTGGGACATAACCAAGCAAGTTAAAGACAGTAATGTGGGGCCTTCTTCAAACTCTATTCATATTCGCCACATTGTATTAGTCATCAAAATTATTTAGAGAAAAATATTTGTAAAAATTCTGACAAAAAATCAAATTCTCTCGAAAGTATTATAGGTATTGTATATTACTTGTATTTTCATCGATCAAGAGCAAAATTAAAGGGGGATTCTGGCAGTGTATCGCATATATAAATAGAAATGTGTTTAAAAACATTCTCAATAAATAATTTTCCGATGTATTATATATTTTTATTAGAAACGATTAAAAACATTATTAAAATACACTGGCCCGCAAAATTAAAGAAACAACATATATTTTCATTTATCTCAAATTTTATTGAACATTTATCAATGAAATTTTTATACACAAATTTATTATTACATTATTGATTAAAATTTCCGAAATAAAAAAATGTAAACAAGTATTTTTTCACATTACACATGATCTTCTTGCAGTCAGTGCATAAATATATTGGATATTGTTGTTAATATGGGGTGTGATCGCCTTTAGCTGATAGACAGGCTCTACATCGGCGGCCCATACTAAGAATTAGGGAGTTTATCAGCTCCTGTGGAATCAACGTATCGAGCTGGCCAATTCATCCGAGCAATTGCATGGTTTTGGAGAAAAGTGTAGACCACCCCAGCCCTATTTGGATGGACATTATCATCCATTAGAAGAAAGTTTTCTCCCATTTCCAATGCTTGAGGCATCACATATGCTGCCAAGATAGATGCCGAAAAATAGGAACTGCTGAGCGAACGCCCAATAAGATTCCAGCCCAGACCATAAAACCTTAGTTTCTGTAGGGATCCCTTTCAACCATATTCCGGGGATTATTTCTGGTTTCTACTTTTCTCGAGACAAAAACACGACGAGAATCGCTGTTTAGAGATAATCTGGACTTATCAGTGAACATTACACGTCTCCATTCATCTGGATTACAGGCGACATGTTGTCTGCACCAAATTTCCTTGTTCTCTTTTGAGGTGGTATTAATAACACGCGAATTATGGATCGTCGAGCATAGAGGCCCTTCATGTGAAGCCTTTTGCGTATTGTATCAGTTGAAATGGGAGGAAATTTTCTTCTAATGGATGATAATATCCGTCCACATAGGGCTGGTGTGGTCTACACTTTTCTCCAAAACCATGCAATTGCTCAGATGAATTGGCCAGCTCGATCTCCAGACCTAGATCCCATTGAGCATGTATGGGACAATCCAGGACGGCGGATCTCATCCCTCCAACCCCTTCCTAGAAACTCTCATTAACTAGAAACAGCCTTAACACAAGAGTGGGCGTTGATTCCACAGGAGCTGATAAACTCCCTAATTCTTAGTATGCGTTGCTGATGTAGAGCCTGTCTATTAGTTAAAGGCGATCACACCCCATATTAACAACAATATCCAAGATATTTATGCCCTGACTGCAAGAATATCATTGCTTGACCGCCTAATTTGCATAAAATAGTGTTAGATTTCTTTGATTCCAGAATTTATTTTAATCAATAATGGAATAATAAATTTGTGTATGAAATTTCATTGATTAATGTTCGAAAAATTTGAGATAAAAGAAAATAAATATGTTGTTCTCTAATTTTTCGGGCCAGTGTATATATCGAAATAATATATGTCTTACAGTTTTTTAATTCCACATTTTTTTATCTCGTCAATTTTATTGCAAACAATATATATTTATAGAGAAGTTTAATCTCTTATGTCTCAATGTGGAACAAGATATATTCATATTTTATATAAAGTTCCTATAGGGTATCAGACAAGTTCATATACATAATGAATACTCACCTCTTTTTGAATTAAGTCGAGGATTTCTTTTCTAGCTTTTTCTTGAACATCCTGATGAGCCATTAGTGAATAACCTACACCGGAAAGAGCGAAGCTCGTAGTTTCGTACCTACACGACAGAAAGTTTCGTTAGATTCACCATATACCCCGTCATCTTCTTACCAAGAGTTAAACTCTTTCTATCCTATCTATTTCAAATAAACGAATATTTATATTATTACTACTACAAAAAATTAAATTTGGGAGGGCTTAGCTTCCCAGCATCAATTTTATTATCAACGATGAAAATTGTATCTTTTGATAAACTGCCATCTCTTCTGAAGTACTATCATCTGTACCTTTATTAGGACGTTAAGTTCATATTTGTTTTATATATAGTGGTAACTATCGTGTAACATCGGTCGTATATTCTGGAGATACCATTGTTATCATTTTCCAGCCTGGGCTTCATATTTTATCTTTGAATTAATTTCTATTCATATATATATATATACTTCTTAAAAGTTCGATCCTTCTTTTCCATGTCTAAAGAGAAAGCAGCATGTATTTTCTCTGTAGTGTGAAAACCGTTGGGAACTCCAGCAGCTCCGGTCGTTACGATAATCGTGAAGACCTACGGACAACTCTGAGAGAAGATTAACTAACGGATCATTGGTGAAAGCTGATATCGCAGCAGCTGTAAAATCGGAATACTCATCAGCACCGGCAAGTTGGTTGGCTACTGTGGGTGTGAAGAGACGAATGAAAAAGCTCACTCCAATAACACCCTAGAATATCAAGATACAACAATGTTCTAAAATATTGAAGATACTCTAGGTTATACAAAATAATATCAATAATTTCACACACATCAGTTGAGTCAACACCTATACATTTTAAACAATTTTTAATTTTGTTGATTTTATAAAATTTCATTTACATTAGGCCTATGATTAATACAATAATCATTTTAACATTTTTTTTGTATAGCTTTATAACGGAGAAGTCTTGTATTAAAAAAAATCAATTTATTTAAAATATAAATTTATAATTTCTTTAAAATTATGATCGATCTTTAAAAATTATTAGATGGGGCTTGTATTTGTATAGACTCCATGAGATGATAAGATTCATTGAAAAATATTTGAAGTCAATTAAAAGCTCACAGTTTATATCCCTTTAAAATTTAGTCTATATGCACAAATTCTATAGTCAGATATAAGAAAATTGCTATATACTTTTATAAAATAAAACACCTTACGCAATAAGTTTATTTTTATATTATATTATATTATATTTGTAAGGCCAGGTCATGAAAGATGATGCTCTATGTTTACATGTTACTAACCCAGCGAGTAGGAAGATGAGAATATTGGCCAGAAGTTCATCTTTATTCAAAAGGATATTATCTGAAAAAAAAAACACACAGATTATTGTGAACCTATTTAGATAGATATTATTTGTTTATTGTCTTGGTGTATGCTAAAATGAAAAGTATGGGCCGTGGAAGACTATAAAATCTGTAGATTGATAATCATGATAAAATGTCTGTCAAGATAAATTTCTGTATTCTTAAGTTTATACAATTTTAAGCATGATGCTAAAAACCTTTTAAAATACTTTTTTTCTTTTTACGGGATAATCTTGAAATTTTTATAAAAAGGAGAGTTTGTTTTGCGAACAAGTGCTGAGAGTTAGAAAGACGTAAACTTAATGAAATGTAAGAACAGAATAGGTGCTAAATGGAAGACTGTATACAACACTAATTTTAAAATCTCTCGTTTAATATTTTATCAGATTTAGAATGTTATTTTTAATTGCATAAAATATTTTGCTTTAACATATTATTTATATTTAGTTTACGTGTGTGTTATATTAAAATATATTGGTTTTAACTTGATTTCACATTAATACTTCTTTGTCCACAAAATTTACAATAAATTCTTACATACTTCCAATCACCTAAAATCATGAAAATTTTCACACTTGCTCAATCCGGATGACAATGCAAACGAATAAAATTCTAGACTTCTAGATAACTTTAAAATACTTTAAATAATAAAATTAGATATCAAAAGAAGGAAAAGAAGAATAAAATAATAATTATATGAAAATAAACAGGAAAATAATAATAGTTTATCAATGAAACGTAGAAAAGTAAAAATAAAGATGCAGAAATCGAATTAAAGAATTCGAAAAATTGCAGTGTCGAGGTAAGTAAACAAGTAAAAATAAATATGTAGATAACTAGAAAATAAAAGATCTCAATATAATAGTGTCGTCGTCGTGAGTGAGCAGAAAGAAATAAAAAGAGGTAACTACTATAGAGGGGAAAAAGAGAATACTAAAAAAAAGTGAATCATTTCACCTAACACCATTAAACAATTAGATTTATCTGTTTGTTACTTTTATTGATGTATAAATATAATCTTATTTATTTAAATTTTCAGTTTTTAAATTTCAAATATATATATTTTTAAATGTATTTATTTTGTAGATTTTACGTATTTTTATACTTCATAGCAATTGTATAACAATTATATACAAGCATACAAATACTAGCAATACTACATGGAAGATATTGTTTACAATAAATAAATAAGTATTACCTGGGGTGGATTCTCCTTTCATTTCGCTAGCTTCTATCAGAACTTGAAGCATATCCTGGCAATTTTCCTAAAGCACCCAATTACACGTTTAAATCACTAGTTTAGATTTTCTGAATGTTATTATTGTTTTTACCAACCGTATTAAGCATTTATTTTTCGAAAATAGTAGTGAAATCCTTATATTGATGAATAAGTATTTAAGGGCATGTTTGAAAAAGGTTTAAAAGCAGATAAGAATAAATTTGATTAGAGTGATATAGTATATAATTGCTACGGCGATAAAAGAAAGAGAGCTTCGACAAACGCCGTGGTGGCTAGCAGGGGCAGTTCGGCCACATGTGTATTGGGGCGATGGACCAGTCAAGAAGCCCAGCTGACGGCCAGGAGTGAAGTCATCTTTCCTGTTGTTGATTGTTGGATGATGTATGTTACTTGTTTTGTTCGCCATGTATGCACGAAGGTAAATAAAGAGAAGTCGAACAAATATCCTTATCAAACCCGAGTGTATCCTTGACTCGGAGGCGGTAACGGCGTAGAATATAATGAAAGGGCACCTCTCTATCGTACAACGGTGTATTAGTAGTGGCTTTCTGCCATATATCAACAATTAAAGTTAGCCTATAGCCCTTTCTTGAAATATCAAGAAAAAACAACTATATACGCGTTTCGATTTGTTGGCTCCCATTAGCGTGATGCAGGATGTACTTTGAAAGTCCACCTTGGAAGTCCTCCGCGCATCTTTTTATATCATTAAAATAATATTTAGGAGTATAGGTAAACTTAGGGTTTTTTTAAAAAATCAACATATAGTTAATATATATTTGGAAGATGGCAGAAACCCATCAGCAACAATCAATCCAATGGTCAGAAGAGAGGTGACCCTTTCATTGTATTATCTAGAGATATATTTTCTTATGAAGCCTTAGCGCGCCATCTGTTATGAAAATTCCGAAACTATTATAGACGCTTATGGTTATCTTAAAAATTAAACAATTTCTATTGCCCTTACTTTAAGAATCATACGCGTCTATAATAGCTTCGAATATATTTTCAAAATGTTTACAAAGAACCTTTGCTCTTATCCAAGACTTAAAACCGCATTTTGATCCAATATACAGGGTGATCCAAAAGTCCCGCACAACTTTAAAAATTAATAACTCCGCGAATATTTGCGCTAGAGCAATGCGGTAAACACCATTGTGTTCAGGATGCAATGGGATTTTTTATGGCAAATAATGAAAAATTCGAAATTGATTTTAGTTACAACTTTATTCGCTAGATGGCGCCCTACCAGAATCAGCGATTCAGCGGCCAAATTGTTTGATAAATTGAAAAATATAACTGAACGACACGTATTTTTACTTTTTGAATACCAGGAAAGAACCCTAATAATATCAAATGAAAAATTAATAAAACACCATTTCGCCAAAAGTTAGAAGAAACGGTTAACGATTTTCAAATACAATCTGAGATATGTAAAATAGGTATATGCAAATTAAAACATGTAGCAAAAAAAACAAACTGATATTTTAGATGCGGTTTGCTGGAATCCTCTCAGCTATTTATATTTCGAAAATAATAATTTTCTATTTTTTAAAATTCAACTCTCTCTCAGTATCGGTTATATTTATTTTAGTTCATTTGAAAAATATTTATCTATCTCTGATGATTTATTTTACTATGGAATGCCGTTGTTGTTTTTGTCGTGTCCAATAAAGAGCCTCAGATTCTTAATCTTTTCGTTTGGCCAACAAAAAATGTCCAATTTATATACACATATATTCTTACATAATGAGACTTTAAAGAATGCAAATAATCTTCATCTATTTACATACACAACACATCTCCCCCCTTAATAATACTCCAGTCGGTCTAGGGGCTTCCTGGCTCTCTGAGGTCTAGGACTGCGGACGGGCACTTGCACAGCGGCAGCCTCCGGTTTAGGAGTGCAAGAGGGCACGTGCACAGCAACAGGCCCTGGTATAGGAGTGCAAGAGGGTACGTGCACAGAAGCAGTCTCCTCCTTGTTTCCTGATGTAACCTCTGGAACCTCCTCTTCACTTTATTTCTGACTTCCACCTACAGGCTTCTCTCCTGATGTTCGAGGAAGTATCAAATTTTTTGTCTCCACTTGTTTCTTTCTCACAGGTCGCAATTGATTGATATGCCTCTTATACACGACGCCCTTTTTACCGTTTAGGTCCAGTTGCATAGTTGCGGAAATAAACCTCGCAACCTGTAGTAAACTGCTCCTGCCTTCTTACGGCCTCATGAAATACCTCTCGCGGATTTCCCATCTTGGTATTAAATTCGAGAATCTTGATCTTAAACTTCTCTTCATTAGCAGTTCCACCGGCGAATTCCTTTATTACAGTTTGGGGAAATGCTCTATGAGCAAATAGGAAACTTTGTAGATTCGTCTCTAAATCATCCTTCCCATTATTCTTTCTCAAAAGGTTTTTAAACTCTCTTACATATCTCTCAGCTAAACCATTTGTACTAGGATTATACGGACTGGTCTTAGTGTGCCGTATACCATTCATTTTGGTAAATTGCTCGAATTCACCGGAGACAAACTGTCTTCCGTTATCTGTAACAAAAAATTAGGGCAATCCAATTCTGGCGAGAATTTCTCTAAGATGACTTATAATCGTTTTTCTGGTAATACCTTTGATGATAAAAATTTCTATCCACTTTGAATATGCGTCCACGAGAACCAAAAACATTCTTCCCATGAACGGACCTGCTAGATCAAGATGAAGTCGATGCCACGGTTTTTCGGGCCAAGTCCATTCCGAGATGGTAGCCGGGGGCATGCTTGCCGATTCTCGGCATATTCTACATTCTCTAGTTAACTCCTCGATGTTACTGTCTATGCCTGGCCACCAGAAAATACCGCCTGGCAATCATCTTCATTTTAACAATCCCCATGTGTATTTCATGCAAGTCATTTAAAATTAAAGATCTTAATTTTTGGGGAATTACCACTTTTTCACGCCATTGAAGACAACCAAACTCCAAACTTAATTCCACATTGATCTTATAATGAGGAGCTAGTGGGTTTTCTCTCGGTACCCTTGTGAATTTCCACACACACAGTTGCCTTCTCTAACATTCCTTAATACTATAGACAGTATTTTATCTTGGGGCGTCTCATTAGCCACCTCCATAAAAGAGAACGGTACCTCATTCGAATTCCTAAGAAGAAGTACCTGGTCTTCATCAAGAGACTCCAGAGACATCAAGACGTGACAATGCGTCAACATTGGAATTATCACTAGTTTTTCGAAATTCCACAGTATAATTAAATGCAGCTAATTTTAAGGACCATCGTTTAATTCTGGATGATGCACATATGGGAATTGGTTTATGTTCGCTAAAATGTTTGCTATATTCTTTATGAATCTATAATAATAAATTAAGAGTCCTATGAAAGATATCAATTGCGAAACATTCTTTAGGTTCAGGCGCCTCTATCACTGCTTTAATTTTATTTTCTAAGGGATGCAGTCCATATTTATCCATTTTAAACCCTAAATATTCCACCGATTTCTTTTTAAATTTACATTTATATCTGTTTAACTTTAAACCTTTTTCTAGCAATCATCTAAACACTAGATCCAACTTTTGTTAATGATCTTCAAAGTATTTTCCTGCAACCAAAATATCATCTATGTAGCAGGCCACACCTGGCAAATCAGAAAATAGGCCTTCCATAATCCTCTGAAATTTATTTGGTGCTACCGCTACGTCATATGGTAGTCTTTTATAAGAAAACAACCTCTTTGTTGTGTTTATATCAACAACAGCTTTGGCTTCTTCCGCTAACATTACTTGTAAGTAAGCCTGTTATAGGTCTAGAGTCGAAAGTACGGTGCTTGTAGATAATTTTGAAAAGATCTCATCGATCGATGGAATGGGATACCTATCTAATTCTATTGCTTTATTAGCTGTACATCTAAAATCACCACCTATCCTTACACTACCATCCTTTTTTGATGCCGGTACTATTGGAGCGGTCCAATATGCATGAACTATAGGTTATAAAATGCAAGAATTCACTAAACGATCAATTTCATTCTCTACTTTGTCTTTTAGAGAGAAAGGTAAATTTCTGGCCTTACAAAACACAGGAGTCACATCCTTTTTAAATTAAAATTTATTCTAACGTCCTTTAGACAGCCCAAATCTTTGTTAAACAAATCTGCATACCTATTCATCAAATATTTATATATTTAAATATATTTCTATTATATTCATTATTTAAAATTTTAATGCTAGACAATATAGAATAATCAAGTTTCAACTGTTTAAGCCATTTACTTCCTAATAATATTACCTGGATTTTTTCATTCACAACTATTAATCGTAAATATTGGTTGGCTTCTTTTACAAAAACATTTCTTTGATCTATAATATCTATTGATTTACCACAAAAGGATTTTAATCTTAAATTTGTTGGAAATAATCTTTTACCTTGCCAATAATTCTTATAAATATATTTACGTAATAACGTAACTGGACTTCCTGTATCTATTGTAAAGCACAAAGAATAATCATCTACTGTTAAATTTATTGTGGCATCAGTTTCGCCCTGTACAGAATATATAGAGTCCTCTTGTACAAATTTACATCCCCACAATCCTTTACTAGCTTTGCAGACCCTACTTAAATGACCCAGTTTATTACATTTTAAAACAAATCTTTGTTCTATGAGGTAAAACAGATGCCACGTGTGAATGTCTTTCACCACATCTATAACACACTATTTTGCCTTTGCCACTTTGCCTGAAAGGCCTATACTGCGCCGTACTATTATTGTACTCACCCTTTTTATCCTTTCAATTCACAGGGGATATCTTGGCCACTAATTTATCTTGTAATTCTCTTGTATTTATCTCCGCCAATTCGAACGAGATCGCCACTGCAAAAGCTTTATCCAGGGTGACATCGTCGTCCTCTTGTAGTAGCTTCTTTTGCAGGATTTCCGACTTGATTCCAGCCACAAAACGGTCTCGCATCATGGTTCCCAACATATCGACGAAATTACAATTTATTGCCAAATGTTTCAATTCTCTAAGATATTCCGAAATTGATTCTCCCTCCTGATGAATTCTCTTTAAAAATCTGCATCGCTGTGGTATCACTTTCTTCTTTGGATCCAAATGCAGCTTAATTCTTTGAATGATAGTATCATAGGGTTGATCTTTCATTAGACCAGGAAGAAAATGTCGTTTCCCTGCTTCAAAGTTTCAGAATCTGGTAGCGAGGTAAAAATCAGCACTTTAATCTCCTCCATCAGATGCCAAAAAGAAAGCCTCAAAATATTTTGTACAAAAAGATCGAAGTGTCCTCCACTGGGCTATAGAATCTAAAAGGTACTATTAACTTTGAACTTGTCATGCTGATCTTTTCTTCTCCTTTGTTTTCTTGATCCAGATAGTTTAAAAGATGCAATCTTAACCCATTTTCCTATTTTCCTCTCCATAATCCGAGAGTCAGATTTGTTTAAAAGGTGTAGTTGTTATACTTGCATTGACACCGTTTTCCTCAGCTTTTTACTGGCTCTGTAGATCGCGCATCTTCGTCGCCATTTTTGTTGTGTCGTAATTAGACGTACAAGAGCTCAAACTTGACCATGGCCAACAACAAATGTCCAATTTATATATACATATATTTTTACATAATGAGGCTTTAAATAATACAAATAAGATTCATCTATTTACATGAACAACGGTTAATATATAGCGAGAAGAGTAGAGGACTGAGCACAGATCCCTGAGGTACACCAGCCCATGTTCTTCGGTCCTTGGAAAATGTTCCATTGACCCGAACCTTTATATCCTTCTTCCCCTTAAGAAGTCTGCAATCCAGATTAAGGTTTTCCTTTACTCCGATGTTGTGCAGCCTTTCAAATAATTTCTACACTCGATCAAAAGCTGAGGTCATATCCAGGAATACGGCCGTTGTCTTCTTTGGCGGTTTTCCTAGAAATCTATTATTGATTGACATAAGTAGAACAGTTTATCAGTTGTACAGTGTCTGGATCTTTAGGCAGTTTGGTAGAAGTTTATTTTATTATTGTTAGTGAGCCAGACTATGACTTAGAGTCCTGCCTTCATTCGTATAGCTGAGTCTGGAAGTGCTTGAAAGATATTCCACAATTATGTCAGCCATCTGTTTGTTCGTTCTCGCTGTTCATATCGGTTAGAGTATTGGAGGATTAGTGTTGGTTTTGATTGTTTTATAACACTAATTATATTCCAGTGATGGCTTTCCTTTTTTGGATCCATTTTTTTCGCAGAAATCTGCCCATTTTTCTTGCTTGAATATCCAAATTTCTTGTTCTATTTTGTGACTAATTTCAATGAGTTCCTTTATGATTTCTTCTGTTTTATTTGTTTTAAGAAGTTCATTTTTATTGTCTCTCTCTGCAATCATTGCCTCGATATTGTGGTCCTTCCAGTAAAGTATTCACAGGTCTTTACGTCTACCGCTAGGTATCGATACTTTTGCAGCTTTGGATATGTTCAAAGAGAATTTTTTCAATTTTTTTGTCAATCGTTCTGTGATTTAATTCTTCGTTGCACAGTTCTTCAAGCTTTTCTGTAATTTTTTTCCAGTGTTCTTTTATTCTGTTGGAAATTCTCAATTTTTATTTATAGGGTTTTTAAAATTGGTCTGTGGTCATTGATTGCACTTTTCAGAATTTTCCATTGTGTTGTGGGTGCGATGTTGTAATTTATCGCTGTGATGTCTATTGCGGATTCTGTGCCTGTGGACCTGGATAGATAGGTGTTCTTTTCGTTATTTAACGGCGTAAGGTCGAGGTCGGTTAGCATGTCCTCAACCTGCTGACCTTTGTTATCCTGGACAGGTGATCCCCAAGTTGGTCTTTCGGCGTTAAAATCACCAAGTATGATTGCGATATCCGAAGACGCTTCAATTAATGTCTCTATCAGGCCTATAATGATGCTAGTATTATCGTGGTGATAAACATTTATGATTGGAATTGTTTTATCTGTAAGATAGATTTCTATTGCCTGAGCTTATGTGGTGCTTTCTCTAAGGCTTACTCTGATTATAGGCGATTTCCTTAAATTTGATTTCTAGAGTTTGAATCAAAACGGCAAGTCCTCCTCCGAATTTTCCCGGTCTGTCCATTCGTAGTGTTGTATAATCTTTGATATTGAATCTCAGATTCTTATTCAATTTTGTCTCCTGAGGACAATTAATATGTACATTGTTGTAACAGAGAAGACAAGTCAGCTCTTTATTTTCCTCTGGGTACCATTTATGGTATTGAATTTGTGTCCTCGTAGTAGATTTCTCATCATGAGCTCGAGCTGCAGCTCCTGACGCGGCGGTTACCCAGGACGCGGTAGCATTACTGGAGATATCAGTTTTGCTATTCCTTTGAAAATGGGCGCCGTTGCAACGTTAGTCATCTTGGAAACGAACCAGAATTTGGTCAAATATTCCAAGGGTCCAGGGGGGACCGCAAGGAGGTGTGGTCGAACTTCTCCCCTTCCCCCTGGAATGCCGTCACTACAGGATAAAACACTCTTGGTGAATTTTTTAAATTGTGATTCAGAATCTGCCACAAAGCTTTACGAGCGTTTCGTTCCTTTAAAGATATTCGAAGCGGTAAAGGACCAATGAGTTGCTACTCTCTAAAGCGATTGATTAAAGGTTTTGAGGAAACTGGATCTCTGGAAGCAAAACCTCGGAGTGGAAGACCATCGACATGCAAGTCAGTGGCTGTTACGGTTTTGCAGAATGCTGAAGCTATTGAAAAGTTATCCACGTATGAAGAAGTAAGTGCTAGACAAGTTTCTCGACAAACGGGGATTTCGTATGGAACAGTTTGGAGAGAACACACATTTAGAATTTTTCTATAAAAATATCCTAACAAAATTCAAAGTTTTCACGAGTTGAAAGTCAGCGATTTTGAGAAGCGTCAAGAATTCGCTGCATGGGTTTTCCGGCAAATTGATATTGATGAAAACTGGCTGTCAAATGTTCTAAGAACAGATGATGCTCACTTTTATCTAAAGGGAGAATTTAACATTCAAAACTGCCTCATTTTGGCAACAGAAAACCCTAGGAATTTTACAGAAATACCACTTCATCAGCACAGAGTTACAGTTTTGTGTGGGTTCACTTCTTCTTTTATTATTGGGCCATTTTTCTTTGAAAAAATCAATGGAAGAACTTTTAAAACCGTTTTTGTAACTGGTGAACGTTATGTTCAACTTTTGAGAGAAAAGGTTATTCCCATATTGCAGGACAGACAAGCACTAAGCGAAATAACATCCATGCAAGATGGAGGACCTCCTCATATCTCCCGCGGTGCCAAACAATTGCTGAAGGATACGTTCGGTGGAATTCGTTGATAAGTCGCCACTTTATATACCAGTGGCCTCCAATATCACCAGACTTGACGCCTTACAATTTCGGTTATGGGGGTACATTAAGTCGCGTTTTTATCGATGACGGCCTACCACATCGGCCATGTTGAAGGCTTCTCTATCAGATGGCACGTTTTATAAATATCAACTATTTAATTGTGACCATTTTGTCATCTATCGTCTGCAGGCGGTGTTTGAGAATGAAGGGCGCCACATTGAGCAAGGATTGTGACCTAATACAAGAGAGAAGGCAGTTACCTCATGTGTTATAATTTGCAGCTCTTTGTTTTGGGTTATGGGAATAATAAATGATGTCCTCACATCTTTACTCTTTTTTTTTTTCTGTAAACAGTAATTTTTTTGTTTGTCATTTGCCCACATTTTATATTATGTCGTGCAGGCCAAAGTGTTATAACTTCTCGAATAACACTGGTATACACAATTTTATCCCTTATGTTTAGTTCATCGCTTTTCGCTCATTAGAAGAAATAGCATAAGGAATAATCTCTGTATCCCCCCCAACTTTAGATATTTTGCGCAAAAAATAATACAAAATGATTTTACTACCACGTTTTTCAATGCAAAAGGTCGATTTAAAAATGTTTTTTTTTTGAGGGGATACATCTTCAAAATTATGTACAGTATAATAAACAATGATAACATTTGACAAACCCATAGGATATTTGGAATAAAGTACGACAAATATATTTTGTCACTCCCCTCTATATTTCATTTTTAGATGATGACAAATATCCAGTTAAATAGTCAAGTGTCGCCAATTAGTCAAGAAACTATACATTCCTTATAGCACGAAATCCTATTAGTAGTGCCATCATAATTTTTGGTACTATATTAGCATTTCAAAAATCGTGTATTGATATCAGTAGTTATTTTCAAACATTCAATTCATTTCACAAAACTCCATCTAAAATATAAATATTTTTTGCTACATGTTTTAATTTGCATATACCTATTTTACATATCTCAGATTGTATTTAAAAATCGTCAACCAATTCTTCTAACTTTTGGCGAAATGGTGTTTTATTAAATTATCATTTGATATTATTAGGGCTCTTTCCTGGTATTCAAAAAGGAAAAATATGTGTCGTTTAGTTATATTTTCCAATTTATCAAACAATTTGGCCGCTGAATCTCTGATTCTGGTAGAGCGCCATCTAGCGAATAAAGTTGTAACTAAAATCAATTTCGAATTTTTCATTATTTGCCATAAAAAATCCCATTGCATCCTGAACACAATGGTGTTTACCGCATTGCTCTAGCGCAAATATTCGCGGAGTTATTAATTTTTAAAGTTGTGCGGGACTTTTGGATCACCCTGTATGTCCAATGATTCAATATTGAATATATATATAAGGAATAAGTGGTCCAATCACTAATATTTTGTTTCTGGCAACCATGACCTTGGCAGAAGCATTTAAATAGCGAAATGTTTTAATATCCCCGTTCTTTCACATCTTCAACCAAATGTATAAGAAATTGATATTATTTTAGACTCGTTTGATTATTTTCAAAATAAAAAAAATTATACAATCTTTACTGCAATGATTAATTAATGGGAGGGCCTGGCTCATCAATGGTGAATCTTCCCAGCGGTTTCGCCAGTTTAAACTGGGAGGGTTCGCCACTAATAAGCCAGGACCCCTCATTAATTTATAATTGTATTAAAAGGGCAGTAGAAAATTATTTAATTTAAAAAAATCACACACGTGTTAAATAGTAAATTTCTTATATAACAAGAGTGGCGCGCTATAGCATCATATTCAACCAAATGTACATTCCCATTAACAGATACAAGCCACCACACGGGGCTCAGGCAAAGTTGAAAGTGTTTCTATGTGTGGACATAAACACGTAGAAACTTTATTATCGGCCGTATACCCTTATATGCCGACAATAATAATCCTGGCCTGTACCATATGTACTAGGTCGAATAACCACAAAAAGGGTTATTAGGCGAAATACAATCGAGAGATAAGCTGAACATTTGCTTTAGAATTCAACTTACCGCTTGGCTCAGGTCCAGTCTAGCTTTGACGGCACACTCGCAGGCATCGAGCACGGCCAGGATGTTCGGGCGGCCCAGGGCATACTGGAGCTTCAGCCCAAACTTCATGATATAGAAGAAGAAATTCTGGAGGACGGGGAAGGAGGCTGGCATACAACACATTATTGTTGTTTAAATTGTCAGATTCTGTGAAACCTGTTCTAGCCTGGCGTTATAAACTCTCCTGATTATGTGAAACACCCCTTGAAACATTCTTTCAACAAGCTATATCATTAATTTCTCTAATTTGTCACATGTTCAACTCCACTAGTTAATTCAAGTAACTAAAAGAGCTCTAGCACTTTATGTGAATGTAAACTAAAACTACCTCTAAATATGAATATATGTGATATATTATACTACAAGCAATACTTACTACACACAACTACTTAATATGCTTATCATGACCTTCCATGCCTACTTGGGATAATAATACATTTTCTAATTCTAAAATATATACCTATTTCTTACTTTTTCTTTAAACTTTGAAGATGTCAAAGGTTTTCTAACATAGTGTTACATGGGTAAAATTGGTGTTTTAGGATAGAAATTAGATAATTTTGATTGCAAATAAAATCTAAATTGAACATGATTGAATTCTTTAACTTATCCAAAGTTTGTTTGTAAATATAACTATATTTGTGGGGGTTATTAGCGACTTCTTTTACTGTACGTGCTCCACGTGTCTACACATGTATAGTAGTAGTTTGATTTCTCACTTACCAAATGTCAAAGCCGCGTTTGAGAATTTGTACTTGCTTGATTACCTGTACTTGTTACTGGTAGAATTTTATTTATGAATTTGATATTCATAAAATAAATTTATTATATTTTAAATTATAAATAACCACTCTTAATGTATAGGAATCTTGTTAATTGTTGACGGAATTCAACAGCGTAGAACATATATTTGGTATATAAACCTTATATTTGGTGTTGTGTCTTTTATTTTGAATATCATTTCAAAAACGGCTTTATTTTAATTAATATGGGTGAAATATGTGTGCTAGTATAAATTAAAAGTGGAAAACATGATTTTACGTAAATAATTACAATTTTTCTAAAGCAAAAGACAATTTTGAACAAATTTCTTATTTGAACTATTCGCTTATTTATTTGGTACAAAACATCCTTTGCTCAATCTAATGAAAATTGATGAATTCAATTGTTTTTTTTTTAAGGCTATTAGCTCGTCGCACATGCTTCGTTAAAATATCAATAATAATTAAATAAAATATATACATTTTCAGATGAAAAACCCCCAACTTTTTAGAACATAATATCGCACAAATTAGTAATAGGTCATTAAAAATCTAGTTTTACACCGCCTTTATGATATGATGGAATGTTCATAATTTAATATTTAAAATATAAGTTTCAATTATTCTATTTTAATATTGAGTTAATAAAAAGAAATCGCACTGAATAGCTGATTGACTAAACACGGATTGGCTGATTAAAGGAGAAAGCCTATCACCGGGAGAATGAAACGACACTATATAAATTTGTTTTTTATATGGTCTAAATGAAATGACAAAAAAGGGAAAATTGAAATTATTAATATGCAATAAAAAGATATTTTCGTGCTTTCAACTCATGTCGAATATTTAATATAGTATCTCAATATTCTATGTAATCTCTGAGCTAATAATTTCACACTCACTGGCTAATTAACTAAACACTGCCTAATTAAAGAAGAAATCCTAACAACGGGAGACATATGTTCTCATTAACAGATTAAGACTAATGATAAAACCTACTTTTATGTAGCTGACCTAATTAATAACGTTTTTTCAAAAGTTTCTAATGCACAGATTCTGATTGGATAAAGGCGTTTACACCCTGCTGCAGGTATTGCAATATATTTCTATATGAAGTCTATTTAATAAATATAAGAATCTCTCTCTCTCTCTCGTAACACAAAATTGTATTAAAAATAATCCCAAATTATGAAAAAACAGCAATTTGCGCTATTCCATGATATTTAGTATAAAATTTGAGTTGAATATTATCCTACCACCAGGAGTTCATTTCAAGATCACGATAGATTCTATACCGATCTACTTATATAACAGCTCTTCTGTTAATTAACACACAACATTATTTATATTTTGTAATTGTTTTTATTCTTAATGATTACTTTTTGTTATTTGATCTAAAAAATATGAAAATATTTATTTCTTAAGTCCAACCCCACCGGTGAGTTTAAATAGCCCCAAACGTGGCTCTAATACATTGTAAGTGCAATGATTGTACAGTATTCTACATGTGCAGACATATGGCACATTCAGAATGAAATCAGTCATAAATCTCAGCTCACCATGATAATTATGGCCTGTACTATGTAAATGGTAGTTTTTTTTTAATCCCTAGTACACGTGATACAGGCCATTATAACCATGGTAGGTAGAAGTTGGAGACTGCTTTTACTGTAAGTGTATCACATGTCTACACGGGTGAAATGTAGTTCGACTTTTGCACTTACAAATGTGCCAGAGCCCCATTTGGCTACTTGAATTCGCTGGTGAAGTTGAACTTTTGCAAGAATCGGGGGCCATTGGGGCATTTTTTTTTTTTATTATAAAAAGAAGTGGCCAATGCGGGATTCATTCCCGGATCGAAGCGGTCGAAAACCAGCGGTTTAAACCACCCTTCCACCGACCCCATTTCACTACACGGGTATTAAACACAACATGTGAGGCAGGCAGGGAGGTACCCATCAAGACGGCCACGTAGGACTCCCAGGAGAGGTCGAAGACGGTGTCCAGACTCTTCCTGAACTCCGGCGTGATGACGGCGGGGGACAGTCCCATGCCGGACACGATGCTGTTCTCCAGCGCCATGAAGTCCAGGACGTTAGACAGGTTCACGGTACTTCTGTCTTGGCCGAACTTGACAATGAACCTATCGATCGTCTGCTCCATAAGCGTCGACGTCTAGGACGACAACAAAGCACAAGTCATGCTGTGAAATATGTTATCTTTCGAAAAAGGTACCAACTGATTGGAATCCTAAATTCACGCAAGAAGTAATTCAGGTAAAACCTAGGATTGGAATATAAAATCGTAATTTTTATTGATTCGTGGAATATATATTATAAGGGATTATGTATGGAAGAGTCTAATGTTAAAAGAGAACTCCTACGACATATCAATTTCTACCTAGACATGGCGGGCTACTCACCATCTTCAGTTTGACCGAGGAGAATGTGGGAGTGAGCAAACTCCTCAAGTTCTTCCATCGCTGGTCTCTCTTATTGCCGATTATATCACTCATTCGGGCATCGAACCCTGCAGATCCCTCGAAGATCAGCTGAGAAAACACATTTATCCTCTCATATATATATATAGAACATAGATTTTAAGGCATCTTTAAATTTTAGAACGATATTTATATTTATTATTTATTACATATATGCATTTAATTAAATCCTTAAATATTTTCAAGTACAGGATACACTGTATAGATTTTAGGTGCTCTCTGTATAATACACTGTAGTTCAATGCTGTATTTCAATATCGTCTTCTGTAAACATATCGTCGACAATGTGATGAGAAAAATATTCGACAACCTGCTGAACGATTTACATGTAGACAACGGCTCTATTAATGTCAACGCTAACTTTTAAATAATCCTAAGACATATAAGCCACTTTACCAATTATGAACACAAGACTGAATTAATTGATTTACTAGGAATGTTGGATAATATGAATACTTTTATATATAACTAGCGGGTGTACCCGGCTCCGCCCGGGTTTTACTCGAGGGAATGTTTGTAGTCTAGTATGTTGATATAATAAATATATCTGAATATTAGGAAAGGTCAGGTAATTTTTTGTAGGGTGATGCTCTGAAAAAGAACGCTATACCACTTTATCACTAAACAAATTGGCGAGTCAAAAATAAGCAACCTAAACAATCCATTAGCTTTGCAAGATAAGAAAAGAAATAGAGAAATGCATGCAAAATTCTCAACACAAATCAAAATCTTTAATCCTCAGAAGTAATGTATATTAGGTAGGATGAGGTTTATTTTTTTTCTATTACATTACATCATCTTTAAATCTCAAAGCAGAGCAAAACTGGCATACCCGAGACATTTGGCCTATATCGACAGATGAATCAGCTTTATAATCAATATGGGCATTATACTGCAAACCTGAAAACGGCTTATGATTCCAAAGTTGAATACGCTGAACAGGAACTTGCATAGTTTGTGTAGCTGCGACGCGGGCTTCAGAATACTTAAGACGGCGAAGCGCACGACGCGTCTCACTTTGAAGTGGTGTCTCAATAGCTCTAGCATTCCTATATCTCCTGGAAGCAGCCGTATTCCTACCAAGTAATCGTCGGCTGTGGCGAGGCATATTCTGAAAAAAAAAAATTAGATTGAGATTAATAACAAAAGCTTCAAAACCAGCAATTTCTAAACAAAGCATAAAAATTTCCTGTCTTTTTGAGGTAAAAATCAAAATTTTTAAATTTTTTATTCAAAATAACCTTCAGATATGTTAAAAAGATTTTAAAAAACTAAAATCATAATATTATATATTACCAAAAAATTAATGTACAAAACCAGTTATCATTAAAAAGCTTCAAAAATAGACCAACCGCTGGATACGGCAATGAAAAAGCATGCTTTTTTGAGGTAAAAAATATAAATAATTTTCTAAAATACAAAATACAACCCCTATATGTTAAAAAAACTATAAATAATCTAAATATAAAATATTTAATCAAATAAATTAAAATATCTTTAAAAAAACTTTGAAAAAGGACTTCAAAAAGACAAATAAATGAATCCGTAAAAGAAATCCCTTGCTTATTTAAAAATATAAATAACCTATTTTTTAGATACAACCCATATATGTAGAAAATATAATAAATAAACTGTATGGCATATTCTGAAAAAAAAATTAGATTGAGATTAATAACAAAAGCTTCAAAACCAGCAATTTCTAAACAAAGCATAAAAATTTCCTGTCTTTTTGAGGTAAAAATCAAAATTTTTAAATTTTTTATTCAAAATAACCTTCAGATATGTTAAAAATATTTTAAAAAACTAAAATCATAATACTATATATTACCAAAAAATTAATGTACAAAACCAGTTATCATTAAAAAGCTTCAAAAATAGACCAACCGAGGATACGGCAATGAAAAAGCATGCTTTTTTGAGGTAAAAATAGAAATAATTTTCTAAAATACAAAATACAACCCCTATATGTAAAAAAACTATAAATAATCTAAATATAAAATATTTAATCGTATAAATTAAAATATCTTTTAAAAATTTTTGAAAAAGGACTTCAAAAAGACAAATAAATGAATCCGTAAAAGAAATCCCTTGCTTATTTAAAAATATAAATAACCTATTTTTAGATACAACCCATATATGTAGAAAATATAATAAATAAACTGTATTTAAAAGATCAAAGCAATAATTTGAAAAATTCCATAAGAAAATTTAAAAAAGGACCTCAAAATGACACATAATTGAACACAATGAAATTGCTTGCTCTTTTTTGCGATTAATAATAAAAAAAACCCAAATATTTTTTTAAAAACACAACACCTATATGTTATAAATACCACAAATAATTTGTATTTGAAAGATCTAAATAATTAAATAAAAATTTCTTAAGAAATATTTGAGAAGGGCCTCATAATGACAATCACATAAACATATCAATAAAATATCTTGCATCTTAGTGAAAAAAAATAGAAATAACCCAAAATATGTTTACAAAACAACCCATATATGTGGAAAACACCATAAATAATCTACTTTTAAAATATCTAAGCAATTAATTAAAATTTTGTTAAGGTCCTCAAAAAAAGACATAAAATTGAGCACATTAATGAAATTTCAAGCTTTTTAGTGAAAAAAATCGAAATAACCCAATTTTTTTTACAAAACAACCCATATAAGTGGAAAACACCATAAATAATCTGTTATTGATATATCTAAACAATTAATTAAAAATTTTGTTAAGGTCCTCAAAAAAGACATAAAATTGAGCACATTAATGAAATTTCAATCTTTTTTTGTAAAAAAATAATATAAATAACCTTAGTCTTATAAAAATACTAACCACGTAAGTTATAAATAGCATATATAATCTGTATATAAAATAAAAAAGAAATAAATTAAAATTAGCCTAAAAATTTATCTAAAATATAAAATTGATCTCATCAAGTAAAAGGCTTCAACTTTTTTTGATATAAAATATGAAAACTATAAAATAAAAGTATCTTACCATGTATAAAAGTTATTAAAATATATATAAAAAAGATTAAAACTAATTTTCCAAGAAGCGCAAAAGTGTAAACACTTTTGAAAAGCCTAAAAATTTATCTAAAAAATAAAATTGATCTCATCAAGTAAGGCTTCGACTTTTTTTGGTATAAAATATGAAAACTATAAAATAAAAGTATCTTACCATGTATAAAAGTTATTAAAATATATATAAAAAAGATTAAAACTAATTTTCCAAGAAGCGCAAAAGTGTAAACACTTTTGAAAGCGTAAACACTTTAACTCTGTTGAATTTTTTTGTATTTTATCGATAACAGCAAAGTTATGTATGTTAAAGTTAGGAAAAATATTTTGATGTTAAGCAAAACCTGCTCCATCTCGTTTTACATAAATGTTGAAAATTTGGTCGAAATTGATGCATTGTAACGAAAGTTTTTAGTGATGTCCACTTATGAAATTTCCATTTTTTTAATATAGATTATTAATATTTGATTTTTCATAGTGTATTTAATAAATTTGCACTCATGAATCCTATGCTGTTAAGTCAATTGTGATATTTTACTCTATATATATATATATATATAAGAATATCAGAACATCAACGAAATATCGAAAACCAGTACAATAGATCTCTAGTATATCATCATGTAAGAGAAACAGGTCATTCCTTCGCACTATCAGAACCAAGAACCCATTACTCCTACATCTCCAATAAACAACAGAGACTCTTCATAAATTCCATAATACCAAGAAAGCACAATAGCATTAACAGAAGAATAGACATTCCGGAAATTTATAATATACAAGTACAATATACTTGTACTATTTCCTGAGCTCACCCCAAACATCCAAATACAGAAATCGCCTCTGAATAGCAACAGTGGGGACCAAATAGACATCTCCTAATGATAACTACAGCCTAATATGTATTCCTTGTTTCTTTAGTTATGTCCTAGAAGCCTATATTTATGTATTTGTCCTCTTATTAGATATATATATCTTGAAATATTTTGTTACCATTTGCATAAAAGTTAATATCTACAGTATTTGATAAAATTATGTAAAATAGTATCCGATTATATTTAACCCGTGTTCTATTGGCGAATTATTATACCATGTTTTCTCCTGTAGAAGGGCGTCCGTGCCCGAAAGCTAGAGAATAAAAATGTTTTGAAAATATACTTTCCCTTGGAGGCCTGGTTATATTTTACTCAATAATTTATACTTTCAAATATGAATATATTTGGGAAATATGCTAATAAATGTAATTCTGAAAGATATCTTTAAAGATTAGCACAATTAGGCAAAGCATCACCTATATGCCCGTTTCATAAATGTTTAGTAAATGTTAGGGCTAAATATTTGCCTATATTGCACAAAAATTATCAGATATGTCTTATTGTAATACATTTATTGATATAACTGTTATATCAGCACACAGTGTGTGTAATATATTTAAATTCTGAAAATATAAACATTAGTCCGGTCTTTTAAAAAGAAGTCTGATTTTTGACTTTAATCCTTGGAAATATATATTGGATACATAAGATATAAAAATATCATACTTACGTTGCGGTTAATGTATTTGGGGAAGTTCTTGATCTGGATTTGTTGGAGGAGGTCTGGATCAGAAACTTGAATCACTGGAAGGGTCCCAACGAAGTATCTGAAAAGAAAGGCAATTCACAGAAAACACATCAAAATGTATATGTGATAACTTGCAATAAAATCTAGGTCGGCGTAGAGTGGAAGGCCACACAGAATGGCGTGAGGATCAAGTTCGGGTTTCAGCCGCATTACCGTGAGAAGAGGGAGGAAGGGATGTCTGGCTAGTCGGCGAGCAGAGATCAAATCCTGGCTTGTGGTCATTTAGTGATACTGGCGGTATTTGGAAAGGTCCGACAACATCCCCACATCGTTAGAAATCTCTTTTTTTTTGTCAAAAAAAATATATTTTATACTCTATAGATTGATGTGAACGGCGTATTATTGTCCTGGGCGTGATTCTAGGCCTACCCCCACGGATATTGCATCAAGTCTATATTGGATTTTTTCCTAAGTCCTCTTTTTCTATCCCATCTCTGTTTTACGTTTTGAAGTCGCTTTATTAACACCTAAAGGTGACACAATGGTAAGATCAGAATATGGAGTCCCAATATATATATTCTATATGTTGTACAAAAATGTTTACCTATAAACACTAAGCCACCTGAATTGCCTTTTGACTCACACACAAAGCCTGATCTAACTTGAAATGGTGTACAATAAAATGGACATCCGGAAAAGGAAATACCCAGATGTAGGGTGCCACCTGTCACACTTCTACATTCACCACCATCTTATATTTTTATATCAGGCGCAAAATCATGCACTCTTTCGTCCTTAGTATGAATTATCTTTTAGTTTGCAATTAATATGAATTATTTTTTTGTTGTTTCTGGAACAAACTATTTAACACCTCACACATCTTTAATTTTCCCACATGACCACATTTTAGCTCCGATTTACAAACCAATCTAATATCGAGCTACCCGAGCTTCACATCGAGACATATCAATCGTCTCCACTAAACCCGCCACATCCACCAACATTCGTAAATATCGATGTATATTCTAACAACCACCGCCTACGACTTCAGTAAATTATTGTTAATTAAAGTTAGAGTTTGTCCCAAAAAAACTTCACGTGGCATCTTTCCAATTATTTTTTTTTTTCGCGCGCGTCACAGCGTAACTCAACTAAACCTTTTTTTTTTCGTTTTCACCAGGCCAGAGACGTCTCTTTTTCCCGAGATACATATTTTTTCTAGCTCGAAATCGTGTCCACGTCGCAAGTGATCTTTTACATCATATCTAACGTAACATCATTGTGGCTAATACCTTTACTAAGACAAAACCAACGTCGAGACTATTCGACCTACGAACATCGAGAAAACTACACACAATTCCCATTCCATTCACATATAGAAGATCAACCTAGATGGTATATTCCCATGTAACCATATGCGCGGCCAAGCATATTCTATTCCGATATAATTCGGGTAAGTTCTCTTCAAACTTCACAACCGTTCCTGCGTTTAAATACCGATATTTGACGTTTATCGTTCTTACAGCAACCCCAAATAATGACTAAAAATTCCCCCAATGAACTTCACTAATACTATTCAAATAACATCACATACACGCATGACACAATAACGACATTTATCCATAATACGCCCTATACAAAGACTATGACTAAAGCAGATTGCTACTTCAACTTTCCTAATGAAATCACACATTCTATTCCTTACAAACACAAAACGCCAAATATAGGCTAATTTTCCCACAAATTATTTTCTTTTAATGATAGTCTTTACAACGCTTTCATCTTTTACTGCCGTCGTAAAACTCCCATTCACCACGGGCGTATCTGTCGCATTATATATGTTGTATAGGAATGTTTACATAGGAACTCCAAAAAAAAAAAGCCTGATGAATCTAATATTTTAAAAAATGAGTATAAAAAGTCCTTTCTTAAACAATAAAAAACAGCTATCCTGGAAATTGGGAGAAATCTACCAACACTTCAGGAAAATAAAAATCTAGACGTAATAATGTTATCAGATATATCTACCACTTCCTTCCTTTTGTATCTACAATGGCTTCTTCCAGGAAACTGCTCATATTTTACCTGAATTCGCTTTATTGAATTCATGCAATTAGTTGAAAATTTATGTTTTTTAAAAGTGTTGTTGTTGTTGTTGCTCATTCCTCAAGTCGTTTAAACAATCTCCATTACGTTCCATTGTCTCAACTTTTCTATTATAGTCCTGGGGTTTTCCCAGAGGTATTTTTTGGAGGATTTGATACAATTCAATAGATGTTCAGGACTGGCTGGTTGGGAATCGCATTTGGGGCATTTCGGGAATGTTTTGAGTTATCTTTTTGAAGTGTACAGATCCTATACAACATCAGTCACGTGATCAAAATGACGAGGGCGGCCCGATTCTTTATCATTAACAGATTTAGTATTCACTGAAGGCAGATAAAATATTCAACCCTATCCTGCTGGAAAATTGTCGTTCATGGAGTTTCAGCTTCCTCAGATTTGAATATCGATCTGCTTATTGGAAATAACAATGGATTATAATAAAGAATTGAGAGGAATACATACACTGTCAGAACAATCTACCTGTCATTGTTAATTATTTTAACTGTGTCATGCACGCTAATACTCCGATATGGTTTATCGGTGGTTGAATTCCTTAATACAGTTAACCTGGTATTGACACTGACAAACATTTCCTGCTAAATGCTTCTATCCAACACAACGATTCCATAAAATTGTTTCCTTAACATAAAATTAATTATAAAATATTTTCTGATTATAAATATATAAACACATAGAGATTTATTAAGACCCCCCCCCCCAACGGTCTTATACAGATTCACCATAGGAAGGAAGCATAGATGGAGCTCCTATACTCCAGGCAGCGCAGAGCCCAATTATATACCGATGTCACAAGATGAGTTATATGGGAATAAAAAGTCTGTATTAAAGCACTAGGTGTATTTGAGTATTTCTTCCTTGTGCAACTCTATGATATTATTCTAGATTTATTCAATTTATGTCAAGATAGAATGATCTTGTTAGTCTTCATTATCAAATTAAATGTATTTATATATCTCTATGATTCACAGATCTGTGAGAGAAAAAGAGAGGCGAAGACTTTCCTGTAGATTTTTTTTTTTTATGCGACCTTTCGAGCATTTATCGAAACAAGAATAAAATAAGAATGAACAAGAGAATAAATTGCATTACTGCCACCACCACTATTGCTACTTACATGAGGTTTTCCCTCTTAAATATTTCATGGTGAAATTTCGAATAACAAAGAGTAAATTACATAACCCCATCCATTACCACTTATCATTTCAAGGAAATCAGTTAAAATTCCGAAGAGGAAACTGAGCTTTTCAGGGGCGCCAAGAATTCCCAGTTTTATATTTAAAATATTTGCATTTAAATAAATATGAACGACAGAAAAATATATAAGAAATATGAACTATTTTGACGCGTGTATGATTCATTATTTTATCATTGCAGTCAGGGCAGTAGAAAACTGTTTTATTTCAAAGAGAATCAAATGCGTCAAAAATAGGGTAAACTTCTTATAACAGTTGGCGCTCTAATCCATCAAAGAAAAAATGTATTTTAATATATAGGAATATATCATTATTTTCTTCACTCTCTTATGCTTTCTGTTATTATATGCCTTTTATTATCTAAATATTGGAATATGGATGGCTCTATTTTCAAGAAAAATAGATATAAGGAGATTATTGATTAGTTAAAAATACATATTAAAGTTTTCTTAATCTAGCCGTGATACCCGTTGAATACTTTGTTTGCCTCGATGTTTCAAAGACCCCGAGATAACTCGCAAATCTATCTCAATAGGTTAGAGACCGAGATAATGGGGGGGAAAAAAATAAAAAGATTAGAGTGATGAAAATGTAAATATTTTGTATTAAGTTTTTTTTTTTTTTTTTTTGTAGGGGGGAATAACTGAATGAGATTGGGCTGTCTCTTGATATTTTATCAGTAAAAGTTTGGTGATACCTACCCGCAAATATTCCCGTACTTCTTGGCCCATTCCACCTGGCATCTCGAGGTTCCCTGCACAATCAGCAAATGGCAACAGAGATTAAGAAGAAATAAGCTTTTACAAGGTTGTCTCAAAAGTTCGTAAACACTTGCGAAAAATTGAAATACCAATATTATTCGCCGTTATGTATAATGTATTTGTATTATGTATAAAATAATTGTATTATGTATTATTATGTATTCGCCTTAATAATATTATTCGCCAAGTAATAAAAAAACACGAACTTTTGGAACTACCTTATTTATGATTTAGCTTATAGATATTGGGATCTTTGTTTTTATATATAAACGTATTATATATACAAGTATCAGAGTCATCAACAATCAATTCTGTCATCGTTTGCTTTTGCGAATGGAATAAATACCCAAATATGGCCATTTCTTATAAGCATCGGTGGTTCAGTGGTAGAATGCTCGCCTGCCACGCGGGCGGCCCGGGTTCGATCCCCGGCCGGTGCACTTTTTTTTTACAATTTTTAAAACTCATTTATATTATCCCTATATATATAAAAGCCAGTGTATGTATGTTTGTCGGCTATACACGTCCACAATACGTAACTAATCTGACTGAAATTTAACAGTATATAGAGTAGAATATGTTTAAACTTATAGTGAAAATTTCAGTTCTCTATCCCCCGAATATTCGTCGAGTTATTTGAAAATTTGCCCTTTCGCTCGCGAGCAGCGCCTCTAGCTGTGAAGATGGGAGGTAATATCAGCTGACCTAATGTACATGTAAAGTTTGGAGCGGGACACAAGGTGACATCCACGGCGCCAATTTATAATTGTAACAAATAGTATTTGAATAAAAACATTCAATCGGGTAAAACACGGGCGTTGCCCGGGTCATTCGGCTAGTTTTATAAATATCAAATTCTAAAATAATGGATATACAGCCTGTTAAAAGATCTTTACAAAATAAATCTATAATCTACGTTTTTAACGCTTTGCCAGATGTTTTAATTTTTATTCGCTCCTGACGCAGACAAAATATTTTTGTCGAAACGTCGAGATAATAAAAATATGTACTGGCCGAAGTATCTTTAATTTTAAGAAATATCTCTTATTGATTTGATTAGGCCGAATTATAAAATATCCAATTTGAACTTAAAATATAAGAATTCATATGAGCGACTATTTTGAGAAAAGGTAGCAATACCAAAAAGTCATAAAATATATTTTAACTGCTTTTAATTTGATTTCACATAAGGCTCCGTCTTCGAAAAAAAAGAACTACCTATACTATTACTATGTGAATATTTGGAAGAGGAAACGCTGTTAAAGACATACGATATAACGTAACTCCGCTTGATATCATAGAGAAGGTTACTGATTCAAAGGAAAAAGAACCATCTAAATTGTGTATTACTGCTTCTACCCCTACAATTACATGAGGTTTCCCCTCTTAAATATTTCAAGGTAAAATTTCGAATAACAAAGAGTAAATTATATAACCCCATAAGTTACTACTTACCATTTCAAGGAAATCGGTTAAATTTCCGAAGAGAAAACTGGGCTTCGGGCCAGGAATTCCCAGTTTGATGAAATAACGAAAATGTTCATATCTCTTCCTGCACAAAAATAGGCATTGTAAATTCTTGCATATACACTGATTGCATACATACACTCATAGACAAGGAAGTGGAAAGTCTTTTTTTGTGCCGGTCGACTGTTTTTTTTTTTTTTTTTAATGAGACAATTTTGTTCACACTTGGTTATCTCGTGTATCTTCAATAAAGGTCACTGTGTATCAAATATATTTCAGAGTTATATTGTCTGAATACTGATATGCATGCTAAAAAGTACAACTTCCTTAAGTTTTGCCATGAGTGTATATTACAATTTGAAAATCTACTAGAAGTTTAAAATGGTATTTAAAATGCTCTATACGCCACAATGAATCTCTTTAATATTATATATATTAGGTCCAGAGAACGTCTTGTGATGGAATTATAAATTGGGTTTTAGTTGTGTTAAAATTACATAGATGAAGAAATTTTGGCTTAGAACTTTAGGAATTTAGCTAGCCTTAGAGATATTTTATTATAAAATAAAATTTAAAAAACGTTTAATAATGAGTAACAGTATTTTAACGCATATTTTTATTCATTTTAAATGACATTGTTTACTCTCTTTATGAATATACACAATGATGCCATTTAAATATTTTGCATGTTTCTTAAATAGTTTCTGATTTTTGCCATAAAAAGTATTATTACTCTATTCATTTTCCGCAGCTTTCCCCCTACTATGTTACGAGAAATTTAGATTTTAATCAAATGTATTTCATTAAACCGTAGTACCATATTGACGTCACTGCATGCTACCTTTGATGGGTTACCGCTTAAAAGAGGGCCGCCTGTGTGATAGGGATATGCCTGTGTGAATGTTCGCCCAGCTAAATATTATTTTGAACAATGATGCATTAGCGCGCCATCTGTTATGAAAATTGGAAACTATTATAGAAGCGTATGATTCTTTTAAAAATTAAACAATTTATACTGCCCATACTGCGATGGAATAATTAGTACTAGTAAGAAATAGTATTTTATAATTAAAATGGCATTGAAATAAATTGCATCTATTATAAATGTGGTATGGGGTTCCCTTAGAAAGAATGTAGAATATTTTTCTAATAACAATAAAATAATCCCTTGTAGCAATATTCAAGTTGGAAGAATCAGGCTTCCACGGATTCATTTCTTTTTTTATTTTATGATTCAAATCTATGGCTTTCAGGCCCGAAAACTAGAGATATGAATTATCTTTTAAAAAGAAATTTTTCTATAGTGAACCTGATGTTTTCACCTTTAATATACCTGCCCTTACTTCAATTAGAAAATATTAGGAGAGCGTAGCTCATCAGTAGTGATACCCTCCCAGAGCCCGAGTGTAGACTGTAGACAAATAGGAGACTCCCAGGACAGAAGCAGGCCAAGGAAAACTTGAGGTGAGACAACGTCCTGATGGAACCATCCACCTACTGCTTCTCTTTTATATATAATGGCGCCATCTGTATATTATATTTGAAACTACTTTTGCGCCATTTTTTTCTCTTTTAAAAAGAAAGTGGGTTCATCGCAGCAAGAAAACAGTAGTTAGTGGTTTTTATTTATTAAAAAATAAGAAAATAACGGCAAAAAATAGTTTCAAATGTAATATAATACTTCTCTAATTCCAGCTTCGACTTAATCTTATTTCCAGCCCCTCGTCTCTCTCTCGGCCGTGCGTCCACGCGGCGCGGGAGCTCCTCGGTTTTCGCCGATGGAGGCGAAGAATATTGAGCTGACCAACCAATATGTCTTATTGGCGGAATGCTCGGCTCATGAGCTATCCAACTGTGTAGGTCTTGTTGACAGAGACCAAGAAATGGCCGAGTTATCGGTTAAAGTTAAAATATCGAAAATTGCTAGCGTTAAAAGCAACAATGAGACAAGAAAACATGCAATTTTTGCATCCAATTCTAGCATCAGCTATGCAAATTGGGCTGACCGTGTTGAAGCTTCGGAAAATACATCTATTTCCGAAGTTTACCAAAAGCCTAAAGGCGCTAAAAAAGGACCGGGACCCCGAAGGCAATCCAGCTAAGGTCCCAAAGGCTGATAACATCTCAGCAAGGCCAAGTCAACCACCTAAAAGGGTGACAAGGGACGCTGTGATACAGCTGAAGAACAACCGACAGCAGCAGGCTCTGAGCAAGGCCAGGTCAGCGGCAGCGTCATTCGACCAATGCTGCTACATTTAATACTGCGCTGACTTTAGCCCAGTGCAGTACATCAAGGCACTGGAGGAAATGCTGGGAAAAGGCGCGGTCTTCCAGCTGATGAAGATGTCCGGCCAGGTAATGGTCGGGCTGGCCAACGTCGACTTTGGGCCTCACCATCGGAACCACCTTCCTGAGAGCCTTCCCATATAGGCAAAGAGCAGAGAAGATAGTAGTGGGGAATCTCCCACTTGCCATAAAAGACGAAGACGTCGTCGCGGCGCTGCGGTCCTACTGCAGGGTTGTCTCCTTGATCCATGGTAGTGGCGAGTGGAGGCTACACCTGGACCACCGGCAACAGGGAGGCCTTCGTCCTTCTAAATGATGTATTGAAACTTCACCAGCTCCCTGCCAAGCTAGTGATCGTCTCGAAAGGCGAATCGACGCCTGCCTACATCACCTACGGCGTTAGGTGCAGCAAATACCACCGTCAAGGGCATCGGCGAGCCACCTGCCCCTTGGGAATCAATGGAGGACGCCATCAGAACACCCGGCAGGGCAAAGTGTCGAAGCCTCCCTCCTCAAAGCTCACTCCCTCCAACAACTTCGCCCTTCCTACATTAGCCGCAGAGCTACCTGCGCCCATAAAGCAGGTCCCGTTAACACCCTCCAGCCCTGCCGCGTCTTCGCCCGGGGCGAAAATTACTGTCCATTCCCAAGAGACTTCAACCCCTGAGCCTCCTGTTCCAGCTCCGAACACCAGCCGGTTGCTGTCACGACCAGAGCTCTCCACCATTACTGAGTCAACGGTGGCTACTGAAAAAGAAGTCCAAGGCATAACTGCATCGTCCATCCAGGCTTCTACACCCGTGGCCCAAGTCATGTGTCCCTCTCGGACCCCCTTGGAAGAGCTCGAGGAGTATTTGGTGGACTCTATATAAAAATAGACGGATATTCACTCCTATCCTCCATCTTTGGGGAGGTTCCTGAGGATATAGTACTGGGGGCGATCCTATATCTCCCTGAGAGGGAGCAACTCCTCAGGCAGCTCTCGCCAGACAAGGATTGATTACTCCGATGCCAAGCTTGCAATGCTACCTACATAGGTGAAACAGGAAGATCAATACAAATTAGACTTTACGAACAAAATAGAAATATCAAAACAAAAGACCAAAGTTCTATGATATATAAGTATATTGCACAGACCAGTCACGAATTCAACATAACAGAAACGAAATGTCACTACAAAAACTTTAAGAACAAATATCAACGGTTACTCTTATAATCTCTCATTTCCAATGAATATAACAGCATAAACAGGAAGATAGATTTACCATCACAATACCGATATCTCAGAAGAAAACAATAGATCAATTTTATAGGTTCTGGATGCCCTAAAAATGTAAATAAACATATTCCATAACATTGGTAAATTAATATCAATTTAAAATTTCAGTTGTAAATATTCACGCTGCGCGCGTATGGTTTTGTAAATATTTATTGTGGGATATAGTCGATGTTTTATTAAGCCCGTTGAAGAGCGATTATTGCTTGAAAGCTAGCGTTTGAAATAAAAAGAAACTCATTGTGAGAAAAATTTTTGTAATTTTAAAAAGTATTTTTCAATCAATCTCTCTCTTTGGCCACTTTGGTGAGGTGGCCTCCATCTTCCAGGGCTTCCAGCGCGCCTCCGGGATCCGGGTGAACTTCAGGAAGAGCGTGGGCCTCTGGTGCGGCGCCTGGCGTGCCCGCGTCGACTCTCCCCTAGATATATCCTGGACAGACACCAGTTTGAATATACTGGGCTTTGACATCCGGCCCAGAGCGTCAGCTACCATGCAGGAAGGACATCTCCTGGACCTATTGGACGCGGCCTTCCAAAGATGGGCTCCCTTCACCCGAGGGCTCTCCCTCGTCGGTCGGGCCAGAGCCGCCAACTGCTTGGTGCTCTCCTCCTTCATGCACCACATCCATGGATATATTCCAGCCGACTCCTCCATCTCTAAGCTGCAGGCCCGTCTGGTGCGGTTTGTCTGGGGTCCCGATCGCACCGCTTGGGTGCCGGCTAGAGTCATATCTAGACCCGTCTCCCTGGGTGGCTTTGGCCTTCTTTACCTCGGCACGCAGATGCGGTTGACGTGCATCAAGGGGGTGAAAACTGCGTTGCGCGGAGGCCTTAGCGCCTACTATTGGCTCTCCGAAAGTGGTATTGGCTGACTCCTCTTCCACATGGGACCTGGCTACCAGCTCGACGTCGACGGCTGCTCGGAGTCTGGGAGGCCGCCTCGGAGATCCTGGCCCTGAACCACAGGGTGCTGCCGCAGAATCAGCTTCTAGGCCTCACAATCATCGGAGGCTGCAGGTTTCTCCGTCCCCCCGATCTCCTCGCCGCCTCGCAGTGGGTGGGAGCGCGGGTTAGGGGCCTCATCGGCCATGGGTCCCCCCTTCTTCGCGTCACGCGCGCCTCCCTCGCGGACGAAGCTGCTCTGTCGCAGTTCACCAGCCGACTCCTGGAAGAACACTGCCGCGGTTTCTACCAGGTCAACGGTGTCGGCGAGGCTATCGTGCTTCGCGGAACGGCTACGCCCTTCCAGCGACTGACCACCAGCACCGCCCGCCGCATGTTAGAGCGCCCTCGTCTGGCTGCTCTACCCATCTTCCATCCCCTGAGCCGATGGCAGCTACAAATTGACCTGCCCGTCACCATCGCCTGGTCATCGCTTCGAAGGTGTGCTTTCTCCGGGCACAACGTCGACGTAGCGGTACGACTGGCCCTGCATGCCCTTCCCCATCCAGCACATTCGCTTCCCTCAGCCCGGGAGTCCTGCATCGCCTGTGGGTCCGGAGAGCTATCACTGGCTCACCGCTACTGGTCCTGTAGGCGGATCAGGCCTGTCATCCTGGAGGCCTTCCCCATGATCCAGCAGTTCCCTGATCTGCAGGGCTGGATCTTCGGCCATGGCCTGGAGGACGACGCTCTGGCCATCCTCGCGCCTGCAAAGGTCCAAGAAGACCCCCTCTTGGTCTGGAGGTGGACCCTATCAAGATGGTGGAGCCTTCCTCACTCATAAATAATTGTAAATATTCTCATTTTTTTCATTCATTTTTTAAAGCCTAATTGACAAGATGTGACAAGTTAAAAGTGTTCAAATGTCAATGTCTCTGTGGCCAGCTTCGGCCATCAGGGGATCGCTTGTTTATATGTGCCGGGAATTTCCATTCCTGGATCATATTTCCTGGCAAGGTCGCCGTCTTTTATTGTCGACATCCGAGGTCTCAACGGACTATTTTATCAACTGACAACTCTCCCATCTTCCTGACGAGCGGCTCCAGTAGCTGCAAGCCATCAGAACTGCAGCCATCAATGAAGACACATGGGTCCTCGGGGACTTTAACATCTCCGAAGAGAATGCGAGACGTCGCTTCCTTTTCTGTTAAAGCATTGATAGATTTATTGGACCGTGTCCACCTCGTTGACTCCGCAGCTATCTTCGACGCAGAGCATCAGCCAACAAGAATTTCCAACTTCGGAAATTGCCTAGATTCGAGCAGATTGGACCGAGTGCTACTGCCTTCAAACCTTTCCGACCGAGCCACCCGCTACTGGACCCTCCACTATAAGAACTCCGATCACCGCACAGTTCTCCTTCAGATCGGCGAGGCTCCCGATCCTCGACCACCCAGCATCACCAGCCTGCTTCGCTCGAGACTGGTCATAGAACAGGTGGTGACTCTCTTAGACGACGCCTCAAGCACCATGGAAGACCTGATGGCAGGTGAATTATGGCATAAATGGACTTCTTTTAAGGCCAACCGGGCTCAAGAAATAAAGTTCCTCGCGTTTCAGAGAATGATTACATCAAGAGAGTAAGGAGGATCTTTCAAACAAAGCTAGAAGCATCGTCGAATGACGCAGACTATCCATCTTTACAGCCCTTCCCTATGGGAGCTGTAACTCACAGCATCATGTTGATACTGACATGGATCTGATGTGCTTCTGGCAAGAATTCCCTTGGAAGTCTTGAAACTTTGTCCCTAGTACGCAAACGTTATATTTCTTGCGGCGTGAAGAGCGGCTTTGTAATCGTCATCTTGAAGGGAAGTCTTGGCTTTAATACAGCGGTAGAATCCTGGAGTCAGTAGCTAAAAATGTAGATCACGGAATCCATTGCCTCAAGGTCTTCTGGGCGATTTCAGTTTGTATTTCCCAATTCATTTAGCATCTCCACCGAATGACACGTAGAAATTTAAGAAGTGCAAACTTCAGGATGACATAGCAATTTATTCTAAACACAAGCACCAACTAAAATATATAAAATACAAGAGAAGCAATAAGGTAATTTACAGAGTGGCAAGATATAAATATCAAAATTAATAATCTGTACATAAAATAATAAATATTTGGCTACAATATTACTATATGCATTACTATATGCGTGTATATTATGTTTAATCACATTTTATGGATACTAGAACGTTATCCTGTTCTACGAACGGTTCTAGAATGACAGTCAATTCCAATTTTATTAAAAATTCACATAAATAAGACTAAAAATAAAGTGAGTGCAAGACTATGCCTCATTAATAGATCCTTAACTCTACCTAATGTAAATAAATGGAAAAACTTATTATCAAGATATAGTGATTCATATAGTTGATTTTTCTATTCTATCAATTTATATGATGATATATCAGTCATCCTCATTTCATTATATAATTTATGAGGGCAAGAGGAGCTTCTACTTAGCTTGAATAATTTGATCATCGCTTGAAATTTACAGTGGGTAGAGAGCTTCTGCACTGGGCGAAAAAGGGTTGCTAGTTTTGTACACAAACCTTATAGCAACCCAATAATGACAATCGTCACCTAAAAATGACTCATTTAATGTCGCCCTAGCCCAAATTCTTTAATCTATCTTCCCCATAACCACATGATAGACTTTCAGATTTTTCGCCTTCTCATTCGGTATCTGGACAAAATGTATTCTTAAATATTTACTCTAAAAACGACTTCTCAGCATTTTTCTCTAACTTTTGACAAAGCAGTGGAGTTTACTTGAAGTCAACGTATCAAGATCTGAAAGCCGCAATTTCCTTGTTTCTTGTAGGAATATAGAGGGCAGGGGAAGGGAGAGAGAGACCTCAATCAATCTAGACAAGGGGTCGGCAAACTGCGGCTCTTTGGATGGTGAACCTGCGGCTCTTTATATAGTTCCATACGCAATAATTATTCATGCGAGTGCTATTTATTGTTGCCAAGAAAAATATGTTTGGCTCTTTAAAAACTTTGAAATTTTGTAAATTGCAATTTTTGATTCTTCCGACTCAAAATTTTGCCGACCCTTGGTATAGATCATCATGCATGTGAATCAAAAGACGGCTAATGACTGTAACTTCCTCTCATCACAAAGAATGCTGCACATCTCTCTATGACCTACCAATAAACGGCTCAAAGTTATAACTAGAATATCTTTGAGTGAATAAATATATTCTCAAAAAACTGTATTTGAAGGCACAACATTCCTTTTTATCGTGTTAAGATATTGATCTGATACTAGCTTCTTTCAGTTAAAATAATTGAGATCAATATCACCACTTATAAAATGAGTACCATTAAAGAATATATTTTGATGATCGTCCTCTTCGGGCCACAAATATTCTCAGAGCTTGAATTAAAGCCTCGGCGTTTAGTGAAATTACAGGTTTCATGTGTATAACTCTGTATACAGCACAAGTTTATAGAATAATCCATGATTTGGTCTTTTTACTGAGGTAGGAAAGAACCAGAAAGTTCTTCTTCCAAAATATTAAAGACTATTGAGTGTCTCAATCAATCAAGTGCAACGTGAATTGGCACATTGGGAGACAATTCTTTGACTATTTCGTCTAAAATTTATGATCCAATACTTTTTCCGAGTTTTGTAGAAAGGATTTGGACTCTTGCATGACATTGTTTAGGCAATTTTTTCTTATTGATTCTGTTATAAAGGTATGTCTTGATAGGAGCTAATTGGATAGTAAAAAGAATATTCATCAACTCTCAAATAAGTTTGAATTTTAAAGGAATTAAACCAACATAATAATCTCTGATTATCATCAAGCGCCATTGATTGAATCCCCTCTGCGATAAAGACTCTTGTTGCCCAGTGTTTCCCAGTAACTCCCTTTTCGGGAATCTTCTAATTCTGAAAGTTTCAAGCTATGCTAATATGATTAAGACAAATTTCGATAATTTCTTATAAAACTTAAAATCCATGTACCTTTTCAAACAATCTTTGTAAAATTCTAAAATATTTCAAACCACGGCACTAGTACTCGAATGTTCCGGCACTGGAAGTCACCAATATTTGTTTACTTATTTCTAAATTAACTGAAGTTTTATTTGAATGAAACAAACAATTGCTTCGACCTTGTGGCTGATTGGGCCATTTTAGGCCACCTCCACTATCTGGTATGTTTACGATGTTGTCCGACCCAATGTCTATAAATAAGGTCAGCAGGGTCGTTACTCCATGGAACATAAAACCACTTGGCGGTATCTGAAATGTTGTCTTGACTCACCAACTTGGTTTCTTCTAACTTAGTGAGAATTTCTCTGGGATCTTTTACACCGATTATTTCCGAATCCTACAATTCACAAACATACATCAATTTGAGTTCTTTCAACTATGTTCCTTCAGGCATCCAGGGAATTACTCCCCAGATGATATTTTGATCCAATAGTTCACATTCTATGAGAGATAACATAATTATACCTATATTTCTAACACTCTTAATTTGTATCCGTTACCTTGGTGATGGCCTTCAGTTTGAACTCTTCAGTACTGGATTCCAAACTATAGGAGAACTGGGGTCCAAGAGGGTTCGTACTCTTTTGATTCGTTTAGGTTTCAAAATATTAACCAAATTCACCAGGGTTATTTCTCTTGTACACTTCATATTGGCTACAGTACTCAGGGCCATGAATTATTTTATTAGTTTAATGCAAATCAAGAAAAAGAAGTATACAATGTCCACCTACAAGTTTTAGAAAGTGTTTGGGTTTAAGGCATATAAGAATGATTTTTGAATATTGAATATTGAATCTTTTAATTCCATAGATTGGGCAGTGATTGAGTCTTTTCGCCTATCACTAATCGCCATTTACCTTGCTGAATTGTGAGCCCAGAGTGGAATTATTAATAAGTTCACCATAAAATTTTCTTATTTCAATTTCGAGAATCTTGTAATCTTTTTCCATTGATGAACCATTTGAACTTTTCTCGGTTTTGCCATAATTTGGTCAAATAGATCAAGTAATTATCCTTTTTTTCCTATTAAGGGTGATAAAGCATCATAATACTTATCTGCCTCTTCTAACTCTCAAATTAATTCTATTTCTTCTAAGCATCCATAAGGTATTATATAATTCTTTTATTTTGATTTAAAGTCTTTTTTATATTTGTGAATTTATTTTTAATTAGGTGTAAATCCTTTATCATATTGGCCTCTAAAATATCTCTACCAATTTGATCAACTGCATTCCAGTTGCCGAACGCAATTTTTTGCCGCACTCCATTGTTTTGAGATATATTCTGAATGAAATATATATAATCAATTCTTTGATAAACACTTAAAATTTTATTATTTCTATAATCTCTCTCTATTATACTTATGGGGGAAATAGAGCGCCCTCTTTAGGAGAAGAAAAATAGAACATGTCCAATAACAGCTTGCAAAAGAGCCAGAGGTAGTTCAATCCCTCATTTATTGATTCATTAAATCTCTCACCCCCGATGTCATGGGAACAATGGACTAGGATCAAGGCAGATCTGGTAGCGGAGATACGATCACTCGCGCCTGCCGTCGCCGAGTCCGGTGGTGGATACATTGAGAGAGCATGCCTCTTCCTGAGGCGGAGACTGGAGGACGACACTGACAGCTCCGACTATCCTTCCTTGTCGGACCTCGGGCGTTCCCTCCGAGCCAGACGTCGCTCTCCATCCACCTTCACCGTCGACGACGGCAACGCCATCTCCATGGGCCAGCTTAGGCGTTTCCTTCGAAAGCGCTTAAGCAGTCGCTTCGCTCAGGCTCCAAGCTCGGAAGAAGCCACCGCCGACTTCCTAGATGAAGTGACACCCTGGAGTTCGACGAGTGTGACCAGCTCTTTCTCGCCGACATCTCCAGCGACCAGATAGCTGCAGCCATCCACCGCCTGCCAAACGGCCGTGCCTCGGGATGGGACGAACTACCTTGCGAGTTTGTCGAAGCCTTCGAAGAATTCTTCGCCGAAGTTTTTCAGCAAGTCTTCGAGGCTTCTCGACTCCGCGGGGCCTTGCTTCAATCCTCAATGCGCAGCAAGGTCATTCTGCTGCCGAAAGTGCACGGTGGTCCGGTTATACAGGCATTCCGGCCAATCAGCCTACCAACGACCGTCTACAGGGTCCTCAGCGGCGTGCTCATGGCCCGACTGCGACGTCATCTGCCAGACCTGGTGCCGGACTGTCAGACCTACGCCATTCCAGGACGGACATCCTCCTGGTACATTGCGCTAGTGTCTGACGAAGTCGCCGGAGCATCCAGACATGACACGCCGCTGGCTGTCATCTCTCTGACCTGAATTCGGCCTTCGACACCCTGAGCAGGAGCTACCTGTTCGCCCTGCTGGAGAAGCTGGGCCTACCATCTACCTTCCTCGGGTGGATTTCTGTCCTCTATGGGGAAGCAGATGCCTCCATCATGGTCGGAGATGTCTACACTAAGGCCTTCCAGCTTCTCAACGGGGTGAGGCAGGGCTGCCGTCTCAGCGCCGCGTTCTTCAGCATCGGAGTTGGACTTCTGCTACGCCGCCTCGAGAGGACCTTGTGCCGCGGCAGCGTGGTCGCTTATGTGGATGAAATCGTACTCTTCATCAGGGACGACGCTTAGTTTGAGCTCGTGCCCCTTATCTTCGAAGAGTTCCGCATGTCCTCCGGGGTGACTGTCAACCTCGAGAAGAGATGCGGGCTCTGGTGCGGTTCCTGGAAGCACCGGACGGATTCTCCTCTGGACGTCTGAGTCGCTGACCGTCCTGGTCTGGCCCATCACCACCAGGAACAGCGTCGCTTCCTAGGCTTCCCACCTGATGGGGCTGCTGGAGCGAGCCATCGCGAGGTAGTCACCCTTCACCCGCGGACTGTCTCTGGTGGGTCCTGCCCGCGCGACCAACAGCCTGGTCCTGGGTTCCATCCTGTACCACCTCCACGGCTACCTTCCACCTGAAACTACCATCGGGCTGCTGCAGGCGCGGTTGGCGCGCTTAGTGTGGGGTACGAGCCGAGTCTCGTGGCTCCCCGGGCGCGTCCTGGCTCGTCCAATCTCCGAGGGTGGCGTCTGTCTGCTTGACATCGCGGGCCAGCTTCGGGTCGCCTGCCTGAAGGGGGTTCAGGCCTCACTGCGCGGCGCCGCCAACGGCTACTCTTGGCTGGTCCGCAGCCGGGGTGGCTGATCCCGCCTGCTACTGATATCTGACTATTGCCGAGGAAGAGAAGGCTGCTGAGTCTCTGGGAGGCCGTCTCGAGCGTCCTTGAGCAGGATCACCCGGTTCTTCATCCCGCTAGCCTGAGGTCCTTACGAATCCGAGGCGACAACATATTACCGCGGCCACCAGACCTGCTGGCTCCCGACCGCTGGCTACAGGCGACCTTCGGTTACTTCTCCGATGGCGCCCCTGCCCTAGCGCACTCAACGTGGGCCGCGCAGCACCTTAGAGCCTTCTACCAGATTCTTCTGCAGGAAAACGCCAGCTCCAGCTATTATGTGGAGCACGAGGCGGAGACCATCGTCCTGCAGGGATCGGCGACGCCCATTACGCGCCTCACCAGCCAGAGGGCGCGCCGGGCACTGGACAACAGCATCCTGTTGCCGAGAAATCTGCGCAGTGGACCCCCACCGTAGATGTGCCCCGCTCCATCCCCTGGGCTGACATGCGTCGAAATTGCTTTTCGGGGCACGGCGCAGACACTGCCCTAGGGCTACTCCACGCCCTACCCCATCCTGACCATCCTGCCTCGAGGCGTGCCAACTGTGCTGTCTGTGGGTCCAGCGACGGATCGCTGGCCCATAGATATTGGAGTTTTCGAGCCGTGCGACTCCTGCTCCAGGACGTGTTCGCTTTCTGCGACTTTACCCTGGATCTGCAGGCTTGCTCTTCGGTGTTGACCTCCATCCCGAGGCAGTGAAAATAACAAGTGTGGCGAAGGCTACCATCTACAACTACCATCTTGGTCTTGAGGTGCGTAACGCCAGCCATCTTATCGACCTGCCCACTTTGTGTGAAAGAACTCTCGCAGTCCATCGATGGCGGAGTCTTTCCTGCGGTGGGCGCCACCAATGAAGACTGTATATATTTTCATATACATATAATTTTATATATTTATATTTATTCATCTATTTTTTTATATATGTATTATTATTATTCAATCTTATTCATACATATTTATTCAATTATTTTATATATATAAACTTATATAAAGGATTAATAAAGAAGTCTCAATCTCTCAAAAATATATCTCTCTTTTATACATAAGGGGTTAAATAAAGCGCCCTCTTTAGGAGAATAAAAATAGAACATGTCCGATAACAACTTGCACAAGAGCCAGAAGTAGTTCAATCCTTCATTGATTGATTCATTAAATATATCTCGATCGTCTTAATAAAGCATGCGAGTTCTCTGAGAATGTAAGCGCTTCTTTTTCTCTTCATGTATATATCCCTTCTACCGAATTCCGTCCCATTCGGATAACTTCTTGGCGCAGTTTTTTTTCTTAAAGTCTTTATAAATTTATACTTATATATATATCAATTTATGTTTATTTTATATATTGAAGATAAAAACTATAGATAAATAAAAAGTGAGAGCGTATAGAAGTGTAGAGCCTGTTGACTCTATAGTCTTCTTGAGGTATCGTTTGCTTTATTCACAGCCATCTTGGAGAACTTAAAATATTTGAGAGCGAACCCTGTGTCAGATAAGGATGTTGTGAGAACTTTATATTATTAGGCTGCCGTTTTGGTATACGTAGAGATTTGTAGAAAGTTAGAAGAATAAAATTAAAACACCAAGGATGAGTTTCTCATATTTAATGTTTTACGTTTCAAGTTTTCGAGTATTAACGAACCTTCTCCAGGAAAAAAAACCAAAGAATGAATCTAGATGGATCAACTGGTTATATACAAACACATATAATATTTTGTATTATTATAAAATATTATATGTGTTTGTATATAACCGGTTGATCCATCTAGATTCATTCTTTGGTTTTTATTCCTGTAGAAGGGTCGTTAATACCCGAACTTGAAACGTAAAACATTAAATATAAGAAACTCATCCTTGGTGATTTTATTTTTATTTTTCTAATAATTGTCGAAGGATTTCAAGTCGATATTGGTAGAAAGTGCTGTAGCAGGAGGCAGAATGAAGTGTATATATCACGTTGTCCTGTATAGATAGTGCTTTGCCACAGGTAGTAGCAGGTTGAGCGGAGATCGTTTTCCAACATTATGAGCGGTGTTCAGAGGGGATAATATCATTATAAGAATGTCTTTGTCACTCTAATTGTAACAGTTATGAAATTTATTTTCATGTCAACATCTTACTTCTAAAGGATGTTCATTATGTGATAAATAATTCATATAATTGTTGAAGAAAGAAGAAAACATTACACGATGACCTTTCATTAATATATTTTCTACTTTAGTTCCTATATTATGCGCTGAAAACGGCGAATTTTGCCTTCATATATAAAGATTGAGTATTTCAACAGTCGCATCGCAATCAGTTTTGCAATTATTATTTTAGAATGTTCATTTTGGGCGGTTATCAGAAGATTAATATCATTATAAAAATGTCTTTGTCAATTTTAATTGTAACAGTTGTGAAATTTATTTTCATGTCAACATCTTTCTTCTAAAGGGCTATATTTTTATTATATGATAAATAATTCATATATGTTGAAAAAAGAATAAAACATTATATAATGACCTTGCATTAATATAATTACCAACATTAGGCGCTGAAGGCCGCGTAATTGGTCTTCATATAAAAAGATTGAATATTTCGCAGCTCAATCATTTCCGCAATAATTTATTTTTTTGGAACGTTTCTGTAAAAATAATTGTTTTCAGATGTAAATATTGTTCTATTTCGATTGATTTGTCTTTAGAGACAGTTTCAAAGTTAGGCAACTGTGCAATTTAAAATAGGCAGTTTCCAGTTCACGCAGAAAGAAAAGAAACTCTATTTACATATTTTAAATCAACATAGTTTGCTTTTTCATTATTATTTTCCAACTTTTTTTCAAAGTCATTTTAATTTAAAATTCTAACTGAAAAGCGGCATTGGATCACGCTGAAACATAGAAAATTAATATGTAAAAGTTTAATTAGATGTTTACTTTTCAAACATTCGATGTTTAAATGTTGTTAATTTCGGATATTGGAATGTAGACTTATATCAATGGAAGGTTCGGTAATGTAATAGAAGAATCTGAAATTGAACGACAGAAACAGAGAATTTCTCAAACAGGATAGTGTTCTTCATTTTGGCTGAATTTGGTGACAGAACATCAAAATATGTAATATGTTGTAGATATCACTAGAGTTATTCTAGAAATCGTGATGATATACCTTAAAGCAGCAATACGGATTTGTTCTGCTATTGCTGAATTCATTGTTGTTGCCATTTTAACATTCATTATTGTGTTTTAGTCGTTTCTATTACTCTAGTTTTCATGGTAAATGTTATTATTGTTCTTTTGGTTGTTTCGAATTTTGTAGTGTTCATTTTTGTCGTCATTGCTACTGTTAATATTGTTGTAGTTATGGCAATTGCTGTAGTTGTCATTGTTACTTGCATTATTGTAGCTTTTCATTTTAAGTGTTATTATCCTTGATATATTTATTGTAGTGGTCATTTTGGTTGTTATTGTAACTATTATTAATATTGTTTCGAAATTTGAAGTGACAATTGACAATTTAAAATAGTTTATTGACATCTAGTCAACAGTAGGGAGAAGGTTTACAGCCATTTTTATAATAGGGAGAAATATATACAACAGACGGAGCCCCCTCCGGAGGGACGTCTGGATTTCATCAGGAGCTTAAAGCCGCCTTGAGTTCGGACAGGCTGTTGCGGATTATGAAATCCATGTCCCCAGCATGCTCGATTATTCAAGTGGTCATTGTTGCTGTTGTCATCGTAACTGTTATCACTGTTGTCGTTGTGGTCATTGTTGTTGTCATTGTAACTGTTATTCTTGTTGTTGTGGTCATTTTTGTTGTCATCGGAACTCTTATTACTGTTCTTGTTGTGGTCATTGTTATTGTCATCGGAACTGTTATCACTGTTGTTGTTGTGGTCATTGTTGTTGTCATCGTAACTGTTATCACTGTTGTTGTTGTGGTCATTGTTGTTGTCATCGTAACTGTTATTCTTGTTGTTGTGGTCATTTTTGTTGTCATCGAAACTGTCATCACTGTTGTTGTTGTGGTCATTGTTGTTGTCATCGTAACTTTTATTCTTATTATTTTGCTCATTTTTGTTGTCAGCGAAACTGTCATCACTGTTGTTGCTGTGTTCATTGTTGTTGTCATCGTAACTGTTATTACTGTTCTTGTTGTGCTCATTGTGTTGTCATCGTAACTGTCATCACTGTTTTTCTTGTTGTGGTCATTGTTGTTGTCATCGCGACTGTTATTCTTGTTGGTGGTCATTTTTGTTGTCAGCGAAACTGTCATCACTATTGTTGTTGAGTTCATTGTTGTTGTCATCGTAACTTTTATTACTGTTCTTGTTGTGGTCATTGTTGTTGTCATCGTAACTGTCATCACTGTTGTTGTTGTGGTCATTGTTGTTGTCATCGTAACTGTTATTCTTGTTGTTGTGGTCATTTTTGTTGTCATCGAAACTGTCATCACTGTTGTTGTTGTGGTCATTGTTGTTGTCATCGTAACTTTTATTCTTGTTGTTTTGGTCATTTTTGTTGTCATAGAAACTGTTATCACTGTTGTTGTTGTCATCGTAACTTTTATTCTTGTTGTTTTGGTCATTTTTGTTGTCATAGAAACTGTTATCACTGTTGTTGTTGCGGTCATTGTTGTTGTCATCGTAACTGTCATTACTGCTGTTGTTGTGGTCATTGTTGTTGTCATCGTAACTGTTATCTCTGTTGTTGTGGTCATTGTTGTTGTCATCGCGACTGTTATCCTTGTTGGTGGTCATTTTTGTTGTCAGCGAAACTGTCATCACTGTTGTTGCTGTGTTCATTGTTGTTGTCATCGTAACTGTTATTACTGTTCTTGTTGTGCTCATTGTGTTGTCATCGTAAATGTTATCACTGTTGTTCTTGTTGTGGTCATTGTTGTTGTCATCGTAACTGTCATCACTGTTTTTCTTGTTGTGGTCATTGTTGTTGTCATCGCGACTGTTATTCTTGTTGGTGGTCATTTTTGTTGTCAGCGAAACTGTCATCACTGTTGTTGTTGAGTTCATTGTTGTTGTCATCGTAACTTTTATTACTGTTCTTGTTATGGTCATTGTTGTGTCATCGTAACTGTTATCACTGTTCTTGTTGTGATTATTGTTGTTGTCATCGTAACTGTCATCACTGTTGTTGTTGTGGTCATTGTTGTTTTCATTGTAACTGTTATTCTTGTTGTTGTGGTCATTTTTGTTGTCATCGAAACTGTCATCAGTGTTGTTGTTGTGGTCATTGTTGTTGTCATCGTAACTTTTATTCTTGTTGTTTTGGTCATTTTTGTTGTCATAGAAACTGTTATCACTGTTGTTGTTGCGGTCATTGTTGTTGTCATCGTAACTGTCATTACTGCTGTTGTTGTGGTCATTGTTGTTGTCATCGTAACTGTTATCTCTGTTGTTGTGGTCATTGTTGTTGTCATCGCGACTGTTATCCTTGTTGGTGGTCATTTTTGTTGTCAGCGAAACTGTCATCGCTGTTGTTGTTGTGTTCATTGTTGTTGTCATTGTAACTGTTATTACTGTTCTTGTTGTACTCATTGTTGTTGTCATCGTAACTGTCATCACTGTTGTTCTTGTTGTGGTCATTGTTGTTGTCATCGTAACTGTCATCACTGTTGTTGTTGTGGTCATTGTTGTTGTCATTGTAACTGCTATTACTGTTCTTGTTGTGATCATTGTTGTTGTCATAGTAACTATCATCACTGTTGTTGTTGTGGTCATTGTTGTTGTCATCGAAACTGTCATCACTGTAATTGTTGTTGTAATCGTAACTGTTATCACTGTTGTTATTGTTGTGGTCATTGTTGTTGTCATCGTAACTGTCATCACTGTTGTTGTTGTCATCGTAACTCTTATCACTCTTGTTGTTGTGGTCATTGTTGTTGTCATCGTAACTATTGTTGTTGTGGTCATTGTTGTTGTCATCGTAACTCTTGTTGTTGTGGACATTGTTGTTGTGATCGTAACTGTCATCACTGTTGTTGTTGTCATCGTAACTCCTATCACTCTTGTTGTTGTGGTCATTGTTGTTGTCATCGTAACTCTTGTTGTTGTGGTCATTGTTGTTGTCATCGTAACTGTCATCACTGTTGTTGTTGTCATCGTAACTCTTGTTGTTGTGGTCATTGTTGTTGTCATCGAAACTGTCATCACTGTTGTTGTTGTGGTCATTGTTGTTGTCATTGTAACTTTTATTCTTGTTGTCGTGGTCATTTTGTTGTCATCGAAACTGTTATCACTGTTGGTGATGCGATCATTGTTGTTGTCATCGTAACTGTTATCTCTGTTGTTGTTGTTGTTGTGGTCATTATTGTTGTCATCGCGACTATTATTCTTGTTGGTGCTCATTTTTGTTGTCAGCGAAACTGTCATCACTGTTGTTGTTGTGTTCATTGTTGTTGTCTTCGTAACTGTTATTACTGTTCTTGTTTTATTCATTTATGTTGTCATCGTAAATATCATCACTGTTTTTCTTGTGGTAATTGTTGTTGTAATCGTAACTGTCATCACTGTTGTTGTTGTCATCGTAACTGTCATCACTGTTGTTGTTGTGGTCATTGTTGTTGTAATCGTAACTGTTATCACTCTTGTTCTTGTTGTGGTCATTGTTGATGTCATCGTAACTGTCATCACTGTTGTTGTTGTGGTCATTGTTGTTGTAATCGTAACTGTTATCACTGTTGTTCTTGTTGTGGTCATTGTTGCTGTCATCGTAACTGTCATCACTCTTGTTGTTGTCATCGTAACTCTTATCACTCTTGTTGTTGTGGTCATTGTTGTTGTCATCGTAACTCTTGTTGTTGTGGTCATTGTTGTTGTCATCGTAACTCTTGTTGTTGTGGTCATTGTTGTTGTCATCGTAACTCTTATTACTGTTCTTGTTGTGTTCATTGTTGTTGTCATCGAAACTGTCATCACTGTTGTTGTTGTGGTCATTGTTGTTGTCATCGTAACTGTTATTCTTGTTGTTGTGGTCATTTTTGTTGTCATCGAAACTTTTATCACTGTTGTTGTTGCGATCATTGTTGTTGTCATCGTAACTGTTATCACTGTTGTTGTTGTTGCGGGCATTGTTGTTGTCATCGTAACTGTCATCACTGCTGTTGTTGTCATCCTAACTGCTATTACTGTTGTTCTAGTGGTCATTGTTGTTGTCCTCGTAACTGTTATCACTGGTGTTGTTGTGGTCATTGTTGTTGCAATCGTAACTGTTATCACTGGTGTTGTTGTGGTCATTTTTGTTGCAATCGTAACTGTTATTACTGTTGTTGTAGTGGTCATCGTTGTTGTCCTCGTAACTGTTATCACTGGTGTTGTTGTGGTCATTGTTGTTGCAATCGTAACTGTTATCACTGGTGTTGTTGTGGTCATTGTTGTTGCAATCGTAACTGTCATCACTGTTGTTGTTGTGGTCATTGTTGTTGTCATCGTAACTGTTATCACTGTTGTTGTTGTGGTCATTGTTGTTGTCATCGTAACTGTTATTACTGCTGTTGTTGTGGTCATTGTTGTTGTCATCGTAACTGTTATCACTGGTGTTGTTGTGGTCATTGTTGTTGCAATCGTAACTGTTATTACTGTTGTTGTAGTGGTCATTGTTGTTGTCCTCGTAACTGTTATCACTGGTGTTGTTGTTTTCATCGTTTTTGCCAAAGAGGTGCTTATCTGGGAACGTGGCCAGGTCAAATCTATGGCCAATATATCAAATTCGACGAAAGGAAATTGGTCTCGAAAGTTCGTCCTGGACTGAAAAGAATCGCAGCCAAAAACCATCTTCGTCAGGTGAATGTTCTGAATTTTCCAAAGTTGGTGTTATGACCGACTTGTGTCTGTTAGTTTGAAGAACCCCTATATAGATATTACATAGTCTTCGCATTTATTCAAACAGGAGAGGATACATTATATTTACGATAAATGTTCTTATAAATTCAAAAGGTTATATCACAAAGTATATAACACGGCAACAACCTTTATTTGATTTTAGAAGCCTTTATATAGAGTAATAGATTCTAAATTCCCTGTCGTGTAGAAATGTGTCTTACTTGAGGTCCCGCGACCTCGGCATTATACGGGATGGCGCGCGCCACAAATATTTTAATTCATACAATACTCCCTGATGCCGAGGTCATAATTGAAAGTATTATGTTTTGATTTACTCTAATCGAACAAATATCTACCCATCCCAGCTAGGGAGGATATGGAAGAAGCCTTCATTTCGATCAATTAATGTTTCTTTTAATTATTTCAAGTCCATCTGGTAAATTCTATGATGATCATTGTGGGTAGGCTATCTTTAGTGTAAGTGAACCACAATGTGTACATATCTAGAACAATTGGGCTTTCTAATTAAGTATTACGGATACGCTTTTGGTCAGCTGCAATCATTGGTGGTGTTGTGCCAGAGAACGCCTCGAAGCAAAGGTTTATTACTTTTAAACCTGTTTGAAACCCGGGGAGCTCACTAGATAGCGACTCTATTATTGAGAGTAGGAGAAACATACCAGATGAGGTAAGAAATCAGACAGATGACTGTCGCCAGAATCAGCCACAGAGTGTCGCCCATGTCCTCTGCAACATTATGAAGATCAACAAAGGTTTTGATGGTAGGGATTTTACACACACAACATGATATATTCTTCTAATACAAGTCATCCTCAGAAATAAAACCTCCATTTAGGTCTGTATGAATTTCTCCTTCTTAGGCGTTCAGAATTTTGACATAACTGAAGGAAACTTGAACGCGATAGATGTGAAAGAAGTCGCTGTTCTACTCCGATTATACCAATTGTACCGAGAGGCGCCGCTACATTACCGAAACCACGGCCTTTGTAGAAAACACATTGATGATACATTCTGCATTTAATATCAATAGGTTCTCCCGGTTATTAATCATCTATAGACATTATTTGAATTCCAAGCCTTCCCTATAAGTCTCCGACATTTGAAACGTATTGCGCGCACGCACCCTTCACCTCCCTATCTCCAATGTCACAATAGCCCAGAAGTTACGTAAGCTTATCATAGCAACCTTGGAACACTATTTAGGTACTCTCAGTTACTATAAATAGTTCTCCCAATCCCCTTATACTTCCCTTATACTCCATTAGTCGTACGCAAAGCAACGCCACCTATGTTAGGGAAACCAGTAGAACAAAAGCCACAAGATGATCTGAGAAGTATAAATCATAAAGACAGTAGATCGCTAATATTTCGACATCTCCACAGCACCGGTCAGACTTTCAACCTCTAGCAAGCAATGTCCCATCATGACCGCATCATGGGCAAACAACAACGTCTGGTTTTGGAAGCATTTAAGCTATATCGATAAAAATAAATTGTCCCTTCCACTCAATATGACAATATCCTAATTGACCATGCCTAATTTAATAAGTGCCGCTATGTTATAATACAATAAACTTCTTACTTGATTGATGTGTTGAAAAGTTATCATCACATGTTTGTTAATTTCGAAATAAAATATAGAATTTGAATATAGAGAAATATTTTCTTTAATGTATATATACCTTTTCAAATAAGTATAACAATACAAAATGCACAAATTGGGCAAATTAAATATAATACTTAGCTATATTCTGTAGATATATAACTGTCACAAATGTATATAATCTATTTTCCAATTTAATATTGATGTCGTCTTTTATTCTTTAGTCAGTTGTGTTCGAAAGTTCCCAGATTTGTTCGCAAATAAATGATCATTTCACCTCACGATCTACTTATTTTACTATAGAAATGAATAGGTTGTGATTCTGAATAATTTTGGGTGAAAATATTGAGAAAAATATGGACATAATCTTCAGAGACAGTATCAATATATACGAATACATGCATCGAGCGCGCATTGTGTTGTGTTTTGTGCTTTTCCATGAATAATTTACTGATTAGCAAACATCTCTGTGACTCAATGTACAACTCTGCTGGGACCACTGCTGTAAATGAGTTATCAAACCATTTAGAGAAGTCTTCTGCACATTCTAACCTTTTGGGCAAGCCTATAATATATTAGGGATTAGTCCAACAGGAATCTCAGAACAACGACAAGACTTTTGATCTTTTAGCTACCAAGAATCTAACTTGAGACCACTTCAACAATCACTCTAACTAACCATGGCTACGTACAAGCATACTACGCGAACATTTTGAAAGGGAACGTGATTTTCCCCGCTGCCAGAATGAAAACCAAACAGTGTCCTCTTTATCTACCCAACACTCTCCAATACTAAAGGTTTCAGACGGCAACTCTCCTCACAATCTCAACTTGGCGTCATTTAAAAATCATTCTAGAGATACAATTTAGTTGGCACGACCTAATATCTTGGACTTCCATTTTGAATAAATCTCTGATGTACAACCAGGGTAGTTGGCGGCATTTTTTGTTCCGGTGTCCGGTTTATTATATATTTATAAAAATAGAAAACATAGTGTTCATTAAAAATTTACTTTATATTATATTATATAACATATAGTGTATTTTATCTAGCTTTTGTCTTGAGAGTGAAGATTGTCACATTTGTGAACATCTTAGTAGGTTGCCCTCACATTTATTCGAACATTATGGAGAAAAATATAAAGTGGAATAGTAAAGACTAATTCATAATGTGTCAAAACAACTTATAAATAGCAATAATGTAATGTGAGTATAAATATAGTATATATACTCACACACAAGGAGGTTATCATTAAATACAAATAATTATGATGATTATGAAGGGTAAATTACTTATCAATGTATGGTCGTTGTTGCCCTAATTATCAATTTATTGTCCAAACAACTAGTATGTTCCACATATGTACTGGAATAGCAGTGTGAATATTGCTATAAAATCATTTCAGATAGGAAGCATTTTTTTTCAGGATATATTTGAGAAATATATAAAGTATATCCTGACTGCTCACATAAGTACATATGTTAGATGGAAGTGAGATGTCAGATAGTTTGCTGACAAAACTCTGAACCGCACCTGAAATTAAGAGAATATTCAGGTGTTTGCAGTTTTTTTTTTTTATCTATTTACATATGTTAGATGGAAGAGAGATGTCAGATAGTTTGATGACAAAACTCTGAACCGCACCTGAAATTAAGAGAATATTCAGGTGTTTGCAGTTTTTTCTCTATTTCGTTAAAAAAAAGACACTTTTCATCCATTCGAAAGAAAATGTTTTTTATACGACCGATAGTTACCCATTAATAATCAAAAATATAAAAAAAATCAATTTGTTTCTTCATTTTGATGTGTTGCAAGACCTCGAGCAAAACCTGCTCTTCAACGGGAAAATCCAAAGAATTGATGACGAAATATTGACTGCATTTCTTTCTCTTCAAATATAAATTCTATGTCAACAATACATGGCGTGTTTAAAATGGATAGGATTGTGAGTATAATTCGATAAGTTCAACAACGAAACGACATTGAGAGACATGAATAAAATTATCGATAAGGAAACAATGGAGGTTTGAATCAATTTAACAATGAGTTACAGTGAAATAACAATGTGCATATTTGAACGAAAAGGAATCAAAATAAGATAGCTTTGTAAGAAATTAGAGGAAATTTTAACATGTTAAAACAATGGACCGCCGCTCGACCTATTGTGAAATATTTGAATACCTGAATCTGAGACCTTGAATAAATGTATATATAGACAATAGGGAGACAATAGATACTGGAAATATTAATTGTGAACATATGAAAAATAGATATTTACAGTAGTGGAGCTAGTAATTATTCCTTTCTCGGCGTGCTCTGTATGATATATTGAACAGAGCGACCTTCCACTGCTCTCTTTATATAACTGTCTCCTGGCACTTTGACTGATGAATCGTTGAGGTACAGGCTAGCTGACAACGGCCACCAGCCCTAAACTTTCTTTAGTGGAAGGTCGCTCTGTTCAATATACCATACAGAGCACGCCAAAAAAGGAATAATTACTAGCTCCACTACTGTAAATCTCTCTTTTTCATATTTAAATATAAATATATATATAATACAATATAATGCGGCTTATGATTGTAGAACGACATTTGAAAATTGTCCCGCATGTGTTTCTTTTAAACGAAAAATCAAAAAAAATTTTAAAGGAGAAATAACCCTGGACCCATTCCTGGACACTTTTATTTTTCCGTTCATCATTACTCTTCACAATTTATTCTTTCATACTTCATCCCTAAGGTTAGAAATAATCGTTATTTCTCCTTAAAATAAATTTCGATTTTTCATTTAAAAGAAACAAATGTGGGATAATTTTCAAATGTCGTTTTATATATAATGGCCTTAAATACCCATTTCTTGATTTCTCAGGAAGCTTCTGGGACCAGCCTCTGGGCGCTAACGAGGCCAACAGCCCGACATGCGTTCGTGGTTGGCTTTTCTTGATTTATCAAGAAAATGGGTTGGTCAAATATCAGGGAACAAGTTAAATCAATGTTTAATTGATATCTGCTCCACTAGAGGGCGCTCTGTCATTAAAAAAGGTTCATGTGAACTTGGTCAGGATATGCTTTTTTTTTTTAATACCAAACACCTGACATTTTATTTATTTATTTATTACAAAACACACGCTATATCCTAGATGGAGTATTTTATTTTTTGAATAATTTTTTTTCACATAATTATATAGAGAGTTTATTCTAAAATAATAATCTATCAAACTGTGTCTATGAAACATATAGAAGAATCTGTAAATAAGGAATAATTTCATGGAATAAAGAATCATGTATTACATTCTTCCATGGACAATTCTACCATAGAGATACACAAGGAAGTGTTACATAACAATCCTGAATGCTGGCGCACAACACCACATTAGACAGCAGGCCAATTAATATTGGTGTGTGAATATATATTATTTCATTCATTGCATCAGATTCCCTCATTGCTAAAACTGAAGCAAACTTTCCATACAATTCATATGACATATTGTGGAGTTTCCTCGTGTTTACGTCAATTTTATTATGTATAATTACAAGTATTAAAAGAAAGATTTCCAATTATCTGTTGAAAACAAAATTTTGTTTTGCAGCACGCGATGTCCATTTTGACATTTATTATTATTGTTGTTTAAATGAAGACACATTTTATTTATGAACAGTTCTCTTTCTATCAGATTTCTGATAATGCCCGTGTAAATTCTGACACCAAGATTGAAAGTAAATATTCCATAAATAGAGAATTTTAGAAATCTTGTATAAATCCGGCATTTCAAAATCTAAAAGGAAAACATAGTATTTAACATAGCTTTCCTGAAATTTTTGAAAAGTTTTTATTCATTTACATCATTTTAATGTTCTCCAAACTTCTCACACATTCACACTAAATCCTCCATAAATGAATATTTTATAAGCCTTTATTATAATTTTCCGTAAATATTACGCAAAACGTAGCATTATAATTTTTCATGAACGTTCCATAAACTCCTCAAAATAATTTTCGAAATGTGAAAAAAAAAAAAGAAATAATAGAAAAGGTCTCAGAGGATTTTATTTAAAAATTAAAAGGAATATACTGACCGCTCACACATCAAGTAGAATAAAATTCAACTGAACATTGATTTAAGTTTAGTATATAATATTTGTCCAACCCACTTTCTTGATAAATCAAGAAAATCCAACCACGTACGCGTTTCGGGCTGTTCGCCTCAGTCAGCGTGGTGCAGGCTGTAACTCATCGATCAAAATTTGGTCCAAGAGGCTTCCTGAGAAATCAAGAAATGTTTGGCCTATTTAAGCTAAATTTGACCATAACTATCCATTTATTAATTTTGTCTGTTACTGCGCGGGAGATGCCGGGATGAAAGAGTTCTATATAATTCAGGTCCTAGATCCGGTCCCTTCAAGGTGTTCGATCCATCCATAGTCCGGCGGTGATCCGCAGGTTTTCCCAACCCATCGTGTCACACAACTTGATAGAAGGAGGTCAGAGCAAGGTCGTTTCTTCAAGGACAAAATAAGATAGTGCGAGGTCAGGGTGCACATTACTGAAATGCCGCAAACCTTATCGCTCTGAAAATATTTTGAGCGCTGCATTTTTAAAACTAAGTTTATAAACATTTCTTATTCAGAATTGATGGAAAAGGCCTGGCTTATCAGTGGTGAACCCTACAGGTGGCTTTTCCAGTTAAGCCTATCATAAATTTGAATCTTCATATTTTATAGCTAGCGATGTAGAAAACCCCATGTGTTAGGGCAATCATAGAAACTACAAATATAGGCTTAAATTAACACAAAACAATAACGCGCCATCTATACATATAAAATAAAAGGATTTAAAAGCGCGAATGTTTCTTTTATACCCTAACGAACTTCTACTGTCCTTACTGCGATGAAAAAATATATTGGGAGGGCTTGGCTCATCAGTGGTGAACCCTCCCAGCGGTTTCGCCAATTTAATCTACCAGACCGCTTCTCAGAGCTCTAATACTGTATTGGATCATTCTGCTTTTATATGCTACACTGAAGGATGGAATCTTAGAAATGGTTTTCAAGTAAACTATGGACATAAGCTTATAGGACAGTAGAATTACATTCAAATATTTGCTTCGAGCAATGCTCTTCAGTAAACTATAAAGACAAGGCCAGTTAGGAATAAATTAACACAAAGCAATAACGCGCCATCTATACATATAAAATAGAAGGATTTAAAAGCGCGAATGTTTCTTTTATACATAAAACGAACTTTTACTGTCCTTACTGCGATGAAAAAAATATATTGGGAGGGCTTGGCTCATCATTTTTTCATCGCAGTAAGGACAGTAGAAGTTCGTTTTATGTATAAAAGAAACATTCGCGCTTTTAAATCCTTTTATTTTATAAATTTAGGCTTCTTGAGAACTGTAAAGATATATTCATAATTGAATGCCACAAAATATTTCATTTTAACTAATAAATCATTTTTTAAATTCTGTTTGGAAACAATTAAGACATAATATTGGGTCATAAAGAAATTTCTGCGGTTTTTCGAATTCAATTCGTGTTTCAACTAACTTGGAGAGTGAAGACAAACAAAGGCCGGGTGTTTTTATACAATGGTAATTTTCTCTCTCTTAACATAACAAGCAGTATGTTCGCTTCCGTGTGCTAGATCTATTATGGAGCATCAGAATCGTCCTATTATTGCAATATGAGGCTGTTTAATTTTGAAAGACCAAATACATATAATACAGTTTGTGGACACGGTGCTGTTTCTGATGACGCGGTTCGGAGGTACTTTGTGATTTCAGACAGAAAGACGAAGCGCTATTTTGGCGTCCCTTCACTGTCAAGGAGGCTCTACCGAGACATAAATACAAAAAGGGCTAATTTGTCTCTAAAAATAGAAGCCCGTCAAAATTGATTCCAAAACTGGGAGCCATCTATTGACCGTCTCCGCAAACTAGCGGCTCGGGTCGGTAACAAAGCCATAACATCAGCTGGAGCACCCACCATGGTTTCGGGCTAATGGCTCTCGTCAGTCCAGAGCAGGCTTTTAATTTCATAAGATCCACAAGGGATCAAATGAATACTTCACAAATTGTTGTTGTGGCTTTGTCACCGACCCGAGCCCGCTAATTTGCAAAGACGGTTAATAGATGGCGCCTTTTCTGACGGAAGAGATTACCTTTATTTTTATAGATCATTATCCCCTCCTGAAAGAATTTCCATCTAGAAAAGACTAAAGTCTTATTCCAATAATATCCATTTATTACAGGTGAGAGCGTACACACTACCAAAAGATGGCACCCCAGTTACCCCGGTTTGAGAGGATCGACAGAAGGATGCCAGAACGGTATATCATCATTTGAAAACGCTCGGCTGAGAAAGCCGATACAATATTTGGATACGGCATTTTCTAAGAGAGCGTAACCTTTCCGCTCGTGTTTGGGCTTGTGATTCCTAGTTTGAACGTGACGAAGTTCCATTTTGAACCTAATAAAAACTGGAGATGTAAAATGGATCCTTTACAACCAGGCTGTGTGTCTTTCTTGTCTATTTGTAAATTTCTTGGCTACTTCTTGCCTAGCTATTGTTTATTTCTGGCATACTTCTTGTCTACTTGTATAATTCTCTTGTCTAGCTTCATCTATTCTGGCATTTTCGTCTCATATTTTGGGATATATTTTCATGCCGCATTTTGTGACAGTTTAAAAAGGTATTGATAAAATTAAGATAGATTCCCTACAATTCAAAGGTAAAAAAGGAGGAAATGCAAGAATATACACTCTGATATCCAAATAAAACTCAAATATTTTAATGATAGATAATTATGAAGATTGATCAATTTACGCGCCATCTGTAATAAGAAATTTAAACCATTGTTGACGCGTGAGATTCTTTTCGAAATAAAACTATTTTCAGCTGCCCTTACTGCAATGATAAAAATAATGGGAGGACCTGGCTCATCAACGGTGAACCTTTTCTAAGAGTTTAGCATCATTATCGATATAAAAGGAAAACAGCCAAATGCAATATTATAGAGGTATAGTAGATTGAACTGGCGTAACCGCTGGGAGGGTTCACCGTTGAATTTTTATATTTATTTAATATATAAGAAAATATATATTCTTTAATGTTAAATCAGTAACTTCAGGGGTATACAAGTGTTAAGGCATGTATTGTATTGTAAATGCATGTAGTGTATTGAGGCATGCAGCAGGCTTCTGCCCAAACCACAACCTATCTCCTCCGCAGTGGAGCGCTGGTTGCTAGTAAAATTGGCAAATTTGTAAATAACTCCAAAGATATTCGAGATAGAGACCTGAAAATATGATTATAGGTGTTTCCAGATTCAACTTTATATACTCTTAAAATTTCGGCCAGATTAGTTACGTATTGAGGATGTGCATGGCCGACAAAAATATATACATACATACATATATATAAACATACATATATATACGTTGACTTATATATAGAGATAATGATTCACCACACACACACAATGTGATGCTAAATCCTTGACTTTTTGTTGTCGAGTGAAGTAGTTTACAGTAATGAAAATGTGCACATTATCTACATAACTAATTCCTATCGAAATAGAGAGTAGAATACAATATCAGAGTTACAGTAGACCTGCCATGGACATTCCCCCGGTCTCTCCCCAAGTGCTCCTTCCTCAGATATTTCTTTCTTTTAAATATTTAACAGAAACTCAGGGAGATATATAAGTTTGGAATCCTGTTAACTAAGTCTCATTTCTTCAATCCTCGAAGGTTCACTGATCAATATCGTTTTTTTATACCTACATGCAGTAATACAGAGTGTTCCGAAATTCAGGCAAGAAGCAATTTTTATTTTTAAAAAATGATTCATAATTAAAAATTGTTTTCTGATTAATGACGTATACATACATATAACCGTTATGCACAAGACAGTGGCGTATGCAATTACAGTCAAAGAAGCTATTCAATTAACACGAGTCATTTCCAGGAAATGGAACTTCCTGTTTTGGTGATAGGAATTGGCTTCCAGATCATTTGAGAGAGATTTAACATTGATTATAAGTGACAGATATCTTCCTCGGTTGTAATTGACTTTTCAATACCTGAAGTGACTGTTGTGTAAAGAGTTCAGAATTCTCGCATCAACTAACTGTTTGACTCGTCGATTGAAATTCGTAATTTTCTCGGCAATTCTTTTAGTAGGGCAAAACAATTTGGAAAATTATTCTGCATTTAAGATATTTGTAAGACTCATTCTTATTACTTCTTTAGAAGAAAGGAGACAAAAATGGAAAAAGATTAGGTAAATCTAAGAGACATCGGAGAAATACATGTTTTTTTTTTGTTGTTGTTGATGTTTTTTTTATAAGGACGGACCTTTGGGCGCAAATATTTTAAAGAAAAGGTGCTAGAAACTAAAAAAATATATACAAACCTCTTTTTCATCTCAATTCATCTGAAAGTATTTATTTGAATATAATATATTGCTTTTATATAAATAATTGAATGAGATCGAAGATAAAATGTTTTATTTTTAATTGAAAAGGCATTATACTAAATATATATTTATTCTCGCTCTGTGAGTTCTGGAGTAAAAGTTTGCCTTCTCTCCATCATTTATGAGATGTTTATACACGGGCAAACATCTCCACACTACTTAATATCGAATATTGTGTCTTAGTTCAAGATCCTATTTGTTCAATAATTAAGTGAGATCTGAATTCTTTTGGAAACTGGAATTAATTTTAATTATGAGGTTTTCTCTTAACATGCCTTTCTATATTCGATATAAATCTTGCACTGTTATTCTTTATAAGAAATTTTGACGACATTTATCACGCTGATTGATATAAAAAGATCCAATTACCTAAAACAATTCTTCCTTCACTTCTTCCTCGTTGATCAAATACTTTTTCCCTTCACAGCATAAAATTATCTTTATTGGTGATTTTTAAAAAAGATAGTAATTATTGGGTGCGCAAAAATGACTCCGCCTTTTTAATTGGAGATTAGAAATTCTAGAAATCCCCTCCTTTCAAATGAAACTTTTTCTGTGGTATAAAGATCATCCAGCATTCTATAAAAATGTGGTCAGGAATGGACTCATTTCCATACTTCATTTCCATTTTTGTGGTCGATTTTTGGATATATTCCCAGACCACATAGAATATTTAAAATTTGTATAATCGTTTAAGACAGCTTACAAAGCAAAAGTAATATATATCAAACCTTTAGCTGACTGTGATGGCCAGGAATAATACATAGAATTTTTATATTCCCTTTAAAATGAAAAAATAGGCGCAGCCGTCTCTGTAGCGTAATGAATGGCTGATATCACGAATATTCACAACCTTTCAAAAATAAACCCTGGTTCTTTAGGTGACTAAAGTTAGCCAGATTTCCCCGCGTGTAAACTACCTAATTGCCTCAGACTGCCTATTGACTATTTCTGTCTTATGCATTCCACCCCACTGTACACCCAATGTTCAACTCTGCTGTGTCAAAGGTCACAGCGGTATTCTGAGAAATAAACTAGCAGACTGGAGACCTAAGCCATCTGCACCTTCTAATTTATATACTCTTAAAATCTTTCCTTAAAGCGCGCTGCCCACAATAAAAGATACGTTAGGGATTACACAACCAGCAATCTCAGAAGATTTACAGCCACGCCAGGAATTTTGATCTCCATGCTTCCAAGAATCTAACAAGAGTGCACTTCAACCACCTAACTGGCCATGGCCACGCTCAAGTATACTCCGTGAAATTTTGAAAGATAATCGATTTCCCCCAACTGCTATATGAAGACCAAATAGTGGACCATCTCTTTTTCGTCTGCTCAGCTTTCTGACAACAAGGAAATCAAACGGCCACTCTCCTATGAATTATCAATATCAACCTGGCATCGATGAGAAATCTCACTAGAAATAAATCTGCTTGACACTATCTAATATATTGGACTTCCACTATTTTTGTAAATAAAACCAAAAAGACTCAAGTTTGACTGACAACACGAGTGATCAGAGACATCTTTTGAACTTAGACGTGAAAGGAACCTGATTAATGTGCATGTACACTGCGTGACATTGAAAATGGAACACCAAGAAATAGTGGCCAGAAAATTATGCAAATTTCAGGGTAGACGCGCCTAACCGAGTTATGCAAATGATGTAAAATGCGCAGCTCTCGTGCGCACATGGAGTAAGATATAAGGGAAGGAACTTGCAGAAAGAACAGTATTCGTGTCGTTATTTCTTCAAGGAAAATCATTGTAGAAAGTTTGTTCTTGTGTCAAAAGACACGTGTAATAACAGAAAATGCCAGGTCATCGTAAACGGAGGCACTTCAAGCAGACAGACGCTTTTACGAGGGGCATGGTGATCGGACTGAAAAGAGCAGGTTGGTCCATACGTCAAATCGCAGCTGATACACACCTTGGTGCGTCCACGGTGCACCGACTGTGGAGAAGATGGTTGGAACAAGGAAATGTGGCAATTTATAGGAATGTCGGTGCAACCAGAGTGACGTCAGCACGTGTGGATCGGCGTATCCTTCGACAAGCAGTGGCGGCCCCACAAGCCACTTGTACCGCCATCCTGCAACATGTGCAAGACACCCTAGATCATTCCATCTCGACCAGAACCATTTCCCGTCGATTGGTTGCTAATGGCTTGCACTCATGCCGTCCGCTAAGAAGACTGCCATTGACCCCACCGAATAGGCGCCAACGTTTGGAATGGTGCCGGGCTAGATCGACGTGGATGACGGAATGGCACAGGGTCGTGTTCTCAGATGAGTCGCGTTTCTGCTTGTCCAGTGATAGTCGCCGTGTACGCGTGTGGCGTCGACGTGGAGAAAGGTCCAATCCGGCAGCAATTGTGGAACGCCCCACCGTGCGACAACGTGGAATCATGGTTTGGGGCGCAATCGCGTATGATTCCAGGTCACCTTTACTTCGTATTCAGGGCACTATGACGGCCCAACGATACGTTGATGATCTGCTGCGACCGGTGACACTCCCCTACCTTCAGGGGGTACCCAATGCCCTTTATCAGCAGGATAACGCCCGACCGCACACTGCTCGCATTAGCCAACAAGCTCTGCAAGATGTACAGATGCTTTTCTGGCCACCGTACTCTCCTGATCTCTCACCAATCGAGCACGTCTGGGACATCATTGGACGCCGTTTGCATGCCTTGCCACAGCCGCGTTCAGAAGACGAACTGTGGCAAATGGTTGAGAGGGAATGGAGAGCCATCCCTCAGGACGCCATCCGTACTCTGATTGACTCTCTACCTAGACGTGTTGCTGCGTGCATCGCCGTCCGCGGTGGTCCTACTTGCTACTAAGCCGACGCCGTTCTCGCTCTGTATTATGACTATCATTTTGAAATAAAGATCACTTATTGTTCGTCCCTGTCTCTCTCTGTCTGCCGAGTTTCATCACTTTCTGGCCACTATTTCTTGGTGTTCCATTTTCAATGTCACGCAGTGTATATAATTATTCAAAACATTTTTTAATATCTCATAGTGTTTGAATATTTTATATATAGATCATAATACTGGGTTTAAAATTGATATGTGTATTTAAATATTTTAGTGAGATTTCGTATATATTCTAAATTTTAATTCTATAAGTTTTGTAAAAATCTCGATAACTAAAAATTGATAAATAATTTATTAATAAAAATACATATTTTGAGGCATCTTTATTTGAATGCACCAAAAATGAAAAAAAAAAAAAAGATTTATTTGAGGGAAAATAAAAGCGGCGTGGACGTCAACATGAATTTCGAACTTAATGTGATTATGTAACAACTCATTTGCGATTTTCATCTCTTCTCTCAATATATAATTTCCTTCCCGCCGCTTTTATTTTCTTTATATAAATATAATATATCAACTGTAGAATCTGATAATATGTATATACGTATATTAAAAATAAAGAAGGCATTTCCTGACCACGAGCACATGTGCTTTTTAGATGGCAGAGCGCCATCTAGTGGAGCAAAAATAAACTAAACGTTTATTAAGCTTGCTCCGAGATATTTGGCCAACCCAATTTCTTGATAAATCAAGAAAAGCCATCCACGAACGCGTTTCGCGCTGTTGGCGCTCGTCAGCGTGGAGAAGGCTGTAACCACTGCGACCAAAAAGATTTTTGGTCCCAATGGCTTCCCGAAAAATCAAGAAATGGGTATTTAAGGCCAAATTTGAGTAAAGACGCTTAACACATGAAAAAACAATAGAAAAAATAAAAGATAAGTGGGTCAGGTGTTGATATTAAAAATAAAGAAGGCATCTCCTGACCACGAGCAAATGTGCTTTTTAGATGGCAGAGCGCCATCTAGTGGAGCAAAAATAAACTAAACGTTTATTTAGCTTGCTCCGAGATTACAGCCTTCTCCACGCTGACGAGCGCCAACAGCGCGAAACGCGTTCGTGGATGGCTTTTCTTGATTTATCAAGAAATTGGGTTGGCCAAATATCTCGGAGCAAGCTAAATAAACGTTTAGTTTATTTTTGCTCCACTAGATGGCGCTCTGCCATCTAAAAAGCCCATGTGCTCGTGGTCAGGAGATGCCTTCTTTATTTTTAATATCAACACCTGACCCACTATCTTTTATTTTTTCTATTGTTTTTTCATATGTATATATATATATATATCGTATATATATATTTTTTCCTTTTAGTGCATTTAAATGAAAGTTGTTTTTTTTATGTATTTTTTAAATTCATTTTTTCTCTCCATCTCTTTTTTCTTATATTGGGCGCCAGTTTCCTTAGCGGGATATCGTGCTTTGTTGTTATAGTTGAATAAATTCGAAACTATTATAGACGCGTACGATTCTTTTTAAAAATAAACAATTTCTACTGTCATTACTGCAATGGAAAAATCAATTTGAATTCAATTTGCGCTATTGCATCATAATATAGTTGAATAAATAGATTTCAAGAGAGAAAACTACATAGAAAGATAATGCGTTTATCAAACTAACGGAATTTATTTTGAGAGCGAAGACATTTCAGTCTCTTATTTTTCTATATACGTTTCAGGTCAAAAACTTGGTCAAGATTTAAATAAAATAAACATCTGGTATTTCTATCACTCTCTTTCTTAAGGATAATGAAATTTAATCATTTAAAATTCGTTTGTATTTGAAAATATATTCAATGTGCACCTCCCAATTTTCACTGATACGAGAAAGAGATTACGATTTTAAAAAATTAAAATGGCATTTTTTAAAACTGCAATTTTTTATTCTTTTAGAAACAAGACCTTAATTTCTATAAGAACTTATTTTTCTTATAAAATTTAACAACAATTTTTTATAATCAATTAAATCATTGTAAAAAATTACATAAAAATTAGAATTGCACCATAAAAGAATGGAGAGAGCATGTAATATGGTCGACAAAGTTTACAGCATCAAAAGGTAAATTGACATCATCGAAAATTGAGGTTCACAAACTTGCCATAGCAGCAGATAAATTAGCCTGGAAAGATGGAGACACATGGGTATATTTGCAGGAGAGGGGGGTGCATAAATTTACCATATCATCTTGTAAACTAACATAGATGAGAAGGCGACAAAAACCTGTTCTTGTAAGTGACATAAATACGAGAGAGTGCACAAAGTTACCTATCAACAAGTAAATTGCCTAGAGTGAGGAGGTGCACAATTCTTTGATATTGTCAAGTAGAACATTAGACCTTCAGGACAGTTGAGTTTTGTTTTCCGACTTTTGTCATCGTCAGGAAAAGAGAATTAAAATAAACGTTATATAAATGCGTTAAAATATGTTTTAACGTGTGTTTCAGAATATTTATAATGCTTTTCCATAAATTTCATTTTTATTTTTTCCTGACGAAAAAAAAACTGATTTTTGTCGAAACGTCGGAAAATAAAAACTCTACTGGCCGAGAGAGAGAGAGGTTTCTCTTATTTCAAATCTTCAAGGTGAATTCAGGATCACACGGCAATTTCTTTAAGACAAGAACAAATTAAAACTTATAAAATACAAGAGAAGCGCAATGAGAGAAGCTAACAGAGTAGCAGAAAATATATAAACCCCTAATTTTGATATATTTATAACATGTATTAATAAGATTTTAAAAAAATACTTTGATACAATATATTAAGAGAGAAAAAATAGATGCACAAGTGACCAACAAGTGAGTTACTTGAGGAGTGTACAAACTCACCAGGTCATCAGTTGGACATAAATAAACAAGTAAGTTGGACGCTGGTGCCGTCACCTAGCGGCAGCCTTGATTGACCGCAGGAAAGTTCACGCCGATTTTTTTACTAACAAATCACAGTGAGACGGAAAACATGTTTTAAAAACAAAAGTTTTTTTTCACTCTCTTATATAATTGTCTTAATAATCCATAAACATGTCCTGTAGGTTACTTTCTAGTTAACTTACAAAAATGACCATTCCAAAAAGCCATTCCAAACACAAGTGCTGTTAAAAGAAGTACTTTTTTAAGTGCCTAGTTTCAGACCTATAATAAACATCACTTGAATACCATCGTCAATGTATGATGGTGGACTCCCTATAGCGTGACGTACAAGGTGCATTCGAAATTTGAGGAATGCTCTTAAAATACAAGGTATGGTCATTAAGTTCCCGGACTCGCTTATTTAAATAAAAAAGAAAATTGATCGAATTTAAATAAAATTGACCGTTTTTAATGAAATATTAAAAGATCGAGCTACCCGGAGAAAAAATAATTAGCCACATACTATTTTATTGTTCCAGAAATTTATATTTAAAACAAACGTAGCTTCGGCCGCTCGGCAAATTTTGCGATGGAATTTTTAATCGAACAACAGGTATGTTTGAAATTTTGTTTCAAATTGTTAAATCGGTTCCGGAAAGTTTGATGATGATTCAAAAGGTGTTCGGAGAAGAGGCTATTAAAAGAACGACGGCTTTTGAATGGTTTCCTAATTTTAAAGAAGATGTGACGTGAGTATTAATGAGCCAAGGTGCGGGAGACCATAGACTGTCCACACCGCTGAAAATCGATCCGAAAGACCAGAAAAGTGGCCCCGTCAAGATTGGTTCCTCCATCATGTCAACACACACAGCCCATTCAGTACTCGCTTTTTTTGGCCAAAAACAACACTATCCTCCTACCTTAATCCCCTTATTCTCCAGATTTAGCTCATAATTACCTTTTTTTATTGAAGCACTATTCGTTACAATTAAAATTTATGAACCGGTTTTACCCTGGATCTCCCCAAGTGAATGTTTGCCCTACAAATAATGCTTGAAATAAAACACTCCATGTTATATACAATACAAGCAAAATATTAATCTCAAGCATTCTAAATATATAGTAATATATATATAATTCAGAATTTGACAAAAAAATAGAAAAATATAATATTTATAATTTTTTTCTAAAATAATCGATATTAAACTTTCAAACCGTGTAGCATAGCAAGTTTTAGCAAACTTAAGATGTTGCCTTGAAAGTATTTTTATAAAATTGTGATAATTTACAACATACGGAGAATTAATTATTTCATGGTTACATATAAAAATATCAAATAGAAAATACTCAAAGTGTAAATGCAGATATAATTGTCAATAATAATAGCAAAAAGGAAACTAATTATTCAATTTACAAATTCTTTCGCAACATCTATTATACAATTTATTATACTTGTAGTTTACACTAAAACAAAAAGTATGATAATTTCTAATATATACACTGGCCCGCAAAATTAAAGGAACAACTTTTTTTTTTAATTTATCTCAAATTTTATTGAACATTTATCAATGAAATTTTATACAAAAATTTATTATTCCATTATTGATTAAAAGATCCGAAATCAAAGAAATCTGACACGTGTTTTATGCAAATTAGGCGGTCAAGCAATGATCTTCTTGCAGTCAGTGCATAAATATCTTGGATATTGTTGTTAATATGGGGTGTGATCGCCTTTAACTGATAGACAGGCTCTACATCGGCTACCCATACTAAGAATTAGGAAGTTTATCAGCTCCTGTGGAATCAACGCCCACTCTTGTGTTAAGGCTGTTTCTAGCTCATGAGTGTTTCTAGAAGTTGTTGGAGGGATGAGATCCGCCGTCCTATAGATTGTACCTTACATGCTCAATGGGATTTAGATCTGGAGATCGAGCTGGCCAATTCATCTCCGAGCAATTTCATGGTTTTCGATAAAAGTGTCGAACACATTAGCCATATTTGAACGGGCATTATCATCCATTAGGAGAAAGTTTTCTCCTATTTAAACTGATACAATACGCAGAAGGCTTCACATGAAGGGCCTCTATGCTCGACGACCCAAAATTTTTGTGTCATTGACACTACCTCAAAAGAGAGCAAGGAAACTTTGGTGCAGACAACATGTCGCCTGGAATCCAGATGAACTCATCACTGATGAGTCCAGATTCTCTCTGAACAGCGATTCTCGTCGTGTATTTGTCTGGAGAGAGGTAGGAACCAGAAATAATCCCCGGAATATGGTTGAAAGGGATCCCTACAGAAGCCAAGGTTTAAGGTCTGGGCTGGAATCTTCTTGGGCGGTCGCACAGCACTCCATATTTTTCGGCAAGGAACCCTGACTAGACAGAGATATCGGGGCGAGATCTTGGCAGCATATGTGATGCTTCAAGCATTGGAAATGGGAGAAAACTTTCTTCTAATGGATGATAATTCCCGTCTACATAGGGCTGGTGTGGTCGACACTTTTCGCCAAAACTATGTAATTGATCGGATTAATTGGCCAGCTCGATATCCAGAGCGTGTATGGGACAATCTAGGACGGCGGATCTCATCCCTCCAACCCCTTCCTTGAAACACTCATGAGCTATAAACAACCTTAACACAAGAGTGGGCGTTGATTCCACAGGAGCTGATAAACTCCCTAATTCTTAGTGTGGGTCGCCGATGTAGAGCCTGTCTATCAGTTAAAGGCGATCACACCATATATTAACAACAATATCCAAGATATTTATGCACTGACTGCAAGAAGATCATTGCTTGACCGGCTAATTTGCATGAAATATGTGTTAGATTTCTTTGGTTTCGGGTATTTCAATCAATAATGGAATAATAAATTTTTGTATAAATTTCATTGATAAATGTTCAATAAAATTTGAGATAAATGAAAAAAATGTTGTTCCTTTATATTTTCTGTCCAGTGTACATACACTCAACTCCATTAACAAAGACAACGGTAATAATTATTTAAATAATCAATTACCAATTATAGGAATACATATTTTTGACTATGGAGACTTTAATGCGAGATCTCTGTTATGGTACGATTTAAAGACAAGTTATAACGGCCATAGATTATTTCCCATTATCGATGTTACTAATCTAATTATGCACATTGATAAAACAGGAATTCCAGTGTAATTGATTTGACATTGACAAATAAAAAATATCTTACAACTATAATGAAATGGTGTTCACAACAAATATCCCAAACATCTAATTAAGATGCGATAATATTTAATGTATGTATAACGGAAAAAACCACAACCTATAATTCAACTTGGAAATTCAATAATAAAAAAAAAACAGATTATCTAAGATTTACACAGAATGTGAATGACGCTGACAAGAAAAATAATGAAAGCTTATCGGCTAAAATACATCCACGCCAAAAAAGGTTGATCAAATAATAAATTAACTCTCGGAGATGCTAATGGATTATGTCTATCCCACACTGAAGCTAAAAGATAATGTAACTCAAAATTGTGATGCAGTCAACTGGTGAAATACAGAGAAATGGTGAGAGATGGTAAAAAAAACTATTTTCACTATGTGATAAATCTTTATTGCCGAACTCGAAATCCTTCAAGATATTTAAGATAGGGCTATATATAAAATAACGCAAGAACGTTCGTTGGCGTTCAGCCAACCAAAATATTGGCAAATGAATGACTTTTTCATTTAGCAAAGGCGTTGATCATTCCGAAGCCGGGTAAATCAGATTACAAATATTGTGGCAGCTATCGACCTTTATGTCTGATTTCAAATCTTTTGAAAATTTTGAAAGAATAATGAACAAAAAATAATAAAATACTACGAGGATATCAAGCTATTCAGTAATCGTCAAAATGGTTTTACAAAATCTCAATAAACAATAACTACGTTAACTGGTATATTTCACACTGCTTTGGAACACAAAGCCAAGGAGTATACGGCTATAATTGTAATCAGGAGCTTTTGACAAAACCTGGTGGCCAATGATAATAAAAAGACTTAATGAGAACAATATGCCAACACTGATAATAAAATTTATGATCCTACTTCAATATAACCTAAAGGTAAGATTTAGGTACTCTTCGAATGAATTCACTAAAAAAACTAAGTAAAGGATGGCCGCAAGGAGGACTCTTATCTCCATCTTTCAGGAATCCAATAGCGAAATTATTGGTTATTCAGATGATCTAACGGTAATATACTGGAATACTGATGTAACAAATCTTAAGATTACAATTAGAAATTCATAGGGAAAATGAATGCGCGGTGTGAAAACAACAAACTTAAAATATCAAGACAGAAAACACACAAATATTTTTTATATTTATTCAATTGTAAAAACGATATAATTAACACTTGAACGATAATCTTATCAAACCAGTTGAAAACTTAATAACACTAATATTGTTTTCAAGGATCATCGAAACAAGAACAAATTAGATTTTATACCTCACATCGATAATATTATTTCTAAAACAACTAGAGCTAGTATATCTCCCCGGTTTTTAACGAAAAAGTCGTGTATATCGTTTTATAAATATTTCATTAAAATTCAAATTTTAAATAATGTTTCTCATTCTTTCTCTCTAATATATACTAGAAATAATTTATATATATTTTTGCAACTATGTATATAAAATAGTTTGAACATTTACACGTAAATATCCTTATAGGATATAGCGTGGGTTTTGTAATAAATAAAAAACTGAAGATCTCCTGGAAGACCTTGAGGCGATAGGTGCCGTGATTTACATTTTCCAAGACTGGCTCCAGGATTCCACCGCCGTGTCAAAGGCAAGACTTCCCTTCAAGATGATAATGTCCCTATTGATGATACGACGACAAAGCCGCTCTTCACGCCGAAAGAAAAAGGACGTTAAAGTATTAGGGATAAGGATCCAATACTCCGAGGGAATCCTTGGCAGAAGCACATCAGATCCATATAAGTAGCAAAAAGATTTGCTAGGTGTGAGTCACAGCTCCCATAGGGAATGAGAGCTATGTAGTGAAATATTTATTATTTTATGAACAGATTGTTAATTTTGATATTTATATATTTTCCTATTTTCGGCATACTTGCCTAATTGCGCCTCTCTAGTATTTTATAAATTTGTTCTCATCATAAATAAATTGCCGTATCATTCTGAAGTTTAACTTTCCCAATTTTCTACGTGAGACAATAATTACACTACAAACAAATATTATACATTTATATTTGTATATTTAAAGAAGTATTTTTAATGATATGTTTCAAACCCTTTTCTGGCAGATACAAAATTTACAAATATGCCTTGACAAGAAATATCGCTTGATGTGTCTGTCCAAATGGCTCAGCAGCTCAACCTTCTTGACAATATTACGACTTTCTTCCCGACGTATAGTCCTGAACAAAGCGTGGGCAAGATCTGTGCTGGTAAAATGACAGTTCCTAACACGAGAGAGATGGTAACAGAAGGATGTCAGCAGTGACTGCCGTGGAATGGATCACCTCACATTGCCACCGACCCCTCCTACTCTACAGACATTGTTAGCCTTGTGTTAATAAACGTGTCAGTAAGAGATTTCTATACTCTCTTGGATACAATACGCAAGAGCCTTTCTCCTGCCCATCGTTGTCTTCTCCAGATACCTTAACTCTTCAATCTGAAAATTGAAATAGAAACGTAAAAGATGCCCTTCCTCCACAGATTAGCGGAATTTCTTGTCGTCTTATAATAAAATACTTTTACTCTTGCATATTGAGAAATATTCCATTTCTGTATGGCTACATCTATCTGTATGGCTACATCTATCTGTATGGCTACATCTATCTGTATGGCATCTATCTGTATGGCATCTATCTGTATGGCTACATCTATCTGTATGGCTACATCTATCTGTATGGCTACATCTATCTGTATGGCTACATCTATCTGTATGGCTACATCTATCTGTATGGCTACATCTATCTGTATGGCTACATCTATCTGTATGGCATCTATCTGTATGGCATCTATCTGTATGGCATCTATCTGTATGGCTACATCTATCTGTATGGCTACATCTATCTGTATGGCTACATCTATCTGTATGGCTACATCTATCTCACACTACTTTGTTTAAATTTAGTTCCCAACGTTTCAGTGACTCGCTGTTAGTCTCCTCAGGGAAATGGTTATTTTGAATCCTATTTTCTACTTATATAATATACTAGCCGAATGACCCGGGCAACGCCCGGGTTTTACCCGATTAAATGTTTTTATTCAAATAATATTCGTTACAATTATAAATTGGCACCGTGGATGTCACTTTTGTGCAACGTCCCGCTCCAAACTTTGTGTATGAGAAGCGATATTTTTATAGTAAGATGATCTGGCTTTTGTTTTCTGCTCGAATGAATGTTTTTCTGTTAGAATTTTGTTCCTGCGTACAAAATAATGAACTGGTTTCACCCGTGATCTCTGCTTTTTTGAAATTTTCCCGATATAATTATGTATCTAATAATCAAACATGATACAGCAATATCGTCATCATCATTTTCTGACTAAAAATATATAGTTTTAATAATTGATTTATATATTTTTAAAATAGCCTATCGTCTTCCCCGTATTTTTTTACCTATGTATGGAAATTTTGGTTTGAATTAGTGAACTACTGCGAATTTGTATACCGGACATACAAACAGACAGACATACAAACATTCATTTATATATATATATATATAATATATATTATTGCATCAATTTTAATGCGCCCTACATTTATTCAAAATATTCTACGATATTTAATATTTATTCAAAACAGATTATTTAGATTATCGTCATTCCTTTTTATAGTTTCATTCCTTTTGTAATATTTTATTGTACATATATCTTGATAGCTTATTGGAGCGAGAGAGGACTGAGAGGAACACTGCGGATCACGACCTACGAGGAAGACGACGAATAAATAAACACAATAACTTTGAAAGGTAATTTATTTTTATTTACTTTTATGTATTTGCTTTGAATATGGAAACCCGCTCGGGAAACATGTATAACACCAAGAAGGAAGAAACCAAGGTCGACGACCCTGCAAAGCTGTAACTTGGTGTAACAATTGGTAGAGATGCTGGTTCCGAACCAGTTGCTTTGAACCACAATATAGAAATTCCGAAGTATGACGGGACAGAAGAGCCTTGCCCATGGATAGAATCCCTCGAAGAGATTGGTTTCCTCTACTATTGGGCAGACTACATAATTGCCCGTTATGCCGCCATGAACATGACGGGAAGCGCTAAAACCTGGTTGAATTTGCACAAAGCTATTTTCACGAGTTGGGAAAATATTAAAATCCGCCTTATTCAGGATTTTTCTTTGGACGCGAATAAAGAAGAATTAATAATGAAGCTTAATAGAATGCAACACTGGAATGAACCAGCAATCAGGTTCGCGGAAGACATTCTAGTGTTGTGCAACAAAGATGACCCCGCAATGGAAGAAGAAACGAAAATCGAACATGTCATTGGAGGACTGAAAAAAAAGAATACGCATTCGCGCTCTACCTAAACCCTCCTAAAACGACCGATGAACTTCTTGTCGTGTGCAAGAAAATGGATTATTTTGAAAAGAGGTATCAAGAACGTGCAGAAAAATAAAAAGCTATATATAATGGACCACGCTCTCCTCGTCCCCTTCAACAAGAGCAATGGAAGAACGCTCCGTTCCAGAAGACCATACCAGGACACCTACAAGCCCCAGACCCCCGCTCCGAGGTACTACCAGAAAAAGCCTCTGCCCCAGGTCTCTGCCGCCTAGACGACCTTACTCTCCCAATCCTGAGCCAAAACCGGTCTACCCAAGGAAAACATACAATAAGAGTCCAGACTCAAACAAGGATAGGACAGAAGACGGGAGACCAATATGTTTCGAGGTGTAACAAGCCAGGACACGTAGCGCGTTATTGCAGAGTCAGGTTTGTAAGAATTGTGGAAGAGGACCCCATAGTTGCACAAGACAAGGTCGAAGAAGAAATTATAATGGATAAAGGAACTGAGAAGTCGAGACCTCTGCTCTACGCTGACGTAAGTAATAGCACATACTCGAGTATTCCTACACGCAATAGATATGCCGCGTTGAAAGATTTAAACTAAGCATCGCGCCTGAGTCCGTCAATCAAAGCAAGTCGACCATAAATGGAATTAAAAAGTTAGACCCCAAATATAAAATGAACATTAACGTGGATAGAATCGGTATCTGCGAAGCTTTGATTGATACAGGCGCCGATCTTTCAGTGGTCGACCTTAGTACAGCTCTTAACACAGGTCTTGAAATAATAAACCCTGATAAAATGTGCTCCGGACCCGATGGCAAAGAATTAGATATCATAGGAAATATTGTTTTAAATATAAAATTTGATGACAAAGCAATTACACATCAATTTGTGATAATGAGAACGCATTTGCAAATATTTATACTTGGACGAGATTTTCTTAAGAAAATGAACGCAAAAATTGATTGTCAGCGTGAAATAATCCAATATGACTTGACAAGAAATCGTGACGTAATCAAATATCAACAGAAGAAAATAAAAAGTGCAAAAGATGCCATTATACCAGAACTTTCTATTAAATTGATTAAGGCATTTGTATAAGCAGAGGATGGCGAATACATCATCGAGGAGAACCATAAAATGTTTCAATCAAATGGACTTCGACTAGCAAGAAGCTTAATAAATGTTGCGAATAAGGAAACATATATCTGGATAACAAACCCTTACCCTCGACCATTAAAAATATTTAAAACCAAACATTGTGCTTTGGAAGCCAGCCAGCCAAAGTGAATCTCATGGAAGAAAGTAAACAAAAGGATACAGAAGAACCTCAATTTCAGAAAAAACGAAACTTTATCATCTATGGAAAAGGAGCAATTGAAACAAGTTTTGGAAAAGTACGCGGTTTTTTTCGTCGGGATTTGGAAGATCCAACTTAGCGAAACATCGGATTGATACAGAAGGTGCGAAACCGATCAAACACAAGCCGTATAGGGTGAGCGCTAAAGAGAGAGAAATCATAAAAGATCAAATTGATTAAATGCTCAGAGACGGCATAATTAGACCATCCTCGAGTCCATGGTCCTTCCCCGTAATATTGGTCAAGAAGCGAGATGGTAAGTACAGATTCTGTGTTCACTACAGAAAATTGAATGATGTAACAGTGAAGGATGTTTACCCAATTCCCTGAATTGATGAAGTATTGGATACACTTCAAGGATCCAAATACTTTTCAGCAATAGACCTTAAATCAGGATATTGGCAAGTAGAGGTTGAGGAGAAAGATAAGGAAAAGATAGCCTTCACTACAGCACATGGCCTATATGAGTTCAACGTAATGCCCTTCGGTCTATGCAATGCCCCTGCTACGTTTGAGAGGAACATGGAAAATATGCTTGGTAATCTTAGATGGCAAATTTTCCTCTGTTATCTGGATGACGTATTAATTTATAGCTCGGATTTTTCAACACATCTCAAAAGAATAGAAGCTGTTTTAAGATGTTTTCGCGAAGCTAATTTAAAATTGAACAACAAAAAATGCCAATTTGCTTTAGAAGAACTGGAGATTCTTGGCCACATAACCAGCCAACATGGTATAAAACCGGCGGAGCATAATATCAAAGCTATTAGAGATTTTCCACGACCCAAAAAGATAAAAGAAGTTCAATCATTTTTAGGAATGTGCTCATATTATAGAAAATTTATCAAAGGTTTTTCGGAATATGCTGACCCATTAACCAGTCTTATAAAAAAAATGTACCTTTTAACTGAACAGAAAATTAAGAAAAGGCATTTCAAACCTGTAAAGTAGCATTGATAAATCCCCCAATCTTAGAGCAGTTTGATCCGAATGCAACTATTTACATTCATACTGACGCGTCTAACATAGGCCTGGGTGCAACATTAGTAAAAAAGTTCGGCGATAAAGAAAAGGTGATCTCATATTTGAGTCGAACATTGAGCAAACCTGAATAAAATTATTCGACTGCTGAAAAAGAATATCTATTTATTTATTTATTTATTTCAATTTTTTTTTTAAACGCTATGTCCCCCTAGGGACACTTGCGCTAAATGTACATACAAATATAACAAAGAAAATATTCAACATGGAAAGATACACAGAAAGTAACTTAGAAGATTCATAAATATTATTTACATATAGAGATATTCTTTGAATTTTATTTACAGTTACATCATTAAATATAAAATATATACATATATACACACATATACATGCATACACCTATATATTGTTTACAACCATATAATATGTCCAATATTTCCTTGAGATCGTTACATCAAAGACCATTTTTCTTAATGAAATCCAAAATATATTTACAAAGGAAATTAAATTGTATATATGTTTCTTTACTTGAAATTAAATCACTAGGGCCTAAAGCTATTAAACCGTTGTTGACTCTGTAATCTTGAAAGACAGGGCACTCTAGCAAGAGATGCATTGTAGTTTGTTCCCTCAATCCACAGAAACATGTCGAATCTTGCACAGTCTGAATTTTCTTAAGAAAAAACCTGAAATTTCCATGATCTGTGATAAATTGTGAATTATAATAGTTTGGTCGAAAATATTTCGGAATATCATAAGGAAAGAAACTTTGAAATGTTTGATTAGTATTCTTTTTCAGTAAATTAATCCTTGATATAATGAAATCTTTGAGTATACCTGGAATATACAAATCATAAAACTGTTTATCTTCTGTTGATAAATTATTCAACTCATATCTATATATATAAAAATGAATGTTTGTTGGTCCGTCCGTAAGTGATAATCTTCTACATCGCTCAACCGATCGTGATGAAACTTTGGGAAGTTGTTTAGTATACTACCGGGATGGTTTCTGGCTAATTACTCTTTAGAAATAACCTTTCGTTGCATTTTTATTTACAATAAAACGTAAATTCACTCGCAATCAGCGCCCCCTCGCGGCAGGCGTATGGCCTGAAATAGCCTCGCATGAGCGTATTTGTAACGTCAAGCTTAGCCTATAGGTTAGGTACACAGCTTCGTACCCCCACAACCTAGGTTCGAGGCTCAGCGTGGGTGTTTTTTTTTTCATTTCTTTTATATTATTGTAGCAAATTATTAAAAATATTATTTTATTTAAAATGTAGGCTTTTTAAAATAAAAATTAACATAAACAATTTTTAAATAATATTTATAACAAACCTAGGTTCGAGGCTCAGCGTGGGTGTCTTTTTTTTTATTTTTTCATTTCTTTTATATTATTGTAGAAAAGTCTTTTTTTACAGCATTATTATATTTTAATTGGTTTATTTTAAATATGTTTGTTATGAAGGCTCTATGTAATACTATTTAGAGCACATTTTACATTTTAAACACCTAAGCACCACTCTTTTTAATATTGTAGCAAAGTATTAAAAGTATTATTTTATTTTAGATGTTTGCCATGAAACTTTGGGAAGTTGTTTAGTATACTACCGGGACGATTTCTGGCGAATTATTTTAAAATAATATTTATAACAATAATTATAGCAAATTTTAAAACATATTTTTAAATTCTGTGTTTTTGCATATATAAATATTTTACGAAAATTGTGAGAACGTTCTATTAGAATATCTCAAAAACAAAAAACAATACATATAAACAAGTTCACTGACATTTATTAATGCAGTGATTATAAAGGGCTACATTATCTATATATATAAAAATCACTTTCAAATTTTAACGTAACGTTCCATTCTCAATCCCGTAGGGCTTTATATCGGCTAAAACATTTTTATCTTTATAAGTGAATATTAACTTTACTGTACTGAATAGTTTAGTATAATATTAATTTAACATATTACAACTTAGCCACAGCAACGCGTGGCCGGGTTCGCTAGTATATATATATATATGTCGCAATATCGTTGCGGAATTTTTTGTTGTTGGTTGAGAATGGTGTAGATTGTTGAAAGCGCAGTCGTTTGAGTGGAAAGTGAAGCATACAGGGGGAATAAGCCAGGACACGTGATGGGGTTGAAATAAAAGGCAATTAATCGGAGGAAAGAAAGGCTTTGAGAAGGCGGAGCGGTTTTGGTTATTGGCTATCTATTCACATTGCGGTAAGATTGACTTAGCTATGGGATGAGCGGAGAAGGATCTCTGGAGCAGATGTTACCTTGGTGGGATCTAAGTGATGACTACTCGATGGGGTCCAGCCGATGACTATAGGTCCTAACTCGGTGGGATGCAAGTGAAGACTCCAGGTGCTATCTCGGTGGGATCGAAGTGAAGACTGACAATTCTTGGTTCTCGATTTAACACGAGAACCCTTCTTACTTCTCATTGGTTGAAAGGTGTGACGTGGAGGTTCCCTATTGGTTCTCCACTAATTGAGTTGCTCCCTGATTGGTCTACGTTACGTCTTTGTCTTTAGACATGTCCCAGCTTGACCAGGAAGTGATAGTTTGTTGAACTCGAACTTTTATGAGTTCCGCGATAATTAAACTGGTAATAACTTTACTAATGATTGTGCTAACTCTTAAGCCTTCTTCCTAGGCCTTTCTTCTAGGCATTTCTGTCCTCCAATGTTACCTTGTTCTTTATTGAAACAAATCATACATTTTCATACATATTGGATTGACTATTGGCATCTATGTATGTACAAATTATGACAGATGCGCCCCCTACATGTGAAGAATTTATGAAGGGGTTTTAGTCTGAATAAGTTCTGTAAAGCAAAGAAAATAATTTTGAGCGAAAAATAATTGGTTATAGGGAGGTTATATACAACATTGATAAGGATATAAGAAATAAGAAAAAAAGTGGTATTAATGCTATATAGTGTGTTTATGGTTAATAGAGATCAGAATTTGTAAAGGTGAATCATAAGTTGAGTACTATGGTACATAGTGAAAACGGAAAAATTGCTCAACTACATTTTTTGTTCGAGATTGGGAAGGAAATCGAGGAAATTTCATGAGGTAATTTTAGAAATCAAAAATAAAAATAAAAGAAAGGTTGAGTGAAATCAAAGTGAAGGCGTGGTTGAAAAAGAAAAATGCCTTGTTGCGTAAAAAAAAAAAAAGAAAAAAAATGCTTTGTTGCATTGGTGAAAAAGAAAAAATGCCTAATTACTTTTTGCTCGAGTTTGGGAAGGAAATCGAGGAAATTTCATGAGGTATTTTGAAATCAAAAAATAAAAATAAAAGAAATGTTGAGTGAAATCAAAGTTGAATGCTTGGTTGCGTAAAAAAAAAAAGAAAAATGAAAAAGGTTTTTCAAAAATAAAGGATGACTTAATGTCTAAGTTTAACCGAAAACCAATGAGTTTTCGTGGATAAATGGAACTACGATAAAATAAACTAAGTGGTAAATAAAATGGTAAATAATTGCTAAAATAAGTGATAGGAATTGGATAAAGTTGATAAATTGGTTGAATGTTTTGATTTTAATTTTAAAAGTACGTAAATGAGTAATATATAAACAAGAAAATGAATAGTGGTTTGAACCCGTTTTTGTATCTACATGCCATCATCTAGTTTTGCCCTATAAATTTTTTGTCTCTTCTGTTGCGACACTTAGGCGGAAACGTGATCTTATCCTCAAATGCGAATTTATGTTATGTATACAGGAGACATGGAAATCTAAATAACCTTTTCGTGTATTTATCTTTGTGTCATGTTTTTTGAAATCTCAAAAGCCGAATGTCGTATTTTAATTTGTCTCGAGCCTTAATGCGTTCTAGGGGTTTTTATGCGATCCCCTAGGGCACTTAAGATGTGCTCGCCTAATATCCACTTTATATATTGGGTGTCGGTACCTAAATCAATACCTTGAATACAGGATTCGAGGGGATTCTCGATCCTTCTAAAAGGTCGTTTAATCCCTTTTGGGAGAGAACGTAAGTTCGAAAACTAACTAACACTTAAAGTGGTAATGTGCGTGAACTTTGTTCGTAATTGACTTTGAGATCTACGTGTAGGTGGAATATGTAACGTTTTTTGGAAGTCTGTAAAGGGGTTATAATAGAGGTGTGAATTCATTAAGAAGTGTTGGTACGTCTTGACTCTTGTGAGAGTGCAATTGAATTGCTTTTGTAAAAGTCGATATGTAGCTGGAATAGGGAATGAAAATTGGGTGATATCCCGAGATGTTCCCAAACTGGCGACATGGAGAAGTCCCCAGCTTGACCTCAATAGACGACTCCCCACTGTAATTAGAGATCCGGAAGCGGGACGTGTGAGTGGGGGACAAACAGGGCTCCCTCTCTATTTGCTAATGGGGATTTTTATTGCCTCGCGGGAGATATCTTTCTCGCTTCCTGTCTCCTAATTGCTTTTGTGTGCGACTTGAATCTTTTAATGGTTCTCTACTTATTTTACTGGAGTGGGATTCTCTTTTGGCATCGATTTGTTAAATTTCAGTTACTTCTATTCCCTCGGAATTTATTTAGATTTTCTGCAAAAATGTTCCCTAAAATTATAAGAAAATTTACAAATGCTTGTCCTATATGAAAAACTGCCTCTTGCAGCTCGAAAACCCTATTAGAAGGCATGGCATAGATTAGCAGGTAATTGAGGAATAAAACTGGGGTACATTTATAGGGTAGGACTGACAAACAAAGGATAAAAATCAGATGAAAGATAGGGTATCGATACATGTTCTCCCATATTGTCATAAATGGTGATTCTGAAATATCTGCTCGAACCTTATTCATTGTTGGCCGTTCAATTTCGCACTGCTTGTTATCGTTGGGGAGTGGCGTGTATCGTTTTTGGGACAGAATGATAGGATTTAAATGATTGTCAGGTTCGCAGTTCTTAATATCGGGGAAGAATGGTGTAAATCGCCTTGTTGAAAAAATGGCAGGGCCTAAATGCCTGAAAGGCTCGCTGTTTGTGGGTTTGAATCTTAATGGCTCTGCTGGAAATAATTCGGGTGTGAAATGCTTAAACGGGAACGTGTAATCGGGCTTGTGCTTTATATGACATATTCTAACGGCGGGCGGTGATATATAACGGACTGTTTCTGTATACAGCTTAAGCTTGTTGACGTGGATCGTATCAGTGTCTCTTTGAAGAGGTTGATTTGGTTGATCTATACGGACCACATTTGGTGAAATAATTTCTAATATTGTATGGGGTCCTGTGAAATATGGAGCGAGTTTCCCTGTATTGGGGTGGTGATATAATTTAACTAACACTAGATCACCTACTTCGAAATGTGGTTGTTTGTGTCGTTGATCATAAACGTTTTTGTCTTGAAGATGCTTGTTTTGTGTTCGTGTGTGTGCAATTTTTCTAGCTCTGTCGATATCTGGGTAAGGTGTGCTATGGTCAGAGAGTTCTGGGGGTAGGATGCCAAACATTAGGTAGATGGGTGGAAAACCTGTGGTAGAGTGTGGGGTTTTGTTATATATGACTGTAACTCTTTTGACCAACTTGGTCCTTGCGATTTTAGGATTTTCTAAATGTAACAGCCTAAGTTTTCCCGTGAGGGTGGCGTTCAGGCGTTCACATAGACCGTTGGTTTGTGGATTGTTGCTGGTTGTAAGTAGTGGGTGGATGTTTCTATTAAGTAGGAAACTACTAAATTTTGGCGAAGTGAAGGCAGGGGCTCTATCCGTAAGGAGGCGTTTCGGAGAGCCATCCTGTAATACTCGCTTAAGTACCTGTTGATAGGTGGTGATGCTGGTGGATTTAGATGGAAAAGTCTACGCGTAGCGCGAAAAATGGTCGACTACAACATGGAGGTATATTTTGGTGTTGCCATATTTGGCAAATCCTGCTATGGTTTCTAGGGATAATAGGTCGAAGGGTTCTTTGGCTTCCGGAGGTTGACTTAACTCCCCGTAAGTGGGTCCCAATGGACGTTTTGTTAACTGGCAGGTGGGGCAGGTCTTAACCTTTTGTTTAATATCTTTTGACATACCTTGCCAGTAATATTGGGTGGAGATGAGTCGTGACATTTGTGAAATACCGGGGTGGTTATAGTGTGCGTGTACTGTTTGTAAGAGTTGTTGTATGAGTGGTTTTGGAATTATAATCTTGGTTACACCTTTTCGGGAAACTGTATGTAATCCATTACGATCAATGGTCAGGCTAGACTCTCTCGATGGAGGAGGTTGGTGTGTCTTGATAAGGGACGCGTCTAAGAATCCACAGAACGGGTTACGGGACAAAAGATCCGCCTCATACTGTTGTTTTCCCTTTATGTAGCGGACTTCATACTCGTAACTCGACAGCCGTAAACTCCATCGAAACAATCTGCCGGACGGGTTTTTGATGGTCTTCAGCCACTGCAATGCGTGATGGTCAGAAAATATAGTAAACTTTCTGCCCATCAGATAGATGCGAAACTTCTCCACACTCTCAACGATTGCTAAGCACTCAAGTTCAGAGATGGAGTAGTTTTTCTCGTGTGGGCGCAATGTTCGGCTGAAAAACTGAACTGGATATACGTTCCCGTCAGGGTGAACCTGTTTGAGAATGCCTGCTATACCGAGGGTGGATGCATCGCAATACACTTGGCATGGCAGGCCTTCTTTGTAAAGGTGTAAAATGGGGTGTTGTGTGAGGTTCCCTTTCAGGTCAATGAACGCCTTTTGGCAAGTTTCATCCCAGATCCACACGACATCCTTTTTGGGGAGGTTATTGAGTGGTGCTCGCAAGCGAGCGTATTCCGGGATGAATTTGTTATAGACGTTCACAGCGCCTAAAAAGGATTGTAGTGTTTTTCGGTTGTGTGGTTGTTTAATGGCGTGAATGATGTCTGTGTTGCGTGTGAGCGGTGTGGTTGTACCAGCTGTGATGGTGTAGCCTAGGAAATCTATGGACTGCTTAAAAATTCGCATTTCGCGAAGTTAAGTTGTAACTCCTCTGCTTCGCAAAAGGCGAAAAATTGTCGCAGGTGGTTTTGATGTTCCTCCAATGTGTTGGAGTAAATGATGAAATCATCAAAGTAATGTGCCACACAGTCAAGTCCGTGTCTCTGTAGGACCTGACTCATGGCTCGTTCGTAGATCTGAGGGCTGGTTTTTAATCCGAAAGGTAATCGAGTGGGTTGGTATAACCCTTCGAGGGTGGCAAATGCTAACAGTGGTCGAGAATCGGGGTGTATTGGGACCTGCCAATACGCAGAGGATATGTCGGCCGTGGAGAAATACTTGGCCTGTGCGAGGCGGTCGAGGATATCCTCGATTCTCGGGAGGGGATGGACATCAGAGCTAATTAGCTCGTTTACCTTTCTATAATCGATACAAAACCGTTTGGTCTTGTCGCGCTTAGTGACGAGGGTAACAGGGCTCGAGAGAGATGAAAAAGATTGCTCTATAATGCCATTCTCTAGCATTTGTTGGACTTGATTACGGATTTCTTGTTGGTCACATATCGGAACACGATATGGCCGTATGGTAATTATTTTGTCGGAATTCGTGGGTATTTTTACTGGTGCAATCCGTAAGCATGGTACGTTGAATTTGTTCTGTGTGAAGATGTGATTGTATCTTTGTAACAGTGTTGTGAACTGGGGTGTATAGAGAGAATTGTGTGTCGTGTTGTAGCATGTATGTGGTAAAGGATTTTGTTGGGTCTTAGTGTGAGTGTCGAGTTCGTTGGGTGGGTTGGTCATGTGATAGTTGTGTGACGACGTGTGATCGCCTATGTGCTTGGTATGCGAGTTGTCCCGCTGTAGGGGTATGTTTTGGGCATTATGGTTACCAATTGAAGCCGTGGTGGCTTTGTTATTTGAGGGCATGTAAAATAGGCAATTGGCCTTAGTGAAAAAGTTGCGTGGCGCTTGTTTAGATAAATTGTGGCATGTAGGTACTTGTGGTTCAATCAATGAATGCACGCAATGGTTGTCATAGGCGGAAAGTTTGGCTGTAGGGTAAGATCTTTGTGACATCGCCTGACATTGCCAGTAGGTGCATACATTTGGTACATGGTTAAAATGGTAGGATGGGGTAGACAATGGGGCGCCCAGCTGGAATATAGTGCATTTATTAAAATCTATTGCTAATTTGAATTTGTGGAGGCTATTAAGGCTAAGAATTCCAAATGGTAACGGTGCATTCACTACATGGAAATTCTCTCTTCGGGATATTTGTCCTATGGTTAGAGGGAGAGACAGTTTACCCATTGTTTTTGCAAAACCATCCAGGGTTTGGAGATCCAGTGAATGTCTCTTAAGGGTTAATTTAGGTAGGTGAGTTTTTAACATATTGTAGAGGTTGTATGGCACTATATTCAGGCTGACGCCTGTGTCAATTAAAAAGGGGCATGGTATATTAGGGGCTAGGAAAAGTTTTACAGTCAGTTGGGTTAGGGAGCCTACCTCAGTCTCGAAAAGTCTGCTCTGCTGGGGTGTCTCTGGCTTGAGATGGTTGCTGGGGACTCGGGACTGGTTGTTTTGGGACTGATTGCACTGTCCTGGCACCTTGATATCGGTTTGGGACTGATTGCACTGTCCGTTCTTTTTCGTGGGTCGCCGGGACTGGTCGATGCCGGCATTCGCTGTGCCAGTGCCTCGCGCCGCAGAACTTACAGTAGGACGGTGGAAGAGGTGCATTCCATGCACCTGGGCGTCGGTGGTGTTGTGGTACGGACCCGACATTGTGGGCGGTTGGTCCTCTCTGTGTCGCGTTGTCGGTACACTGGGCCCGTGGATCCGCTGTACCAGTCGGAACCACTCTCCTAGGTTCTCGGGAGGCACTACGCGGACTAGGCGCTGGTCGGAGAATGGCAACCCTTCTGTCAGCGTCTCGAGGATCACCTCCTGCGGGAGTCCTAGTTGCAGCCCCATGGCGGTTTTCTCCCGGTAGTAGGTCTCCAGGTTGGCTTGTCCAGTAAGCTTCATGGCGAAATATTTCGCAAAGGACGCTTCGCTTGACTCAGGATAGAGATCTAAGAGGATTTGTCTCACCTGGAAATAGCTCCGGTCGGCCAGCCTAAGTTTCCTGAAAAGCTCCAGGGGTTGTCGCACCAGTTAGTTTGGTAGACGGAGCAATTTTTCTTTTTCTTCCATGGAGGCGTCTTCCATTTTCCGGTCGAATGCTTGGAAAAACTGGGACGCACTGTACGTTCCATCGAAGACTGGTAGGTCCGCGCCCGGGGTGTCGGATCTGCCTTGGGCTAACGCCGTCGCAATTTGACTGAGGGCAGCCGCTAGGGGGCCCGTTTCCTCCGCCTCGGTCATTTCCTGTCGTTCCCTCAATTGGTCGTCATCTTTGACGCCGATTGTATCTTGGCTACTCTCCATAGAATCCTGTCGACTCAATCGTGTCGCAATATCGTTGCGGAATTTTTTGTTGTTGGTTGAGAATGGTGTAGATTGTTGAAAGCGCAGTCGTTTGAGTGGAAAGTGAAGCATACAGGGGGAATAACCAGGACACGTGATGGGTTGGAATAAGGCAACTGGTCGGAGGAAAGAAAGGCTTGAGAGAAGGTGGAGCGGATTGGCTATTGGCTATCTATTCACATTGCGGTGATTGACTTATCTGACAAGGATGAACGGGAGGAATCTAAGTGATGATTACTCGATGGTGTCCAGCCGATGACTCTAGGTCCTAACTCGGTGGTATGCAAGTGAAGACTCCAGGTGCTATCTCGGTGGGATCGAAGTGAAGACTGACAATTCTTGGTTCTCGATTTAACACGAGAACCCTTCTTACTTCTCATTGGTTGAAAGGTGTGACGTGGAGGTTCCCTGTTGGTTCTCCACTAATTGAGTTGCTCCCTGATTGGTCTACGTTACGTCTTTGTCTTTAGACATGTCCCAGCTTGACCAGGAAGTGATAGTTTGTTGAACTCGAACTTTTATGAGTTCCGCGATAATTAAACTGGTAATAACTTTACTGATGATTGTGCTAATTCTTAAGCCTTCTTCCTAGGCCTTTCTTCTAGGCCTTTCTGTCCTCCAATGTTACCTTGTTCTTTATTGAAACAAATCATACATTTTCATACATATTGGATTGACTATTGGCATCTATGTATGTACAAATTATGACATATATATAACCTATAATTTTAGATTCCATATAATCAGTGATCAAAGGAATATTGGCTAAGGTGTGAACACAGTTATAAATGGTTGTTTTATATGTTTGGGTACACCATAGCAGAATTTGATATTGCATTGAGTTCAGTTTGTACATATATTTTTTGCTAATAAATTCAAACCATATTTCTGTTCTGTATCTAGCTGTTGTGTGGTCAATGTCCAAATTACGACCCTACCTATATAGAAGGCACTTCGATATCGTAACTGATCATCACGCACTATGCTGGCTTAAGAATCTGAAAGATCCGACTGGTCGATTAGCACGATGGGCACTGAAGATTCAGGAATATGATTTCGAAATTATACACAAATCCGGAAAAAAACATCTGGACGCGGATGGTCTATCTAGAGGACCCTTACCGGAAAACGGATGGGACGAAGATTATGAAAGACTATTTCTGAATCAAATAATAGACGAAAAGGATGATTTTATTGAGAATTTTAAAAAGAACCTTAGTGGAAACAAGCGTTCAATTACACAGAACTTTAAAGAAGAAAATGGGTGTCTCTACAAGAAAAATCCAAATCCTGAAGGTAGAGAATGGTTGCTGGTAGTGCCAAAGAAGAGAAGGAAGGAAATCATGAGTGAATACCACAACCATATTTTGAATGACCATCTGGGTGTCGCCAGAACCACATACCGTTTGAAGAATAAATACTATTGGCCTTCCATGCTGAAAGATGTTTCCGAATTTGTAAAGACGTGCCATCTTTGCCAAAGTCGGAAAGGTTCAAATCAGTCGCCTTCTGGACTTTTGCAACCTATTCACCCAGCTAACTACCCTTTTGAAAGAATCGGAATTGACTTTGTTGGCCCCTTGCCATCAACGAAAAGAAGAAGGAAATGGATAATTGTGTTGACGGATTATTATACCAAGTATGCTGAAACAAAGGCAGTATCATAAGCAACAGTGAAAGAAGTCTCTACATTTTTAATCGAACATATTATTTCACGCCACGGGGCCCCAAGATTTCTTATTATCGATAGAGGTTCACAATTCACTAGCAATTTGATGAAGGATGTTATGAAAATGTGCAAAGTTAAACACTGCTTTACGACGAGCTACCATCCCCAGACTAATGGACTAACAGAACGACTAAATAGAACTTTAATCAATATGATCAGCATGTATGTAAACACAGACCAGAAGGACTGGGACGAAATTCTCCCTTTTATCACCCACGCGTACAACACCACGATTCAAGAAACCACAGGCTACTCTCCATTTTTCCTGTTGTTTGGGAGGGAACCCATGTCCCTCTTAGACGACGAGAATATTCCAACGGACAGTAACATGGACGATTACGACGAATATATAGAAAATTACTTAGATAAAATTGCAAGGACGAGACAGGTAATCATTAACAACACAGAGAAAAGTCAGGAAAGAATGAAAAGAAACTATGACAAAAAACACAATGAGAGAATCTATGAACCAGGACATTTAGTGGCAGTTTGGACACCTGGCAGGAAAATCGGAAAATGTGAAAACTATTGAGAAAATATTTTGGCCCATAACGAATATTAAAGAAGCTGTCCAACGTTAATTACTTAATTGAGCCGAAAGATAATCGTATCCAAGACCCATTGATGGTTCATGTTTCAAGACTCAAGCCTTATTATGAGAGAATGGATGAGGTCATTCACGAGGACGTGACAACCTCTGGAGAGGGGAAAGTGTTGCATCAATTTTAATGCGCCCTACATTTTTTTAAAATATTCTACGATATTTAATATTTATTCAAAACAGATTATTTAGATTATCATCATTCCTTTTTATAGTTTCATTCCTTTTGTAATATTTTTTTGTACATATATCTTGATTGGTTATTGGAGCGAGAGAGGACCGAGAGGAAGGCTGCGGATCACGACCTATGAGGAAAACGACGAATAAATAAACACAATAACTTTAAAAGGTAATTTATTTTTATTTACTTTTATGTATTTGCTTTGAATATGGAAACCCGCTCGGGAAACGTGTATAACACCAAGAAGGAAGAAACCAAGGTCGACGACCCTGCAAAGCTGCAACTTGGTGTAACAATGTATATACACTGCGTGACATTGAAAATGGAACACCAAGAAATAGTGGCCAGAAAGTGATGAAACTCGGCAGACAGAGAGAGACAGGGACGAACAATAAGTGATCTTTATTTCAAAATGATAGTTTTTTTTTTTTTTGCTTATCCCTAGTACACGTGGTACAGGCCATGATAATCATGGTGGGTAGTTAGCGACTGCTTTTTACTGTAAGCGCACCACATGTCTATACATGTGAAAGCAGTTCGACTTTGCACTTACAAATGTGCCAGAGCCCCGTTTGGTTACTTGCACTCGCTGGTGGGGTTGGACTTTTGCAAGAATCGGGGGGCCATTGGAGCATTTTTTTTTTTTTTTAACAGAAAAAAGTGTCCAATGCGGGTTCGAACCCGGGGCGTAGTGGTCGTAAACCAAACGGTTTAACCAGCCTTCCACCAACCCCCCAAAATGATAGTCATAATACAGAGCGAGAACGGCGTCGGCTTAGTAGCAAGTAGGACCACCGCGGACGGCGATGCACGCAGCAACACGTCTAGGTAGAGAGTCAATCAGAGTACGGATGGCGTCCTGAGGGATGGCTCTCCATTCTCTCTCAACCATTTGCCACAGTTCGTCTTCTGAACGCGGCTGTGTGGCAAGGCATGCAAACGGCGTCCAATGATGTCCCAGACGTGCTCGATTGGTGAGAGATCAGGAGAGTACGGTGGCCAGGAAAGCATCTGTACATCTTGCAGAGCTTGTTGGCTAATGCGAGCAGTGTGCGGTCGGGCGTTATCCTGCTGATAAAGGGCATTGGGTACCCCCTGAAGGTAGGGGAGTGTCACCGGTCGCAGCACATCATCAACGTATCGTTGAGCCGTCATAGTGCCCTGAATACGAAGTAAAGGTTGACCTGGAATCATACGCGATTGCGCCCCAAACCATGATTGCACGTTGTCGCACGGTGGGGCGTTCCACAATTGCTGCCGGATTGGACCTTTCTCCACGTCGACGCCACACGCGTACACGGCGACTATCACTGGACAAGCAGAAACGCGACTCATCTGAGAACACGACCCTGTGCCATTCCGTCATCCACGTCGATCTAGCCCGGCACCATTCCAAACGTTGGCGCCTATTCGGTGGGGTCAATGGCAGTCTTCTTAGCGGACGGCATGAGTGCAAGCCATAAGCAACCAATCGACGGGAAATGGTTCTGGTCGAGATGGAATGATCTAGGGTGTCTTGCACATGTTGCAGGATGGCGGTACAAGTGGCTTGTGGCGCCGCCACTGCTTGTCGAAGGATACGCCGATCCACAAGTGCTGACGTCACTCTGGTTGCACCGACATTCCTATAAATTGCCACATTTCCTTGTTCCAACCATCTTCTCCACAGTCGGTGCACCGTGGACGCACCAAGGTGTGTATCAGCTGCGATTTGACGTATAGACCAACCTGCCCTTTTCAGTCCGATCACCATGCCCCTCGTAAAAGCGTCTGTCTGCTTGAACTGCCTCCGTTTACGATGACCTGGCATTCTCTGTTATTACACGTGTCTTTTCACACAAGAACAAAATTTCTACAATGATTTTCCTTGAAGAAATAACGACACGAAAACTGTCCTTTCTGCAAGTTCCTTCCCTTATATCTTACTCCATGTGCGCACGAGAGCTGCGCATTTTACATCATTTGCATAACTCGGTTAGGCGCGTCTACCCTGAAATTTGCATAATTTTCTGGCCACTATTTCTTGGTGTTCCATTTTCAATGTCACGCAGTGTATATATACGTAAACGAATTCCTAAAATACATGTAAGCGTCACACGTATCTGCATATATCGAGAAATAAATAAGAGCTTCAAGCTATTTTTGACGCGTATGATTCTTTTCGAAATAAAACAAATTTCTTCTGCCCTTACTGCAATGATAGAATATTGAGAACCCTCCTATTATTTTCTATGAAAAATATGGTTAAATCGTGACGTCGTTGGCACACTGATGATACCTAGAAGATTATATATAACTGACCGCCCGACTATTGGCTAATAGGTTTTAGAGGGTTGTGTTTTCCTACGTCGGCGTAATAACTTGTGCTATCTGACCGACTGACCTCGGGTTACATAAAAGGTCACTCGATCATCCCTGTTGTGGTGCAGACTCCGCTCTAGACATCAGTCCGTAGATTTATACTCCACATATCTATTGAGAATAGATTAATTTTGTATGATAGATCATATTTAAGATCATTCTCTATTTCAAATCTAACTTATCATCAAGATGCTGTATTAGCCTCTTGCAACTTTGTAAATTTTCAAGATGCACATTATGATCTTCATGATTTGATGAGAGAGCTTACAAATATATTGCTTATCAAATCTCGAAAATAAATTTTCCAATCAAATTCATTTACGATATGTGGAAATTTTCCATAGCGAAACACTCTTTATAATAGAAATATTTTCGAATCTACATTGATATTTTAATTGAATATCTTTTTATAACGAAAACTATCTATAACAAAAAAAACATTTTCGAATCCTATCATAGAGAATTTTCTTTTGTTATTCTTTTTAGCGAAGTATATTCTATAACGAAAATATTTTCGGGCCTAAAATGGAAATATTTTCATTGATAATTTGAAATTTCAAAAAAGCGTACGTCTAAACTCCACCAGGTAATTCTAGAAAATCTAAAACAACCAAATATAAACTACCAATATTTTAAAGTCTTACAAATTAGATAAACCTCCCAACTCTGTTTGTCCCCATAGCTTCAGCAATAAGTTCACCGTTTCAGAAACTGCAGTGGGAATGATACAACAATTCTCGTAAGATTTCTATATATTGAATCTTGGTACACATCGATTACATATGAAGACGCCAGTTCATAACTTTTAAAAATATTATGATCCTCAAAAATATAATCCCAAAGAGGTTGCACACACACACACACACACACACACACCAGCTAAAATTTAGATCATTCCTTCCCATCCAAACCTGTCAGCCATTTTACTATGACGCATCACCAGCTGAATCGTCGAGGTGACCCAGGCCAGATGGTAGAGGTGCAGTCAGAGTTTTCACGGTCAGCCGAGAGTCAGCGTTTACAGAGAGCTGACAGCAGAAGACAGTCCAGTCCTTCAGGACTTATCGCCAACTTCCCGTCAAACCTTGTGCATACCTCAAATCAACAATGGTTTAAGAACAACCTTATTTTCATTATTTTGTCTGGAAGCTTCTTCTTTCTGAAATCCATCGTGTGTCTTGCCTTTTTAACAAAGGAGAAACCGCTTGGCAATCGACTGCAAAAACCACTTGGTAGATTCCAATTGACTGTCTAGCTGGGAGGGATATATTTATCTCTTATTAGTGGACTTTCGAGATCACGGCATATATATATATATATATATATATATATACGTAATTATTTAGTAGATAATGGCGTTTATTATTATTATTCGTTGTGTACTCTCCTGTACAAGGGCAGAAATTCCCGAAATTTTGTGATAAAATTAATAAAAAGAAAAAAGAAACTCATTTCCTGAAACCTGTTGTGTTTTAAAACTCTTCCAAAACTATTTTCCCCACTTTTTATATGAAAAAATAAAACACTAATTAAAAAAATAATACACTTCAGTGAGCCAAGAAATTACGAGCGCGAAGAAGAGAGAGATTATTACTACAAAAAGTTACTATTGCGGGTTTCACACAAAAGTAAAAAGTACTAGGGCCTAAAGTAAGTTAACACATAGAAAAGCGTACATTCAATACAACAAAACAAAAAATAAGACGCAATAAAACCTCGTAATTAGTTATATAAGTACTTATCTTTTATCGCAGCGTTGATAAGGAGCGGGCCGGGGTTACGCAAGTTTGCGAGGAGATCGCCAGACACAGAGAATACTTTAAACGTCTACACAAAAATAACTCCTGGCAGAGTCCTCGTATTATCTATTTATTTATATACAAACATGGCCACATTCATCCAGTCAGAAGGCGCGGGATATTAGTTCACTATAATCAAAACAAATAAACATAATTCAATTAAAAACATTTCAACCCCCCTCTGCCTGTTGTGAATAATTATCGAATGTGTCCCAGCCTCATAACAACCCCCCTTCATAGCTCCGATGTACTGTAACTAAAAAATCTTCATTCTGTAACAAATAAGGGCACAGAAGTTTTAAAATAAAATACAGATTTCTGACAAAGACATGGAAAATACGTAAAGTCAATAACCTAGGTGACAAACGAGTTGACAACTTTATCTTGAAGATAGAGGTTGCCTGACCGGCATTCAATGTCCTTGTAATAAGGCCAGTAGAGTTCTTATTTTCAACAGAAATGTTCTGTCCTATCAGGAAAAAATAACCTTTATGGAAAGGCGATTAAAATATGTTGGAGGTACTAGGGCGTTCACGCGGCCTTTCAAAATTTGACACAGCAAAGAGAAAACACGATTCGTAAATAATATTTAAACAAAAATCTAACTATAAAAAATTATGAAAGCATTCAAGCAAGGATGTTTCTTTTTCACGCAAAGCAAAGTTCTATTGTCCTTACTGCGATAAAAAACTTTGGGAGGGCTTGGCTCATCAGTAGTGAACCCTCCCAGCGGTTCGCCAATTTAATCTACCAGACAGCTTCTTAGAGCTCTAACACTGTATTGTACGATTCTGCTTATATATACTGCACTGTAGGACGGAATCCCAGAAATGGTATTCACACGCACACTTTTGACATAAGCTTCATCGCAGTAAGGACAGTTTCTTTGTATATAAAAAAACATTCGTGCTTAAATGCTCCCATTTCCTATAGATAAATGGTGCGTTGTTTCCTTATATTCATTTATACCTAACTGGTGTTGTCATATTGTTTACGGAAGAAATTTGTTTGCTGCAAATATTTATATGTAATTCTAATGTCCTAAAATTGGAAAGAATATATTTCTCCCTTTCAGTGTATTTTCGAGATCACGATATATAGATATATATATATATCATAATATTCGAAAATATATGAATAAAATGGCCTGTGTGCGAGTACAAGGAAAAAGGAAAGATAGCCGGGCTAAAAAACAACCCCCTTGGTAAACAAGTGTCAAGTCTTTTCATTCTCCCCTTGGGAATTTATCTTACTTAAATCGGTTCAAAAGCGGCTGGATGTGATGAGCACGGGACAGTTCTCACCGAGGTGGTCTCGACGCCAGTTGTTCTAGGAGTTGTTCTCGGACATTCTATCTTTCCTCCCCGATCTATTTCCTCACGGGTTTTGCCTCTGGATCCTGTCTCCTGTGTGTCCTTACCACCCATCACTCAACCACCACGACTGTTTCTAACCAACATGCCACACTACAGTCATCAAATATCATAAAGTACATTACAACATATAAATATATATATATATGCATGCATATTGAAAATGTAACACAGAGAAGTAGTAGCCTGAAAGTGACTAAACGCGGCATGCAGAGAGATACTACAACGAACAATAAACGCGGTCTTTATTTTAAAATGATAGGTAAAACATAGAGCGATATCAACTCGGTAGGCTGTAGGACGGCGAAGCAACACATCTAGGCACAGAGTCGATGAGAGCACGAATGGCTTCCTGAGCTCATCATTCCCTGCGGCAAGGTGTGCAAGCAGCGTCCAATGACGTCCCAGGTGTGTTCGATTGGTGAGAAATCCGTGGAGGGTGATGGCCAGGGAAGTAACTGTACACCTTGAAGAGCATGTTGGATAATACGAACAGTATGTATTCGAGTACTATTCTGCTTGTACAGGGCACTCCCTGAAGGTACGGGAATGCCACCCGCCACAGCACACCATCCGCATATATTTAAGTTGCCATAATGCCCTGAATACAAGCCAGAGATGACCTGCTATTGAACGCGATGGCACCTCCATGATGCCACGTGCGGTGTGGTATTCCACAGATACTACACTATTCGACCTGTCACCACGTCGGCGCCACCCCCGCGCGCGGTGGCTATCGTTAGAGAAACAGATGCGTGACTCATCTGAGAGGACGACCAACAACTATTCCATCGCCCAAGCCTGGCTCAATTACAAACGACAACGCCTTTACTGTGAGCTCAATGGCAGTCTTCTAACAAACGCCATTATTTCAAGCCATTAGCAACCAATTGATGGGAAATAGTTCTGGTTGAGATGGGAACATCAAGAGTTCCCTGAACATGCTGTCAAATGGTGGTAGAAATAACGTGTGGGGCCGCCACCGCATGTCGGAGGATGTGTGCGTGCTGACGTCTCTCTAGCCGAACCGTCGTCACCCCTCAAACTTGCCACATTCTTATGTTTCAAACATCTGTGCCACAGCCGGGGCTTCGTTGATACATATAGATGTGCAGAAGCTGCGGTTTGAAGTATGAACAAGTAATGGACGATTCTTTTTATAAGGAGTGAGTAATTAGTGATCCAGAAAAAAAGGGGCGGTGGCTCTTATGATCCGAACTGATTATTTCTAGAGAGATATGAGAAACCCGCTCACAAACTGATACTTTCTAGAGAGATATAAGAAACCCGCTCACAAACTGATACTTTCTAGAGATAAGCAACCCGCTCACAAACTGATACTTTGTAGAGATAAGCAACCCGCTCACAAACTGGTTTTTTGTAGAGATAAGCAACCCGCTCACAAACTGATACTTTCTAGAGATAAGCAACCCGTCACAAGCTGATACTTTCTAGAGATAAGCAACCCGCTCACAAACTGATACTTTCTAGAGATAAGCAACCCGCTCACAAACTGATACTTTGTAGAGATAAGCAACCCGCTCACAAACTGATACTTTCTAGAGATAAGCAACCCGTCACAAGCTGATACTTTCTAGAGATAAGCAACCCGCTCACAAACTGATACTTTGTAGAGATAAGCAACCCGCTCACAAACTGGTTTTTTGTAGAGATAAGCAACCCGCTCACAAACTGATACTTTCTAGAGATAAGCAACCCGCTCACAAACTGATACTTTCTAGAAATAAGCAACCCGCTCACAAACTGATACTTTCTAGAGAAGAGCGATTCACTCCCGCATTGATACTTTCTAGAGATAAGCAACCCGCTCACAAACTGATACTTTGTAGAGATAAGCAACCCGCTCACAAACTGTTTTTTTGTAGAGATAAGCAACCCGCTCACAAACTGATACTTTCTAGAGATAAGCAACCCGCTCACAAACTGATACTTTCTAGAGAAGAGCGATTCACTCCCGCATTGATACTTTCTAGAGATAAGCAACCCGCTCACAAACTGATACTTTCTAGAGAAGAGCTATTCACTCCCGCATTGATACTTTCTAGAGATAAGCAACCCGTCACAAGCTGATACTTTCTAGAGATGAGCAATTCGCTCACAAACTGATACTTTGTAGAGATAAGCAACCCGCTCATAAACTGATACTTTCTAGAGAAGAGCGATTCACTCCCGAACTGATACTTTTTACAGATAACTCCGCCCTTGCCGGTCCCAAGCCCGGATGAAAAAGGAGGAGGGAGAGCAGTAACAAGCTCACTAAAAAAACCTGGGCTCAGCTGGCCCGGCTGATAGTACCCTGTAAGGGCTCCTAATCCAGGTATACAGGATGAGCAGCGTCTGTCCTCCATGTTAGGAGCGGCTTCTTCCGAGGAAGGTGATGGCCGGCATGCGCCCTCGGGCTAGATCTTTTGATCGACAGATATCACCAACTGATGACCAAATATCCTTTAGGATATCCTGGTCTTTACAGCACTAATATACAAACAATGCACCATATCCTAAGGGACTGTCCTCGAAGATTCTTCCAGGGAACACTTGGGGATATCCACCGGTGCACAGAGGAGGCCCTGGAGTGGATTCGTCACCTCGACATTCCACTCTAGAGAAACTTGCCAACATTGTTGTATTGTGCTGTAAAAAACAATATCATACGCAATAATAATAATAACAGGATGAGCAGCGTGTGTACTCCATGTTAGGAGCGGCTGCACATGACGTCTGTTCTTCATGTCAGAGGCGGCCATTTATTTTGAAGCTAAGTCGGCCTGCCACTGAGTAGTGCTCCCAGTCTTAATGATAAAGGCAGACGCATTCTACTTCACCCAGTGTGGAGATAAGAAAGAAGAAAAAGAAGACAGATAAGCTATCCGCTCTCTTACAAACTAATTATTTATAGAGATAAGAAACGGCAAATAAACTGATTATTTCTAAATATAACAATCCATTCATTAACTGAATATCTCACGGACTGATTCAAATAACTAACTCATCCAGTCAGAAAACAATTCTTTAAAAGATGATAAAAAGGTTTGAGCTGGAAAAAAGCACTAGGTTGAGTTTCGAACACTAAAACCTAAGGAAAGATGAGATATTCGGCAATCTTACAAACTCACCACGACGACTGGCAAACAGTAATAGTTTCTGTATTTGAAGATTAATCCCTTTGTGCATTTGCTCCTATTTTTAAAATATAATAATGGTTATAAATATGACAATATGACTATATATAATAATCTTTGAAAGAATTTTTAGCTTAACAATGAAATCATTATCATAATCAACTCTCTACTAATAATAATGATAATAATATCAGCAGAGTGTGAGTGGTGAGTCATAAAAAAAAATAACTAGCGCTTTCCAGTGAGTGAGCAGTTCTGACCCGATCCTTGATTTTCAAAAATTCCGCTTAAATTTTTGCAGTAAGCCTATATATATTAATGCCTCGCCAAAATATTCGTGCTCATTACGAACATATGTCAGAGTTTGAAAGAGGTCATGCCATTGGATTAAAAGAAGCTGGTTGGTCGAATCGACTAATCGCGCGACATCTGTATCGAAGTGATGCGGTTATTAGACGATATTGACAAGAGTGGGTCAACGACGGAAGAAGGCAATGTCAGGACGGCAGCGGTCGACTAAGGGACACTACAGAACGGGAGGACAGAGCGATTGTCAGAACGGCTGCCGCAGCACCGGATACGATGTTATCTACCATCCATTGTGTGAACGGCACACAAGTGTCCAAAATGACCACAATAGACTACTGAGAGAGCGGAATCTAAGAGCTTGCTGACTGTTACAATGTCAACTCCTTACACCCGTACACTGACAAGTTCGACTACAGTGGTGTCGGAAGCGATCAACTTGGAACTGCGATAACTTGGGAAGTATAGTCTTTAGTGACGAGTCCAGTTTCTTACTGTGTCCTGACCATCGCAAACGTGTCTGGAGACGTCCTGGATAGCGTGTAGATCCTAGCCTTACTTTCGAACACCACACAGGTCCACAACAGGTTGTTATGGTCTGGGGTGTCATTTTATTTCGTAGCAGGATCCCATTGGTAGTCATTCCTGGCACCCTGACAGTACAACGGTACGTAGATGACATTCTATAGCCTGTTTTATTTCCGTTCCTCTCATATCACCCCGGGTTTACTTTTCAACAAGATAATACCCAGTCACACACACAGCACTTGTTACTATGGATTGTCCTCAATTTTGCTGGACTCTTTCGTAGCCAGCAAGGTTGCCTTATCTTTTACCCAAAAAGCAGATCTGGGGCGTGATGGTTACGCGATTGCAACCATTCCAGAATGTTGGCTATTTAACCCGACAGTTAGAGATTTTTGGAAAATATCCCGCAGCACTCCATGGTGGCAGTCGGCATCCAGGTTTTTCTCTTTTATATGTTCTTCACATATACCATTTTTTCCCAATCGCATAACTTCTTGGTGCGTCTAATTTTTTGTTATGGAGTGTATAAGTAAAAAATGTTCATTTCCGAGTTATCAACTAATGTGATTTTTAATCATAAATTTTTATATTTTAATAAATTATAAGAAGTCTACAAATTAGTTTCTAACAATCTCATATGATTTTCCAAAATGTGAAGAAGTTTTATTTTTATAGCATCAACTATGACAAGTCGCATGTTCCTACTCATGGTCAAGTAAAACATACTCAAAAAATAATTTATACCAACGCTACCTTACTTCTTGTCCTCATAGACATTTTTCGGTGGGCCGTTAAGAATGTTTTCACTATGACAATCATATCGTTATAATCCTCGAATCGTTGAACCTTTAACTCTCTTTTCAGCAGTCCAAATAAAATATAACCTGAAGTTACAAGATCAGGACTGTAGGGAGGGTGTTCTATTAGCTTATACCTCAAAGATATGAATTTATAGTCCATGGTCCAATATTATACGCTGCAGGATTAACGAAATATTTCAGCCCTAAATAAAATACGGCCGCGTTACTCCTTATTTTTCTTCAAATTCTACGCTATGCTATCATTCCAGTATATTAAATACAATATAATAATATATCTCATATAGAATGTATTGACAATATTTCACACACACACACACCGATATACTTTACAGAACTCCCCGATACAAAGCATTAAGTGGACAGCTCTCCCCTCAGCTACTGTTGCTGCTCAGATATTCGTTCTCTGAGCTAGGTACTCTCTGTTACCGGACATCCAGTATGTTACTTGAAGACGTAGGTTCCTCATCCTCTACAACACGGGGCATCAATCGATTCTTTTGTAGGCTAGGGAATCCACCCAGTTATGTAGGTCTTCCATTCCTGTTGAGGGGTTCTACTTACCTGACTAAGTATTTAAATACGTTAGAACCTCCCATGAGAGACCAATAATTTCAGTTTCTATCTCCAGGTTGAGTGGTAAAAAGGTGGCTGCTTAGGAAGTTGGTCATTCTTCAGATCTGTCGCTCACAGGAAGTTTTACCATATTTGTATATATTCATTATATACTGTATATAAGTTGTATGTGAATTGATACGCGAGCCTCTCAAAACAATTGTGTTCCCAGACGAAGTTTGGCGAGTAGCCAGTATATACGAAATATTAGAAAAAAATAAATATTTGATCCAAAATGAGCACTTTGTAAACTATATATATCACAAGAGAAGGAATCGCCAGACATCATTTATAAGAAGGAATCAAAGCTAACGGTGACGAGTTTTTTTTTTTTTTTTTGTGTTGTATAATCTTGGCAAGCTTTCGTACTATGACGCCCTTCAACAGGCTACTATCCAAGAAACTAGAGAATAATATTGAAGGACGTCACAGTCCGAAAGCTAGCCAAGATTATACCGCACAAATAAAGAAACTCGTCGCCGTTAGCTCTGGTTCCTTCTTCGAAACTATATAAACACGAATAAATGCTACAATATTTTTCTAGAATAAAATATGTCTTCCCAACCTGCTCTAAATCTGAAATGAACTTTTGCTTTTCTATTATTAGAACATTCCTTTCCATGAAACAGATTATCGCTTATTTATTAATTTTTCCATCTTTTCACTCGGCTTTTTCTTTATGCTTTTCCTTTTTACGTTTTTCAGTTTTCTCTCGCTTTTTGTCCGTTTTATATTCTTCACCTTCATCTATTTCCAGAACGTCATCTTTATGTTTGTCTTTGCGATGTTTCTTGCCTCCTTTCTCTTTCTCTACATTTTCATCAGTAACTTCACCTTCATTTAGCTCTTCTTCGTCGCCAGATACTTTAGATTTAGGATGTTTTTTATTTTTCCCCACCTTTTCTGGTGAACTTTCTCCTTTAGCCTTGTGTTTCTTTTCCCTCTCTTCATTTACAACGAATTCATCTTCTTCAAACTTGTCTTTCTTTTTAGATTTCTTTTTAGATTTGTTATCTAACTCTTCTTCTACGTTTTCGGTGAATGTTTCTTCGCCCTTTTCTTTCTTTTTTGACTTCTTTTTAGATTTCTTATCTAATTCTTCTTCTTCATTTTCAGTGAATGTTTCCTCACCTTTTTCTTTCTTTTTAGACTTCTTTTTTGATTTCTTATCTAACTCTTCCTCTTCAGTGAATGTTTCTTCACCCTTTTCTTTCTTTTTTGACTTATTTTTAGATTTCTTATCAAACTCTTCTTCTTCATTCTCAGTATATGCTTCCTCACCTTTAGCTTTCTTTTTTGATTTCTTTTTAGAATTCTTTTCTTCGGGATTTTCTTCATTTTCAACAGGTTCGTTTTCTTCAGCTCTATCTTTCTTTTTTAATTTCTTTTTAGACTTATTTGGTCCTTGTTCATCTTCGTTTTCAATGGATTCCTCTTCAGTTTTATCTTTTAATTTTCTTTTTGCTTTCTTTTTTCCTTTTGCGTCTTCATTTTCAACGGATTCTTCTGACTCATTTTCAGCTTTCTTTTTGGATTTTTTCTTTAACTTCTTGTGCTCACCTTCTTCTTCACTTTCTGAAATATATTTTCCTTCCTCTTCATCTTCTCCCATTCCTTCTCTTTTCTTATGCTTCTTCTTGTGCTTTGGTTGTTTTTCTGTGGACATCTCATCTTCATCATAAGCCTCAGATGTTTCTTCTTTCTTAGATTTCTTACCCTTTTTCTTATGTTTTCGCTTTTTTACTGCAGATATCTCTTCAGATTCCCCTTCTTCTTCCAAGGAAGTCTTCAAGGTTTCATCCTCTTCCGTTTCTACTTCTGATTCTTTTTCTTTCTTCTTTTTCGATTCTGCTTTTTCCTCTTCTTTCATTTTCTTTTCCTGAATTTTCTTTTCTCTTTCTTCCTTTTTCTTAGATTCTTTCTTCTTAATAATTAGTTTCTTTTCTTTTTCCTCTTCTTCTGCCAGTTGTTCGAAATATATTTTCTCCAGATCTTTCATTCTTTCTCGCGGATATTCTCTCTTTAGAAGATCCAATTCTTCACGAGAAGGAGGCTCGAAATGATCCTTCTTTGCATATTCCACTACAAGGTGGTACACTGGAACCACAAAGTTGACTAATTAAATCTTTAATATTTTTCCATCTTACAAATTCCACACAATGTATATAAAGAGAAGAGTCGGTTCTATATTTAATACCTAACCACGGAACCAGAAATTTCCGTCTTAAATCCAATTTGTCTAAAATCGATATTTTACCATCATTTTTATGTTAAATCATCTATTTAAAGTCATCAACAATTTTTATTTCTATATCTCTTAGCGTGGTTAGGTCGGATCTGTCGGTCCATTTTCATCATCTAGATTTTTATCGCTATTTATATCATGAGTTCCTAGGCGAGTTCCGTAATGAGTGTTCCTCATCAAAAAGTTCCAAAAACCTCTTAATACATATTGGATGTATATATGTGGGAAAAAAATAAAATAAAATAATAAAAAAGGTCAGGTGTTGGTATTATATTCGAAAAAGGCATATCCTGACCAGGAGCACGTGAGCTTTTTAGATGTCAGAGAGCTCCATTTAATGGAACAGAAATCAACTAAACGTTGATTTAAACTGTTACCTAATATTTGGCGAACCCATTTCCTTGATAAATCAAGAAAATCCATTCACGAACGCGTTTCGGGCTGTTAGCCCTCTTGATTTATCAAGAAAATGGGTTGGCCAAATATCAGGGAACAGGTTAAATCAACGTTTAGTTTATTTCGTTCCACTAGATGGCTCTCTGCCATCTAAAAAGCTCATATGCTCCTGGTCAGGATATGCCTTTTTTTATTTAATATATATATAGGTATTTGTATATATATCAACGTTGTAGTCGTATGGCTATTCGCCTTTTATGATGCGAGGAGTGAAACGGAGTCTGAACATGATGTGGCAGAACCTCTAAACAAAAAGACCAATTGTCAGGAAAAGAGGGCTAAGCATATCAGTTATAAGGAGAAAAAAGTGGAGTAGTTGTCTCAGGAGAAGATAAAAAATTGGAGTAGTTGTCATAAGAAAACACAAAAGATTACCAGCTGAGAGAAGAAGAAAGCAAAAAATAATCTGAACATCTCTAAGATAATTTTGATCAATCTATCCAATGTTAAATTAAAATAATAAAAACAAGTTTTTTCAATAGATGTTGGTTGTATTGTTATAATTTAGATCCAGGAGATTTAAATCAAGTAAACTAATCTAAAATTGTCAAAAGTCACTTATTTACCACGGATTTATATTAACTATAAGAAGAGAAATATTTGATAATAATGCAATTTGTGATTATACAAGGTATGTCCCATAAGTTCCCGGACTGGGTCCATAAAAAAATAAATAAATGAAAAATATAAATGAATTTGACTGTTTATTATAGAAAAAATATCTGGCTACACGGTGGTACCAATATCGAGGCGGTACGTGCACGCGCCCCAAAGTTATTCTAATTTATTTAAAGGTTACACATAGCGCTGCGGCGATTTTACGATGGAACGAAAATTGAAGCAGAGGATTTGCATAGAATTTTATGTGAAACTTCAAATATCAACAACCGAAACTTTTTGAATGCTTAATAAAGCATTCCCCAAAGAGAACAATTGTTTTTGAATGGCATTCTAGATTTAAAGCTGGCAGAATTTCAATTGAAGATGATCTTCGTCAAGGACGCCCAAAAATTTCAAAGGACTGATGAAAATGTGCAAAAAATCACCGATTTGATAAAAGAAAATCCTCGAACCACTTTGCTGGAGCTAGAGCAAGACACAGGCATCTCTAAAACAACGATTGGAAGGATCGTAACCAAATCAAAAAGACTCCTGCAAAATTCATCCCAAGATTCCTCATTAATTAGCAAAAACTGTGTCGGCTTGCAACCTGTGAGGACATGTTGGAAATGACAAGAACGGATCCGGAATGGAAAGACAAGATAATCACAGGCTACGAGACATGGGTCTATGGCTATGATCCTGAAACCAAGCATCAATCTGCCGAGTGGAGATGCCAGGGTGAGCTTAGACCCAAAAAATCCAGATTATTGAAATCCAGAAACAAGGTGTTGCTGGTCGCTTTTTTGGATAAAAAGGGCATTTTTCATCACGAGTATCTTCCTGCAGGCCAAACAGTTATCAAGGATATGTATTTGGGCATTCTTCGCCGTCTAAGGGAAGCGATTCGAAAAAAAAAGGCTAGAAAAATGGACTAATGGTGGCTGGATCCTACACCATGACAATGCTCGCCCTCACACAGCGCACTTGATGACTAGCTTTTTGGCGAAAAACGGGACACAAATCCTACTTCAACCACCCTATTTCCCAGACATCGCACCAAATGACTTTTTCCTGTTCCCCAAACTTAAAGCAGTTCTAAAAGGAAGACATTTTGACACCAGGGATGACATAATAGAAAAATCGCCGTTAGCATTGAAGAGCATTCCAAAAGAGGCTTATAAAAACTGTTTCGACAATTGGGAGAAACGATGGCGTTGGTGCGTTGAAGCAAGGGGGGATTACTTTGAAAAGTTTTAATAAAAAATTTTTAAAAAATCTTACCTTTTTTTTTTATGGACCCAGTCCGGGAACTTATAGGACATACCTTGTAAATAAGATCAATTCAAACAATAAAATTGATAATTAGACTTTAACTATTGGTGTTGAATCCAATAAAGTCTTAAATAAACGATAGGTCATTTTTCCGATTAGTTACCCTTATCATATTCTCTTCTACGAATTTTTTAGTTTTAAATCTTGTTTGGTATTAAATCGTATAAGTCTGAAATCAAATTCGTCGCATATTCGTGGCCTTAGAAATGTAGTTTGTTTTGGGGTAGAGTGGCGAGAGAGATCACTATAGCACACAAACTTTAAAATAACTAGCTCTAATCTAAGAGGGAAACAATGCTATATTAATATTTGTGAGAAATAATATTTATATTACAATTACAATTATTTTATTTCCAAAGCGCTATATTCGGCAAGGGATACTTGCGCCAAACAAGGAGAAAAGTTAATTTACATAAGTTATTTACATTATTCAACGCATGAAAACATTAGAGATCCAGATTTTGTAGAAAATTTAGAATGTATTTACAAAACGAATTGAACTTTAAATATGATTTTTATCTATAATATTATATATTTTATACTTTAGCCCCTATATTTTGTTGTTTTCGAAAATAAAGAAGCAACAGAGTAAAAAAAAAAAAAAGATACACCCATCATGTTACAGAGGGTGTTTACACTTATAGGAAACAAGTTCTATTATTAAATATTAAAAATTAACACCATATTTGAAAATTTTCAAATGTTCTATTTGAAGGCCTTTTGGTTATTTACAGAACGGCACCTGATTTTCCACGATAGCAGACACTTTCTGATCATGGTCATACTCAAAAGATCCCATTCTTCCTTTACCCCTTTCCAGAGACCTTCAATTGTCCTAGGGTGTCTCTTTCCAAGTGCTCTTTTAAGGCATCCAAAAATGCAAAAAACTATCGGGGCTAAATCAGGAGATTTTACAGGGGTTCTGTTCTTTGGAATAGTTTTGATTCCTGTTCTTTGCCTTAGATCTTCCAAATAAGCTTGGGTTGAAGATGAGGTATGACTTGTGGCGTTATCATGGTGAAACCAGACTTTGTTGCTCTGTTTTCCATAGATAGAGGGAATATCATTTAAAAATATAGGTTCTTAAATGTTGTTTTGATAGTACTCCGAGTTTATTTTGGCATTTCTTTCAACTTTTCTTATTTTTAATTTTTCTTCATATGATATACCGCATGCCACCAAAATCCTTTAGGGTAACTTTCGGCACATTCCTTCAACCAAATTGGCCTAGATTTTTCCACCCTTTTTTGATAGTATATAGCTCTTTTTCTGTCGCAACCGGTTAAATATACCCATGCTTCGTCATATGTAACAATAAATTTCCATCTATCAGCAGCCAAGAAATTTTCATAAAAATATCGGCTGATAGTGTGTCGCTGACGAATATGGCTCTGAAACAATTTGTGAACCGCATGTTTTTTTGTAGCTTTTAGGCCTAAATATTTATTTATTATTTTATTTATTGTTGACACTGATGTTCCTATTAATTTGGCTATATCTCTTTGTGGCATAGGATTTTCTTTTGTAATATATTTTTCACTTTTTTGACAGTTGCAGGAGTTCTCGCAGATATAGGGTGATGATCTTTTGTCCATTTCTCCGTAGGCGCTTTGAATAAAAACTTGATATTTTTGTCGTGAATAATATTATAAATACGTTTTTTAGAAATGTTTATATCATCTTGTTTGCATATTTTAAATATGTCCAAATAGGTAAGATTGGCGCTGGAAAGTGGTAAAGGAAGAATGGGATCTTTTGAGTATGACCATGATCAGAAAGTGTCTGCTATCGTGGAAAATCAGGTGCCGTTCTGTTAATAAACAAAAAGGCTTTCAAATAGAACATTTTGAAAATTTCCAATATGGTGTTAATTTTTAATATTTTATAATACAACTTGTTTCCTATAAGTGTGAACACCCCCTGTATAATACACTCATGAACAAAACTTAAGGAAGCTGTACCTTTTAGCCTATATATCGGGATTCAGGCACAATAGCTCTGAAATATATTTGCTACACACTGAGTTTTATTGAAAACACACGAGAAAACTAAGTGTGAACAAAAAAAATTGCCTCTGTCTACTTAAAAAAAAAAAAAAAGACTGATCTGGCGACATCAAAAATGTTTCACTTCCAAAAGTTTTTTGTCCTCCCACCCTTCAATAAATGTGATAGAACTGATTAAAACATATAATGGTAAAGAAGCAAATTCAAAAATATAAACTACCTTTGGTAAGTACTAGTAAGCGTGCGTACCATTAAATGTTGATAAGAAAACTCAAGGATGAAGAAATGGTTCTTGAAAATTAATTTTATAGTAGGCTTCCAGCGTTTTTAATCCTGAATATTTTGAAATAACTATCCGAAAACATTCCAAAAAATCATAAAATCAGAGGACCTTCATGTTCAGTGCAACTGTATGTCTCGCAAATATAACACATTCATGTCTAGTGCAACTGTATGTCTCACGAATAGAATACGGCACAAGTAAAGGTGTTCACCGGGACGACGACAGGTCACCAGCCGGAGCAGGGTACGGCAGTGCTGGCAGCCACGGAAGAGACAGCTCACGGCCACGGCCACCGCGGGCTGCACCGCCAGGAACCACAGCACTGCCAGGATCATCAATGCCAAGATCACCCGGGCGAGCTGATCCTCAAAGTGCGCGTCTAAATCTTCCAGGTCGGGGATGAAATCCTTCGCCCGCTTGGCTTCGTCGTAGTTCTGTACACGGCAAACCAAAAAGGTGGGAAGAGCGATCCCACTGAGAAGACCTGTGTTGATATGGTAGGACAGTCGACTCTCGATAATTTGAAACTCAGGGGACCAGAGAAAATTTTCAATTTATCAAGAGTTAAAAATAACAGGAGTTTAACAACTGAGAGGGAGGGAGGGGGGAAAATCAAGTAAACAAGATTTTGAAGTTTTGGCAGTTTCGGAATATACATACTATGTTGATACAAGATTAAATAAGTGACTTACCGCAAGTTTTTAGAGTAATAAATTTATTGGGAGATTTCCGGTGTTGCCCTTTCCCAAACAAGAGTTTGATCTCAAAATTAATTATTTATTATTTTAAACACTTGTACAATTATTCACAAATTATCAGTTTAAAAAGAAGTCAGTAATTTTGTTGAGCGAGCGACTTCAGTCTATCATTGCCCAATGGATTTTCGATAGTAGTGAGAGCTGCGAAGAAATCGTTACTTGTGTCGGTTCTGAGGGCGTAGAAGTGTAGGGTAGTAAGAGATCTCCTTGCATCGCTCGACGAGGGAAATTTGAGCTCTAACTTTGTTAAGTTAGTTCGCGCGTCTGGTCTGGCTTGAGAGAGTCGCCAGCAACATTTTCTCTCATATTTTAATTTTGATCAAACGAGTTTTAGTTAGAGTTTGATCAAAATTCGTGATTTATTATTTTAAAGATTTGTACAGTTATTCACAAATGTCCATTTGTGGTAAGATACTATTCCTTCAACTTCAAATTACCAAGGGGACCAATTAATATTGAATTTATTCAACTTATCGAGTATTTTTCAAGGGATCGGGAAAAAAATTCAAATTATCGAGAGGTTCAAATTAACGAGTTTCAAATTATCGAGCGTCGACGGTATCTTTAAAAAAAAAAACATTGGTAATAAAACTCTAATTCCATATAAAGAGCCGATCTAAATGTTTTTGCAAACATAAATGTGATATATATCAAGAATCCCCATTAATGTATATTTTAACTAGATATTATTCTATTTTGTAAAATGACGTGTGAAGATGTACAAAATAGAAAAAGGTTTATCTAAAAAAAATGTAAGCCTCGCCAATCCACGTTGGCTGATGTAATATTGTTTTCCCTTCAAGAAGGCTATTAAACTTGACGAAATGCTCGCGCATTTCTTTCCAGGGAAAACAATTACCCTGAAATATTAGATCGTTAGCGGACCTAATATCCCTCGCCTACATCGGACTCCAACTTCTAGGTCCTTGCCACCTATAGTTGATATCTCTATGGTAACTTATGAAATACTTTGTGTGATGGATTCTATTCTCTCAGATATCTAAAAGACAATGATGAGGTTCTCTTTGAATAAATCAAAAAGCATTACTCTTCTGTGACTTGATACGACTAGTTAGACCTTAGTTTATATGTGTATATATAGTAGTTTACACCAGGTAACTATCTTGTCCTTCCTTCAATGCCTTCCTCTACTGATGGTGGCTGGCCACATGGTCTCTCCATACTTCCTCCGCCATCCTCTTCATCTCCTCGTGTCGTCCAGTCCATTGTTTTAGATCGTCTGTGTATCCATGTCGTCTCCTTCCTCTCGATCTCTTCCCCTGGAGCTTTCCCTCCAACACTGTCAGCAATGAACTGATATGAGAGCTAGCCTAGATTGTGATAAACATGTCGCTCCACATATCTCATTGTGGTGGAACATTTTAAAAGAAAAATATACCGAGAAGATTAGATTATTAGAGGGAATTACTATATGTATGTACTATAACTGAAATAATATTTAATTTTTTAAAGGAATCTGTGGTCAATTTCGATCAATTTTTAAAATATTTTAGACTTCTAGGAAGTCTGGTGATGTAGAAATAAACATAAAATTAACTAATTTTTCAAAAATAAAAATGCACCAAAAATGGAAAAAAGAATTATTTAAGTTACCACTATTAAACAAAGTGTGGCACATATACATATATAACTAAGAATTGAATGAAGATTTAACAAAGGAAGAGAGCGGCGGGAGACGACCATCCTATATTGAGTGAAGAGATAAAATATTCAGCGAAACATAAAAATTTGCTTATCAGTTGCCCCACATTGAATCACATAAAGTTTTAAATTCATGACGATCGTTCTCCGACTCTTTCATTTTTAGCCATATAAATTTCTTTAATTGTGATAGCTGAAACAAATATATATTTTAGTACACATTTTAAATTTTTACTCGTATAAATCTAATTCTGCTCACTAACATGTTATCTGAAATGTTTATCATATCCTTTTTAAGTGCATTTTTAAACTTTTTAATTTTTATTTAATTATTTATAGAATGTTAAGTTGCAATCTGCAACACATTGACCAGTGTCAATAGCCTGAAAAAAGTACGTTGTTGGCTTTTGTGTTCAAGAAGAGGTATTTAGCCAATATTATGGAATACAGAAAAATCAACAATTAGTTTGTGTATTCACTTCGAAATATTCGCAACCAATCAGCAATGTTCAATTGTGTTATCGGGAGATGGCTTTTCCTTAATGAATTCCTTAATGTCTCCTTTTTATGGGCTTATATAGGGACTGTAAAAAATGAGACTCAAATGAATGAAAATTTATATAACCAAAGTTTTCACAAACACTGAAAAAACGACACAAATTGGGTGTCACGTTGATAATTACTAAGCTATAATAATTAAAAACTTCGCCTCATGGCTTTTATGAAATCTTCAAATCTTAATCTTTTTGACATTTTATTAATTTATTAAATTTGTTTCTATATTGGATGAATTTTTTATTTCTAAAAAAATTCAAATATCAGATAGAATGCTCACATATTTGAACGAAATTTGCTTAGACGTTTTGAAAAAAAAAATGCATATAAATGAAATACATTTCAATAAAACAGTACATTTATGGGTTATATAAACGTTCTAGTGTACAATTGGTCATTCAATAGGATAACGTGATAAAGAATAAATTATGTAGAGAAATAATTTAAAAACAGTGAATTATAAATAAATTCAAACTATTTTTGAAGCGTATGATTTTTTAAAAAAATAAATCAAATATCTACTGCCCTTACTGCAATGATAAAATAATGGGAGGGCCTTACTCATCAAAAGCGCCAGACCCTCCCATTATTTTATCATTGAGGTAAGGGCAGTAGAAAATGTACACTGGTGTCCAAAAAATAAGAAACTTAACCAATATTGAAATGTCTCAAAAGCTAATTTATTAACAAATATAAAATTTAGTATACAAATAGTTTAAACTATGGAGAATTTGACTAGCTATGTGAAAATATAAAAAAATATATTTGAAATTATGAAATATGCAAATTATTACCAACATACCCAAAGCTAAGGTTCCAGATCTTAAAGAAATAAGATATCAATAGGGAGTATGATCACCTCTTACAGCTACCAAGGTCTCACAGCGAGCCATCATACTGTTTACCAGGCTTTGGAGGAGGTCCAGGGGTAATAAACCGCACTCCACCAATAGAGCAGTTCTTAGCTCAACGAGGGTTCTGGGAGAGGGGCGACGAGCTCCAATACGCCTCCCTAGAGCATCCCACACATGCTCTATTGGATTCAGGTCCGGAGATCTGGCTGGTCAATCCATCCATCGAATATTCTCACTCTGGAGATATTCATTGACTAGCCTAGCCCTATGCGGACGAGCATTATCGTCCATTAAAATTAAATTGTGACCAATTTGATCTCTATAAGATCTTAGATAGGGCTCAAGGATCTCGTCCCTGTATCTTAGGGCTGTTAAAGTGCCCCCAGAAAAAATGTGGAGGGGTGTACGTCTGCTAGAACTGATGCCAGCCCAGACTAAGAGACTGCCCCCTCTAAAACTGTCCATTTCCCTGATGTTACTGGGATGATAGCGGGTTCCAGGCTCCCTCCAGATGAAAACTCGTCGAGAATCTGTGTGTGTTTAAACTAAATCTTGACTCGTCACTGAAGAGAACATTGGCCCACTGATCATGAGTCCAGGCGTGATGTTCCAAGCACCAATTCAAGCGGGCTCTCCTGTGAGCAGAGGTTAAAGGGATACAAACCATTGGTCGTCTTGCATAAAGAGCACCTTCGTGAAGCCTTCGGTAAACAGTTTGTCTTGAAATTCTCGTACCAGTAGCACTTGAGAGTTCATTAGAGAGTTGAATAGCTGTCATCTCCCTATGGCGCTTGGCAGTTACGACCAGATAACGGTCTTCAGAGGTAGCTGTTTTTCTTTTTCTACCAGAACCTTCTTTTCCTTTGATGGTTCCTGTCTCAATGAACTGTTTCCATATTTTGCTGACCACAGATTTATTCACATTTAGCCATTTTGCTACTTCAACTTGTGATTGCCCTTCCTCCATTCTTCCAACAGCTCTCCATTTTAAATCATCTGCTAAAATTTTTCGTAAACTCATAATATTAACTAAGGATTAAAATAAAATTATCATTGGACAATTCTCTTAGATGGGGTAAACGACACGCCAAATAGCACACTTATAAAGACAAGCAAAAATTGCATATTTTCAATTTTACCGAATCGAATGGTTGCGATAAATAAATTCTACCACTTAAAATACCTAATTAAATTACTTTTTAGCTTTTAGCGTTGTATATTTTGAAACATATCATTAAAAAACAAAAGTTTCTTATTTTTTGGACACCAGTGTATTTATTTAAGAAAGAAACATTGGCGACAAAAATAGTTAAAATTTCTTATAACAGATGGCGCACTAATACATTACAATGTATAATTCTATCTATATATATAAAATTGAATGTCTGTCTGTCTGTGTGTGTGTGTGTCCTCTATGGATTCAAAAACCATACATCCAATCGCCGTGAAAATTTGGGATATTATTAGGCATATCCCCGGAAAGGTTTACGAAAAATAATATCTTGAATATCTTTAATATCCTTAGAGTTATTTGCAGATTTGTAGCTTTAACTCGCAAGCAGCGCCACCTTGCGACGGAGATAGGCTTAGGTCTGCCCCCCACCCCGCCCCCCGTCCGGCCGGTCAGTCCGAGTTCCCACCGACCAATCAGAGGGATCAAGAGCCCCCACCCTCGTCCGGCCGCCGGCCAATCAGAGGGATCAAGAGGTCCTGGCGCGCGGGGGGCGGGTGACCTCCGGGAACTACGTCCATCTTCCATAAACGACCATGATTTTATTCAACTTATCGAGTATTTTTCAAGGGACCGGGAAAATATGTAGATAAAACGATGATTTTGTAATGTAGAAAATTAGGAAAGACAAAATTCAGGATGACACGGCACACAGGGACCGGGAAAAAATGTTCACTTTATCGAGAGATTCAAATTTACGAGTTTCAAATTATCAAAATATATCTTTTTTTTTATAAGTTTATAGAGAATTGTTTTAACAAATGTTCGTTAGACAAACCTTTACTCGGGTAAAACCTCGGGCGAAGCCGGGTACGTCCGCTAGTGTTCAATAAAAATATTCCACAACCATCACACGTCTTTGTTCCAAAATCTGGGCTACCTTTCACACAAGCAACAGGCTCAAGCCCTTATTGAAAACACGTTTACAAGATAGTTCTACCTATCGAGGAATATATAATCATTAACCGCGTTAGTTCCTAAATAAAGAGATCGTATATAGCAAAGTTTCATTAGTACACAAATCGCGAGATCCTGGCTAAACGCTATCACGCTAAGACAAGATGTAGTGCTAGTGATATACTCTTAACTCAGTCTTGATAGCGCCGTCCTTTATACAAGCCGAAGAGCGGTCTTTGCCCTCGAGATATGTTTACTAATAAAATAAACACTTGCACTCTCTTGTATCATGTAAATATCTTGTAAGCGTTGGTATGATAGCTAGCCTAGATAAAATAAACATGCCGTTATATTGTGGTGGAATATTCTCATTGAAAAGTATACCGGGGGGGGGGGGGGGGGGGTCATGGAGTGTATACTAGAGGGGCGGGCGTACGTTGACGTAGTCCATGTCGCGGTAGTCGGCCAGGATGGGTTTGTCCGTCAGCACGAAGGACAACAGACGCCGCCGCGGTGGAAGCCTCAGCAGCATCATGCAAAGGAAGCACGCCCGGGCCGACAACCGTCGCCTGGCCAGGTCACTGCCGGGCTGCTCGGCAAACTGCACCGGCTCACAGGCCAGCTGGCAGGACTCCGAGGGGGCTTCACACCAACCTCATCGTGAGAGTGGCCGCAGAAATATCATCATTATATATTTAATTCCATTTCATAATTTTGTATTTGTACTTCCATCCGCGAATTCCGACAGTTTAGAGAGATTTCATAAATCATGGATTGGGGTCGAGAGAACACCACAATAACAAAGTTTATGCAGAAATCCACGGATAAATCATTATTTTTAGATTGATAATTTTGTATACTATCGTTTTTTTTTTTTTTTTTAATACAAATTCTGAAAATTTTCAAAAGTTTTTTTCAAATATTGGTGTGATCTAAGGTCTGAAGGATTCACTGCTGACTCTACCAGATCTTCTTAATATTTCTACGTAACATTTTTAGCCCAGGTCCTGGATTCGATTTCTTTAAATCGAGCATGCTTTTATTCTTTTAGTAAATATCATAGTTTGGGGGCTAATGGCTTATATTTGATACTATAAATTATTTTCTAATATAATTCATCATTTGGGGAACAGAACCCAAGATTTGATAGCTTTATATCGAGCATCTTTTACTTTCTGAATAAATCCCGAAGTTTCCGTCCGGGGGACTGGATTTGTTGGCAAAATGCTGGACATCCTTTTATTCTTTATCAAGAATCAGGTATCAGGAATCAAGTATCCTTTAATTTTATAATCAAATGATCAAAGTATATTCTTTAAATTGAATCCCTACAGCATTCAAAGTTGAGTAAAAAGGTATATTGAATAATCTACACCAAGTTGAACTGTTTTCATGTATCCAGCGTGAATAAACAGAGTTTTCCTAGAGATTGTTTGGTACATCTCTAGTTTTCTTATTTCTTTCCTCGTTATATTGAACAAAAAAGTGCAAACACAAAAATAAGGATGATAAATATACATTAGAATTATTGAGCAAGAATTAATTAGAACCTATAACACCAATTTGAATATCATTTTTCGAATTCAATTGAAAATAATTTCCGTTAATTATATTTTTTTATAGTTGAAAGGATTATATACATTGTATGTGGTTGCTAAGGGAAGAGATAAGGGAATATATATATTCATCTTTCGCAATGTTATCATTGCCTCATCTTTGAATATATGAACTCTAATGAGTCCTTTTTTATTATTTTCAAGGCCGTGTCCTTGAGAGTGGGAACTGTCTCTGACTAATAATGTTGACTTGTCGGATAATTTTCCAGTTGTCCACTTGGTGTATGTTGACAATCTCGGTGGCCAACCATTTCTGAATCCTCCTGATTCATCAAAACCTATACAAGATGACACAGAAATAATATTGATAATTTTTATTCAATTACTATATTTTATTGTAACTAAATTGATGTTCAAAATTTAAGAAACAAAATGATTTCATTGTAAATTTAAAATATTAATACATCTAACTGATTAAAGATACTTCGCCCAATAAATCTTTTTATTACCTCGACGTTTCGACAAAAATCGTTTGTCCTCGTCAAGAGCGAACAAAAAGAATGCCGGCCAGGCAGCGTCTACCTTTACGATATCTAACTGAGTTCAAATATGTGTTCAAACAAATTTCATATAAAATGTGCATATCGTAAACGTTTGACACTATATTCTTTCATATTGTATACATTATTTTGTTTTTATATAATGTTTTAGTCCGAATAGTTACATTTTTCTAATATATATGGAACTTTCCTTTTTGAATATTTCGGTAATTTTCATAAAAGAGCGTCATGTATTGTTTGTTACTTAACTTTTTTTGCACACATTAGCGTACTTTCCAATCATATGTGTAGGATTATATTTTCAAATTGAATCTGAAATCTGCTGTAAAATTGACTTTCCATACGAAATCCTCTAAATCAAATAGCTTAGATACTAATGAAGTCAACTATGAATGATATCATGCAATAATTGTGTGATACCTAATTTGTGTGAACTAGGCTTCCTACAAAATATTAAAATTTGAAAATCTTTCCATTATTTTCTATGTAATTAATCATAAAAATATATTTACGAAATAAAATTATTTTAAAATTTTAAGAACGCATGGAGAGAGATTTATTTGAAAGAATGCTTTGATTTTTAAGGCTTAATGTTCACTATTGTGCTATTTTTATTAGTCAACTGTCATATGTATTTTTTTAATTAAATCATTCCGGGAATTTAATAACACACACACACACTAGGAATAATAACTAGATTTCATTCATATTATTATCAACCAAAAATTATTTTATCTTTGTTTTTGTTGATAATTGTTTATAATTGATATTGATGTTTGCTGCTGTTGATGCGATTGTTTCTTGTTAAAATTATTTTATCTTTGTTTTTGTTGATAATTGTTTATAATTGATATTGATGTTTGCTGCTGTTGATGCGATTGTTTCTTGTTTTTGTTTCTATTTTGGGGTTCGTTGATTGTTTTTGCTATTTGGTGCTGCTTGTTTATTGATGTTGTTGTTTGTTTTGGTTGTTGGGTTTACAAAATGGTATGGTTTAGTGCAGCATCTGTATTACTAATTTATCAAAAACTAAAATAAAAAAAGACTTATGGCTATGTTTTTTATTAAAGTATTCTTCTTGTGATTGGATCATTTACACTAGGACAATTCGAAAAAAGAATACAAAAGTTAATTTCAAAATATTTCAAATGTTTTTTTTTTTTTCAAACCACGGCCTAATAGAGCCACTTATCTTGATAAAGGTGAGCGTACTGTTCACCGAATTATTGAAATATATTCGCATTGATCCAAGATGTGTATATATTATCGAAAACACAGAGCTGCAATCTGAAGTCAATCAGTTTGTTTTTCAATGTAACCAATCTAAAAATTAAATTTGTGTCTCGGTTTCGGCTAAACTACTCCGTTAAATATTGGACCTTAAATGTGGATTGATATTAAGATTGTATTATGCTAGTCCGCTTTTGGCCAAGACCCTGTAATAGCGTTATGATGAAGTTTGACTGCATTTCTAAAGCCTCTCTACAAAACTATTTGTGTATAACACCCCCATACTCTCTCTTATATAGAACAATAGAGTTATATAAACACGAGCTTACCTTTAGTAGTAAGATGACGTTGGCGTACAGGAGGAGGAGAATGCACTACAGAACACATCATATTGTATGTGTGAAGTAACAATTTTGAAATAATTATTAAAGATAGGATGTCTATGTCAAGCATGCCAAACTCAAATCCTAACACGGGCCAAATAAAAAAGTAATAAGATTATGTGGGCCGCAAAAAAAAAAGAAAACAAGTAATTAAATTTTTATAGTAACATTTATGTAGGTTTATTTTAAAAAATACTAATAAGAAAAAATAAAGTAAAGTTAATATTTTCTCCCTGATATTTGGCATCTCTTTTCTGCTACCATCTTTCCTACTTCGGGGGAAATCTTGTTCGCAGTGATTAATTTTAAAACTGACCCAAGGTGAACGTCAGTAATTCTCGATCTGATTGGAGTCTTATTTCCTTTCATAAGTGAAAATAACTGCTCGCACCGATAAGTACTTCCAAACATGGACATAATTTCATATGCTAATTTTCGAGTGTTTTCAAATCTGGCTGGCAAATATTTGTAAAATTCAGAAACGCCAACTTCAATGAATTTTGCCTTTAAATCTGAATCGCACTGGATATCTATTACCCCCATTTGCATATGATTAGGTACTGATTCTATATTTATCGAGAAAATCGAAGAAAACAAAGTAAACTTGCCTTCCAAAGATTTGAAATCAGAAAACCTTGTTTCAAATTCATTTCTAAGACTTAAAATTTTTCCGCATATTTTTGATACGATGCAGTTTCACCTAAACTTTATTTGTACATGTTGCATGTCGGAAAGTGCATTAAATCTTCGTTTTTCAACTGCTTTTCCCAAAGAACTAGCTTACATTTGAATGCATTAACTTGGTCACACATGTAATTTTTTTCTAGTACTCCGAAAGAATATTTTCTTTAAACTTTAAAGCACACAATACTTATGGCGATGTACATACGTTATGTATGTAGGTATAATATTATCAAAACTTACGACTTATGTATGACGACCAGTGGTTCGTTATTAATAAATAAATTATGTATAATTACAATTTTTAAAAATTAGGCTACAAATTTTTATTAATTTTTTTTTAATTTATAATTTTTTTTATTAAAATATATTATCTGGTGGGCCGCAAATTTATTCGTTGTGGGCCGCATGAGGCCCGCGGGCCGCGAGTTTGACCTGCTTGGTCTATGTAGTCACACCTATACCAAACCTCATTGAAGACTTTCCTGTGTTTCCAAGTTTCAAATAAATTTATAGCAGCTCAACTATCATAAATATCGTATTCGAACCAGAGTGGATTTGATGTGGATTGATCGGGATTTAAAATTCCTAAATCCAATTTTTATTTTATATTAATTGTTTTAATGACCAAAGGTTTTTAGATAGCATATCATAGCATATATTTTATATATGTATACAAATAAAAATGCCGTCTATATCATTTTAAGGAGAATTACGGAAAACGATTTCACCTGAGCTATAACAATATCTGATATAGGAACACTGTGGGGAAAAAATCCCGTGAATAGGAATACGATGATGATAAAAATTCGAATTTAAAACCAAATCAAATTTAAGACTGAAATATCTTGTTCCCTGGCTCTGTCTTAAATTAAGAAACGAGTGTTTGTGGATTAATCAGACTTCTGGCACGTATTCATAGGTCACGTTCTGCAGAACTATTTCACCAGATTGATATTTGGAACCCTGGCACACTCCCTTCTGCCACTAGACTACTTCGCACTTTGTTATAAATTGAAATAGAAAGGTCTATCTAAATATGAAGCAATTAGTTTGAAAATGTTGGGTCATATCTGGAAAGTTCTGCGGTTTACCACAACGCGCATGAATGCGGGTTTCGAGTTGATTCTTCAAGAAGACATTATAAATTTATTTTACTTGAAAAAAAAAACGCTAAATAGTTTCAATTCTTACAAACCGCCAAAACATCTGTAATCGCTGTACATACAACTTCAAACCAAAGTCCGAGACAGAGATCACTGGAGAGCTAGAGTGATTGGATAACTGTAACAATGTGCAGCTTTCCAGATTATTATTTTTGTTTTTGTTTGTAAATACCAGGTGTATTAGTATGAAACGCGAAAATGGGCGCCAGAGGCCGCTGTGCAACTTTATTTGAGCCGACGGTGGCGCTGTTGTAGGCGTTTTGTTCTTTGACTCACGTGGCATCAGCATGCGTGCAGTTTTAGAAAAATTCAAATCGTGAAAATTTTCTGGAGCCCGTGGAAAATGGCGATTTCCGAGCCAAAAAGTGCCCATTTGCGGGAAGTTTTGTTGTTCGCCTTCAACTGAAAGAAAAGTGCCACTGAAGCCCACCGAATGCTCGAGGAAGTTTACAGCAACCACGCTCTGAGCAAATCGCAGTGTTACAGGTGGTTTAAAAAATTCCAAAGTGGCGATTTTGAACTTGATAATGAACCACATGGAAAACCGCCCCAAAAGTTCGAGGACGCTGAACTGCAAGCTTTTTTGGATGAGGACAGTACCCAAATGCAGGAGAAACTCGCAAAACAGCTCCAGGTGTCTCAAGGTGCTGTTTCTCTACGTTTAAATAGCCTCGGAATGACCCAAAAGCTTTCCAGATGGGTCCCCCACGAGTTGAGCGAAAGGCAGCAATAACGGCGTCTGGTAACCTGCGAAGGGCTGCTCGCCAGGCATGAAAAGAAGTCATTTTTGCACCGAATCGTAACTTCTGATGAGAAATGGATCCACTTCAGCAATCCTACGCGCCAAAAGTCGTGGGGCCTGCCCGGCCAATTTCCAAAACAGACGCCTAGGCCCAATCGCTTCGGAAAAAAGGCAATGCTTTGCATATGGTGGGACAAGACCGGCGTAGTCTATTTCGAGCTCCTGAAACCTGGCAAAATGGTCAATACTAGTCGCTACGAACAACAAATGCACAGTTTGAGAGAGGCGTTGAATGAAAAAAAGACCGGAATGGCGTGAAAAGCACAACAACCTGATACTGCAGCATAACAACGCTCCAGCCCACAACGCTACGGTGGTCAAAACACCATAAAAGACTTGGGCTGGGGACTCTGACCCCACCCGCCGTACTCACCAGACTTAGCGCCGTCGAACTACCACCTTTTCACATCTTTAGGACACGCCCTAAAAAACCAGGAATTTTCGAACTCAGACATACTCCGAAAATGACTTGTTGACTGGTTCGACTCAAAAGGAATAGAAATTTTCAGACAAGGAATTCGAAAATTTCCTGAAAAGTGGTCCGAGTGTATAGCTAATCAGGGCAGTTACTTTGAATAAAAAATCTTTTGTTGTATGGAATTGGTGAACTTTTGAATTCACTGAAAATTTTCGCGTTTCATACTAATAGACCTGGTAAAAGACAATTCGCGCTGAGGAAAGTGTTTTTTAACTCTTCCCTCAGCGAATTGTCTTTTATTTAGAATTTTACTGAAGGGATTATAATATTAACATTATTATGTTGGTTTACCCATACCTATAATGATCTCTCTAGAATGCAATGTGTTCCAAAACAAAATTTCCCCTTGAAATCATATTTCAACGAGATCGTGAAGAACGTTGATTCCATGTTGGCCTTGATTTCGATAGGTTAATTTCATCCACTTGTTTTTCCGATGTGAAGATTTTTTTCCAATAAATTATTCATAGTGTGATAAGGAGTGTGTGAAGGACTAGCATTACAGACATCTGGGCTACATGTCCATAGTTTTGTCAGCCATATATGCTGGGACATCGTCATCACTAACAAATTGACACATTTTCATTGAATCAGGTAATTTCTCAAGTTATGAGGTGTGTGTGTTTCAATCAAATTATCATAAATACCTTTGGTGGCAAGAGATCTCGATTTCCGTAGAAGTTGACTTGACTTCATGTTTCCTTGTTCAATGCATGTGATAAGTTTTTTTATTCTAACACTTTTTTCCTTTAAATATATTTAAAGTCGAGTTATAAAGTCTGTATATTTAAATTTTATATCAATGGTAATTATGTTCCAAATATTTTCAATTAGCTTTGGTTATAGTTGCGCTATATCACAAATAACTGTGTTTCTTCTGAAATTATACCATTTGTACTGAATTTGAGTCGACTTAGTATAACCAAATTTCGAATTTTTCTGTCCAAAAAGAAAGTATTTTAATACTCATCTTGTGGATTTCTTGAGGCCTACAATCGTATTTTCATTAGATTCTTCATTCATCATCAAAATGTAAATAATCCGGCTCACGCCAAACGTAGTAAATCTTTAGCAAGAATAACTTTTGTCTCTTAAATTCAAATATATTATTTTTATTTAGAAACTGACTAATTTAAAGATTGGTTTTTCTATACAAATAACAATCTAGAACTTTCTACAGCACCCGACTACAACACAATATAATAAATAAATGAATGAATGCTTTCCGGGGGCTGTGACACAAGTGTATCTCAGTAGTTCTTCAAGCCATCCTCCAATATCAGATTGGGTGTAAAACCTGAGAGGTACATATACCAAGTAAATGTGGCCATGATAATCATAGTGGGTAGTTAGCGAATTTCTTTTACTGCAAGCCAACCAAATGACTGTGCGCCATGATCCACAAGTGTATATATGTCAGTCGTTTTTTATGCAATTCACACCAATATCAAATTGAGAGTAAAACATGGGGGAGGTACATAACCCAAGTACATATGGTACAGGCCATGATAATCATGATGAATAGTCAGCAACGGCTTTTACTATAAGCGCATCACATGTCTACATATGTAAAAATCAGTACGACCTTTGCACTTTCAAATGTACCAGAGCCCCGCTTGGTTACTTACACTCACTGGTGGGGTAGGACTTCTGCAAAATTTATTTTCTTTATTTTATTTATTTTCTTCAGAAAAAGTGGCCAATGCTAGATTCGATCCCGAGTCATGGCTCTCAGCTCCGGGTGTAAAATACCACATTCAACTAAATCCAATAAAACACTAAATAGATGTAATATAATGATATCGATTATTCGAACCTCTGTAATTTGGATTTTTTACTAATTGCGATTGTTTCAAGAAGTGTGTGTCCCCTTGGATTAATAAAATTTAAAAAAAATAAAATTGCTTAATTAATGCGAATCTTGAATTCAAATATTTTTACAATTTGAATTTTGAGGGCATAAATTTGGGCAAAAATTCGAATTGAAAGCTCATTATTATAAAATATTGAACTTTTAAATATGAACCATATCAACATTTTTGACCCACAATAACCATAATTCTATTTTATCAGTTCATCAATTAAACTGTATGCATTAATTTCTTGAACATTACAAATTGAAACCTATATTACAATTTGCCAGTTTGGTATTTTATATAATGGGACAAAATTTTGGTCGTAGAGGTACAGTCTGCACCACGCTGACGAGGGCCAACAGCCCGAAACGCGTTCGTGGTTGACTTTTCTTGATTTATCGCGAAATTGGGTTGGCCAAATATCACGGAACAAGTTAAAAAACGTTTAGTTTTTTTTTTTTTCACTAGATGGCGCTCTGCCATCTAGATCTGCTCGTGTGAGCCTAGTCAGGATATGCCATTTTTATTTTTAATATATATAAGTAATAATCAATTACTGTAAAAATACAATTATTTAATCTCTTTGAATTGAATTATAAATTATAGTAGAAATAAAAAGCAAACAACAAGGTAAGGATATGATTTTTAACATCGACAATTGGTACGATTTGTAAGAAACTTGAGACATTAAAAAAAAAAAAACATTGTGAATATTTAAAAAGTCAAAACAAATGAAAAAAAATGTTATTCCATAATATTTGTTCAACCCATTTCTTGACAAATCAAGAAAAACCAACCACGTACACGTTTCGGGCTGTTAGCCCTCGTCAGTGTGGTGGAGGCTGTACCTCTACGACCAAAAAGAAGCTTCCTGTTAAAAGCACCACGCTGACGATGGCCAACAGCCCGAAACGCGTACATGTTTTTTTTTGTTTTTTTTGTCAAGAAATGAGATGGTCAAATATTACGGAACAAACTTAAATCAACATTTATCTCTGTTCCACTAGATGGCGCTTTGCCATCCAAAACGCTCATGTGAGTGGTCAAGATATGCCTTTTTTTTATCTTTAATATCGGCAACTGATCTTTTCTCTTTTTTTTCTTACTTTTTTTTCACACATACTATACACTTATGGACAAAACTTAAGACGTGGAAAGTCAAATTTCGCCTGTTGTCTGTTTTTTTTTTTTTTTTTTGAGACAGGCAATTTTTTTTTTTTTTTACACATTTGGTTATCTCGTGTGCCTTCAATAAAGATCATTGCGTATCAAATATATTTGAGAGTTATTGTTTGAATTCTTATATACATGCTAAAAGGTACAACTTTCTCAAATTTTGTCCATGAGTGTATACTATGATAATATGGATCAGGCAGTCAATGTCAATAAATATATTTTGTTAATGCAATTTGTAAAAGTATATTATCACTAAAATGTGGCTAGGTGAATATTTAGGCTGGTTCTCCAAGTTTAAATGTCAAAAAAATATTGTTTTGGAAAACATGTCTGACGCAGAAGATTAGCCAATTCTTTAAGCCATCTTTAGTTCACTGAATAATTCAACAAATTGCCACAGAGTGTTGTGCAAGAGACAGTTACAATGTTGATCAAACTGCCCGCTCACGTCACGCGCATAAATATTCAACTTTTTTTTTTAATTTACTCTTCATTAAGGCAAATTAATTTTTAATTAAAAAGAATATCCAGGTTGAATAATCATTTATATCGACTTTCTATTTCATAAATATTGATAAGTATGTGTTATATATATTTTAATTGATTAAATATAACCACAGAGTATGTGTGCAAGATCACATGTAAATAGGCGCTAACCGAAAAGAAAAAAGTTCCTTTGTCTAATATTAGTTTCCCTTTAATATTTTGTTCTCTCTCTTGTAAATCAATAAATATAATGTTTGATTATAAAAAAATTATAAGCAAAGCAACAGTATGACTATCATTTCACATAATAATTGTATAGGAGTGTCATATGCTACTAGAAAAATGTGACTTGCACATTTCTATTTGAATTTACTTCTAAACAATTGTTGCTATCATCATGTATAATAAATCTCGTTAAGCTTAAGTTACTCAAAAAGAATCTATATATGGCGTTGATATTTTCAATAGCTACATTCAGAACTCAGAAAACTCACAATATATAGTCAAAATGATCAATGAAATCAAAATCAAGATGATTAACTGAATGATGAGCCGTTTTTGAATCTTCATTGAAAAATGATAATTATTTGAAAATATTTGTTTTCCGTTGAGTAGGGCAACAATGTAATTTCCGCAATGATTGAAGAACAAAACATTTCAAGTGCGAATACATATGAACGTTGATATATAAAATGGAAAATATATTATTCAAGTATCTTTTAAAAGAAAGGTCACCTCTTCCATAAAAATAGACGCCAAAACTATGCGTTATTTCTATCAATATTATTTCAGGAATATTTTTCATTGAATATAATTTTATTATATGTGTGCTTTTATATATTGATATCCAAAAATATATGGACAACTATGCATTGCAGTTATCAATTTTGCAAGGCAGATGTATGTGATCAAGTACATCCTGTACAATGCTAAGAGGACCAAAGGTCTGAAGTGCATTTTATAGAATAATCTGAAATATTTATTTGCATCCAATTTTCTATTATTCCAAATCGTCGTTTATCTTATTGTGAAAATTGTAGAATTAATAATAATTGTAGATCCACGCACACGTAAACAAGATTAACCCTCACTAATTCTAATCTTAAAGTGTATAAAATGAATATTCTCGGTTTTTTATCCAAATATTTATACCATTGACTTAGTTTTTGTAATTAGAGTTAAGCTTCTTCCATAAATAAACTGGTGATATTTTAACCTATATTGCCACAAAATCCTTATTTTCAATCTGAGTCTAATTACGATTTGCTCCGAGAATCAAACATGAACGCCCACTCCAATCTGGGAAGCATCCGTGGCCAGATACAATGTCAATGTGGTGTGATATGGAACCTCATCAAAACAATGCTCGTATTGCACTTGTCAATACCACCCTCACTATTGCGATTTCACCGCCACTCTGTGTTGTGACGACGATCTAAGTTCTATAGAGGTAGTCGATCACCTCTATTCTTGGTCGGCGGGGTTAAAGGTTCAAAATTAAGGTGTCGCTGCTTATAGCACTATTAAAATATTAGACGAAAACAGGAGGGAAAATTATATTTATTATAATTTAAGAAAATAAGTAAAGTATTATTTAATTAATTATATATTTAAATATTTACACTAAAAGAATCGGAGATCAGGGCAAATTGTGTTCTCGTGTTCGAAAGTTGTTTACAGGTTCTTCTGCATTTGTTTTCTCATTTTAGCCGCTGCATCCCCGTAGCCGCTTCCGTCGGCCTCCCATTGGCTGCTTCGAACTCCTTCTTTTCCAACATTTCTCCCACCTTTGAGTTGGCGCCTCGACGACTCAAACATGGAAAGGAAATGTTCAGTAGATCCAATCGGTTGGGTCTCTTGATGGGCCGTCCGTAACTTGACACAACATTCGGGGTTTCAATGTGATGTTGCTCTTGTTGTGAAGTCAAAGAGTCTTCTTCAGTTGTCAATCGAACTTCTGGTGTGGGAGATCGCACCGTTAGAGGGTCTCGACATCTTATCTCGGACGTTATCTCTAAATTGTAGAGTTTATGAATAGGTCGTATTTTATCACCTGATGAAGTTTTCACTTTCGCAACCCTCACAAGTCCATCTTTTCCTGGATAGAGTTGTATTATTCTGGCTAACGGCTAGTGTAGTCTCTTTAAACTCTCTTGTCCAATGAGCACCATGTCTCCCACCTTGAATGGTATGGTAGTCTTCAGGCGTCTCGTTTCTTGTCTCAGGAATCCAAAATATTCGATACGAAATCGTTCTCTAAGATCTTCTCGTACACGTTTGATATATAGATATTTGCGGGAAAGGGTCTGGTTATCAATCAAGTCCAGGTCTGGAACGCCAACCTCTCTGACCTCATGTAAGAACAACGAAGGTGTCAATGGAGCGAGATCCTCACTTTTTTCCGTTAGGTAGGTCAGAGGGCGTGTGTTCATCAAGCTTTCGACGTCACACATTACCGTGGAAAGTTCTTCATATCCCAAGGAGGTTTGACCCAGAATCCTAAAGAGCAATTGTTTCACATCATTCCAATCAAACGCTCCCACCATCCACCCCACCAAGGAGCACCAAGCGGTATGAATTTCCAGGTGATGTTTTTCAATGTGGGATCACATTTTAATCTTGAAAAATCAATCTTCTTTAAAGCATTAGCCATGCCTTTGAAATTAGTCCCATTATCCGAATACACAATCAATGGTCGGCCTCTTCGAGCAATAAATCGGCGGAAAGCTTGGAGGGAGGCTTCCATAGACAAAGATATCACAAGTTCCAGATGAACTCCTCTATACACTGCGCATGTGAAGATGACAATCCATGCTTTCTTTTCATTCTTTAAGATAAGATGCCCAGTTAGATCAACTCCTACTATTTCGAAAACTGCAGCATCTCGTACTCCTTCCTTTATTCCAATTTGTAAAAATGCTTTCTCAATATCGGAAGAGACACCTACTTCATATTTCCGGAATTTATTTAAAAGTCTTGGTATAATTTCTATCAAATTGGGTCCCTTATCCAGACAGTCATTCAGGGAAAGTTTACCTCTCTTCCGGGCCGACGCATTGAATACTGGCCGTATTCTAGAAGTTTGACTGTTCCTTTTATACACTGGTCGATGTGGCAGGTAGTGTACACCATCTAGTTTATCCTCTCTGGCATACTCGATTATCCCCTGATTCATCCAGTCTTCAAAGATCTGTCCATACTCATTCATGTCCCCAACTTCTTCAAGTTTTCTTCTTACAGAACTTAGTTGGTTTTCGGCTAGGTCTCTATTCGAAGGAATCCTTTCTTTGTTTTGCACCCAGGGTAGAGCTACCTCATAACGCCCCTCGATATCTCGCGTCGTGGTGTGGGCGAAATGTCCCTCCATTTCAGTTTGTAATGACTAAGTCTTCTTCTCAACCTCCGCGTCAGAGACTCCAATTGCATCTAATTTCCACAAGTTTTCTAAATCCAAAGATAGAAGTGTGGTCACGCAAAGGGAGCTGGTGTCATCTCTCACCTCCGTTGGAGGAATCTTTCTCATCACAGTCCATCCTAGTTTGGTACGAATTGCCTCCAGTCCAGATGAGATTCTTCTCTGAGCATCGGTTAGCAATCTCCCGGCGATGTCCGCCCCTATAAGGACTTCTATACGGTCTCTCCTCAAATCAGACACGTCGAGTTTTTCACTCCCTTCTAAAAATGATCTTGGACACACCGGAGGTATGCTTCCACAGATAAGGGGTTGACCTAGTTCTTCAAACTCACAGCGATAGGAATTATTGATGTCAGATAAATGAATGGTATAGACCTTATGTTCAACTACGTCGGTACTCGATCCTCCAAACAAGGAATGCCGGAAGAACTCTCTCCTAGATTGTTCGTATTCCATTTCCATTGCTGTACTATGTAAAACATATGATCTTTGGGATCCGGTGTCTATTATAGCCCGTGCCGTCTTCTCCGTTCTGTTCCCTTTGAGGGTCACTCTCAAAGTAGGTAACAAGACGTCTGGGGAGGTTGATAAGTTGGCGAGAGTTTCATCTTGCACCGTTGGAGACTTGGAAGATCCACCTCTATCTAAAATCAGTTTTGTGCACATGACATTCAGGTGGGAAGACATGTTGCAGATCGAACAACGGACTACATTTCTGCAAAATTTACTTAAATGAGAAGGCCGAAGACATTTTTCCTCATGAGTGATCTCTTTTCGTTTAAACTCATATTAGCTGCAAAGTCACACTTAGGGCTTCCATGGTTGTCTTTACCACAAAATACATATTCATTCGATTTGTGAACTGAATTCAAAAGTTCTGAAGCTGTCGCAATTGGTTTTTCATTGTAGAATCTTGTCTTTGGATGTTTGTTTACTAAATTAGGTTTAGAAGTTGATTCATTCCCGGTACCGATTTCGTTTCTAAAACTCCTCTCCCGTGCAGTTAATTGTCTTTCTAGAAAGGTAATCAAGTCATTAATTACGTAACCTGTCGGGAGTTCTTTGTTCAATTCCAAATTAAGGTCTGCAGATAGAAGCTTTATTATTATCGGACACAATAAACATCAATGGACACGTTTAGTGACTCGAGACTTCTTATTTGAACAGAAAGGTTGTCAAAAAGTTCGCGGAAGGTTCTTACATCGCTTGACGTTTTGAGTGGTCTCATTGACAACAAATTGTTCATATGTCGGCTAATCAAAATGTCTTCTCGCCCAAATCTGTCTTTAAGCAATTTTATAGCTTTCTCATAATTGTCCGCAGATAAAGCGAAACCTTCGACTGTGTTTAGTGCAGTTCCGCCAAGATGTGACTTCAGATAGTTAAATTTATCGATCGGGTTCAGTGAGTTGTTCTGGTGTATAGCTGCATCAAAAGAATTCCAGAACGTCAGCCATTCACTAAAGTTTCCATAAAATTTCGATATCATCAATTTCGGAAGCTTCACAGTCGTGCAGGAAGGTACATAATGTCTCATTTCGGATTCATCTATTCGTGAGTTCGAATTCGGTATATTTTCGCCACGAGAATCTGATTGGCGAATCTTTTTATTTGCCCTAAATCTCCAAGTAATATATTTCTCTCGATATTCCTCTACGCCCTGTAATTCCTTCTCTAAATCGTCAGTTTCAAGAATCGTTTCTATTTCGTGATCCACTAATTTAAGTTCATTAAATGATTCATTCAATTGTTCTAATAATTCTTCAAGATCAATTCTAATTAGCGTGTCAAGTCCACTTTCAATCTTATTGCATGTTTTCGTTAAATATGATCTGTTAATAGCACGCTTCTTCTTTAAACGTAGAATTAATTCTTCCGCCATCATGTAAACAAAGCGGCAAGTAGGGTTAGCTAGCGAGTTCCAAAATGGTCAGCTTAAAATGATTTTTTTTTTTCTAGAATTTACCTTCAACAGTCCCGGCTGGGATGCCAAAAATATTGCGTTTTCACCGCCACTCTGTGTTGTGACGATGATCTAAGTTCTATAGAGGTAGTCGATCACCTCTATTCTTGGTCGGCGGGGTTGAAGGTTCAAGATTAAGGTGTCGCTGCTTATAGCACTATTAAAATATTAGACGAAAACAGGAGGGAAAATTATATTTATTATAATTTAAGAAAATAAGTAAAGTATTATTTAATTAATTATATATTTAAATATTTACACTAAAAGAATCGGAGATCAGGGCAAATTCTCGTGTTCGAAAGTTGTTTACAGGTTCTTCTGCATTTGTTTTCTCATTTTAGCCGCTGCATCCCCGTAGCCGCTTCCGTCGGCCTCCCATTGGCTGCTTCGAACTCCTTCTTTTCCAACACTCACATTCCTTTGTTCAATGTCACTGACTATTTTTATGAAGCAGTTCATAAAGATACTTTAAAAAATTGTTAAATACACTGGTGGCCAAAATTTGTTACACTTGGTATTTAATTCCTAATTCAAAATTATATAAAGTAGGTTTCATAGAACATATGTTTATATTTTCCAAATATTTTTGTTTCCTTTTTATATTTAAATACTCTATAATATGTTTATCAATAATCAGGTTCGTTAAGGGTCAAAGCTCAGAATTTAGATTTAAAATTGTTTTTAAATTATTCACTTAATAATGGGTGTGATCCCCTCTTGCAACAATCTTTTCTTGACACCTGCTTCTCATACTCTTTACAGGGTTATTAAACAGTTCAATAGAAATTAGAGTCCATTCTCTTCTGAGGAAGTATTGAGCTCATCAAGGCTTCTGAGTGGGGGAACAAAGACCGGCTACTCGTCTCACAAGGGCATCCCCAGCATGTTCTATAGGAATCAAATCTGGAGACTTGTCTGGCCAGTGTCCATTTTTTGAATTCCAGTGTCTTGAAGATACTGAGTCACCTGGTTCGCTCTGTGGGGGCGAGCATTTTCGTCCATTGGCACAAAGCCTGTGTAAGCCAACGGGAGAAATATTGCTCTAGGATCTCGTCACGATATATTTTACCAGTCAGGGAACTTCCTTCAAAGACATGCAAATCGGTGGGCCCATTGAGAGAGATACCTGCCCACACCATCACACTGCCACCACCAAATTGTCCCAACCTCTCTCCATATCTTGTATCGTCGATAATCCCTCTGGAGGCTAAATCAAGATTTAGCTGTGAAGATAACTTTTCTCCAGTCATTGTCTGTCCAGTCTTAATGCTGACGACTCCAATTCAAACGTGTCCTTTTATGTAACGGTGATAATGGGATGCATCCAACTGGGCGTCTTGCTTAGAGACAAAAAACATTAAACCTTCTGGACACAGTTTGGCCAAAAATTATTTTTTCCAGTGAACAATTCAAGCTCAGAAACAAGCATCCTGCGTGATACCCATCTATGACGTTTGGCAGCTATTACCAAAAATGTCATCTTGTGGTGTAGTGTTTATTGGAGTCCTACAATAGGTCTTTAAAGACATCCTCTCTATCTTAAAACTGTTTCCAGAGGCATGAGATCACCATTCTTGAAACATTTAGACGCGCATTGCTGCCCCAGCTTGGCTTAATCCCATTTTCACCCATTCAATAGCACGCCACCTTAAAGAACCAGCTAAGCGATGCCTAGAAGTCATTTTTGAAGTGCAAAAGAATAAAAATTGATTTGAAGAGAAACGATTCAAAAATGTCTAGACAAAAAAAGCATCAGAGTCAGGCGAGAGACCTATCCAAAGAGACAATAAATGTTTGAGTGACTGTATCTAATTTGCATGTTAAAATAACTTTGCATATTTTATTATGCATCATGTCTTTTTAAATATGTACCTGATGTTTTGTGCTTTTAAGTGCCTTATTTTTAATGTTATGGAGCGAAAACCAGGTTGTAACTTGAATTTTAGCCATCAGTTTTCCTTCCTAGAAACGATCTCAATTTACAAATATTTGTTGGCGTTTTTCCCTGTATAGTTTCACATTTTCAGCACTTTATACTCTAGGGGCCAGAGGCTATCTTCTTTAATAATATGCCTCAAATATTTATTAATTTTCGCCCGAATTGATATATATCAATTTTAAATTTAAAGTTATATTTGGTTAGAACGCTGAGCAAATACTGTTTTTATTAAAGCTGCTCTACTGATGCTCTGGATATTAGGATATCATCAATTCAACAAATTATGCCACTTCTATTCCAACCAATATCTTATTCTATACTAATTGAGAATAAAAGAGAAAACGAAAATATAACGTGGTGAGTTTCTTTTTATTGAAAATACAAGCTTTCAAGCAAAACGCTTTTCTTCAGGTAATCCAAGAAAATGTGCGGAGAGGTATATACACCCAACTAAGTAAGATTTGAATATTGAAGCGGAATTGCCACGAACAAGCACGTATCAACACACCTAGAGAGCGAGCGAGAAATCCAGTTTAAAATAAGTTTAAAATAAATAAAATATATACATAAATCGGGAAAACACTTGAGGTTAAAATTCCTTATGCGGGATCCATGCTATTACAAATAGCTATGTACAGAATGCTGTGTTTCTGCCATGTGCTGATAAATCTGGGAACGGCTGTCTTTGTTCATGATGTTTCTATTGTGTTCTTTAGTCCTGATTTCAATAGTCCTGAAATAACGTTTATCGTAACCTTTCGTCTTTCGGTTATCCTATAGATTTTATCCGGCGCCATACGTACCAACAACGTACATATGCAATCCCAACCGTTTACAAATCGGCTTGCGTTCTCCCGTATTCCGAAACCAACGTCGATATTGCCCGTTTCTTGAGAAAATACGGTGTTCGCACGTATTTTAGTAATTCACCTTCCGTCGAACTCAAACTCCGGCATCCCATCACAAAAAGTTCTAAAAAGCAGGACCCACTATCCGCCTCTAACGCAGTGTACAAAATTAAATGCTCAAATTGCGAACTACATTATGTTGGTGAAACCGGCAGAACCATTGAAATCAGGACTAAAGAACACAATAGAAACATCATGAACAAAGACAGCCGTTCCCAGATTTATCAGCACATGGCAGAAACACAGCATTCATTTGATTTCACAGACACCCAATGTATTTACAGTAACATACGCGGAAAATATCAACGACTGGTCCTGGAGGCTTTGGTTTCCAATAAAATTCCGAGCCTCAATAGGAAAATTGAACTACCCCCGCAGTACATAGCTATTTGTAATAGCATGGATCCCGCATAAGGAATTTTAACCTCAAGTGTTTTCCCGATTTATGTATATATTTTATTTATTTTAAACTTATTTTAAACTGGATTTCTCGCTCGCTCTCTAGGTGTGTTGATACGTGCTTGTTCGTGGCAATTCCGCTTCAATATTCAAATCTTACTTAGTTGGGTGTATATACCTCTCCGCACATTTTCTTGGATTACCTGAAGAAAAGCGTTTTGCTTGAAAGCTTGTATTTTCAATAAAAAGAAACTCACCACGTTATATTTTCGTTTTCTCTTTTAACTTTTAAAACGTGGCTAAACTATGTCTAATTGAGAATAATTAGAAGCAACTAAAATGAACTCATAGTTGTATTGAGGCGATGTGCATTCTAATTTTCTCACTTTTCTCTTTGTTGCTGTAGATGTCTATTTTGAATTTCAGGTTCAAACTTTTGGATACTCTGATGGGAGAAATTTTTTGAAATTGAAAAGAAAAATGCTCAAAATAAGCATTAGATTGAATATATAAGCTATTATAGGCTTTCTATTATGTGTATATTAAAATCAGTGTTAGAGTATACTAGAATGTTTGACATTTTAATTTATATGCAAAAAACTAGAATTCGGTGTTTTAAACAATTAAATATTAAACATTTAAAATGTCAAATATTTAAACACCAACACTGATTTTAAAATAAATAGCCAAACAATGGATAACTGGAGGCTTTTTAAAAGTCAGTGAAAAATTATGAAGTGGAAGCAGAATCAAATAAAAAAGAGGAGGCCCTAAAATTTGTCACTCGTGGGAAAATATTGTTTAAAGATTTTTTTCTAATGTGAACTTGAATGAAGAAAAACTATAATTAAGATAATTGAGAAGCTTTTAAAAGCCATTTTACTTCACATTGTTATATATTAACAATATTTTTAATGCATTGAATCAAGACGAAAATTAGGGTATTGATCACTACACAAATCGATTAAGAAGACTAGCTAGAGCTCTTGTGAATATCGATACCAACAGATGAATTTATAAGAGATAGAATATAGTCTTATGTACTATAGATAACAGTATCAGAAAAAATGCTAATAAACTAAAGCTCAATTTAATTTTTATCATTGACATATGCAGAGCAACTGAAGTCATAGAGCAACAGATAATTGTGTTGACTATGCAAGAATCTGACAATGTGGAATGAAACAGCAAACACGAAAAACAAAAATAAGGCCACAAAGGCTACAAATGAAAGATTTGAAAATATAGTAAATTGCGATTCCTTGGGGCAATTCACAAGAAGGCTGCTTCATGTGTGTGTGTCCAGAGCATATTATAAAACCTATATATATATATCAGAAAAAAATCACTTCTCAAAGGTGTTGATGTTTAAAAATTCAAGACCAAACAGATTAATGTTAGAGACTTCAAAAGAGAAAGGATAATTATTTGATGAATCGGTACTTCAACTCAGACATTCAGCAACTAAAAAGATCAGAAAAAATAAATGGATAGTTAAATTAATATTTTTAACAAAAATCAAATTGCCCTTTTTGCATGCCAATTAGACTCAGGGTACTACTGATAAAAGATCACTGGTCAATCAGGCAAGAAAGAAGCAATAATTTAAACAAATCTAAAACAAATCTAAAAATCCGTTGATTGCTATTTTAAAAGGGTAATTAAATACATTACTATTTCAAATATTGAACTTTAAGCAGAAACCACTGTGATTTATATCTGATAACACAATTGAATATCTCAATCTGGTAACAAAGCAAGAAGAGTTTTATCATCTGACAAAATTTTCCCTGTTTTTCAGGCATAGGAACTCATGAATAAATATGCAGATGTGCTTAGAGATTTAGGCACATTACCCAAAGAATAATATATTTTCAAATTGATAATAATGTAATGGTAAAATTTCATTTAAGTGTGAAATGTCTTTAAAGGGTGAAATGCCAATAAAGTATAAACTGCTCTCATTAAAATGTAAAATATTGTCTTAAAAGATAAAATATGGTTTTACAGGCTACTAACCAAAGTGTATGATTTTCGAGCCCAGAAAAAAGTGAAAAACATGTATTGGGAATTTATGGGGAAAATATTTATTGAAATCTTTTTTGTAATATTGGAAATACATCACGTATTTTTGAAATAATATTTATTTTTGAGAACTTCCTTTTAATTTCTGAATACGTTATTTATATTTGTGGGAAACCCTGTAACTTAATATTTCGAAATTCTCTATGAATAAATTAAAATATATCATCATTAAATGTTTGTTGTTAAACATTTTGAAGTTAAATTTTAGCGTCTGTTTTCAGAATTTTTTTATATTATGCCCTTTGGATTTAAGCCACAATGCATTTTGTGCAATTCGTTTTCCTCTATTATGTGGAGCAAAAATGAGGAGAACGAAATAATTTGTTGTTCCTGTCAAATAAAGAAATCATCGAATGAAAAGAGTCAATCAACTACAACTAGTATTTCAAATGGTATTGACTCAATAATTAACCTTGATAACGTCTCCAATAATAGCAATGACGCGAATAATAATGTAGAAAATAACTCGTATTATAGAGATCAAACACATTTCAATTTAAGAAAAAGCACACGATCAAGGTCGCTAAGATCTAAGCAGCAAGTTCCACAAAAAACATGTCCATCAAAAGGTAAAAGCCGACGTCATTTAAATAAAAAGACCGTAAGTATATATTTTTTATTATAAACGGTATAAATATTTATGCAGATTTAATTAATACTGTTGTTAGGTGAATAATCTGCTTGTACAACAATTTATAATTGTGACAACTAAAGAAGAGAGTAATTAGTAAAAATCTGATATATACATAAGTTATTTAAAGTCATACAAACCAACACCAATAGAGTTATAGTAAGGTATTGTCTTTAAATTTGTAACTTACCTTGTAGAGAGAGAGGTGTTTAGAAGCCATATTAAAACATGAAATAGGGAGATATTACCTTCACATAGTAAATTAATTAAAATTTAAAAAGTATATATTACTAGTATTTAAAAAAAATGCTTTGATACCTATTATATCTATATTTTTTTCTACATCTTTTCCAAATATATTGTAGCGTTGTTTATGTTAATTACATCATTTCAAGTTTTTTAGCTTTTATCATATTTGCATAGTTTGTTTTGAATTGTGTCATTGCTATATAAATGTACATATATTCAATTTTAGAGGTAGACTGTTCGTTGTTAATAAAGTTCCTTTATACTTACCTCTCCTGAAAACTTTTTCGACACAACAAGTCATGAGAAAGCTGGGTACCAATATAAGAAGAAGCCTTCGCTTACAAAGCCTGGAGCCACTTTCTTGTCTCTACAAAAGAATAATTCAATCAAATGACAACATCAAGTAGAATTGATGCCAGTCTTAACCCTTGCAGCCCTTAGACAGGGAATCCAACTAGTTTCATTGGGACTGGAATGGAAAATTGTTGTAAATGGATAAGCGAATTACCAGAGGGCTCTTCGAGCATAATCAGAGCTGTGACCACCGACGATAGCGTTGTCTGCAGATGAGGCCGTCTTCTGCGGAGGTGAGACTGTCGTCTACAGAAATTGTCGCCTGCAGAAATTGATGTACACAGATAATCGCCTCGCCATGTACTAAGGGAAATTGTTCACCCTGACCCAGACCAACAACAGGATCAACCCAAGGATGAACCTTATATCTGACAGTGGAGACGTGTACTTTTGGGAGAAGGGGCATTGTAGTACAGTTTATTTATGTTAATTACATAATTTTAAGTTATAGCTTTTATCAGATTTGCTAAGTTGGTTTGAATTGTGTCATTTCTATATAAATGTGTATATCTTCAATATCACAGAGGTAGACTGTTCATTGTTATTAAATTCCTTTATACTTACCTCTCCTGTGGCAACTATTATTCAACATGACAATCATTGTTGCTACCATATCAATTTTTATAAAAACATTTTGAAAAGCACCACACAAAATAACTTTGTTGATATGCTCATTTAAGCAGTCAGAGTGAAAATGTGCTGCTGATTGTATTATTCCACGTAAGCCTACTTGCCATCTAGGAAAATATTTCTTATTTTTAAAAAACCAAGCCTAAACTACCTAGTAGGTTAATACACTCAGTGACAACCCTGGCTGCTAAAATGAATATTTCACTTAAGCTTTTTTAAAACTTTCTTTAGTGACATTCTTGAAAATCAAATATATAAAATTTTAAGTGATGTCACAACATGCAGTTTCCAGACATTTCTAACATTTAATATTGAAGTTGGAGATTTTTGTTTCTTTGTGTGTTGTTGGCCCTCGCATTCAGTGACACACAGAAAAAATTGCACTTGGTATATTGATGGAAGAGACCAAAGATATCAATAATATTAATTATGAATGAATTATTGCTGCCTGAAGAATATTCATGCTACCTGAAGAAAGTTCCATGTACCTTACTCCCTACTGATACTAGAAGGTGAAATTTAAATCAAACCTGACCATAATTCTAAGCCAGCAATGGGTGCCGTGAATAAAATTAAGATGCCTTGCTAAATATGTTACATTTAAAGCCATTTCAAGTTTGGTTCACCAATTCTCTATATACTAGATATCATAGCTTTAGAATATATGTTGGCATTTAGAACTCACCTTCTCTAGCAATAGAGCCAAACCTAGCCATAAAAAAAAATTGGGTTCTAATAAAAAGATATAAAAGATAGTTGGGAGAGAAGATATGACATATATCTATACCATTCATCAATATACTAGGAAAGCATGGTCTGCATGAGTTGGTGTAAGCAATCAACTGATGGTTTAGAAGAAAAAAAAGCTGAAATGGAAACAATAATATACAGTTTAATTTTGCTATTACATCACTTAGGACCAAGATATTTTTGTTGTTATAACCATGGTTGAAACAATTAGGACTTGAAACTTGAGAATTTTGATCTTATAACAAACCTGCTGTTATAAAAAAAAGGGTGTTTATAATGAGGTTTTCCACTGTAGTTTCTAGTTCACCAGAGTAGTAAAACAACTTGAAAGCCTTCCATATACATTTAGGTGGTATTTTTCCTTTTGTCATCACATCTAGTGTAATAGACATTCTGCAGTTTACATCTATCTCTTGATCTTTGCAAGTGTTAACTTGGTAGCACTCCACCAGGGTCTCTCTCTCTCTCTCTTATGGTAACTTTATCAATGTGCTAACTTAATCTTAACTTGCTGCTGTGTTGTCCAGAGTTTTAGAACTCCTGCCCCAGTTATATCTTTGGTAACTTCCAACCGTTTCATCCACAAGGTACCCAACTGTACATATTGTTTACTCTCTACCTCCAATGCCCTTCCTAGGCATCCTTTTTCTACATAACCATGCGGTTAAATTGTGGAGATAGGCAATATTATTATCACACTCTTCGCTGGTTGATGCTTTTGATAATTTCCTTCTGCTTGTAACATCATAGGCCAATGTAGTATTTAGGAATTCACAAGGTAACAACTTCAGTCTCTTGTCTGATGATGGTAACAATACTGTTACTGAAACGTCACATGCTATTTATTTGGATTTGGTCTTAACAACTTGTCTAATCCATAATCCAAATTGTTCCTCAACACTGAACAAAATATTTTTATAATGCTTACTTAGGTCTTGTGAGAAAATCTTATCTATAATACAAATTATATATGTTCACCCCTGGCTTTTTTTTTTTTCTCTCAATAAGCATTTATTTTGAAAAGGAACAAAACCAATATACAAATTATGTTTACAATTTATATTTTTTAAATTTACAAAATCTTTCATTTTTTGCCTCTTATTTTTTTTTCCCCGATATATACAAATATGTGATGCTTTACTTATATTTTAGAAAATTATGTACATACAAGGTCTGTTAGAAAAGTATTTGACCCTTTTTTTGCAAACACTTGGTGGATTTCAATAAAATGTGTTTGCATGAGGCGACTTGAACCTTCATACGCATGCATGCATTTTTTTGTAGCCTGTCAATGGCGTCAGTTGATGGTAAGCAGCATTTGAGTGAGGTAGTGTTTAGTGCTTTTCTCGGATTTTCATTGTAAGGAAAATGATAAAACGACTTGTGTTACTGTATCAAATTTTGCAAGAAACTTGGTGACAGCCATGTGGAAACCGTTCGGAAGATTCAGACAGCTTTCGGTGACGTGCTCAAGGCATCACAGTGGAAGCATTCCATATCACCAAGACCAAAGAAGGGCCATCAAGTGCGTAACAACGTCAAAGGGATGCTGACTGCTTTCTTTGACTCCCATGGTATGGTACACCAGGAATATGCACAACAGGGTCAAACAATCACCAAAGAGTACTACAGGGATGTCCTCTATCGCCTACATGATGTTGTGCAGTGCAAGAGACTGGAGTTGTGGTCAACAGGCAATTGGCACCTCCAATACGACAATGCTCCACTACATTCCTTGCACTTGATTCAGACTTTTTTGCTGAAAAAAAAGACCCTGTGGGTCGCCAGGCTCCTTACTATTCTGATAAGGCTCCCTGTGACTTCTGGCTGTACCCCGAACTCAAGAGGCCATTGAAAGGAAAGTGATTTCAGATAAGAGAGGACATTATTACTGCAATGATGGCACCTTTGGGAGAAGTGTGTAGAGTCCCAGCGCACCAGGTATGCCTTTTTTTTTTTTCGCCTTAAGGTCAAATACTTTTCTAACAAACCTCATATATAAGTAGAAGCTAGAATTCAGAAATAATCATTCACCTGAGAAGAGTGACAGAAAGTCACTGAAAGGTCAAAGAAAGGCCATTTATTAAAAAAAAAGTTGTTTGGTTCTGTTTTGTTGGGATAACAATGGGCTGGTCTCATTGGGGACCTCCTGGTTGTTGGCCCTTGATTTGAAGCTAGAGATTTTCCTGTCATGGCCCTCCATTTTCTAACTTGTTTCCTTGTTGGACACAGATGGAATCAACACATTATTTAAACAGAGCTTCTGGCACCAGTCCATGGTCAAACTACATTATCTTATCTCTGTGATAATAATTATTTATTTATTTCCAAGGGGCTGTTTGCATTGTGAATATGTTGTGTAACATTATGATTAAATATCTTCATTATTCTGATTATTATTTTCCAGAAAAAGATGTATTCTTTCTTCTTCTTTCTTATCTCAGAAAAAGATGTAAATGGCTGTCTGAAAAACTTTCTACAAACCTAGTCAGCAGTAACTCACATCCCAGCACACTAAATGGACTTCTAACAACCATATCCAAAATTTTTTTTACATTATTTCAATATATTTTAGCTTCTAAATTAATGTAAAATTCAATCATTAAAAAATTAATAATAATTAAAAACTTGGAAAGCTTTTTGTCTTTCTTCTACAGTGGTCATTGGAGAGATTTGCTGAGAGAAGTAGCATGTTTACAAACTCAATTTTCCATCATAAGATGGCCTGATGTGTCAGGGGCTCCACTACCGGGTTGGGGACATAGTGTCCCTGCAGGATGAGGAAGATGGGGCCCTCTACTTCGCCCAGGTCCGGGGGCTGCTAGAAGACCAGTACTGCCAGAAGAAGGCTGTCCTCACCTGGCTCCTCCCCTCCCAGAACACTCCTCTTGGGGGCCGCTTCGACCCTGGCACCTACATCCTGGGTGAGGGATTCATTTACTTTAGTATAAAACCTACTCATGTTTTATTTATTTAAAGAGCTTACAACCAACTCTCACAATATATGGGATCTCCTCATCACTAGAGTCTCATGATCAAGACAGGTTTGAAAATTATAAAAAGAGTAAAAGGTGATGTCATAACCATTTTTATTGAAAAATAATTGCAGAGCCTTTTTTGGCATACCTTTCTCAGCTAAATAAGGATTTGTGCTTCAAGAGCATTCCTGAAAACATCTCCAATTATTATTAATTATAATTAATAATATATTAATAAATAATCTACAATTATTTTTAATAAAAAAAAAGTTTCATATCGTTATTTAAGAAAAGTATTGACTCTAGATAAACACCATATTCTAACAATTACCACAAACAACTGAAGATGAGTGATAAGGAGATTATGGAAAAAAAGGAACAATTATCATCTTCTAGTGCTATCTCAGATATGGAGGTCAGCGGCCAAGGCATCCTGCTTGGAGATAATATGTTCATTTCTTACAGCACTGGAACCAGAAATTCCTGAGGAAGGGATAATTATTTCTTACATATAATAAATTATTTCTTATCGAGTTAAAACCTAGTTACTGACAAGCCAAGGCCGACAAAAATTAAAGGAGGTGTTCCATTTTTAGAAGAATGATTTTACACCGTAGCTCGTGAAAGAAGTGTGTGATAAATGATATTTTATTCATTCAAAAGAAAGAGCACTGATTTATACTTCATGAAAAAATTATTTTTAAATATTCAAAATGCCTAAAACTATAAGTGATTTTGTAAATGGTTCCGTTTTCTGACTTTCCAAGGAGAAATGCTCGTTTACCCTAATTTTTTAAAATATGAAAGAATATTGCTATTAATAAGTGCACAATCAGTCAAATAATAAAGGAAAACAAATAAAATTTTTATATCTATGAAATTAAGCTAAAAAAATTCCTAAAGAAAGATTAAGGAAATAGTTATCATAGAGAATCCACCTTCTCAAAGGAACATTTCCACAATAACGAAGGTACCACTTTCTACTGTTAACCATATTATCAGGGAAAAAAAATTGCTTAAAAATACATGAAAAGGCTAAAGTTCATGTTATCAAGCCGCACCATATTGAGGAACGCAAGACCTGCACAGGGCCTTTCATGAAAAGTACCTGGCAGGTGAAAAATGGAAAAATGTTGTTACACTGGATGAGGCATGGGTTTACCTTAATGATAGAAAACATTTACAATGCTAACTCATAAATAAACACTTTTCAAAACTGGATCAAGCAATGCAAGAAAAGCTTCTCAAAGGGCTTTATGATCATTGCAGGTTTCTGCTACAATGGGGAGCTTCCAATAAAGAAGGTGGACACAAATGTCAAGATAAATTTACAAATCTACCAAAGACTTGTCTAAGACCTATTATTCGACAATAAGTTCCCATTTTTGTCCCATCTAAGTGACTCAAGATCTGTGTGGCTGGCCAGGATAAAGCCATGAGTCATACCTCATGTTCAACATGTCCATACCTAGATGAAAGACGGATGAAATTAAAATTTATGCATCCCTGCCAAATCGCCAAACTTGGCCCCAATGGATTTCTGTTTTGGCTTGCTAAAACTGCTCTTTGATCTAGAAAACCAAAGACGCTAGATGGTCTCTGGAAAGTTGTTAAGGACTGTTGGGATGGTCTTGATCAAAATATTTTAAGATGAAGCCCACATCGATGCAGGGCTGTTGCTAAATGTCAAGACTTACACATTGAAAACAATAAGTTGTGCATTACAATAATAAATTATTTTTAATAAGGCACTAAAATTGTTATTTTAAAAAATGGAACACCCTCTGTAGAATCTTTCAAGATGTTGTGCTTGCAAGTGTGTTCTTAGGATACAATGGGAGTAAGTTGGAGGAACTTGAAACTTTTGTAAGATAGAACGAAAGAAATTCCAAGGAAAACAAGACACATAAAACCACCCCCTCAACAATTGATAAGAGGGGAGAACAGAAAGCTTGACAAGTTTGGCATGATGTTTTGGCAACAATATTGTCATCAAACAAGAGGAGTTTTGTTACATCTAAATCTCAAATATTTTGTTCCCCAGAGGAAGTCCATGACTGAGGTCCAACTCTGTGGCAGGTCCGGAAGAAGAGCTCCCCCGCAAGTTGGAAGCCATGGAGTTTGTCTGCCATGCCCCCTCAGAATACTTCAGGAACTGTACCACTCCCTACCCTGTCTTCAACAGGCGCAGGGAGGCTAGCTACATATGGACCCGCGCCAGATCCCGGGACACTGCCACCACCACTACAACCTTAAATAACAAACCTACAATGAATGGCACATCATCCTCAAGTGAATCCTAGGGCTCCTATGTTATGCATATATTTTTAGCGCACATTTTAAATAAAGTTGGGGGGGAAGGGATTTTTATCATTTTTAAAAACCCTGGTTCATCTTCTTTCAAACACAAATTACAGATTTTACAGTTTCTATTGAGATCTTCAAAAAGACTGGGATTGGAGACCTTAATAAAGAGAAGCCTATAATAAACCTATCAGAGGGGTTTTATTGCTATTCAGTAGGCCCTCATTATTTATAGTGTAAGCCTACATGATCAATGGAGAGAGATCACCCCTAGTTGTGGAGACAACCACCTCAACCAATCAGAAGCCTCTCAACCTTCTATATTTTAACTTTGTAGAGAAGATACTTTGGCAAGAAGAGAATATATATTTAGTCATTTGTGGTTTATTTTCATCCTGTGTGTGAATTGGACAAATAATATTTGTCAAAACATCTTTGTGTGCGTGGATATTTTCTTCTTGCCAAAGTCCCTTCCTTAAAACATCAGTTTTGGTGAGGTTAGTTGAAAGTTTTATTAATAATTTTTTGTTATTTCTATAGCAATAAGGATGATTCAGAGGGTCTCCAAACTTCTTCTTTTATACAAGATCCATTCAAAAGTATCAAAACAGACAATTTTAAAATTTGAATAAATTAAATTCTATTTTCCCCATGGACAAAACTTAAGGAAGTGGAAAGTCTTTGATGTCGCTAGTCATCAATTTTTTTGAAGGAAACAGAGGCAATTTTATTCACACTTGGTTATCTCATGTGTCTTCAATAAAGGTCACTGTGTATTAAATATTTTCGGAGTTATTGTCTGAATCCTGATATATATGCTAAAAGGTACAGATTCCTTAGGTTTTGTTAATGAGTGTAAATTGAATTTTCCCCTAAAAAACTATGGATTAATAAGTTAAAAGCACAAATTGTATCATTTAACCATGTGTGATACACACATGCCTGTGCAAACAATGACAATGTAAAAATTATCCACAACCAATGGCCACCAAAATGATGGAAACAGCATGTGAACATAATGTTAGAAACAAAAGGTAACATGACCAAATCCACAAATTAGACAAAAAGATGCCTCATAGATTGGATTCTGTTGTACAACAATACCAGGCCCCACAATATCCAAGTTCCTAGTTAAACATTCAATTTCTGAACAACCAACCTATTCTCCAGACATCTTCCCCTGGGACTTTTTCCTATTTCCAAAAAGTGAAAAACCTCTAAAAGGAATTTTTTTGATGGAATTGAAAATAAAAAGAAAAATATGATAAATTCAAACTTGGTAAGGTTACTTCAAGTAAATTTTGTGACCATTTAGTTGTGCAATGTCAGATGATATCTGTCATTCAACATTCCAAGGGATAGGAGCTTCCCATTAAAGTTGTTGAATTGTGTGAAGTTGGCAGTTTGGTTAGGATTTGAGAAACTGAGGAATTAGGTTTCAATGATATTTTCAGCATGCTACTGGGACCTATAAGTAAACTAGCCGAATGACCCGGGCAACACTCGGGGTTTACCCGATTAAATGCTTTTATTCAAATGCTATTTGTTACAATTATAAATTGGCGCCGTGGATGTCATTCTTGTATAATATATAAATGAGTTTTAAAAATTGTAAAAAAAAAAATGCATCGGCTGGGAATCGAACCCGGGGCGCCCGCCACTATAATATATAAATGAGTTTTAAAAATTGTAAAAAAAAAAAAAAAATGCATCGGCCGGGAATCAAACCTGGGGCGCCCGCGTGGCAGGCGAGCATTCTACCACTGAACCAAAAGCAAACGGTGACAGAATTAAGAACGCATGACGCTGATAACTGTATATATTAAAGTTTATATAAATGAGTTTTAAAATTTGTAAAAAAAAAAAAAAATGCATCGGCCGGGAATCGAACCCGGGGCGCCCGCCACTATAATATATAAATGAGTTTTAAAAATTGTAAAAAAAAAAAAAATGCATCGGCCAGGAATCGAACCTGGGGCGCCCGCGTGGCAGGCGAGCATTCTACCACTGAACCAAAAGCAAACGGTGACAGAATTAAGAACACATGACGCTGATAACTGTATATATTAAAGTTTACATCATTGCTGCTGGGTGCAGAATATTTTGACAATTCTACCTGGGTCTGCTCTAAAAGATAATAATGAAATTTTGATTAATACTTTTTTTGTTAACACCTTATTTTAGGATTCAGATAACATCTATATATATAAAAATCAATGTTTATATGTTTGTTTGTTTGTATGTCCGGTATACAAATTCGCAGTAGTTCACTAATTCAAACCAAAATTTCCATACCTAGGTAAAAAAATACGGGGAAGACGATAGGCTATTTTAAAAAATATATAAATCAATTATTAAAACTATATATTCAAATTATTCTACTTAGCTCACGAACAGCGCCCTGTATCAAAGATTAGATTAAATTATGCTGATGCAAACAAATAGATAATGCTAATAACAAACAATTATTTAAAAAAATCTTATCTAAATATATATCACTCGGGTAGATATGTACATGGGTAGATATACCTCGGGTTTTTTTAGTTGTTGAAATAAATACCTTTTTGCAACATTTTTCACCAATTTTACCAGTCTAAGGACCAAAAAAAGGTTGAGAAATGCTGAATTTGTTAAACAAATTTTTTTTTTTTTTGCTTATCCCTAGTACACGTGGTACAGGCCATGATAATCATGGTGGGTAGTTAGCGACTGCTTTTTTTTTACTGTAAGCGCACCACATGTCTACACATGTGAAAGCAGTTCGACTTTGCACTTACAAATGTGCCAGAGCCCCGTTTGGTTACTTGCACTCGCTGGTGGGGTTGGACTTTTGCAAGAATCGGGGGGCCATTGGAGCATTTTTTATATTTTATATATATTTTTTTAAACAGAAAAAGTGTCCAATGCGGGGATCGAACCCGGGTCGTAGTGGTCGAAAACCAAACGCTTTACCAGCCTTCCACCGACTCCCCTAAACAAATTTTGAAGTTATCTAGCATAATGAAATGTAAGAATAATAAATATCATAGAACAAAATTGCCTATTTAACAGACTGAGGTCAACAAAGGAAATTTTGATAGGTTTTTACAGTATTTATATATAAATGGGTTATTTGATGTGAAATTGATTAATCAAAGATTGGGTTTATAAATACTGTTTGAATTTTCAATATAGTTTTTATTATAAAATGCAAGACATCATTTATATTTACAAATAATGCATCAGATGCTGTTCTCAAGCAGATCAACCAACAAATAAAGCCTATAAAATCCATTTATTGTTCAGCCATTTATAAAGAAAGGCAGTAGCCTATCCAAATAGATACAATATTTTGGCCATAGAACTGACCTAGCCTCCTAAGTACCTCTGGCAAAGTCTAAGAGATTTTATAAATCCCTTGGGGATCTCATGAAATCAAAGCCTGCCCTGGACTGACAAGGGTCATTAGCCTTACACCATGGTCTCCAGGTGGGTATTGGGCTTTGTCACCGAGTCAAGTTTGCAGAGACTATCAACAGATGGTGCCTAGTTCTTGTGTCTATTTTGACTGGAGAGAATATTTCAAACACCTCTGTGTAGATAGAAGTTGTCAAGAGGGAGAACTTTAATGGCCCTGCACTCCCTGGCTCTGTGTATAGCTCTTGGGACAAAAGCCAGTCTTCTTGTCTAATGCAGACATCATAGCAAACTAGATCTCAGGTTTGATTTTTACTTATTCCTCGAGTACACATGGTAAAGACAGTATTAATCATGGTGGGCAGGAGTTTGTGACTACTGCTTATAATATAAGGCTGCACGTGCTGAAAGCAGTGGTGCTACAATATGTACATTATATTTAACTTCAAACGATGTTTTCATCACTTTTAATATGCCATGTACAAATAAACTATAGGAAACCACAGTATCAGCAGAGACAAAGAGAAGAGACTCAATAATGTATGGAAAATAAATAAAAATGTTTATTGGTCGGATATGTTACAATAAAATGAGCAAGTTTGAGAGATCATAGTTCAGTGTGGTGGGAGGGTGAGCACCACTCTGCCAGCTCTGTGCACACGTCCTTCACCAGGCCGGCCAGGTGGTAGGGCCTCCCTGTCTCTCGGAACACTGAGATGATGTCGTCGTCGTGGTCTCCGATCAACATGTGGCACTGCACAACACCTCCAGTTGTAGCATCCCTGTGTGTGTGTGTTTTGTTTCAACTTGTAAGAATGGAAACAATTAATTGCTATATAATACAAAGCAATAATGCACCATCCATATGACATATATAATGAAAACATTGAGACGCGAATGTTTCTTTTCAAAAATAAATCAAACTTCTACTGTCCTTACTGCAATGAAAAAAATATTGGGAGGGCTTGACTCATCAGTGGTGAACCCTCCCAGCAGTTTAGCCAATTATATAAATCTACCATACCGCTTTTTTAGAGCTCTAATACTGTATTGAATCATTCTGTTTTATATGCTACACTAAGGGGTGGAATCTTAGAAATGGTATTTAAGCAAACTATGGACATAAGCTTTTTAATTGTTATGTTTTTAAATGGGTGGATGAGTGGTATAAACCATTTATTTTTGACCCAGGATTATATTTTTTAAATTACAATTTTAAGTTCGTTATAAGCCTAGTATTTTAATTAGATTTTATTATTTTGGGCCCTAAAATAGGTTCTTTATAGGGGTAGTTCGTTATTTTTAAAATTACAAAGTTCGTTATAACAATGGTATTTTCAATGGAATGGAATTGGGAATCGCCTTAGGTTCGTTATAATAGAAAGTTCGCTCTATCTGGGGTTCGTATTAGTGGGGTTTTACTGTATATATATATATATATATATACATACTTTGTGTATATATAAGAGAAACAAATATGTAAAACTTTATTGATCAAACAGTGTTCCAAGCTTCTCAGTTGGGAAATTGAGGAGAAATTCCCAGCCAGACAGGAGAAGACATGTCTCATGGGGAACAGGCAATCCACAAGATTTATAAAACCATTCCTTATCTGGTTCATGGAATGAGGTATTCTTGCAGATCTTGTGGTGACATCCGTGGCAGGTATACTTTATAATTAGTGAAGATTCTATTTTTGGTTTGCACCCTTCCAGCATCAAAGGCTGTCTAGAGTTATATTCTTTTGGATTAAAAACATTAGCATTGTTTAAAAGTCTATTTTATTGTCTTTTTTTATTACTTTGTTTATATTAGATTTGTTTGTTAGTGATCATTTTTTCCTGCAGTTCTTTTCATTATGATATAGTAGAAGGTGTGTGAGGACTTGTACTTGACTGGTGAACTTCCCATAAATAATTCCAAGTAAGTAATGATGGTGTTGAGGGCAGCTGATCATCTCTGTTGTTGTTGTTTCAATTTATTGATTTGTCTTGGCTTGGAGTTGAGAGAAATGTTTCTTAGATATTCGTAATAATTAACACAAACTCCAGTTTTTGTAGCCTATACAAGATAACCTTTTTCACCGATCTGCCGGCTATTAAAATTTTAATATCTTTTGTCTTATCTCTTAATTTCCATTTGAAGTAATAAACAAGAGCAGCGGTTCCACAGAATGCAATTATTTTCTTTGCTTTTTTTTTTTGTTTGAAAAAAAAAAGTTGAGTGGAGACAAGATTTGCATTTCAATCATTTAGTTTGCATGTGTAACACAGGCTAGTGCTCTAGTATCTAAAATATAGAAGTATTTGTCTATTTTATTTAAAACATGTCAAGAATGTATATAGTTGTTAGTTACCCCGTTCTACCTAGGAACAATAATAATAGGAAACTTCAACCAATTAAACAGAGAATTTTAACACAATTGTTAGCAATGCATGGGCTTAACAAAACACAGAAAACAAAAATTACCAAATTCATCAAGGTTTAACTCTACAGATCCAACATACCAATGTTCTTGAGCCACTTGCAGATAGGAACCTTAATTCAAAATAAAAAAGAATCCAGATTTCTGAAGTGAAATACCTCAAGAAAATGAAAAAGAACACAATCAATAGAGTACAAAACCATTGATGAAATCTGAGAATGACAGATCTAATAACAGCTTCAGTGGTTTGGTCACATAGGATGAATCCTGACACTCCCATACAAGGTCTTACATACATAATAAGGCAGAGAACCAGCTGGTTACTAACCATCAAAGCAGCTGCTTCATACAGCTTCAAACAGCTGCAGTTCATATGGAGAATTTTACACCAGAGCCAAGATAGAGATTATTGGAGAACCTGGTAGATGACTATCTTTGATGGACAAGAATTGAGGATTCAAAGTTAGCCATCCTGTGTGTGTTATACATCCATCAACATTTCACATTAAAAATAAATAAATAAAAAGACCTTATCTCAATATGAATCATAAATGGCTATTTGAAATATCAAGCAAATAGAGAGATCTCAATATTCTCTAGTTTGAAAGATTTTTCAGCAAGTGGATGATACTTCAACCAGCATCTTGGTCCCCTTTCCATTTTAGCTTCACCCAAAGTGACCAGAAACAAACAAGGCCAAACTCACGTTCTCTTTAAGGCTTCGGTTGAGATTCTCATCAGGTACCAGGTCGTACTCTGAGAGGCGATCAACATCCTTGGCCAGATTGAGCAGGGCAGGCTGGCCCGAGGCCTTGCTGCGGGCCTGAGCATAGTCATCCATCTTGTCGCACACAGCCTCCAGCACCTCCTGGAGGTGGATCTCGGAGCCGGCGTAGCGCACATGGCCCTGAGCCTGGCTGCCATCTGGCTGGATGCGGAAGCCTCCGACCTGGATGGTCTTGTGGGGGTCTGTCTGCTCTACGGCCAGCTGGACCTCCCGGACCACCTTCTCACACACTGCACGCACCAACCCGCCTCAGCTGCAGTCAACCATTGACAACAGAGCCATGGTTAGAGCAACAATTAGCACAGCAGGCTTGTTGACAAAACTTAGCCCAAGCATTATGTGGTACAGATCATTATAATCATGATGGGATTTGTCACTGTTTATACTGAAATGCATCAAATATCTATATATTGTAAAAGTACAGGAGGTGCATATGGTATTTATATGCAAAAGTGTCCATGAATTAAAAATGAATGCAATAAAACCATGCATCTATTTGATATTCTTCGTGTAGATTCGGATCATTGAATAAGCCACAACATCAGCTTTAACAAATTCAAACAAACCAGTGTTCATTGTTTTAATGTATGTACCTAATAAATCCAATTAATGAATTTACTAAAAGAAAGATATCTATACAGCTTTTTAATATAATAAGGCATAAATGGATGGCTGCCTCTATTTTTAATACTAAGTATACATAGAAATGGCTTGATTTTCTTTTATTTCAAGGTGCCAGTTTCATTTTTGGATTTGTGTGCAAGTAATTAAAGTAATTGATTATTTAAAAAAAAAGTTTCAATGCAGGTTTCAAACACAGGTGCTGTTTGTAAGAGTAGAGAGCAACAAAGCAGGCTGGGGAAATGAATCGTGGGGGCAAACAGACCGGACACAGAGAGAAGCAAGCTGCTATTAATGGTCCCAGCTTACACCAGCTTTCACTGAGAGTGAGGTGGTCCAGTTCAGCCAGAGGTCTGGATGACGGGGCCAACTGCTTGAACCAACCACACTACAAACACAGTTGCAGTACTGCAATTGTAATGGTAGGAATGAATGAAGGCAATTAAATAATAGTTCATACAACTATCTATCTAACCTCAGGAGAGGATAGATACATTAACCCCCCAATTAATACTACAGATAATTGGAACTGACATTTTATCTCAGCAAGTAATCCCAGTTAAGTAGTGGGGTGTGTAAGTTCTGGTTACTTGAACCTGAAGCTAGATTTGTACTTGGTAAGTAATTGGAAGTTTAAATGGAGAGAGAGATAATAATAATTTATTTAAAACCAAAAACAGATGAGGCTTTCTGAAAAGACAGACTTTTTTTTTTTTTTAGCAAAATAAAAGAAATATAAGTTTTCACCATTGCAATGGATTGTAAATTTAGGTTGTGGCTTTAAGTTTGTATGTCCATAGTTTGTCAAACATGGTTCTGATCATATGATTGAAAGCGACAAACCTCCAAGTTTAATAGATTTATTTTATTTATTTTTTTTTTTCTGGAGACAACCTACAAACTGGTATAACTTGAATTCATAATCTATAACTTTAACTTTCTATAACTTGAATTCACATCAGGCTGTATATTGGCAGCTTTAAAGCATTTTATTACAGATATAATATTTTATTTGAATATCAATTTTTAAAATACATTTCACTATGACAACACACTTGTGTGTTGGGAAAACCTGATTTATCTTGTACTCACAAAACCACTCCATCACAGGTTCTTTTTTATCACTAAAGTGGTAAAACCTTTAACCCACTTTTTTTTTATTTTGAAAAATAGAGCAATCTACTTGTAATTCATTAATGATGACAAGCTTGTGGTTCAAACATTTTTTTTTTTTTCAAATCTCTCTCTCTTTTTTTTAATCACACACACCATAAAAGGAATTATTTTTATTACACCTTTGGATTTTTATAGGATCCTTCAAATGTACTCTATGCTATCTTACATAGAGTGTAATCACAATCTAACAACAACTTGGTTATAACATCCAAATTATTTTAACCCTAGTTCTACCCACAACAAGCTCCAATCCCAAGTGATATACAGAGGTTGTCAGAAAGAGAGGGGGGAGGAACACTCACCGAGACATTTGAGGGGATCCTTTTTACTTGATGCTGCAGCACCAAGGGATGCTAGTGCAAGACAAAAGATTGGAAACCTGAGCACTGCCATCATCCTGAAAAACAAACAATTGGTTGGTAACAATCATTAGCAACATTGCGAGGTTTTTCTATTTAAAATCATTATCCCAAGTGTATAATATACATGGCATAGTTCATGGTGGTTTGTCACTGCTTTGACTCTAAGCACATCTCATGTCTACACAGGTAGCTCAACTTATGTACTTACAAGGTGCCAGAACCTGTTTAGTTGCTCAATGGTGCAGATCAGGTTCCACATTGAAGTTAATGATTTAAATTTTAAAAAAACTGCAGAAGAGGATGATTTGATTCCAGGTCTTGGTTGTTAAAGCAGCAGTGCACACCACCTCATTGTAGGAGTGGAAAACTCAAATGCACTTAAGGACCTTAGCTTTTCTTTCTTTTTGCCATTGTGAGAGAATTAATGTAGAAGGTAGAGGGAATTGTCAATATAAAATCAAGTGGCTGTAGTCAAAACACCACATAAGTTGAAAATTTGATTTTTCTTGGTTGTCTCACATTTGGTGGTACATTTTTCGCTTATCAATATTTACTTTATCTGAAATTAGTCACCATCTAAATATGATTTTCAGCAATTGTGCACAATTCCAGCAAAACTTTCTTAAAGCAAGACACACTCTCTCTCTCTCTCTCTCTAGCTGTTTATATGAAGATCTCAAAGGGAAACAAGACCAAATATAATCTGTATGTGTCATTCCAACAACAACATGTCACTATTGTCAGAGTGGAGTACTTCCCTATAGCATAGAGTGCCATCTCTAATACGGAGATCTGGCTGTCATTGAACCTCATTTCACCCTCCATTAAAACAATTTTCCATTCTGTCATTTATATATAATTGGTGATCTAAGTTGTCTCTCTTTAGATGGGTTTCCAGAGTTGCTGGAGATTAGTTAGAAAGAATAAAACACCAGAATTTTAGCGTTTTTTTTTTTAGATTTTTTTTTTTTATCTAAAATTTTTTTTTACCATTAGGCAACTTTCACTGCAACTGAATTTCCTTTACAGAGAGGTTCTACTGTATAATGTCTATTTATTTTTTTATAGAAGAAACTTTTTAAAAAAATCACTTTTTGTGCCCTTAGATATCTACATATTGTGTGCGAGACAGTTTTTTTTTTTTTCTAATAATTTGAACTGTTAAAATATTTGTATCTCTCTCTCTCTCTGAGTATATTTTACTCTTTTACTTTTTCCCTCTTTTATTTTATCCATTTTTACTATATACTATATACATTTTACTATATATACTACTACCATTGACTTGTGTATGAGGTCAATAAAATATTTTTAAATCTCAAATCTCTGAGTATAGAGAAAGAAAAAAGAAAGCTCCTTGTGTTTTATCAAAAAGAAATTGCATGTAAATGTTCTTTATTAATGTTCTTACTATAATATTTAGTGTATTTAGTAATGTAATAGTGTGAGACAATCCATTACTTCTGTCCATTGAGTGGCTGGCCCAAGACACTGGGGATGGATGCTCTCTAGTAGAAAATATAGAATCCAAATTGTATCTCAGGTTGAAAGTATGAAAATTGAGTTTATTTTATTCAGATTTAAAATGAAAGCCTTCAAGCCTAGGATCTTCATAGGTCTTACTTCCTTATATTTCTAATCTATAATCAAAAAATTATGTTTATCATATATAATATACACACATATAAACAATATAACTTCTCTAATTCAACACCACTTTTCAAATCTCAACCAAGTTGTCTATTTTAATGTATCTTCTATATAGAGGTTGGCCATCATGGAATGCAATTTCATTTTGTTCTGAGCAATTCTCCCTTCATATCTTCCAGGCCATTCTCTATGTGGTTATCAAACCAACCCTTCCTTGGTCCCTTTTCAAGGTCTATTTCTTCAGCATTCTCTCCTGATGATCTTCCTACTACCTTAATTTAACAGACTATAATTCAACACCTACTAAACACAAGGTAATAAGACCAAATCCAAATAAATAAATAGTGTGGGATATTTCGGTAACAATGCTATTATCAAAAAGTCACACACTATTTATTTGGATTTTGTCTCATTACCTTGTGTTTATAATCTATAATCCAAATTGTACCAATCATTCAACACCTACTTTAATTCAACAGGAAGCACAAACCTTAGGGTTTTGAATAAGAGAGGTTTGACTGTAATGTATCTTGTTTCTACATAATGCCTGTCTAGTGCCTCCCTTATCTTCATACAGTTGACGACACATTGTGTGTAGGGTTTTAAAATCTTCAATATACTTTTAGGATATTTCAAGAGAGAATCCTTCTCCTAGGTTACAAATTCTTAACAAGTTCTGTTTAAATAAAATTTGCTAAAATGAGCAAAAATAGGTCCAATTATCCCTACTACCAATTGCCATTTTATATGCAAGTTTGTGAAGTTAAAGACCCATTTTTAAATTAAAAAAAAAAAAGTTAATTAAGACTACTATGATAAGGGAACTAAGATTTGATGATTTCCTGGGGAATCCCAATAAATGCCTGCCAAAACAAATTTCTATATTTCACAAAAGTAACAATGGAATCCTATCTATATCAATCATATTTCAATTTTTTTTCCAAAACTAATTCTTTTGATATATACGAGGGTAAATATTTTTAAAAAGTTAAAATATTATAATCTTTTAACTCTCTCTCTTGATCTTTGATAATTTAGTTGTGGGATATTTGCCTTCAACAAGAAAATTCTCTCTTGCTCTGTTATTCAACTATTGAAATTGAAACAATGCTGATGAGATTAGCATCACACAAAGAAGATGCTAAATCTTGAAGAGTCTCAGCTTGAAATGGTCTGGCAAGTCAGGATGAATGGAGAGAACAGGTGGGAGCTGCTGTGGTCATCCACCAACACCAGGAGGCCCATCATCTCCCAGATACTTCAGATAGATTCTTCAAGGAAAAAATACATCAAACTGAACATCTTAAAGAGTTATTACTCATATCAGATGAATAAATGAGGAAGAAAAAATAAGCTCATGATTAAGAATTAAACAAGAATAGTGGATTATGAGAAAAATTCAAAAAGGCAATTTAAAGAGGTCTTTTTTTCCTCTTCCAAATAAATGTGCTAGAATCTACAGAATGGGATGAGGAATGACATTTATGGATAAGCTGTCTTTATTTGAACTGAATGCCTGTTGGGAGAAGTGTTAATGGCAAATAATGGAGCAAAATGTGAATGGGAAATGCTACACCTGAAAAATTACTGAAGAAAGGATTATATAAATGCTGAAAAATATTCAATAAAAAGGTAAGATTTTAAATATATAAATTTTTATTAATAAGAAGAAAAGACCAAATTTAAATTATTAAATTATATATGATGCTGTGTGTCATATGTAATTTAATAATTTGGATTTGGTCTTTTCCATCTTGTAATTCTTATCTCTAATCCAAATTGTACCTCGCACATCAAATATTATTATTGAAAATGGTCTTTTCACTAATTATCCTAATTAACTTAAATGATACAGAGAAAAAAAAGCCATCTCATAAGCAACCACTAATGTATGATCAAAACTGACTTTCCTATTCAACTGACCAACTGCAGGAGAGCATCCGGGCTGGGGTTGATTTGACTGTAGAAGGTTATAAACACACAAAATGAATAATTCTTAGAAAACATATAGAGTGGGGCACAAATATCTGGAATATAAAAACTTGTGAACAGTGTTTAAACTTTTTCATAATTTTATCAGCTTTCAGAATCTGAATTTTATATATTTATATATAAAAATTCAATAATTCTAGATTAGATAAGTTACATGTTAGCTAAACACAAGGTAATAAGACCAAATCCAAATAAATAAATAGTGTGTGACGTTTCGGTAACAGCGTTGTTACCAAAACATCACACACTATTTATTTATTTGGATTTGGTCTTATTACCTTGTCTTTATAATCTATAATCCAAATTGTGCCTTATCATTTACATGTTAGCTGTTTGAGAGAGATAATACACAACTGCTTCTCTCTGAAAGTATGCTATGACTCTCTGAATAATAGCAGCCTAGAGCTCTCACATCAATGCTGTGAATAGAGGTAAAAAATGAAATAAGCTTAAAAGTTACTCAGTTGTATTTACAATAAAAATAATCATCTTGTAATTCATCTTTTACATTAATAGTGCATCTTGTAAGTATCTTTAGCTTACATTTGTGAAGATAAAACTTATTTGGATATTAAAATGAAAAAAAAAAGTATAAAATGGTGAAACTAGAAGAAATGGGCACAATGATGTTCATTAAAATGGCTCAAATTCTATCAACTATAGATTCAATTATGTGTGAGAGCTATTAAGGTTTCATGATTCCATGAACAGCCAACTCAGGGTCTTTGTAGAGTGTAGGCCTATTTCACCCAGCTTTCTTTGAAGCATTATCTTGTTAGAATAAGCGGAACTAACACAAAACATTTCATCTATGCAAAAAAAATCTTATTTTAATATTCAACAGTAAAAACAAGGTAATAAGACCAAATCCAAATGAATAAATAGGTTGTGACATTTCGGTAACAACGTTGTTACCATCTTCAGACAAAAGTGCTGAATGAGAGAAAAATATTAGAGCATGTTTTAAATAGTTACTTTAAAACATGCTGTGATATTTTTTCGCATTCAGCCCTTTTGTCTGAATATGGTAACAACGCTGTTACCAAAATGTCACACACTATTTATTTATTTAGATTTGGTCTTATTACCTTGTGTTTATAATCTATAATCCAAAAAATTGTGCCTTATCATTTTTAACAGTAAAGTGGAGGTAGGAATTTTTCATCATCATAGAGTGACATCTCTGATATACCAGCCATCATGGAATGCTATTTCACTCTTTATATTCTGTACAATTCTCTTCACCACTTTGATGCGTGTTCTAATACTCCAAAGCATTCTTTGAGATTTTCAAGCCAATCCTTCCTTGGTTCACCTCTCTCCATTCTTCAAGGTCTATAGTAGGATCAATAGATGAACTAGTGATCTTTGAGGGAAGCAGGCATCGTGCAAACTTCCATTTCCTATTGCACTAACCACATTTAGAAAGCTATGTTTTCGATTAAATCTCTCCAAATTCCTCTTTGTCACTCTAGCCATCCATCTAAATAATTTTATCATAAGTGTCCATTTTGTGATGGCCACAGAACAATAGGGAAGTGAGAAGGGCACACATGTGAAGTGACACATATGTCTCCTCCATCTTGTTACATATGGCCAGGTGGGATGGCAACAGCAGTCAATAAACTACTGGTCTCTCACAGCCATTCATGTGAAAGCTATTGAAAGTAAAAAGGTCAAATCTATATATTAACTATGCTGGTTACAGTAATCTGAATCACATGGAGAGAGGATTGGTTGCTCTAGTCATATTTGTACATGATGACTTTATACAATAAAGTGTCAGTTTTCAACAAGAATAGTGTGTGTGTGTGTGTTCCTCACACCATAGATATTGATGAAGGCTATGTGAAAAACACTGAATAGAAACTTGCTAATAAAATAAAACAATTGTAATTGGATATCTGTTGGCAACACAGGTTATTCTTTATACCACCAACATAGCATAATACAGTAGAACCTCCAGGAGTGGATCCTCCCACTAGCAGCCACCTCTATACAAAGAACAAGCTTCATTTCCAATTTGATCAATTAGGACACCTCTCTCTAAAGGTCACTTGGCTCTGCATCTAGGTGTTGTCCTTTACAGAGACTCTTCCCCAGACAATTCTAAACTTGAAACAATTTAAGGTTTGTGCAAAATCATCTTTAAAAAAGTTAAAAACTAGAAAGCACACCATCTTAAATAAAAAATACATTGTAGTATATTTTAGCCCAACAATTATAGATGAAACTAAAAGAGAACAATAAGGAATCTCTATTCAACCTTATGGTACCAGCCTTGCTACATTAGAGTCATGGAGGTATAGTCCATAGATCTTTGGTTAGATAATCACCTGGAACAAATAATAAAAAACATGAAATCATGAGGCAAAAGGTTTATTTAAAGGTTTTTATTATTTTGCCGAGCTTTCGAGCATTTATGAAGATCATCAGGAGAGAGATTGTCTATTTAAAAATTTTTGGTAAGTCATTTATATCCACAAGGTAATAAAACCAATTCCAAATAAATAAATAGTGTGTGACGTTTTGGTAACAGCGTTGTTACCATCTTCAGACAAAAGTACTGAATGAGAAATTTTACCACAGCATGTGGCAATGCAGCATTCAGCAAGATGGTAACAACGCTGTTACCGAAACGTCACACTATTTATTTGGAATTGGTCTTATTACCTTGTGTTTATAATCGATTATCCAAATTGTGCCTTGTCATTTATATCATTTCATCCACCTATATAATTAACAAAATTTCTAAGTTTGTTTCTATTATAATATTGTTTAAATAATATATTATTTTTGAAATTCTAAATATATATATTAAATATGTAAATTGAGATCTATATTCAACTACATGATCAAAAAGGTAGATATACATATTTTATATATATATAAAGATGGTTCTGAATATAGAGCAATCCATATTTAACCCTTAACTGGACGGGTTGGGTAGATTCTGCCCATGCATAAATTTAATATTGGAAAAATATATATTTTTCGTTTACCTAGAGCTACCAGCTTTCATGTATTCTAATTTTACAGTGATACAAACATTTTCCATCCATAGTTTATAAATTTCAGTTTTGGGAGGGGGGTTAAATTTGCATGTGTGGGCGGATTCCGCCCAGCCCGTCCAGAAGCGTGAGAATTTTTGTGTCAGTGTTAGCTCGTGTCTCTCATACTTGAGTCTCTATCTTCAAATATTTTTAGATTCCTTTTTATAAAATAACACTTCTTTCTTTGGATAAGTAGAATAATAAATCAAGTCAACAGAGAGAACTATTCCTGCCATCCCAAAATATATATGTTTTAGAGATTAGTCGACCACAATTTGGAAGAAATATTCCAGCAGACAATTGATTCACTTCAGTAGAGTTAGTTGATAAGTTGAAAGAACATGACCTTACATATTTAGGAACGATGAGAAAGAACAAACCTTAGATTCACCACAATTTCAACCGCACCCTAATAGAGAATCAGGAACCTCTATTTTTGGTTTCTCTGGAACAACCACTTTAGTCTCCTAAGTTCTAAAAAAAAAGAAAATCGGTAATCAGATTGATAAAAAAGGTAAAAAAGAAAGGAGTCATTTTATTGTTGATCTTGGGAGAGCATTGACTGATGAACACCTGGCCATAAGTAATCTCAATTCTCTCCCACTGGAATCACAGACGACAATTCAAGAAGAATGATGGTTCAAGTAAACCAAGTGAATCTACGATGCCACAACAATCTGATACTCCAAAGGTGCTACAAATGTCCATCAAAAGGCGCAGTAAAAAATAAAACCCTTTGCTCTGTATGTCAACTAAGCGTTTGCAATAACATTTCTTTATAATTTGTGAAAGCTGTAAATAGATTATATTCAGAATTTTTGAAAGTCAAATTCTGTATATTAACTATATATGAATTAAATATTGTTTTAAATATTGATTTCAATCATTATTTAGCGCTTATTTCATAAAGTTACATAGGTGGGTTGAATCTACCCAACCCGTCCAGTTACGTAAGAAAAATCCACCCGTCCAGTTAAGGGTTAAATCTTTAGATAATAAAAAGACATTGGATTGAATAAATATTTATTTGCCAATATTTCAGTTGGCTGAACTTCAACTTTTGTCAAGGCATTACACTATGTATCTGTATAAATGTAATGACTTGACAAAGGTTGGCATTCAACAAACCAAAATATTGGCAAATGAATATTTTATTCAATCCAATATATGCCTTTTTATTATCTAATATATAAAGATTGTAATGTTTAATTTTAAAGATTTTCACCTAGTATTTTTGTTGATTTAATGTGATATTTTATGTTCAAAGTTAAATGTAAGAGTAATTTTTGCATGAATGTTGCTGGTGTACAATCTGTTATGACATTGACTTCTAACGTTACTCAATTCACTCTAACAGGCTTATATAGCTAGCTATTAACCATGTAGACCTGACCATTAGTCATTGATGTGTAAGACCTGTTATAAAAAAAAAAAAGGCTGTAAGAAGATTATCTTACCATGGTATTATTCTATTTTAAAAATTATTCGCTGAAGGTTAGGACACAAGAACCTTTGACTCAACTGACATTTGGGGAAAGTGTGTGGTCTCAACCTATATTATGTTTATATATAAGTTAAGTAGACATTTTAAATATTTTTAATGTATCCCTGTGAAACAATAGTAAATTAAATATCTATCTCCTATTGAGATACATCAATTTTTAATTTGTTAAATACTCAATGTTAACAACTTTTGAACAAATGAAAACAAAGAATGACAAAAAATATTAAAATATCTTCGAACCTGTATTTCAGATCCTAACATAAATAATACAACTAATATCCATCCATACTTAATATTGTCTTATTTCAACTCCCCTCAAAAGAAATGTTCATAAATATATATTTTTGGGAAATTTAGATTTCTATTCAATTCAAAATCTGAAACGTAAATAAGTTACCTTACTTTTAAAGGTTGGTTATTTTTTAAATGTACGTTAATAAATAAATAGGTATTGTTATTATTATGTTAATTTTAAGGGACAGGAAATAAAATTACTTATATTAAATGCTCCAGCGCAAACGCCGGTTTGACACGAATCAAAACAAGATGATGATAGATGTTGACATTCAAATCGAGCCAATCAGAACAAGACACGAATCTAGAGGAAGAAATGTCCCAAGGAGAGTTGCTAATAATTTTATACAATAAAGTAAATAAATTAAAATGTAGTTTTTCTTACCATTTGATTATCTTTTAATTTTATAGATCAGCTATTTACAGAAATAATTACTTCATACACACTTATAAACATTTTAATAAAGAGTTGTCTCTTGGTATAGATATTTTATTAATACTTTTTAATTACTGTAATAGGAAAATAGAGAATATATTGAGATTTATATTCAAAGATTAAAAGGGCTTTTTTATTATCCTTTATTTCTATTATCACATTAGAATTTTAAAAATATTTTCACATTCAAAAGAGGTATTTAGGTGTGTGTTTTTTTTTTAATATCCCGTTTAGATATATCCTAATTGTATCTAGGTTAAATATTCATGAGAGAAAATAGAGGGCAATAAAGATACATATCAGGATCTGTTGGGGCACGTTTTTGTAACCATACCCCAACAGAAGGCGTATGTATAATCAAATCAAATGGATACATGGCTTCCCTCCCACATAGACTTACAGACCATTTTTTTGCCCAGAAACTTAGACACTTGGTGACACCAGACTTCCATGCCGAAAGCTGATTCCTGGTAAAGAAGAAGACATCCAGAGACATCCGAGCTGGAAACTGTTGTTTCATATGTACATATATTCCCCTCACCAAAAATTTAGGTAAAGGTGACCAGAAAAAAAAAAAAGGAGAAAATTGGAGAAGGAAGATCTCTAAAGACTGAAACTTATAAAATATCCTTCCAGAGAAAGGAAAGCATCACATTACAGTCCAGGTAAAAAAGGGCCTGGGTCAATTTTAGCCAAGACGGGGGGGGCGATATATATACCATCCCGAGAAAAAGGGAGGATTGTATTTCAACCCATGTGGAAAGACGGGGGGCTGGAGTCTGAAATCTTACACTACCGCCGGGGTTGTCTCTCTTTTTAGATTTTTTGTTTTGGTAATACTATATCTATTTTGATGAGGCCTGGGGCGTCTATGAAATTGATACTGGAGCCGTTGGCCATTTTGATTGGTGTTTCTTTCGGCGAATGAAAATGGAGAGAGAGATGATATAAAAGAAGGTTCTTTGCCAAAAGGGGATTCGATCGGAGTCGCTCAGTGAAAGGACAGTCTGTAGACAGGAGACCTTTGCCGGCACTTTCGAGAAAGGTAAGCCATTTGTCATTATGACTTAGCGCCCCCCCCCCTTTTTGTGTAGTAGCCAACCTAGATTTCGCATGGGCCCTAAAGGGCTATAAAGTAACTTCAGGTCACCTCTATCTAAATTTTACTATGTAAATAGCATATCTCGTCAGTATAGACATGTTCCCAAATTTTAAGATATTTAAATAAATATCTAGAGAAATTTTCTTGTCTCCTCTGTTACCTATTTCATACATAATTTGTCTTAGGGTGCTATTCCAACTGTTTAAATAAAATGTTGTATGTTTATTACCTATTTGAAGGGAATGTTACTAATAATCAAGTCTCCCATAAATTACCGGCCACATACATTGCCGCGAGTGTCTGTGTTTCAGTGTTTTATAGATTGCCCAATTTAATAACGATTTCGTGGGTTGTCAGATGAAGTTGTATAATAGTGTCGCGGTTGTTTCCATCTTTAGACCACTGTACTGACAATATTATATGCTCAATCCTTGCTTTAGCCCAACTCTTAATCAATTACAGAGTTTTTTTTCCCTTTTTCTTTTTTATTTATTTTATTTATCCTATTTGCACAAATTGTATTACATGTGATGATGTAAAGACATATGCCGATAGTGCATCACTGACAGCTGTGCTGCTATTATACAACATTAAGGTCTTGCTGCGGGTTATATACATGGGGTTGTTGGCCTAAATTGCTATATATATATATACTTAAGTAAGGAAACTTTTAATAAGTCACATTGTGTATCCTCCCTTTTCAACTATCAAAACTGGGATACCATCAATGTCGCCCGCCGCGGGGCTCGAATTTAGTATATGTTTCTTCCCCTATACTTTAGAAATATATACCTAATGAAAAGCCATACTATTTTTAAGTATTGGTGAAGTAGTCCACGCATCCTGAGATTAACAGTCTATTATAAATCGTGAATTTTAATTTACGCTTTCCGTTTCACTGGCATTTTATCAGGCAATGAAAGTTATGTTGAGGCGGTGTATACCGCATCTCTCGCCGCTGTCTTTTACGATTCACATTGTTTGTGGCAAAAACCTTAATATTATCATTGATTTCTGATATCAAAGTAAAACGTCTATGGGGATGAGTATCTTTTATTCTGGTCTTCTCGAGCTTTCGAGCTTGTCCGCCCTTCTACAGGAGAAACATATACAATATATCAAGAAAATATGACGTCGCCTGATGCTAAAACTATTATGATTCTATGTACATATATATATATACATTAGAAAGTTTTGCATATTATTTGTTTTCTTAAGACATATTTTTTTGGATTAAGGTATTACACATATTCTACTATTGTTTGCTATATTCTATGAATTATCTTATAGGTTAGAAATTCTATTATTTAAGTAGTTTTATAATAGTTATTGGCTATTACATATAAGTTACTTATATTATTGTTGATATTATTAGCTGGTACTAGGATATATTGTGTTATATGTTTCGGGCAAATCTATTTCTATTAATGCTATTGTGTTTTCTGAATAATAGAGAATCAATTATAAGCCTTTGATATTTGCTGTTTATGTTATTGTAATGTATTCTAGGTTCTCCTAATGCGAAAGTGTGACCTGTTCCTTTGCAGTATTGGAAAATTAGAGACCTATTGTCTTGATTAATAACGTTGCGTCTATTGCAACCGACCTTTTTTTTTTTTTTCATGATGCCGCCAACTGCATATGATCTTAAATATCCTGTATACACTCTGACAAGGGAAGGTTATCCTGAATTGACAAATGTACAATTTTTGTCTATAGTAGAGATTTCCAAGATTCTATTTCTGAAACATTTTTTTTTTTTGGATGAAGACAAATAAAACCATCTTGATAGTATTGAATTTTACAGTAAATACATTTGCCAGCAGAAGGCATGATGAGATTACATGAAATTTAAACCAGTTATATGCTTAGTATGTTCCTTCAGTTGTAATTTGACACCGTCTTGAAATAAAGAAATTGGACGGTGCGCTATATCTTGATGCTGGATATTTCTGTGTCAGAAAGGTGTAGTTATTCTGTTTAATGAGAATTCCAATAATTATCGAAATTTAGCAGATTATCATTGGGGATTTGAACAACTGTCTTGAAAATTTTTGAACAGCCCGAGTAGATAGAAGAGTCCTAGAGTTAGAGTGGAGAATTAGTAGTACAGACTGACCACTCGACGCAGATAACTCTAGGGAACAATTACTGTGTTAATCCGCCGTAGACAAGAAGAACATTGATTCTCAGGATACTCGATAGGCAGAATTTTGAGAATTGATAAAGTCATAGTTAAAGTTTACACAGGCATGTGGGAGTAAAGACAGTGATTTAAAGAGGCAGCCTTGTGTCTTAAATACTTTTAGTGGAAACAGATGCCACTGCAAATATTCAGGTCTAATAATTTCCAAATTTGAAGTCATGCATGACGGGTTAGCACGGGATTGACGCCTGGACGGGTTTCCACTGGGATTAATCGAGCTTGCGAAAGAACTAGAAGAAGTGTGACATGTCACGCCACTGTACTAAATTAATAATTGAGAAGATTTATGTTGAGCCAACTGAAATTAGTAAAGAATTAAGAGATTAAGGTCTTATTCTTTGAGTTTTACACTAATTTCAATTACGCGATATGGACGGCGTTATAAGTTGGGTGGAAATGATTCGGCCGCAATGGGATGGTCTCCTGGAGATGGTACGATCAAATAATACTTATTGAATGCCGGGCGGGATCGCATAAAGCATTAAACGATATCGAGAAATGCTTAAAGAAACACCCTAGAAGATTGGGGATCGACAAAATGAAGACATGGAAAATGCTCAACATTGTACATTGGCAGCAAAATGATATCTTGCTATTGTATGGACGACCACTCCTTCCTGAAATGTGCAGCGGATGTTAGTCCCAGAATTAGGTCCTTTGAGGCGACACTTTCCTTTGCAGATGACATAAAGACGCATGACAAAACAGCACACGAGCATTTAAACTAGCTTCAATTCCTGCCATTAATTAATTTAGTTGACCAATAGCTATAGAACCGCTGGAGACCTCCATACCCTGTGTGAATATTTTAGTGAGAAATGAGCGATTCAATTCCATGAGCCATGAGGTATCCTGTAAGATCAGAGATGTACCCCATTCAAATTTTTTTATAGTAGCCAGTGCGAGATATTTCCAGAATGTTTTTTTTTTTTTAACTGTCATATAATTCGGAAACTAGAAAACTACACTATTTTGATACAGTTTACATCTAGCATCCATGTGAACTCAATATGACTATTGAACGTAGATTGAAGATTAATGAGCGAGCCAACCTAGAGAGAACGAGTTTAATAGGCTTACAATCAATAGTTGAAGCAAACTATTCGCACAAATTTGTTATGTTCTCTCTCTAAATGATCTATGACATTATAGGTTTTCTTAACAAGGTAACTACCCCGCCGAGTGTATATGGAGTTATAAAGCTTAAAGGTCATAGGCTGTTGGAATAGAGTAGTTAAAAATTAAGAGTGATAATAGATCGGGATCCAGATCCCGATGACGGGTTTCGAGGAAACACCAGAGGGATGAAAAGGCAGTGAAATGTGTAGAAAATGATGGAAGAGAGATGAGAGAGAGGTGATGAAAGAAGTGTTGAAAGTGATAAAAAGAGTGAGAAAGCGTTGAATGTTGATGAGAAAGAGATAGAGAGATGCAGAAAGATGTTGAAAGAGAAAGAATTGAAAAAAGTTGGATAAAGGGTTTTGTAAATAGTAGATAAAGATTGATGGAAGGAAGTACATTTAATGTATAAAGCGTAGCTGTCGACCGCAATATCGCCTCGATAGAACTATTTCTTTTAAAATAAGACATATTATGCACTGGGGGTTTGTGTAAGCTGAATTACATAAGTTTCGGCAACAGTATACACTATTTAATATAGATAGGTCTTTATTAATTACAATATTAGGTTATATATTAAATAGCAAATATGTCTTAGTGTTATGGTGAACTTTAAACAGTTTGCAGTTTTTTTTTTTATTTAAACATGTGTTCTAGTGCTAAGTGTTGAAAGGAGCTTTAACACCATGTTTCAGGGTTTGTGTGTTATTTGTCTCAACCTTGTCTTTGTGCAGAATACCGTCTCACAACCTTACTGTAGTGTTTGTTGCCATCTTTAAAGATCTTCACAATTTGTTTTAATATTAGTGTGTCATTTAGAGAAAATTGTCACAACCTTATCCTTGTATAGAACACCGTTTTTACACCGTTTTATTTAATAAGTTATATGAGAGATTTTAGATATAGTATAAGAGTTACTATTTACATGAGCCAAATCGACCCAACAGTTAGAGCAAGAGGGGGGAACTCAGATATTTCCTCCTTTCACGTGACGCGACTGTTCACCCCGACCGGTCGTGCCAGATAAAAGGGAATACCAGGAAACTCTGTCCTCCTTGCACTTCGGGTTTTGTGATAGGGCTCCATGCTCGCTACAAGGACTACATCTTGGGTTTTCGTGTTCTCCTAGTGTAGAATTGGCTCAGCCTCATTTTTAGTATAGTATATAATTAAGAGTTGTCTCACAACCTTGTTTTAATATGACACACCGTTTTGAAGAGCTTGTACAACCTGTCAGGATATGATTTAGGAAAATTTTAGTTTCTTTTTATTGTTATGTTACAATTTTATCCAACAAGGGGTGACAACCAGAGCGGACTCAGAAGTAATGAGACGAGGGGAAATTGACAGAGTTAGTGTGAACAGTTTAACTTTACGCAGGTCTACAAGGGTGAAAAGGCCCACACAGTGTAAATTCTGCTTAGACTGTCGCCACTAACTAGGATTTTGGAGTGTGTACGGAGAATCAGCTCGATAGAATGAGAAGTTTAGAGATTTCAACCTTTTTTTTTTTAAACCTTTCTTTTTTTTTTAAAGTAGAACTTCATTAGGATTCCTTTTTTTTTTTAATACAAACTATTTCTTGTTAAAACCCGAGTTTCAAAGACCAATGAGAATAATGTATACCATTGTGAATTAACTATTTAGTGTAAATCTGAAATTTTAGTTATTATCAGGAGTAATAGGTGAAGGAAGGTGTAGGAAATCACAACTTAGAGGGGGGCTATGTCTAAAACAACAAACCTAATAGGCATCCTATGGCTTGTGTTGGGTAATTCAGAAACCCTATAATCCCTGGCCTTCAGGTAGTAGCTTTGAAATAGGTTTCTAATGAGGACATGAAAGGTCAATCTTTCAGAGTAAAGTTATGAAGTATAGGGACCCTAAGCCAGGGGTAGAAGTTAAGTAGGCCCAGACCGTAGTCGATCCTTGGAAAGCACTTGAGAATGTTAGTGTTGGGTAGTGAATCGTAAACCCTATAAATCCATCTTTCAATAGAGTGCTGAGGTCGGACTACTGCAAAGGGGGCAGACGCACGAGGAAGAAAGTGACTTCACCCACGGTGGCTAGGGGAGTGACTCAATTCCGCTTTTATGAGGTGTCACGCTTAATGGTCCTTTGTTCGCCATTATAATTAGTGTATGTCTTTATATAGAATTGTCGTGAAAAGTCGCTTGGTGTCAAGGCAAGGGCAGTTTTTGAAGTTACACTGATTTTTTTTTTTAGTAGGTTAGCTTCCAGATTACTTAGAATTGTTAACAATTATTGTTAACAATCATTTATCGAGTATAAAGTATTAGTATATATAGAGCTTGTACAGAGGCATTTTCTTTTGAGTAACTTAGGGCTTTAGTTCCCAATTTGTTTTAATTTTATTATTTTATTTGATTTCACATTTTGTCCTGGAAGATTTTCATTATTGTTAAGGCCTATTAATAATGATATTATAGTATTTTGGTTTTTATGATAGAGTCTAACTCTAGTTTGAATGCGATCGTGAATGAGAGAGTGAATGTAATGATCAATGAATGCGACCACAAAGTTAAAGTCTAACATACTGTTAATCCAAAAATACATTAGAATAGGGTTAAGGATTTTAATAGGTTCGATTTTTAAATTTGATTTCTTTATTTGTTAGGAACGATAGCCTCACAGGGCTGTGCAACTCTATTGTTAGGAAAGGTATTCGCTCCATTTTGTTAGGTCTCCCCTTTCGGGAGTATAAAATTTTAATTTCTATTACTAGGGTAATCAAGTACTCTTTGTTATTTATATCAACTTGAATTTTAAGAGTCGTAGATAATGATCATATCTCGATTCTCAGACTGGAAGGTTGTGGGAGGTTATGATCAGACCAGAAAACCCACAAAACTTCTCCTCATTAGAGGAAACGAAGAGGTATAGATTGAATTTTATGCAGGATGGGGGATTTGTTTTAGCCATGCCGTATAGCCTGGGGTATAACGGCGCGACCTTGGGTAACCGATCTGACACCGTAGTTTCGACGCTTTTAGCGTGGCTGGAGCGAGGGTATTCCAGACGGGAGGTCCTGTAAGATTGGCATGTAGGCAGAGATTGCCCAGTTATTCTAGACGAAGTAGTTTCCGTCTATTGAATTTTTTGGTACCAGTTTGATCCCCCATAGCTAGCGGAAGTTTCTTCTAATAAAGGATTCGCCCTGCCATACGTTTTGTTGGAATGAATTCGAGCATAAGACCGATTCGAGAGGCAGAATAAGTAATTATTAGGACCTTCAACGAGTTTAGACTCGTTCCATATTAGGATAAGATTTTAAAGTATTAGTTAACTATAAGGACCGCGAACGAGACGCCAGAACGAGCCAATGAGTCAAAGTTTTTAGAAGTGTTGTATGGAGGACAGTAGAATTAAAAGCAGTTATACAGGAAGTAGAATCCTGAAGGAATTTGTAAAAGGAACCAAAATTTAAGATTGATAAAATTCAAACTTATAAGATGTAGATTTATAGGATTCAGGTCAATGAATAGAGAGTATATTAGTAGATAAAAGTAATATGAATTTCTTGGAAGGGAGAGGTAGCTGAACTGTACACACCCCAGAGGCAAGGTAAACGGAGCCACAAACAAAATAGTAGAAATTGATTAGTCGCTCTGCCAAAACAGAAAAGAAATTCTCTTCATACGGTTGTCACCCTAGATTTAAATGGACTGTGTAGTTTAATAGAGGTCTGGGCTATGTTCCATTTGACCAAGATTCTAAATGACGTTCCCATCTGGGTTGAGAGAGTATTGCAATTTGAGGAATCTAACACACAAGAGAGAACCCACCCTCCAGTAGGATCGGGATAGACGAATATTACCCAGTGACCAACTCGTGATTCCAGACTGGATAAGATTGAAACTTAACTGAGATACTAAACCTTGAACCTTCAGCGCACAAATATATATTATGTTTACATTTTCTTTTTCAATATGCTATTATTTTTATATCATATATATTATATTATAGTCATATACTATTCATTTCAACAATTTTATTTTGACATTCATGATATTAATATTTATATTAAATATTTAATTATATATATTTTGTCACCATATATAATCTTGTAGTAGTTTTCTTTTATCATCTATCATGGGATGATTTTTATCATATTTAATCACTATCTGCATGATACGTGTTTTCTTCAATATATATATTATACCCATCATATAACATGGAAGGATTCATTTTATCATTACATATTTCGTGCCTTATTTAATAATTACTTTCACAATTTGTTTTCTGTAACCTTTTTTTTTTTATTTAGCAAAAGTCATCATGTCATAGGCTAATCATTATGTACCAAGATATTTCTTTCAGCTAACTATAATTATCCTTTCCTTTGATTGTATATATATATAACTATACCACACGAATGTCTTGATTGGTACGAAAATAAAGATGCTGGCATGTTTTAGGAGTTGGACTAGTCAGTTATTTCTAAACGACTTCTTGGCGCCCAATTTTTTATATATAATATGTAATAGGGAAATGTCCTAACTGTATTGTTAGCAGAAAGAAGGTAGCAATGAATCCAGTACCCCAAGAGGCAAGGATGGGGTTGAGAGGACTTACCACTAGGAAGGCCTACTCCTCAAGACCAAAGAAGAAAGTGGAAGGGTGGTATATATACCCATGAATGGTAAGACAGATGACCTTGCTTACTTCCATACATATGATATGACTGTCCCCAATAACCTATTTTGATAACAGTGTTCTGACAGAATAATAGCACATAAAAAAACCCTTTGCCAGGATGCACAATGCCCACTAATGTTCGGAATAATAAACATCTAGAATAGCATACCATCATTTTGATTAGCCTTATCTTCCCTATAGGTTTCGGTACACCTGACTTCACCTAGTAATGGAAAATGCATTTTGCTAGAAATGGGCCTGCTTTCATAGTAACTGATGAAAGGCAGATGAATAATGAATAGCACAAACGCATTTGTCCATTACTTGGCAGGGGGAGGATTGTTGGGGCACGTTTTTGTAACCATACCCCAACAGAAGGCGTATGTATAATCAAATCAAATGGATACATGGCTTCCCTCCCACATAGACTTACAGACCATTTTTTTGCCCAGAAACTTAGACACTTGGTGACACCAGACTTCCATGCCGAAAGCTGATTCCTGGTAAAGAAGAAGACATCCAGAGACATCCGAGCTGGAAACTGTTGTTTCATATGTACATATATTCCCCTCACCAAAAATTTAGGTAAAGGTGACCAGAAAAAAAAAAAAAGGAGAAAATTGGAGAAGGAAGATCTCTAAAGACTGAAACTTATAAAATATCCTTCCAGAGAAAGGAAAGCATCACATTACAGTCCAGGTAAAAAAGGGCCTGGGTCAATTTTAGCCAAGACGGGGGGGGCGATATATATACCATCCCGAGAAAAAGGGAGGATTGTATTTCAACCCATGTGGAAAGACGGGGGGCTGGAGTCTGAAATCTTACACTACCGCCGGGGTTGTCTCTCTTTTTAGATTTTTTGTTTTGGTAATACTATATCTATTTTGATGAGGCCTGGGGCGTCTATGAAATTGATACTGGAGCCGTTGGCCATTTTGATTGGTGTTTCTTTCGGCGAATGAAAATGGAGAGAGAGATGATATAAAAGAAGGTTCTTTGCCAAAAGGGGATTCGATCGGAGTCGCTCAGTGAAAGGACAGTCTGTAGACAGGAGACCTTTGCCGGCACTTTCGAGAAAGGTAAGCCATTTGTCATTATGACTTAGCGCCCCCCCCCCTTTTTGTGTAGTAGCCAACCTAGATTTCGCATGGGCCCTAAAGGGCTATAAAGTAACTTCAGGTCACCTCTATCTAAATTTTACTATGTAAATAGCATATCTCGTCAGTATAGACATGTTCCCAAATTTTAAGATATTTAAATAAATATCTAGAGAAATTTTCTTGTCTCCTCTGTTACCTATTTCATACATAATTTGTCTTAGGGTGCTATTCCAACTGTTTAAATAAAATGTTGTATGTTTATTACCTATTTGAAGGGAATGTTACTAATAATCAAGTCTCCCATAAATTACCGGCCACATACATTGCCGCGAGTGTCTGTGTTTCAGTGTTTTATAGATTGCCCAATTTAATAACGATTTCGTGGGTTGTCAGATGAAGTTGTATAATAGTGTCGCGGTTGTTTCCATCTTTAGACCACTGTACTGACAATATTATATGCTCAATCCTTGCTTTAGCCCAACTCTTAATCAATTACAGAGTTTTTTTTTCCTTTTTCTTTTTTATTTATTTTATTTATCCTATTTGCACAAATTGTATTACATGTGATGATGTAAAGACATATGCCGATAGTGCATCACTGACAGCTGTGCTGCTATTATACAACATTAAGGTCTTGCTGCGGGTTATATACATGGGGTTGTTGGCCTAAATTGCTATATATATATATACTTAAGTAAGGAAACTTTTAATAAGTCACATTGTGTATCCTCCCTTTTCAACTATCAAAACTGGGATACCATCAGATCTCTTATTTATTGAATATTCTTGACAAAAAAAAAAGTAAAGATAGGAGCTGCCTGGCTAACGCTTTGCCAAATGTTTTGATTTTTGTTCGCTCCTGAAGAGGACAAAAAAATTTTGTCGAAACGTCGAGACAATAAAGAGATTTACTGGCCGAATTATCTTTTATTTGAATAAAAAAAAAAGTATTCCCAAAATAAAAAATCTATTAAGAGAAACTGCCTACACACAATGTAATTATAAGAGCTCCCTTTAAACATCCTGTGTTGGTAAAAATTCACATTTGTGATAATTATATATACACACTCTCTAAGACAAAACTATGAACCAAGAATTATTCATGTGCAAATATGTTGATTAAGCAAGCATATTGTCACGGTGAGGGAAGAAGAGTCTTTTATATTAAAATAAATAAATATTTAAGAATTTATTTATGAAATAAAAGGGTTGAAGATTTATTTATAATCAATACTATTAAGCAAGCAAGGTAATTTGCATTGCAGAAAATTGAAAATGACAAATATAAGTGTAAATCTCTGTTTCTGTTTTATTATTTGAAAAAAATTAATTCCCCCCTTCCTAGTCCAACAGCGTTTCGCTGCAGGAACGTTATTTGAACCTGTCCGCTCAGTCGAAAGGTTTGTGGTATGGCTTCATCCTTAGCAGGTTGACAAAATTTCTTTTCTGGCGCCTGAGCACTGATATGTCTATAGGTTCGATTTATCATAGATAACTTCGGATCCGCGTCACACCTTGTACAGTCGAAGTACCTTTTCATTATTTTTACAGAAATACCAGCCTTTCTTATAGGATTGAAGACCCAGACGAGATCACCGATCCTGTAGTCTGCCAGTCGTGCCAGTTGTCTAGCTTCTATGACTCTGGTTTCAATCTTCTGGCTGTACTCTTCTTGAAGGTCTTCATTTGGGTTCGGGAATAGTGTCTATAGTCGTTTCCCCTTCGCGTCCATGAATCAGTTTAAATTGGGTGAAGTCTGTCTTGTAAGCAAAAGTGTCGTGAGGAAGGATAACATCCCAGTATTTTTGTTCGATGCTTAAATACATTTCCAGCATGTTAACTAATGTTTTGTTGAACTTCTCTGTTAGGCCATTAGTCTGAGGATGGTAAGCTGTTGTGAACCTGTGAAGGGAAGAGCACTGATTCCTGAGTGAGTTCAAATAGCATCTACTAGTCCGTGATAATTTCTCTGGGGGGGCCCATGTTTGAGGACAACCTCTTCCATTGAGAAAATTTGCTACCTCTTTTGCCTCTCCGGTGGGTAATGTCTTAGTAATAACAAATCGTGTTAAATAATTGGTGCAGACTATGATCCACTAATTACCACCATCAGACTTGGGAAATCTTTCAATGAGATCCATTCCAAATCTTTGAAAAGGGGAGGTGGCAGGGGGGATGGGTTTAAGTAATCCAATGGCTTTTGTGTTGTGTATTTCTTTCTTTGACACTCTTTACAATGTGCGACATAAACATACTTCTGTATATCTCGGAAGTCCGGGCCAGTAGTATTCGCTTTTAACTCTCCCATAGATCTTCGAAAATCGAAGATGACCTGCTGTAGAAGCGTCATGGAGACTTTTCAGCGGTTCAGAGCGCAGGTGCTTGTGAATAACAAAGAGATATTGGTCAAAATTCTTTTTATACAAGATTCATTTTGAAAGTTCATCTCTTCAGAACCGGATACTTCTGTTTCCTCTATAAAGTTATTCATTTTGGGTCTTTTCTTTGTTCAGCCTCATGCACGTCAAAGCAGTCATTGTCTACTTCTTTTGATTCAAATTGGAGAGGATTTCGAGAAAGGCAATCGGCATCTTGGTGTTTGCGCCCACTTTTGTAAACAACCATAATGTCATATATTTTTTAGTTTTAAAGCCCATCTCGCCTCGCTGTTGGGTCTTTCAGGTTAGATAACCAGCAAAGGGCGTGGTGATCAGTGACATTGACAAACTTACGACCAAAAAAACGGTCGAAATTTATTTATGGCCCGAACATTCTCTTTCCTTTGCTTAGTAATTCTCCTCCGCCTTAGATAAAGTTATTGAAGCATAACCAACTGGTCACTCTTTTCTGTCATGGATTTGCATGAGGACAGCTCCAAATTCCATAACTGCTGGCGTCAGTATGGAGCTCGGTTGACCATTATTTTTCAAAATAGGTCAAAACAAGTTCAGACATAAATGCTCTTTTCAAAGATTCAAAAGCATATTGTTGGTCAGAGTTCTATGTGAATTTTTTAAAATCTTTTTTTTTTTTAGAACTTCGTGCAGAGGAGATCTTTCTTAGCAAAATTTTCAATTTTAATGATAATAGGGCTTATGCCAATGAAGCTTCTCACATCTTTTATAGATTTTGGGGTCTGAAATTTGGCGATAGCTTCAATATTTTCTGAGTCAGGATAAATGCCTATACTATCGACCAGGTGTCCAAACACTCCTATTCGTTTGGTTTCAAAAATATATTTTCAGGCTTTTTTGAGACATTCTAGTATGATTTTAAGCTGGCGTAAATGTTCGCTAAACGTTTTTGAATATACAACGATTTCGTCTAAATAGCATAGGCACACCGTCCATTTCAGAGCACTACACTGGCCAAAAGGGAAATAACTAGGAATTCGCACAGTTAATCAGAAGTAATAAAGGCAGTTTTCTGCAAATTACCCGAACGGAGGTCCATCGGAGGTCCATCGACTAATAAAAATCAGCTCCTTTTAGAGAATCAAGTGTATCGTCGATTCGGGGAGTGAGTAAACGTCCCTTTTAGTAACTTTGTTTAGTCGTCTGTAATCGACACTGAAACGGCTGTTACCATGCTTCTTCACTATAATAGCTGGTGAGAACCATGGAACTTTATGAATAACGTATGTATAACCCCGGCATCAAGCATTTTGTTTATCTCCTGTTGGATTGTTTGGCGTTCTGCTGGGAGACTCGATAGGGTCTGTGCTTAATTGGTTGATGATTTCCAATCTCAATTTTGTGTTTAGTCAATGAAGTGTTTCTTTCTTAGTCATTATCTGTATCAAATGTCTTATGAAATTGTTTTAAAATTGACAAAACTTCAATTTATTGGTCTGTTGACAAGTCATTACTATTTATTTATTTTTTAATTGCATAATTAAATAATTAAAATTAAAATTATTCACTTCCCAATTTGATTCCTGACACTCTGAAATAGCGGTCAATTTTTTTCTTCAACCTTCTGGATTTTTCCCAGGCACATTTAGTCAGGGACTATTAGGGCAGTGGTGCTATAATTTGCATTCCAGAGTCTTCCTTTATTGTGACTAATTGTGAAAATGCGAAAGGAATTGAAACTTTTACCAAAAAATAGTTTTTTGAGGGTTTAAAAAGTACCGAATTTTGGTTATTGAGCTCTCTACTCCTAACATTTATTAGTTTTATTGATTCGGCTGGGATAACGACATTTTCACTAGCCACAAGCTTTGTCAGAAGAAAATGGTGTATTTAGTGTGTTCTTAGCCTCTTATAACCTTATTTTGGCACGTCCAAAGTCGATAACGGCGTTTGTTGTCTCTAGGATATCTAATCCGAGAATAATGCTGGGGTTACTATTGGGGAAAACAATAAATTCAATCGGAAGTTTTAATCCATGAATTCACAGACTGATTGTGCATCGGCTGATTGATGTGACCTTCTTGCCAAGAACAACTTTAATAGTAATTCCATTATCCTTGAACATCGTCCTTTTAATTGCCATCTTTATTCGTCAGAAATAACCAAAACTGAGGCGCCTGAATCTACTAAAGCATATAATGCAATGTAATCAATGATAATTTCGACATAATTTTGTTCCAATTTAGCGGCTGTCGACAATGGAGGGTTTTCATAAACGCGGCTTCACCCTTGAAAGAGGTCGCGAAGCTTAGTTTCCCAGATTTTGGCGGCGTGGAGAGTGGCTTGTATGTCAGCCTGGGGAAATTAACTGGCGTCCTGAGGATTTTCCTCGCTTTGGGTACGGCGATTGTCGGCAGTAGGTTTGGCTTCTTAAGACTTGGTGGTCGCCTGTTTGAGGTTCTTGGATGTTTGGTATCGTCGACGATCTCTGCAGTAACTTCTAACGTGGCCTGGGAGACCGCATTGGAAACATATTGGGGTGTTTTCCTGAGTTTTCCATTCGTCAGTTTTTCGTTGTGGTGACGTCTGTTTGCATTTGGGTGTATATGGGGCTGTTGCGAAATCTGATTGAAATAAGATGTGCGGTTAGGATACTGCTGTGGCGGCTCTGGATTTTGAATAGGTTTTGAAATTGCAGTCACGTTTTTTCACTTCTTCTCGGATATTAGCCTCTAAATAAGATGGCTTAAGAGTAGCAGGCTCGGGATTTTTAGTGCACGATGAACTTATTCACGCACGATGCATCGAAATAAGTCTTCCATTGATTCAGACTCTGCTGAATCGATAGCGGCAACATTTGGTAGTCTCTCAAAGACTATGCGTTTATTTACACGTTGTTTTTGTGAATTCTCTATTTTTGACACCATTTATAAATTCATAGGTTAATCAAGAAACGGTATTTGGCCAATTCTGGAATATTTCTTGAAAATAAAGATACTTCGGCCAGTATATCTTTTTATTATCTCGATATAATAAAAAGATTTACTGGCCAAAGTATATTTATTTTCAAGAAATATGAATGCCGGCCAGGCAGCCTCTATCTTTACGAAAATTCTAGAATAATTAAAAATCAACGTGGTCTGCGAGAGGCAAGGCACGCCCGCGCGAGAAGAAAAGAAAACAGTTTGAACGGCCTTTCAACCACCAACATTCTGCCGGCGGTGTCGCCAAGGCGGCGCGCATGCGCGGCGGCGGCGGTACGTTCGAAAACTGACGGCTAACACGGGCGGACGTTCTTTCCCATCCACACACACATCCGTTTGAATCAAACAATTTCCAACTTCCTTTTTACTAAATATTTAATTTGTAACATTATATTAAAATCTATATTTATCCTTAATAAATTAAAATACCACAGATGAATAATTGAATCATTTTTTCAAAATCAAACGAACCACCCCAATATAAAGTTGATCCTCTTTAAATATATTATCACCTTTGCTTGAGACCATTTTAATCCAAACGAACCTACATCATAGTGTACCAATCAAAAAGTGTACCGCACATTGTGGCGAGCCTGACCAACAGGATTTAAGATGGACAAACTCAAGAAAGCTTGTGAAACGAAAAGGAGGACGTTGGAAAGCGTTATTGCAGAAGCAGATGGCGAACTTGGAAAGCAAGAACCAAGCCTGGAAATGTTGATGTCTCTACGACCAAAGCTCCTCAGATGTAAAGACAGGTTCTTAATTGCCAGTGATTGTCTCATCGAACAACTGATAAAGGCGGATAAAGAAGATGAAGAAATTGAAGATGTCGATATCGTTCAAGCGAATCTATTTGGAAGGTCTGAAGGCGTTTTGCAAAAAATGGAACAATTGCTAGCAAAACCAACAGTAGACCGAGAATCAATAGTTTCTGGGGGGAACGAAGGAAAGTCAAATCTTCATCGACTTCCGAAGTTGGAACTACCGAAATTTGGAGGAGAAGCACGGGAGTGGCTGCAGTTCTGGTCAGCCTTTCAAAGCGTCCACGATGATGACTCCATTTCGGCCTGTGTCAAGTTCCAATACCTACAAAATTGCATGATAAAGGGATCGGTGTCGGAGGAAATAGTTTCATCCTTTCCAAACTCTGCGGCAAATTATCCACTTGCCGACAGCACTCTTAAGGAACGTTTTGGCCGTGAAGACATGTTGGTGGAAGTGTACGTAAGGGATTTGATTGCTATCATTTTGGAAAATGCTCATGGAAGAAACACGACATCTTTTTCGACTGTTTACGTTCGGTTATCGTCACAACTACGAGCGTTGGGATCTTTAGGAGTCACAACAGATAAATGTGCTGCTATTCTGTACCCCATGGTGGAATCAGCTTTACCTGAAGATCTCTTCGTCGCGTGGGAAAGGACTCGTCATCATCACAAGCCTGATGAAGATGGAAAGCATAAATCAAGTGAAGTCCTCCTGGAGAAGCTTATGGAATTCCTAAAACACGAAGTTGAGGGAAGGGAAAGAATGCGTTTAGCTCGTCAACCGTTTTCGAGTTCGTATCCATCACAATTTAATCGAGATAAGCCGCCCAAGCCGAAGACATCTGTCGCCACCGCTGCAAATCTGGTAGTTGCTGATGGGAAGTCAAATAACGCTTATAAATGTGTATTTTGTGATGGAAAACATTTGAGTGAACAATGCTGTAAAGCCATGTCAATGTCTCTTGAAGAAAGAAGGAAAATAATTCAAGAGAAACGGTGTTGTTATTCTTGCTTGAAGCCCGGACACCTTTCCAAGAAATGCAGAAACGTAGTGAAATGTGTCATCTGTAGTAGAAAACACTGGGCAATCTTATGTCCAGTTTCAAAAGGCAGCCAAAAATCTGATGGGATTGAAGAGAAAAGTAAGAACATAGATGCATCCGTGGACATGTCGAATCGAGTTCGGTGCCAAGATGTCTTACTTCAAACAATCATGGTAAAGATTAATGGCGAAAATAAATCTAAAGTTGTTCGAGCAATGTTAGATAGTGGATCCCAGAACTCATATGTATTGGAACAAACTGCTTCTGAAGTTGGACTCACTATGCTCGGGAAAAAGGAAGTTGTACACTTACTATTTGGTGGAGTGAAATCGAGACCACAGCAGCACAAGCGGTATCGAATTTACATTTCTGATGTGGACTCCAAGTACAACTGCAATTTTGAAGTACAAGACTGCTCAACGATTTGTAGTGCAATGCCTTCCGCTCAACCTACCGAATGGATGACGGAACTTCGATCAAAGGGAATTGACTTGGATGTCTATAGGTCGAACACGGAGATTGAACTACTACTAGGAGCAGACGTATACGCCAAGCTACTAACAGGAAAGAAAATAGAATTGGAATCTGGTCCTGTCGCTCTCGAAACGAAGCTGGGCTGGACTGTTAGTGGAAAGGTTTTGGAAAATGTTCAAACAACTAAATCTCAATCATCAGTTCTGTCTTGCTTAGTCCGTGATATGCAACAATACAAGATCTTTGGAGATTAGATGTTATCGGTATCATGGAACCCATGAAGGAAAAGAGCAAAGAAGAGTTGTCAGTTGCAGCGTTGGAACATTTCAACCAAACAGTGAAACAGAATGAAGATGGTCGATATTCTGTCAATTTACCTTGGATAGGAGGACACCCACCACTCCCTAATTACAAGCTAATTTCGGAGAAGAAACTTGAATCTACTACTGCAAGATTGGAAAAGTTGGGAGTTTTGTCAACCTATCACGATGTTTTCAAGTCCTGGGAGGATGAAGGAATAATAGAGCGTGTCGATTCGGAATCTGGACATGTTCTGAGCCATCATGGAGTAATCAAACCAGAAAGCCAATCTACTCCTGTGCGTCCAGTATTCAATGCCTCATTTCGCACAAAAGGAAATCCTTCACTCAACGATTGTCTGGAAGTTGGACCAAATATGTTAGAAAATATTCCAGATATCATTACTCGTTTTCGTCTCGGTCCAGTGGCAGTAACTTCTGATATTAGAAAGGCATTCTTGCAAATCGAGGTCGCTGAAGAAGACAGAAACTACTTACAGTTTTGGTGGTACAAAAATCAGAAATTGGAAGAAAAGCAAATGTACCGTCATTGTCGTGTCGTCTTTGGAGTATCAAGTAGTCCTTTTCTTCTCGCTGCGGTAATTGATCATCACCTAAGTACTTATGAAGATGAATACAAGAAAACGATTGATATTCTGAGAAGGTCAATGTATGTTGACAATTGCGTCGCTTCCGTTGGATCAAAAGAAGATGCTTTGAAGTTCAAGGAAGAATCAGTTGAAATATTTGGAACAGCAAAAATGGACTTAAGAGAATGGGAAATTGGTCCATCGTCTGAAGAAAAGCAAGTACCCATACTAGGTCTGTTTTGGAACCTGAGGACTGATGAGTTAACTTGTGATCTTAGGAGTTTTGCGAAGAAAATGGAACCGGGAAAAGTGACAAGAAGGAAGATATTATCGGCAGCTTGTTAGAAATGTGAAATTTATAGAGTCGCTGATTCATCCCAAGTTGACCTTCGGCACATGTACACTGAGGCGGCGCCACCATATACCATGTGTGACGTCACTACTTACCCCTACTTCCTGCCTGCCTGCTGCTAGCTGTTTACAACTGTCATTCTATCCCTCTTTTGATTTTCTCTAAACTTGTATAACCAATAAATCAATTGGGACTCTGCTTTAACGAGTCATTCGTTAATATTTCCAATAGGTTATGGGTCCTGACTACGCCCCCAAATTTGAAGAAGCAAACCTAAAGTGAAACTGCTAAGCCTAACTCGTGCTAAATATGACGCACCTTGAGAATCAAGTCCGCCAGTTCAAAGGCGAAAACTTCTCCCTTTGGAAATTTCAGTTCCGACTACTATTAGAGCAAAATCAACTTTTGGATATCGTGGACGGCAAAGAAATCAAACCAGAGGTAAGTGACGCTACCTCTGCTATACAGGATGCATGGCACGCCAAAGATATCAAAGCCCGAATGCTTATATCACAGGCACTTGAATTAAGATTTCTAGAACCTTTGATGTCCTGTAAAACTGCCGCTCAAATGTGGACAAGGCTCATGTCCATCCACGAACAGAGATAAGAGATCGCAATTGGCATGTTGTGGCAACAATTTTTTGACGCCCGAATGTCGTCATCAGAGGATGTCAGCAGCTATATCGCCAAGATTGAAAATCTTAGTGCAAGAATTCAGGATGCAGGAGGAACGATTACAGATGACCAGAAAGTGGCAAAGATAATAAACTCTCTTCCTTCGAGCATGCGGTATTTCATCCCAGCATGGGAGTCTCAAGCGCCGATTACGCAGACTCTAGAGAACTTATCAGCACGTCTTCTGATTGAAGAATGTAGAAACCAGCAGGCCGATTCCTCGCAAGGTACAGCATTCTACCAACAGACTAAACCAAGAATCAAAGAAGATAACATAAAGAAGACTGATTCAGGAAAGATATCAGAACTAAAGAAAAAGACTGAATGCCATTATTGTCACAAGATTGGTCATTGGTCACGTGAATGTCGGAAACGGATTGCCGACCAGCAGAAGAAAAACGAGAAGCGGAAGAACCAAGCAGGAGATTGTGATCATAAAGGTTTCAACGCTGATACCATCCTAAAGTGGAATGATTGCGACATATGGTGGGCAGATAGCGGAGCTAGCTGTGTTGGGGCACGTTTTTGTAACCATACCCCAACAGAAGGCGTATGTATAATCAAATCAAATGGATACATGGCTTCCCTCCCACATAGACTTACAGACCACTTTTTGCCCAGAAACCTAGACAATTGATGACACCAGACTTCCATGCCGAAAGCTGATGCCTGGTGAAGAAGACACCAGTGACACCCAGAGACATCCGCGCTGGAAGCTGTTGTTTCATATGTACATATATTCCCCTCACCAAAAATTTAGGTAAAGGTGACCAGAAAAAAAAAATGGAGAAGGAAGATCTCTAAAAGACTGAACCTTATAAAATATCCTTCCCGAGAAAGGAAAGCGTTATATTACAGTTCAAGTGAAAAGGGGCCTGTGTCGATTTTTAGCTAAGACGGAGGGGGGGCGATATATATATACCGTCCCGAGAAAGAGGGAGGATAGTATTTCAATCCATGTGGAGGGGGGGGGCCTGGGGTCTGAAATTTTACACTATCGCCGTAGCTGTTTCTCTCTTTAGATTTTTTTTGTTTTGGTAATACTATATGTTCTATTTTAGTGGGAGAGGCCTGGGGCGTCTGTGAAATCGTATACTGGAGCCGTTGGCCATTTTGATTGGTGTATCTTTCGGCGAATGAAAACGGAGAGAGACATGAATAAAAGAGGGTTTCTTGGCCAAAAGGCAGATTGAATCGGAGTCGCTCAGTGAGAGGACAGTTTTCAGACGGGAGACTAGACCTTTGCCGGCACTTTCGAGAAAAGGTAAGCCATTTGTCATTATGACTTAGCGCCCCCCCTTTTTTGTGTAGTAACCAACCTAGATTTCGCATGGGCCCTAAAGGGCTATAAAGTAACTTCAGGTCACCTCTATCTAAATTTTACTATGTAAATAGCATATCTCGTCAGTATAGACATGTTCCCCAAATTTTAATTTATTTAAATAAATATCTAGAGAAATTTTCTTGTTTCCTCTCATACATATTTCATTCCTTTTGCTTTATGGTACTACCCCCCACACCTTAATTTCACAAAGTGTATCATTGACAGCTGTGCTTCTATTATACAACATTAAGGTCTAGCTGCGGGTTATATACATGGGGTTGTTGGCCTAAATTGCTATATATATATATATACTTAAGTAAGGAAACTTTAATAAGTCACATCGTGTATCCTCCCTTTTCATCTATCCAAACCAGGGAACGCAACAATGTCGCCCGCCGCGGGGCTCGAATTTAGTATATGTTTCATCCCCTATACTTTAGAAATATATACCTAATGAAAAGCCATACTATTTTTAAGTATTGGTGAAGTAGTCCACGCATCCTGAGATTAACAGTCTATTATAAATCGTGAATTCTAATTTATGCTTTCCGTTTCACTGGCATTTTATCAGGCAATGAAAGTTATGTTGAGGCGGTGTATACCGCATCTCCCGCCGCTTTCTTTTACGATTCACATTGTGGCAAAACCTTAATATTATCATTGATTTCTGATATCAAAGTAAAACGTTTATGGGGATGAGTATCTTTTATTCTGGTCTTCTCAAGCTTTCGGGTTTATCCGTCTTTCTACAAGGGAAACATATGCAATATACCAAGAAAATATAACGCCGCCTGAAGCTAGAACTATTGTGATTCTATGTACATATATATATATACATTAGAAAGTTTTGCATATTATTTGTTTTCTTAAGACATTTTTTTTTGGTTAAGGTATTTACACATATTCTACTATTGTTTGCTATATTCTATGAATTATCTTATAGGTTAGAAATTCTATTATTTAAGTAGTTTTATAATAGTTATTGGCTATTACATATAAGTTACTTATATTATTGTTGATATTATTTGCTGGTACTAGGATATATTGTGTTATATGTTTCGGGCAAATCTATTTTCTATTAATGCTATTGTGTTTTCTGAATAATAGAGAATCAATTATAAGCCTTGATATTTGCTGTTTATGTTATTGTAATGTATTCTAGGTTCTCCTAATGCGAAACTGTGACCTGTTCCTTTGCAGTATTGGAAAATTAGAGACCTATTGTCTTGATTAATAACGTTGCGTCTATGTTCATATATTCTATTGCTGACTCTCCTTCCTGTCTCCCCTGCGTATTTGGCTTGGCAGCTGTTACACTCTACGGAATATATTGCCTTTTATTCTCTGTTTTGGTTAGTGGGTTTTATGATAGTAGGATTATTTTTAGATAGTGGACTTTTATTGTGGAGCCTATGTTAGGGGAATTACAGTAATATGTTTGGATGCCAGAGTTTCTTAAGTACTTGGCTATTGTTATAGATGTTTGTGAGTATGGAATGTAACATATCGCCCTATAGATATTTTGTGGTTTTGTTTATTGGGTTATTGATAGTTATACTTTTGTAGAAATGTTGTAATATAAAGGTGGTTTGGTATCCTGCTTGCTGGACATTATTTATAATGTTCTGTGTCTCAATCATTTTGAATTCTGTTGCGAGCACCATTGATTACAATTTCTTTATTTTACTTTCTCAAATTATTATATACAGTATGAGAAATGAGGTTGGATTGCCATGGTTCAAATTTAGAACGGTGATCAGTGTTTTACAGTAGTCTACTGAAATGACTTAGCATTTTTTTTTTCATCATAGCTCTGATATAATTTCTCACAGCAGAGGTGAGTTCTGATAAATATTGCTGGATACAAATATCTTAACTTCATTTTAATAGCGCTTTCTATCAAATCATACTAGCCTGTGCATCCAGATTAGGGCTAACATGCTGAATGATAGTTAATCGATTTTATTTTTTTTTTAACGCATAGTGGATTGGGAGAGTGGCAGATATATGAGCCTTAAGGTGAAAATAGAATTGAAGATCCAGTTAGCGTACCCGTGAAGAGAGAAGTTTGATCACCATAAAAAGACGCGTCAGGCAACCGACTCTTTTTTTTTCATGATGCCCCCAACTGCATATGATCTTAAATATCCTGTATACACTCTGACAAGGGAAGGTTATCCTGAATTGACAAATGTATAATTTTTTGTCTTTAGTAGAGATTTCCAAGATTCTATTTCTGAAACATTTTTTTTTTTGGATGAAGACAAATAAAACCATCTTGATAGTATTGAATTTTACAGTAAATATTTGCCAGCAGAAGGCATGATGAGATTACATGAAATTTAAACCAGTTACATGCTTAGTATGTTTCTCCAGCTGTAATTTGACACAGTCATCAAATGAAGAAATGGGCAGTACGCCATATCTTGATGCTGGACACTTCTGTGTCAGGAAGGTGTAGTTAGTCTGTTTAATGAGAATTTCAATAATTATCGAAATTTAGCAGATTATCATTGGGGATTTGAACAACTGTCTTGAAAATTTTTGAACAGCCTGAGTAGATAAAGGAATCCTGGAGTTAGAGTGGAGAATTAGTAGTACAGACTGACCACTCGACGCAGATAACTCTAGGGAACAATTATTGTGTTAATCCGCCGTAGACAAGAAGAACATTGATTCTCAGGATATTCGATAGGCAGAATTTTGAAAATTGAAAGGTCATGGTTAAAGTTTACACAGGCATATGGGAGTAAAGACAGTGATTTAAACAAGATAAGAGGCAGCCTTGTGTCTTAAATACTTTCAGTGGAAGCAGATGCCACTGCAAATATTCAGGTCTAATAATTTCCAAATTTGAAGTCATGCATGACGGGTTAGCACGGGATTGACGCCTGAACTGGCTTTCACTGGGATTAATCGAGCTTGCGAAAGAACTAGAAGAAGTGTGACATGTCACGCCACTGTACTAAATTAATAATTGAGAAGATTTATGTTGAGCCAACTGAAATTAGTAAAGAATTAAGAGATTAAGGTCTTATTCTTTGAGTTTTACACTAATTTCAATTACGCGATATGGACGGCGTTATAAGTTGGGTGGAAATGATTCGGCCGCAATGGGATGGTCTCCTGGAGGTGGTACGATCAAATACTACTTATTGAATGCCGGGCGGGATCGCATGAAGCATTAAATGACATCAAGAAATGCTTAATGAAACACCCTAGAAGATTGGGGATCGACAAAATGACGACATGGAAAATGTTCAACATTGTACATTGGCAGCAAAATGATATCTTGCTATTGTATGGACGACCACTCCTTCCTGAAATGTGCAGCGGATGTTAGTCCCAGAATTAGGTCCTTTGAGGCGACACTTTCCTTTGCAGATGACATAAAGACGCATGACAAAACAGCACATGAGCATTTAAACTAACTTCAATTCCTGCCATTAATTAATTTAGTTGACCAATAGCTATAGAACCGCTGGAGACCTCCATACCCTGTGTGAATATTTTAGTGAGAAATGAGCGATTCAATTCTATGAGCCATGAGGTATCCTGTAAGATCAGAGCTGTACCCCATTCAATTTCTTTTTATAGTAGCCAGTGCGAGATATTTCCAGAATGTTTGTTTCTTTTTTTCTAACTGTCATATAATTCGGAAACTAGAAAACTACACTATTTTGATACAGTTTACATCTAGCATCCATGTGAACTCAATATGACTATTGAACGTAGATTGAAGATTAATGAGCGAGCCAACCTAAAGAGAACGAGTTTAATAGGCTTACAATCAGTAGTTGAAACAGACTATTCGCACAATTTTGTTATGTTCTCCCTCTAGCTGATCTATGACATTATAGATTTTTTTTAACAAGGTGACTACCCTGTCGAGTGTATATGAAGGTATAAAGGTTTAAAGGTCATAGGCTGTTGGAATAATAATACACTAGTAATAATTATAGTTCATTCTGATGTACAGTAGAGGTAGTGAGAACAGCGCCTCTACCATCATGGCTAGTTAGTTTCAATACACCCAGAAAGAGCATTGATCTAAGATTACTATCCACCCACATGGATGAACATGTACCTCTCCCATTTCCTTTCCCTTTTGGGCCATGAACCCATCTTTCACCCCTCGGTTCCCTGCCCCCATTAATACATGAGATTCTCTTCTCCAATCCCCACTACTAATCTGGAATATTTCAGACAGCAGACTGAGAGAGAACTGAGAGAAAAGGCTGAGAACTTTCAATAACGGGGACTTAGTCCTAGTGGAGAGAATGCATGAGACGAAGGGGCGTCACAAATTTGAGCCAAGGTATGGGGGTCCATATGAGGTACTAAGAAGAGCTGGTGATACTGTATATCTCTTGAAGAATCTAGAAACTGGGAATTTGGATAAATACCATATAGATAGGTTAAAACAATACCATATACCAATTAGGATTTTCCCCACAGAGGAGGAGGAAACTAGTGATGGTAATTCAAGTCAAGGTTCCAGTGATGAAGATCATTGGATTCATCTTACAGGTCCAGCTTATCTCCCTAATAGGTCCGTTAATGTAGTGGTTCCACAAGGGGTGACAACCAGAGCGAACTCAGAAGTAATGAGACGAGGGGAAGTTGACAGAGTTAGTGTGAACAGTTTAACTTTACGCAGGTCTACAAGGGTGAAAAGGCCCACACAGTGTAAATTCTGCTTAGACTGTCGCCACTAACTAGGATTTTGGAGTGTGTACGGAGAATCAGCTCGATAGAATGAGAAGTTTAGAGATTTCAACCTTTTTTTTTTTTCATTTAAAAACCTTTTTTTTTTTTAAAGTAGAACTTCATTAGGATTCCTTTTTTTTTATACAAACTATTTCTTATCGAAAAGATAGCGGTTGCCTGGCCGGCATTCATATTTATATAAAAAGTAGACACTTCGGCCAGTTGGAGTTTTTTTTATTTTCTCAACGTTTCAACAAAAATCTTTTGTCTTCGTCAGGAGAAGTAAATAAAAATAAACATTTGGCAAGGCGTTAAAAATTGTTCTGAGGTTTGCAAGGGCGTTCTCACGTGATTCTTCGAATTTAGTACAACATCTAAAGCGCGAGTCAAAAACAAATATTAAACTCGTCAAAGACTATGATCTTAGAAATAAAAATATATATTAATAAAATTATAACAAATTAAGTAAAAATAAATAAATAAAGTAATATAATAATAATCACAAAGATTATTATATAGATTTATAACTATTATGTTCAATTTTTTATCTAGCTTATTAACTACTTTTTAAATTTAAAAATTTAGGAGAAACAGGCCGAAATTTAGAGACCAGAATTAAGGAACACCAACAGGGTTTATTGGGGAGAAGGGCGTTAAGCAAAATTGGGGAACATGCATTATTTTCAGGACATAGGCCAGATTGGAATGATATTGAGATATTTCATAGGAATATAAAATTTAAAAAGGAAAGATTATTTTTAGAGGGATGGGTATCACGAGAATTTGGGAAAAGAACTATAAATACTTTTGAAGATATTCCGCAACAATATGCTTCATTTTTAAATTTAAAAAGTAGTTAATAAGCTAGATAAAAAATTGAACATAATAGTTATAAATCTATATAATAATCTTTGTGATTATTATTATATTACTTTATTTATTTATTTTTACTTAATTTGTTATAATTTTATTAATATATATTTTTATTTCTAAGATCATAGTCTTTGACGAGTTTAATATTTGTTTTTGACTCGCGCTTTAGATGTTGTACTAAATTCGAAGAATCACGTGAGAACGCCCTTGCAAACCTCAGAACAATTTTTAACGCCTTGCCAAATGTTTATTTTTATTTACTTCTCCTGACGAAGACAAAAGATTTTTGTTGAAACGTTGAGAAAATAAAAAAAACTCCAACTGGCCGAAGTGTCTACTTTTTATATAAAAAAACTATTTCTTGTTAAAACCCGAGTTTCAAAGACCAATGAGAATGATGTATACCATTGTGAATTAACTATTTAGTGTAAATCTGAAATTTTAGTTATTATCAGGAGTAATAGGTGAAGGAAGGTGTAGGAAATCACAACTTAGAGGGGGGCTATGTCTAAAACAATAAACCTAATAGGCATCCTATGGCTTGTGTTGGGTAATTCAGAAACCCTATAATCCCTGGCCTTCAGGTAGTAGCTTTGAAATAGGTTTCTAATGAGGACATGAAAGGTCAATCTTTCAGAGTAAAGTTGTGAAGTATAGGGACCCTAAGCCAGGGGTAGAAGTTAAGTAGGCCCAGACCGTAGTCGATCCTCGGAAAGCACTTGAGAATGTTAGTGTTGGGTAGTGAATCGTAAACCCTATAAATCCATCTTTCAATAGAGTGTTGAGGTCGGACTACTGCAAAGGGGACAGACGCAAGATGAAGTAGGAAGAAAGTGACTTCACCCACGGTGGCTAGGGGAGTGACTCAATTCCGCTTTTATGAGGTGTCACGTTTAATGGTCCTTTATTCGCCATTATAATTTGTGTGTGTCTTTATAGAATTGTCGTGAATAGTCACTTAGTGTCAAAGCAAGGGCAGTTTTTGAAATTACATTTTTTTTAGGTAGGTTAGCTTTCAGATTATTTAGAATTGTTAACCATTTTATTAACAATCATTTATCGAGTATAAAGTATTAGTATATATAGAGCTTGTACAGAGGCATTTTCTTTTGAGTAACCTAGGGCTTTAGTTCCCAATTTGTTTTAATTTTATTAATTTATTTGATTTCACATTTAGTCCTGGAGATTAGTAATAGTTAGAGTAAATGTTAACATTGACGATTGAAGTGCTTTGGCTTTTATAGTAGTTTCTAGCTTTAGTTTATGTGCAAGATGCGAATGAAATTGAATGAATGGGAAATCTTAGTGAATGTGCCCAAGGATAGAAACAATTATACTGTTAGACCAAAGGTATATTAGAATAGTGTAGGGAATTAATAGGTTCGATTTTTTTAATTTTGATTTCTTTATTTGTTAGGATCGGAAGCCTCACAGGACAACTACAACTCTATCTAGTTAGAAATATTCGCTCCCTTTTGTTAGGTCCCTCGTTAGAGGATATAATTTTCCTTTGATTTTCTTTTATTTTAGTTTAGCTTGAATTCTAAGGATTGTGGATAGATGATCCCTATCCCGACCCTCAGACTTGGAGACAGTGGAAGGCGAGGATCAAGCCGAATTTCCCACTCAACTCCTCCTCGCAAGAGGAAACGAAGAGGTATAGATTGAATTTTATGCAGGATGGGGGATTTGTTTTAGCCATGCCGTATAGCCTGGGGTATAACGGCGCGACCTTGGGTAACCGATCTGACACCGTAGTTTCGACGCTTTTAGCGTGGCTGGAGCGAGGGTGTTTCAGACGGGAGGTCCTGTAAGAATAGCATGTAGGCAGAGATTGCCCAGTTATTCTAGACGAAGTAGTTTCCGTCTATTGAATTTTTTTGGTACCAGTTTGATCCCCCATAGCTAGCGGAAGTTTCTTCTAATAAAGGATTCGCCCTGCCATACGTTTTGTTGGAATGAATTCGAGCATAAGACCGATTCGAGAGGCAGAATAAGTAATTATTAGGACCTTCAACGAGTTTAGACTCGTTCCATGTTAGGATAAGATTCTAAAGTATTAGTTAACTATAATGACCGCGAACGAGACGCCAGAACAAGCCAGTGAGTCAAAGTTTTAGAAGTGTTGTATTGAGGACAGTAGAATTAAGAGCAGTTATACAGGGAGTAGAATTCTGAAGGAATTTGTAAAAGAACCAAAATTTCAGATTGATAAAATTCAAACTTATAAGATGTAGATTTATAGGATTCAGGTCAATGAATAGAGGGTATATTAGTAGATGAAAGTAATGTGAATTTCTTGGAAGGGGGAGGTAGCTGAACTGTACACACCCCAGAGGCAAGGTAAACGGAGCCACAAACAAAATAGTAGAAATTGATTAGTCGCTCTGCCAAAACAGAAAATTTCTCTTCATACGGTTGTCACCCTAGATTTAAATGGACTGTGTAGTTTAATAGAGGTCTGGGCTATGTTCCATTTGACCAAGATTCTAAATGACGTACCCATCTGGGTTGAGAGAGTATTGTAATTTGAGGAATCTAACACACAAGAGAGAACACACCCTCCAATAGGATCGGGATAGACGAATATTACCCAGTGACCAACTCGTGATTCCAGACTGGATAAGATTGAAAACTTAACTGAGATACTAAACCTTGAACCCTCAGCGCACAAATATATATTATGTTTACATTTTCTTATTCAATATGTTATTATTTTTATGTTATATATATTATATTATAGTCGTATACTATTCATTTCAACAATTTTATTTTGATATTCATGATATTAATATTTATATTAAATATTTAATTATATATATTTTGTCACCATATATAATCTTGTAGTAGTTTCTTTTGTCATCTATCATGGGATGATTTTTTTTATCACTTATATCTTAACATATTTAATCACTATCTACATGATATGTTTACTTCAATATATATATTATACTCATCATATAACATGGAAGGATTCATTTTATCATTACATATTTCGTGCCTTATTTAATAATTACTTTCACAATTTGTTTCTGTAATTTTTTTAATTTAGCAAAAGTCATCATGTCATAGGCTAATTATTATGTATCAAGATATTTCTTTCAGCTAACTATAATTATCCTTTCCTTTGATTGTATATGTATAACTATACCACACGAATGTCTTGATTGGTACTTAAATAAAGATGCTGGCATGTTTTAGGAGTTGGACTAGTCAGTTATTTCTAAACGACTTCTTGGCGCCCAATTTTTTATATATAATATGTAATAAGGAAATGTTCTAACTGTATTGTTAGCAGAAAGAAGGTAGCAATGAATCCAGCACCACAAGAGGCAAGGATGGGGTTGAGAGGACTTACCACAAGGAAGGCCTACTCCTCAAGGCCAAAGAAGAAAGTGGAAGGGTGGTATATATACCCATGAATGGTAAGACAGATGACCTTGCTTACTTCCATACATATGATATGACTGTCCCCCATAACCTATGTTGATAACAGTGTGCTGACGGAATAATAACACATAAAAAAACCCTTTGCCAGGATGCGCAATGCCCACTAATGTTCGGAATAATAAACATCTAGAATGGCATACCATCATTTTGACTAGCCTTATCTTCCCTACAGGTTTCGGTACATCTGGCTTCACCTAGTAATGGAAAATGCATTTTGCTAGAAATGGGCCTGCTTTCATAGTAACTGATGAAAGGCAGATGAATAATGAGTAGCACAAACGCATTTGTCCATTACTTGGCAGGGGGAGGATTGTTGGGGCACGTTTTTGTAACCATACCCCAACAGAAGGCGTATGTATAATCAAATCAAATGGATACATGGCTTCCCTCCCACATAGACTTACAGACCACTTTTTGCCCAGAAACCTAGACAATTGATGACACCAGACTTCCATGCCGAAAGCTGATGCCTGGTGAAGAAGACACCAGTGACACCCAGAGACATCCGCGCTGGAAGCTGTTGTTTCATATGTACATATATTCCCCTCACCAAAAATTTAGGTAAAGGTGACCAGAAAAAAAAATGGAGAAGGAAGATCTCTAAAAGACTGAACCTTATAAAATATCCTTCCCGAGAAAGGAAAGCGTTATATTACAGTTCAAGTGAAAAGGGGCCTGTGTCGATTTTTAGCTAAGACGGAGGGGGGGCGATATATATGTACCGTCCCGAGAAAGAGGGAGGATAGTATTTCAATCCATGTGGAGGGGGGGGGGGGGGGGCTGGGGTCTGAAATTTTACACTATCGCCGTAGCTGTTTCTCTCTTTAGATTCTTTTTGTTTTGGTAATACTATATGTTCTATTTTGATGGGAGAGGCCTGGGGCGTCTGTGAAATCGTATACTGGAGCCGTTGGCCATTTTGATTGGTGTATCTTTCGGCGAATGAAAACGGAGAGAGACATGAATAAAAGAGGGTTTCTTGGCCAAAAGGCAGATTGAATCGGAGTCGCTCAGTGAGAGGACAGTTTTCAGACGGGAGACCAGACCTTTGCCGGCACTTTCGAGAAAAGGTAAGCCATTTGTCATTATGACTTAGCGCCCCCCCTTTTTTGTGTAGTAACCAACCTAGATTTCGCATGGGCCCTAAAGGGCTATAAAGTAACTTCAGGTCACCTCTATCTAAATTTTACTATGTAAATAGCATATCTCGTCAGTATAGACATGTTCCCCAAATTTTAATTTATTTAAATAAATATCTAGAGAAATTTTCTTGTTTCCTCTCATACATATTTCATTCCTTTTGCTTTATGGTACTACCCCCCCACACCTTAATTTCACAAAGTGTATCATTGACAGCTGTGCTTCTATTATACAACATTAAGGTCTAGCTGCGGGTTATATACATGGGGTTGTTGGCCTAAATTGCTATATATATATATATACTTAAGTAAGGAAACTTTAATAAGTCACATCGTGTATCCTCCCTTTTCATCTATCCAAACCAGGGAACGCAACAGCTGCAGCATGACCTTCCGACGTGATTGGTTCAAGTCCTTCACTCCGATCCACAACGATCATAGAATATACCTTGGAGACAACACTTCCCTCCTTGCAGAAGGTACAGGTGACATTGAAATCCTTGCCATGGTGAATGGAGAATGGATTACAACATCAATCAGGAATGTGCTCTACTCTTCGAAGCTCAAGAAAAATTTGTTCAGCCTGGGAGTGTGCACTGAAAAGGGATACTGAGTAGACATCGACAAGGATGAGCTGCGCATCTACTCAAGAAAAGATCTGAAAGCAGTTGGACAACGCCAAGATGGGCTCTACAAGATGATGTTCCGAGTTACTTCATCTTCACAAGGATTTTCTGCAAAGATCAACAACCTCCAACTGTGGCACGAAAGACTAGCACACATCTCACTCACCACTATTCGAGAAATGGCCAAGAAAGGATTGATCAACGGTTTGCAACCCGAAGACATAAAAGAAGACGATTTCTTCTGTCAAGGCTGCCAAGAAGGAAAAGCTCACAGAAAGCCTAGTCATTTGTCTGAAACAAAGGAGTACAATCCTGGTGAGTTCATTCTAAGTGATATCTGCGGCCCTATGCCAACACAATCAATAGGAGGATCACTTTATTTCATTTTATTCAAAGATTATTCCAGTAGCTTTCGCCATATAGATTTCATTAGACACAAATCCGATATTTTACACAAATTTGAAAACTTTGCTAGATTCAGTTATAATCAAACAGGCAATAAAATTAAAGTGATTAGAACCGATAATGCACTAGAATATACCAGTAAAGATTTCACAAATACTTGCAGAAAGTTCGGAATAGTGCATGAATTGTCAGCTCCATATGTTCACGAACAGATAGGGCGCGTAGAACGAGACAATAGAACTATTGTCGAAGCAGCTCGATCGATGCTGTGCGCACGAAATCTTCCCGAAGAACTTTGGGCAGAAGCTTGCAATACTGCAACCTTCATTCTAAACCGAACATTCACTAAACAAGCTCCCAATACCACACCCTATGAACTCTTTTTTGGAAGAAAAGTTAGTTTATATAATCTAAAGATTTTCGGCTGTGAAGCATGGTTGCATACACCTAAAGAACGTAGAAGGAAATGGGATAAGCAATCACAAAAGATGATTTTCTTAGGGTACGATAAAACATGCACTAACTTTCGACTCTGGAACCCTTCTACTAGAAAGATTTCTATCTCTAAAGATGTTACTTTTAACGAGACAAAACTGCAACATTACGAACTAGAGGGAGAAAATCTCATCCCAATAAACATTGACCTTGATCCGCCGGCACCAGCGACCGAGGATGAATCACCTACAGCGCTACGGTTTCCCACGCCGCCCGCATTCCACCCGATGATAACTCGATCTAAAAAGAAAGCAGATTCTTGTAACTACCATTTTGTCGATGAGCCTTCAACCTATAAAGATGCTATGGAAAGTCCAAATGCCGAAAAATGGTTGGATGCAATGAAAGAAGAAATAAAAGTGTTAGAGTCTAATAACACATGGTCACTCGAAACCCTACCAGACGGATATAAGCCAATAGGAAGTAAATGGGTTTATAAGCTAAAATCCCATCCCAACTCTACGGCACCTAAATTTAAGGCTAGACTTGTAGCTAAGGGTTACACACAAAGGAAGAACGTAGACTATTTCGAGACTCAAATGATCCTTGCTCTTTACATCGATGATGGACTTCTCATGTCTCGGAACAAGGACGGTATCGATTCTATCGTCCAGGAACTATCTCACGAGTTCAATATAACGTCTAGAGATGCAGATTATTTCGTAGGACTTCAGATTGAACAATCAGAGGATAGATCTAAGATCTATATCCACCAATCTTCATACATAAACAAGATTTTAGATAAATTCAACATGATTGATTGCAAACCCGCAGCAGTACCCATGGACCCGAGTACAGTCCTAACTAAAGCTGATTGCCCAGACTTGGATAAAAATGGAAATTCACCAAAATTTCCTTACAGAGAAGCCGTAGGCTCACTAATGTTTGCCTCTTCTGTTTCTAGACCGGACATAGCTTTTGCAACATCACAGTTAAGTAAATACCTTGACAACCCAGGACAGACACACTGGACAGCAATTAAAAATGTATTTCGCTACTTGAAAGCAACACCACAATTAGGAATATTGTACGCTAACCATCAAGAGTTAACAGGTTACTCAGATAGCGATTATGCTAGGGATATTGATTCAAGGAAAAGTACTACAGGTTACATCTTCATGTTAAACCATGGTGCTGTTTCATGGTCAAGCCAAAAGCAATCAACAGTTGCCCTCTCGACAACAGAAAGTGAATATATTGCTGCCTGTGCTGCTACTAAAGAAATGGTCTGGCTACGCAGACTTCTTAAGGATATCGGGATTAAGATGGACAGACCCACAGTACTCAACATGGATAATCAAGCAGCCATAAAGATAGTGCAGAATCGCGAGTTCCATAAGAAAACGAAGCACATTGATGTACGATATCACTACATTCGTACTAAACAGGAAGATGGTGAGCTGATCACAAGATATGTCAGCACTCTTCAGCAGACGGCTGACCTCCTGACGAAACCTTTGGGACCGAAACACTTCAGGCGGCTCCTAGAAAACTTGAACGTTATAAATTTCAAGAGGGAGTGTTAGAAATGTGAAATTTATAGAGACGCTGATTCATCCCAAGTTGACCTTCGGCACATGTACACTGAGGCGGCGCCACCATATACCATGTGTGACGTCACTACTTACCCCTACTTCCTGCCTGCCTGCTGCTAGCTGTTTACAATTCTATCCCTCTTTTGATTTTCTCTAAACTTGTATAACCAATAAATCAATTGGGACTCTGCTTTAACGAGTCATTCGTTAATATTTCCAATACAGCTCATTCATTGTTTGACCCGATTGGATTCACTTGTCCGTTCACAATCATTCCTAAGATGTTACTTCAAGAATCTTATGGGGTCAAAGCTGGATGGGATACAGACTTATCGGAAGACATCAGTCGAAGATTCAATGCATGGTTGAGTCAGTTAACTGAGGTGGACAAATTGAAAATTCCTCGCTGTGTTGTTCAATCTCAAGATAGAAGAACATGGACATTGCATATTTTTATGGACAGTAGCAACGCGGCGTTTGCAGCTTGTGCCTATTTACGAAGTGGATTTCCTGGGAGTGTTCAAGTTCAATTACTCATGGCTCGTTCGAGAGTAGCTCCTATGAAGAATACCACTATACCAAGGCTAGAATTGGTTGCATGTGAAATCGGATCTAGATTGGCTGTCCACATAAAATCTATGATGGAGTTCGAAGATATACCAATTACATTGTGGACGGACTCTACTACTGCTTTAGCATGGATTAAATGTGATATGAACTGGTCAGTGTTTGTCGCAGGAAGAGTAAAGAAGATTCGACAAAATTCAGACATAACTGATTGGAGGCACGTTCCTGGTAAAGAAAATCCTGCAGACATCCCCTCACGTGGAGCTTCAATCTCACAATTGATTACTACTAGATGGTGGGAGGGACCAGTTTGGCTTAAGAAAGAAGAACAATTTTGGACACAGTCTGTAGAAAAAGAGTCAATCGAAGAAGTCAATAGTGAACTGAGAAAGGCAGTCGTCACACACTTCAACATAGAAAAAAGAGATATGTTGGCGAAGATCACTCAGTTCTCCAATTATCACAAAATTCTTCGGATGGTTGCATACTGGAGAAGATTTCTGGATTGGCTGCAGAGAAAACGTTCAAACAAAATTACAAAAGGCCCTATTACGATGGAGGAAATGACATTAGCTGAAGAAAAGGTGGTCAGATTGGTTCAACAGTGCTCGTTCGAGGGAGTCAAGGATAAGAAATTCAAGAACCTGCGTGTTTATGAAGATGAAAGTGGACTCTTGCGGGTAAAGTGCCGTTTCGTCCCCGTGGAGAAAGTAGATGCACACTCTTATCCAATGGTGATGCCTTCGAATGAAGTTACAGGTCAGCTAATTTGGAGTTACCATCGACTAATGTGCCATGCTGGAGTTCAGTCATTGCATGCAAATTTGCGGGAAAGGTACTGGATTCTAAACAGCAGACGCACAATTCGCAACGAAATTCGTCCGTGTGCACGTTGTCGTCGTTTCCGAGCACAGCCTTGCTATGTTGAAGAGGGACCTTTACCGAAGGACAGAGTTCGAGTGGGACCAGCGTTTGATGTAACTGGAGTCGATATGACAGGTCCACTACAACTAAAGGGAAACAAAAAGTACTGGATTGCAATTTTTACCTGTGCTACTTACAGAGCAATCCATCTAGAGTTGTGTACTTCCCTTACTACGGAAACATTTATTGGAGCAATGCGCAGGTTCGTAGCTAGAAGAGGAAGACCATCTACGATATACTCAGACAATGGATTAAACTTTGTTGGGTGCAAGAACCTGTTCAGTTCATTGGATTGGAACAAGATTGTGGAATATGGAGCAATCAATCGCATATCGTGGAAGTTCAACCCACCAACGGCCTGTTGGTGGGGAGGTTTTTGGGAGCGCATGATCGGGATCGTCAAGCAGCTACTTAGGTCAGTGTTGGGATCTGCACGTGTCACTAACGAAGAATTACAGACACTGCTTTGTGACGTGGAAGCTGTAGTGAATAACCGTCCACTTACGTATGTATCAGAAGATGATGATGAATTGGCGCCTCTAACCCCAAACAAACTTATTAACAACTGTGGAAGCTCAATTTTACCTGAAGCCGATGAAGTAGAACGGGATTCAATGGTTTCTCGCCACCGAAATATGCAAGCTTGTAGAGATGAACTTAGAGCCAGATTCACGAAGGAATACTTAGCAATGCTGGTTCATCATAGAAAAGCAAAGAAATCACGGAGGATCGAGGTAGGAGAAATAGTACTTATAGGAAACGATCAAAAGAGAAGGATTTCATGGCCATTAGGAAAAGTGGAGGAGGTGCTATCTGGAGCCGATGGACAAGTTCGAGTCGCAAGAGTGAAGACATCATCGGAAGTTTTTCTTCGTCCAGTACAGCGACTTTTTCCATTAGAAATAAAACAAATTTAGATTAGCCTCTACTATAGCCAAGAAAATATAGTATTAGAATTTAATTTATATCAATTAAATTGTTGGGAGGAATGTTAGTGAAAGGTAATTTGCGCTGGGCCTCACGTGGTCTGCGAGAGGCAAGGCACGCCCGCGCGAGAAGAAAAGAAAACAGTTTGAACGGCCTTTCAACCACCAACATTCTGCCGGCGGTGTCGCCAAGGCGGCGCGCATGCGCGTCGGCGGCGGTGGTGAAGCCAAGTTGGAGCGCATGCGCGGCGGCGGCGGTACGTTCGAAAACTGACGGCTAACACGGGCGGACGTTCTTTCCCATCCACATCCGTTTGAATCAAACAATTTCCAACTTCCTTCTTACTAAATATTTAATTTGTAACATTATATTAATATCTATATTTATCCTTAATAAATTAAAATACCACGGATGAATAATTGAATCATTTTTTCAAAATCAAACGAACCACCCCAATATAAAGTTGATCCTCTTTAAATATATTATCACCTTTGCTTGAGACCATTTTAATCCAAACGAACCTACATCATAGTGTACCAATCAAAAAGTGTATCGCACAGATTAGTTGATATTTATCCCGATAGATGGCACACGCCATCAGCAACTTTCAGTTGCACGATCAGGAAATGCCCTTTTTCTTAATTTATCTACCTGATCCAAGTATAAATTAACTTTTGTACTATTTTTCACATTGAGTGGCGTTCTCACGCCCTTCCGGCATAAATACCTGTTTCATGGTTTTATAGAATACCCCAAAGACCAGCCTTTTTGGTCGTTGAGGTACCTCACAGTTCGCCGCTAGCTCTCTACCTGTGAACATCTTTGCTCTCCTGTTCCTGCCATGGTTCCCTCTAGGAAGAAGAAGAAGGAGGCCGAGAATTCCGCGAAGCCCCTCGTTACCCTCGCCCAACTGGAAAAGGAGAACGAGGAGGCGATATTACCCTTCCAAAATCCCTCAAGTTCCTCTGATCCTGCTTACGCGTTTGGACTGTACGCCCAAATGCACAAGTTCATCCGTTTGCGGACCGAGCAGATCAATGCCCTCCTTGCTGAGGTGGAGAGCCTCTCTGGCATCCTCGCGTCCTTTAAGGAGCTGGACGAAGAGGCCAACAAGCCCCAGACTGCCTGCCACAGCACCCAAACAAGCCCTCCTCCCTGCTTAAAGGAAACCAGCTCCCAGACTGACCCCACCAAGCCCGCCACTCATGCTGCAACCAAGAGGAAGCAGCCTGAAGCTCCCAACCCCCCTGCCAAAAGATCCAACCTGAAAGGTCTAGCAAAACCTGCGCCTTCCCGCCCCACCAAGCCTGCGGCCGCCCAAGTGGTCCTCCATGGGGAAAAATCGGCGGCCCACACAGTGGTCATCTCTGATGACCCACAGGCCGACCCAAGAGCCATGCTCAAAGCTGTCCGCGCTGCCCACACTCTACCCCAAGGCGTTTGGGCCTCCCTGAGAACCAGAGGGAAGCTTGTCCTCCACTCCAGCAACCCCGATACCATCCCAGCTGTCACCACCACCCTGGCCAACAAGCTGGATGGCATGAAGGTCCGCCAACAGAAGGTGATCCTGCCTCGTATCTGCCTCTTCAAAGTGGATGAGGAGACTTCCAACTCCACCATTGAAGAGACGCTGCTGGAAACCCCTGCTGTCAGCCAACTCCCTGGGGACAAGGTGGTGCGCGTGGCGCACCGCTCCGCTCCCAGAAACGGGACCTGCACCGCCTTCATCGAGGTGGACCTCACGACCTTCAGAGCTCTGGGCAACCGCGGAAGGATCGTGGTGGATGGAGTGATCCTCAACTTCGAGGAGTCCATCCGCGCACGAATCTGCTTCCGCTGTTGTGGCTTCGGCCACAACTCTGCCCAATGCACCAGAGACCCCAAGTGCTTCCACTGCGGTGAAGGCGGCCATGAAGGCCGTTCCTGCCCCACTGTTGCTGACCGGCACACTTCCAAGTGCGCCAACTGCTGTGCCAAGGGCCTTGCAGACAAGCACGAGGCGAGAGCCTCAAGCTGTCCCACCTTGAAGCTTAGAGCCCTCAAATTCTAGGCTTCCAGGACCTCCTGCCTCCTTAACCGGCCTCCATCCTGGCTTCTCACCCATCAAGGCGCTGTTTCCCTGACCTCTCCAGCTTCTCCCCCCTGCGATGACACCTCCACTGCCAGATCCTTGGATCCCTTCCCACCAGTTTGCGATCTGCAGCCATAGTAGGGCTAGAAGACCCATTTTTGTAGGCCAATTAGCCCGGATTCTCAACTAACCTCGTTGAGGTACTTCCAGTTCTCAGCTAGCTCTCTACCTGTGCACATCTTTGCTCTCCTGTTCCTGCCATGGTTCCCTCTAGGAAGAAGAAGAAGAATGACGAGAAGCCGCCGCCCATTGTAACCCTTGCCCAACTGGAAAAGGAGAACGAGGAGGCGAAGATACCCTTCCAAAATCCCTCAAGGTTCTCTGATCCTGCTACCGTGTGGAGACTGTACTCCCACATGGCCAGCTTTATCAAGTTGCGGTCCAGGCAGATCAATGCCCTCCTTGCTGAGGTGGAGAGCCTCTCTGGCATCCTCGCGTCCTTTAAGGAGCTGGACGAAGATGCCAACAAGCCCCAGACTGCCTGCCACAGCACTCAAACCAGCCCTGCTCCTTCCTGCAAGGAAACCAGCTCCCAGACTGACCCTACCAAGCTCGCCACTCCTGCTCCTACCAAAAGGAAGCAGACCGAGGCTCCCAACCCTCCCGCAAAGAGGACCAACCTCAGAGGTCCCGCAAAACCTGCGCCTTCCCGCCCCACCAAGCCTGCGGCCGCCCAAGTGGTCCTCCACGGGGAAAAATCGGCGGCCCACACAGTGGTCATCTCTGATGACCCACAGGCTGACCCAAGAGCAATGCTTAAAGCTGTCCGCGCTGCCCACACTCTACCCCAAGGCGTTTGGGCCTCCCTGCGAACCAAAGGGAAGCTTGTCCTCCACTCCAGCAACCCCGATACCATCCCAGCTGTTACCACCTCCCTGGCCAACAAGCTGGATGGCATGAAGGTCCGCCAACAGAAGGTGATCCTGCCTCGCATCTGCCTCTTCAAAGTGGATGAGGAAACATCCAACTCCACCATTGAAGAGACGCTGCTGGCAACCCCTGCTGTCAGCCAACTCCCCGGGGACAAGGTGGTGCGCGTGGCGCACCGTTCTGCACCCAGAAACGAGACCTGCACCGCCTTCATCGAGGTGGACCTCAACACCTTCAGAGCTCTGGGCATTCGCGGAAGGATCGTGGTGGATGGAGTGATCCTCAACTTCGAGGAGTCCATCCGCGCACGAGTCTGCTTCCGCTGTTGTGGCTTCGGCCACAACTCTGCCCAATGCACCAGAGATCCCAAGTGCTTCCACTGCGGTGAAGGCGGCCATGAAGGCCGTACCTGCCCCTCCGCTGCCGACCGGCGCACTTCCAAGTGCGCCAACTGCTGTGCCAAGGGCCTCTCAGACAAGCACGAGGCGAGAGCCTCAAGCTGCCCCACCTTGAAGCTTAGGGCCCTCAAGTTCTAGGCTTCCAGGACCTCCTGCCTCCTCAACTGGCCTCCATCCAGGATTCTCACCCATCAAGGCGCTGTTTCCCTGACCTCTCCAGCTTCCTCCCCCCCCCCCCCCCCCCCCCCCCCCTGCGATGACACCTCCACTGCCAGATCCTAGGATCCCTTGCCACCAGCTCGCGTTCTGCAGCCATAGTAGGGCTAGAAGACCTTATTTGTTGGCCAATTAGCCCGGATTCTCAAGAAACTTGTCGTTGAGGTACAGATTGCACCACGCTGACAAGGGCCAACAGCCCGAAACGCGTACGTGGTTAGCTTTTCTTGATTAATCAAGAAACGGTATTTGGCCAATTCTGGAATAATTAAAATCTACCTGATCCAAGTACAAATTCACTTTTGTACTATTTTTCACATTTATTTTTTTCATATTGGTATATACTTTTTTGCACAAATAAAGCACATCTTGGATATTGGCATCGCTTGATTTTTTCCTTTCCCTGGGCACGAGTTTGTAGTTTTCTAAAAGGTATTCCTTTAGGACGAGGTGATGCCCAAATATAACAAATGAAAACATTAAGACACGAATGTTTCTTTTCACAAATAAATCAAACATCTACTGTCTTTATTGGGAGGGCTTGGCTCATCAGTAGTGAACCTCCCAGCGATTTCGTCAATTTAATCTACCACACCGCTTCTTAAGAGCTCTAATGCTGTATTGGATCATTCTGCTTATATATGCTTCACTGAGGTGTAAATTCTTAGAAATGCTATTTAAGCAAACAATGGACATAAGCCTTTAGAACATAAGCTTTTTAATCGCCATAAGACAATATAAAAGTTTGATTTATTTGTTAAAATAAATATTAGCGTCTCAATGTTTTCAATTGATATATATTGATGGCGCGTTATTGATGTGTACTAATTTATGCCTAAATGGCCTTGTCCTTATTGTTTGAGGAAGAGTTTTGCTCGATGCAAATATTTAAATGTAATTCTACTGTCCTAAAATCTTATGTCCATAGTTTGTTTAAATATCATTTCTAAGATTTCACCCTTCAGTGTAGCATATATAAGCAAAATGATCCAATACAGTATTAGAGCTCTAAAAAAGTGGTCTGGTAGATTAAATTGGTGGAACTGCTGGGAGGGTTCACCACTGATGAGCCAAGCCCTCCAAATATTTTTTCATCGCAGTAAGGACAGTAGAAGTTTGATTTTTTTTTTTTTTTTTGTGAAAATAAACATTCGCGTCTTTATGTTTTCATTTGTCATATATAGATGGCGCGTTATTGATCTGTATTAAGTGATGTCCAAATGTGTGAGAGAGGATCTCAGGAAGTAATTTGTTCCTCGGCATTTTCAAACCAAACTTGTACTGTTCTCGATAGAAAAAGATAGATATTTGCCAGGCACATTGAATTGTTCCAGCATTTGTAACAAGCGACGCGATGGAAATTTCTCAACCATTTCTCTGGATTCTGATTGTGTTCTCCCGTGAAAATTGAAGGACTTCTGAAGGGTTAAAGTGGTTCTCACTTTTTGGGTCTGTGTTTCTTTCTTAATCATAGTAGAATTTTCTTGAGGTTCTAGTCCTTGGAGTATTCGGCTTCTTTTAATGGCTTGGGCGGCAAAGGAATAAGCCAGCTTCTCCACCAGTTCGCACGGTAGTGAGGACGAGGAGTCGTTCAAATTAAAAAGTAAATAAAGATATAAGAATTTATTGATAAAATAAAAGTGTTGAAATCACAGTTAAATATTTATTTATAATCAAGACTATTAAGCAAGCAAGGTTATTTACATTATAGCAAATTAAAAACAGCAAATATAAGTTTTTAAATCTGTTTCTATTTCATTATTTGATTAATTATTATCAATGATAAATTGGTTAATTTTTCGGGTCCAATAGTGAGCATGTAATGCTGCAGCGCATCTTAATTGAGCAAATGGCAGGTGTGAAAAAAGAGAAGAAATTTCAAATTTGGGTCATAACAGTAACAAATTTCTAATATTATTCCATCTAATCATATAGAAATTATTTATTTACAACACAATAATAAACTTATAATAATTGGTTTCTATTTGACTCAAAAATAGGTTCGTGTACACTATGTGCATATATCATTACTGGACAGAGAAAAGAAGTTGATTGGTCTAATTGGAGGATCGCTTGACACTTGAAAAAGAGCTATCCCATTATTTGACGATATTGTCATGAATGACTGAACACAGCGTCAAGAAGGCAACAGATGACCAAGAGACCAAACAATCATTAAAGTGTCTCTCTCAAGGTCCCAAATTTATCATTGAAAATTATCATGCGTTTAACTGGTGCGTCAGTGTCTGCTATGACCATTAATAAGCGGCTCAGAATAAGGGGGTTGATCTATTGAACTAATGAAGACCAGGGCACACTGATAGGCAGGTCTGCAGTGGTGTCAGACCTATTCAACCTGGGATTTGACTGACTGGAGTAGAATTGTCGTTAGCGATGAGTCCCACTTCGAATTGAGCCCAATGAAGAGCGTGTCTGGAGACACCTCCATGATAGTGATGTGATACCAACCTGATTATAACGCTCGCTCAAGACCTTCCAACACAGTAGTTAAGGTCTGGGAGCCATTTCCTTTGTAGCCTTTGGTTGTCATCAGCGGCACCCTTACAGCATGGCGATACTTTGACGAGATTCTATTCATTTGCATTGACCTTCATATCACACCATCCCGGGCTCACATTCAGCAGGTTAATACCTGACAGTTAATGGCAGTAGTTTTTTACAGCTTGTCTCTTTTCATGCTTGTCTAATACTACTTGACCAACAAGTTGGCTGGATATCTTCCAAATTGAGTATTCTTGGGGTTTGGTGATCAGGGTTCTCCAACCAACTCGGATCTTGTTGATATAGCGTGAAAATTGAATAGACTTTGGCAAATATCCCAAAGGAAAACATTCAACAACTCTATCAATCAATGTCAAGCTGAATAACAGCTTACATAGGGGCCAGAAGTGAGGCAACCCTTTATTGATTGATTCACTCAATGTATCTCTATCCTGAATAAAACATGCTGAGAATTTAATCGTTTCCTTTCTCTAAATGCATTTCTCATCTACCCAAATATGTTCCATTCGGATAATTGATTGTTAATGCATCATTTCTTGCATCAGAGTGTATATTATGTATATTTTGATATGAACTAATATATTATTTATAAATATGGAAGCAGTTTCTCAAAGTTTCCAAAAATTTCTTCACGAAAAAGTGTGCTTAACACAAGTTCTCAGGGAAAAAAGAGGGATATTATGGTTTTAGACATGATCAGTTTGAAGGTTGTCTGGGAATAAAATGAATAAGATATTTATAAGTAAGAGGAAGGCATTATTCTCGCCTTACTCTCAGGACATCACGTCAGATGCTTGCAAAAAAGAGAGAAAATTATTGTGATAGACCACCACGGGAGTTGATTTAATAGGTTCAGATGATTCCACAACTACTTCATGATTGAGGTGGCACCTTATGCTGGTATAGTTACCTTGGTATGATCTTAGAGTATACTCAAAATATCTGTTTACAATTTTCAGGTCCAATGATTAAGAGTATGTTAAGTCAATTGGATCATTTCTGTTACCCAAGGACGAGGATCTCTGAAACAGACGATCAACGCAGCTATTGGGATGTATTTGCTAGCATATAAAGTACTGTCTGTCAAACTAATTGTGTTAATCAGTATTTGAAACCTCTTTACGAATGTTCTCGAGGTATTGAATAGCAAGTCTTTCCTCATACAATGGACGAGTCATAAGTAACTTTGAACTTTTAACTTCTTTGAAAATGTACTTTTTATATTTTTGACATGTGCCTTCCATTAAATTTTAATTATTTTTGGAAATAATTGTAGAATCAGACAAGAATTATTCAAACTATGATATTTTTGTAATGTGACTTACAACCCACCATGTGTTTTCAATCAAATGTATAGTTTATTTACTCTCAGGAATATAATATGAATTAATAAAAATAGAAAGCATCCATATCAACTTTATTTGTGACTCTTATAATCACCACCTGAGGGTTATTAACAGGGATGATAAACAAAATGCCTTGGTTCAATACATTTTAAAGGTAGAAACGCCCCCTTTGGTACACATGGATATACTCTCCTTCCAAAATTTGAAATTGTATACTTAATATTTATAAATTCGAAATAGCGCTACTCAATAAAAAATGACTTTAAATTAAAATATATTAAAAACAAAGAAGGCATATCCTGACCACGAGCACATGTGATTTTTAGATGGCAGAGCGCCATCTAGTGGAACAGAAATTAACTAAACGTTGATTCAGCCTTTTCCCTGATATTCGGTCAACCCATTTTCTTGATAAATCAAGCCATCCACGAACGTTATTTTTTTATTTTTGTATTATTTTTTCGCATTAATATATATATATATTTAAATCGAACTTGTTCTTTAAATGAATGCTTATTCATTATCTACATGTTGGAATTTACTGGAAACATATTTCGAATACTAAGGGGGAAATGTGTTTAACAAGTTTGATTAATTTTTCTATAAAAAAGACACCGTCAATAACCTTGAAACTGTTTTCGTGTTTGTTATGGTAACAGATGCTCACCAATATGGATTTTTCAAAACCCATTATCTATGATGACTCAAATCAATAGAAAAGCGTGCTGGAGATAAACTTGGCCTCTGATTTACATTGATCGAATCAGATCGAAATAATATAGAATTCGAATTGCTGTAGGCAAAAATACATGACTCAAACGTGTTTTCACTCTGTAAAACTTTTTAAATATATCTGTTTACACTGTTTTATAATCATACTTTTCTTTGTTCTTTTAGTTTTTTTAAATTTGTGTTGTATGCTCCAGGAAACTGGGTTAGCGAAATAAATAATAATAGAGAATTTATTTTATTTTAAATTTTAAATGTTTATATCGGGATAAAAATAATATACACATTTAAATTATTCAGTCAAGTTTTTTTTTCAATTGTTTTTTGTTTTTTTTTCTGTTGAGAAGAGTACCAAAATAAAACACACTGGTTAAATCATACTGTAAGCAATGATTGACCTGAAGGAATTTTCACACAGATAGTTTTATGAAATTTAAAATGTCCAGGAAATTTTGGAGGACAAGCAAAGAATGTTCAGAAATTGTTCAATCCCTAGATTTGGCTCTGACTGCCTCTGTACCATCTGGCCTGGACCTGATAGTCACCTGATGACCTCGACCAATCAGATGGTGATACATCATAGCAAAATGGCCGACACGTTTGGATGGGGAAGAAACATCTAATTTCAGCTCTGCACCCTGTTTTTCTAACCTAGGTTATTTAACCGATTTACTTCTTGTCTTTGTGTCAGAGGGCTGAATTTAATTTTAACTTTTGTACATTTATTTGTTACGGATTGAAAAGGTTAGATTATTTACAACACATTGGAGGTATAGAAGGGTTTTTTTTTATAAGGTAGGGGCACATTTAAATTATTTACAAACAGGAAAAAATGAATGAGACGCGATGTTTTGAAGGTTAGGGCTAGGTAATACATAGGTAACGTTTATAAATTGTGACATATTGTTTGGGATCTTCCTGTTACTGAAATCCATCGTGTGTCTAGTCTTCTTTAACAAAGGAGAAGCCGCTTTGCCATCGACTACAAAAAGCAGGTGGTAAATCTTTGATTGACCGTATATCTGGGAGGGACATATTTCTTCCATATTAGTAGACTAGACTTACGATGTCACAACATATTTATATAAGCATAGGGCGCCTCTCCCGTCAAAATTAGATGGAAACTTTTGACCACCAGCTTTGGCAAACTGAGAAGTCCACTTGGAGACCATGGTTTCGGGCTAATAGTCCTCTTCAGCTCAGGGCAGACAATCCTCCAAAGAAGTGTTTAGCTGGCAAAGTGTCTAGGCCAAATCTATGGGCAAAATATAGATGGAAATTTTGCCGGGAGGAAATTGATCTATGAAAGCATAGGGCGCCTCTCCCTTCAAAATAAACGTCAAAACTAAGCGCCATCTATTATTATTTTGATGGGAGAAGCATCCTACGCTTTATTCGATAAATTACTTTCAGGCAAAATGTCCATCTATATTTTGGCCATAGATTTGGCATAGCCATTTTGCCAGCTAAACACCTCTTTGGAGGATTGTGAAGATTCCATTAGATACCTTGTGAATTTCAAGGAATAAAGTCCGCCCTGGGCTTAAGAGGGCCATTATCCCGAAACCATGGTATCCAGGTGCACCCTTCTCAGTTTTTCAAAGTTGGTATTGTGGCTTTGTCACTGACCCGAGACCGCTAGTTTTCGGCCACGGTCAATAGATAGTTTCTATTTTTGACGTTTTTTTAGACGCGAGAGGCGCCCTATACTTTAATAAATCAATTTCCTCCCGGAAAAATTTCCATCTATATATGTATATGTTGTAATCCCGAGTAAACCGACGTATGAGTAAACTGGCAGTCGTGTATGTGAGGCGTGTGTTGATGTTCTTCCCACTCGCGGACAACAACAAGCAGAGGCAGGGCTAGATGTTAGCACCGAGCTAATCAGAGACATCCCACGGGACAGAGGTGGAGGCCATGACACAAATCTAGGTTCCTAACACCGAGACATGGAGAGAAAGTCAGAAACGACCTGCGTCGGTGGACACACTGTAACACACCCGACCCTGACTCTCTGAGCTAAAACTGCTCTGTTGACCCCGAGAGGGGTCGCCTATAAAAAGCCCTGGAGGGGGCCCGATCTGGGCGTCGGCTATGTCTTTCCACCTGTCTCGCAGCTGTCCCCAGTTGACCACTCTTGCTGTTTTTATTTTGACGTCATCATTTTGAGTTTAAATACAAATAAGGGTGATACAGGTTATGCTAATAAAGATATAGCATATATGCAAAATATGGGGGGGTAACTAATAGGAGCAGTGTACATTTTAATAGAAGGGTATGATCTTATAAAGAATTGGCTCTAAATAATTGTAAGATATGTGAATTATACTAAAAGTTTATTATTATACAGTTTAAAATATACTACATATATGTGTTTTTCGGGTGGCTTAGCAAGACATCCACTTTTTGTTAAATTTTACTCCTTTCTGGTCTCTTCCTCTTCAGTTGAAATGTCAGTCCCGAGTGCAGCTCTATATAGGAACTGGCAATTCAACTGGGTTCTTGTGTGTGTTCTTATGGTGCATTCACTGTCCTTCAAAAAATTTTCTGTTATAATGTATGATTGGTTTCTCCTGAAGAGTTCATTATTATTTTGGAGGGTATATGATCTTGAAAACCGTGGGCTCTTACTATCTTAGCCAGTTTCCAGTATATCTACTGTTTTCTCTCAGATAAACTTCTTGCCTGATCTTTGGAGTTGATCCCTCCCTTGATTCTGTTTTATAACAGTTATTCTGCTTCTTTCTGGATCTTTCTAGTTTCTAAGTGGCATCCTTTTGAAGGCAAGGTCTTAGTAGTTCTTCACTTATAAACAGAATAATTTTGTCCTTCTTGAAAATAGTCTCTGAGCTGGTGATTTTCCATGTCCTATCTGGGAGTGTTTCTGTAGTCTAGTAATGCAATCTAGATATCGTCTCCGCTTTGTTTACTTTTTCTGAGAAGGTTATTTGATATCTGCACAGCTCTTTCAGCCTGACCATTTGACTCAGAGTAATTTGGGCTATAAGTTTGGTGAGTAAACTCCTGTTTGTCTCTGAATTTCTTAAATTCTTTTGGAACATAATTTCCTCCATTATCTGTCTCCAGAACCCTTGAAATTTTGTATATGCTAAAATTTCTTTTAAAAGATTCATGATCTTTATGAGTTCGAAGTTTATGTTTTCGAGATAAAGCTGTCAATAATTACACACAATGTAATCATTCCCTTCAAAATGAAAGCTATAAAATGCGAAATTTTTCCAGAGAAATTCTGGAATCTCTCTTAGCATTAGGGTTGTTTTGCTTATCTCTTTGTGTAGCTATACCTGTTTTGCGTTTTCTATTATGTCAGGAATATCTTTGAACATTTCAGGTCAATAGCTGGAGAGTTTTGCACTTTTGGTACGCCCTATAATTCTAAGTGGCCTTTATGTATCGGTTTAAGAACTTGTTTTCTGATAGATCTCGTTATATTATTATTTTAGTTCCCCTCTTGGGTTTTTTAATCAATTGGTTTATTGTAAACAGATTTTAATGCTCGATGGTCTATTTAAATTAAATGAGTTCTACAATGTTCTATATATGTAGGCATGAAATTTGTTACATCCAAATCTAATTTCCAGCGCTTCCTTTTCTATTTGAAGATAATGTCTTTGAATTTCAGTTAATACTGAAGAAGCATAGGCAATTGGTCTATCGCTTTGGCATAGGATTAAACCAAGAGCATACTGGCTCTTGTCGGCGGAAAGTACTACGTCCTTGTTAGAATCATAATATCTTAGCATTGGTGCTTGTTTCATTAATCAATTTATTTATTCCAAATACTTTTCCATCATGTTGCCCCATTTTCATTCTGTATTTTTCTTTTGAAACAATCTCATTTTGCATATCATTTCTGATAGATTTGGGATAGAATCATGCAAGTATTGCACCATGCCCAAAAGTCTTTCCAATTCCTTTTTGTTCTGTGGTGTCTTTATATTGTTAAGACATCTATTTTTCATCACTGGTAAAGATATGTTCCAATAATTTCATCTCATCAAATTCATACTTGTCCTTTTTGAGTCTTGCTTCCGCATCCTGAAGAGTAGTCATGACTATTTTAGTCCTTTTACTAGACTTTTGGTGGTCTTCAGCATGAACGACTATGTCGTTCATTGAGTTTTCTACACCAGTTATGTCCTTCAAAATCTTGTATATGGTATTTTGGAAAATCTCCAAGGTTTTTGATTAAGTATCTTACATTTTTTTTATGTTAGATGCTATGTTCTCTATTTTTCTTAACGAATAGTGTCTTCCTTTTTATCATGTTTGTTGAAATCAGATCAAGGCAAATTATATATATTTCCCAACCGCTTCACAACTACCAAATGGCTAGAAACGGGTGTTGGGTCGACTGTTCTTTTTATCACTTGGTCTTTCTGCATCGCGTCTAGCGTTTCTTGACTTCTTCTTTTATTGTCAATGGTATTCTTCTGGATGGTCTATTTCCAACTTGTGGTCACCCTTTTAAAGTTGTGCTTTATACTCAAAATTATTTTTGCAATTATATTTCCATCGAATTGTTGATAAAACTCTTTTTCTAAAGGTTTTATCTCATTTATTCCCTTAAGTAGTGTTAGCATAAAGCATGAATCACTGCCAAGTATTTGTGTTATTTCCGTTTTGTTGACAATGAATATGATGTTTGTCTTGATTTTGTTTATTAGGCACGAGAGGCAATGATTTCTCCTTCCACTTTAATTATGTTCCCTGAGAATGATTTTAAACTTTTCACAGCACTTTTGTTAAGTTTTAAATTTATTTTCTTGAATATGTGTTCCAAGTTAAAACATTTCAATGAGCTCCAGTGTCCAGTTTTATTTTAAATGGTTCAGTGTTATCAATTTGTATATTCTCCATCAATTCACTTCTGCCTTCTGATAGTGAATCAATTAGAAAGCTAAATTCATCCTCTTATGATTCTTTTTGTTTTTGTATCTAATGTTTGTTCCGAAAAATTTTCCAAAATGATTTGCCTTTTACACGTTTTGCAAATCTTTTCATACGCCTGTCATTTTCTAATTGGGTGCATGCATTTTTTTTTGCAATTGTCTATTATTTTAGGACTTTCTTCATTTGTTGCCTGCTGTTTTGACCTGAAGTTTTTATTATGACTGAAACTTCTTGTTCGGAATTTTCCTGCATGACTTTTATTTATTTGTTCTTGAAGCAGCCATACATATTTGGATTGCCTCAACCAAGTCCAGTTCAGGTTTACTTAGAAGTTCTTTTTTTGTGGGGTTATATCACAAATACCTACATCACAGCTCTATCCTTAATTAGTTTATCTTCCAAACTTTCTAATATGAATTTGATGCTTATAAACGTAATATATTTTTTAAAATATGTAATTTGTTTCTCATTGCTTTGTTGAAATTTGTTAAAATATAACGTTCCATGGTAAAATTATTTTTTTAGTTAAGTGGTTATCGAAACTTTTTGATTTCTTTAACACTTTTTTATTCTTCTGGAGTCAGTACTAAGATACGGAAAATTTTGTGAGCATCACTTCCTCTTATTGTCATAAACTATGCTATTTGAACTATGGGTTATTTATTTTTCATATCCAGGAACTTGAGTTATAAATACATATTTATGTAAACAAGGTGTCAATTGTTTTGATCAAAATAAATTGCTTTGCCATCCTTATATTCGTATTCCCTCAATTTTATACCTGAAATTTTTGTGGTGTTAGGGAAGACAAACTAAATATCTTCTAGAATCCCTGATGATCATAGATGCTATGAACTACATTTTCCGTGACTGACTCCAGGATTCCACCACTGTGTCAAGGTCACTGTGTCCCTATAGACGCTATAATTACAAAGCCGCTCAACACGCCGCAAGAAAAAGGAAATAAATCTAATAATATCACCTTCAAGATGCAAGTCTATGTCAGTAGCAGAAAAATGTGAAAGCTGTGGGTCACAGCTCCCATAGGAAAGTAGCTTTGAAACAGACTATTTTTATTATTTAATCAACCCCCCATATTACAACTTGTATATTGAATATTTTGTTACTTAGCGCGCACATACACAACTTCCTCTTTCCTTGCCTATATATTTTATTTTATGCAAACAAGGTGTGGTGAATCCTATGTCGGATTATGTTGAATTGATGATTGATGGCGCAGTCTTGGTCGAATGGTGGTTTTTCACAGGGGAAATACGAGCACACCTGGATGGGATAGAAAATAGACTTTGCGAAAGGGAGAGATTACTGAGACTGGAGGAGGTACTTTGCTTTCACATGATGGAGCGGACACTACCTTGGTTGGAGCCTAAGTTGAGCACACCTTGCTTCTAGCCCGGTCACCTACCTTCTCTCTAACTTCTTGTCCGAGATCATCGTCATTAACTCTCTCGGCTTCTCATTGGTGGAGATCCTTCCACGTGTTTTCTTCTGATTCGCTATTAGTTGGTCATGCTTAAAGGTGATTGGTTGTTGATTTGTCATGCTTAACTGTGATTGGCTTAGTACCTCCATTGTCGCCATGATTGCATTCTTCCAGGAAGAAGAAGGTCTTTGAACTTTAGTTTTATGGGGGTCCTGGGCAGTGACCTTCACTTCCTGGATGATGCAATCCTGTTAATTGTTATTCCCTTTTCGCGAAGCCTAACTTTTATTAAATCTTTTGACGATACATTGCATAGATTGTGGTGGGGTTACATATTGCTATATGCAGGTTATCACATATACATATTGAAATAATAGGTATTAAGATAAAAGGGAATGTTTTGCGATGATAGCTGTATACTCTTGTTTATTGCGTTAGGGTTATTGATGGTTTCTATTGCTTCAAGGATGAGTCTTTGGGTTTTAGTTGTGGCATTTCTATGGAGGATTCTAGTACTACTGAAGTATGGGGTTGAAGTATTGATGGGTTCAACTAATAGGGAGATTGGGTTGTGCTTCGAAATATTTCTTTGGTATTTTTTAATTCTAATGGAAAGGTCTCTTGAGGTTTCACCTATGTAAACACTATTTCAGTTAAGACAAGGGTTTTGGTATACAAAATCTTTTTCTTGTCTCTGATGGGTGCTTTTGGTCATTGGGTTTCTTAAAAATGAAGCTATGGAGGGTGGACATCTAAAGATGGTTGTTATGCCATTTTTTTTTTAAGTTTGCGGGCTATTGCGATTGTAGAATCCGTATATGGTAAGTAGCAGGTGGAGATGTAGTGGTTGGAGTTATTTCTAGGGGAGTTCCAGGTCTATTTATATTTCTTTTAATGAAAAGAAGTGGATATCCAGATTGAGGAAGCTGGTTTTAGATTAATTTAATTTCACTATTGTATTCCATTTTTTATTAACAGTAGGTAAAGGCTCTTTTTTTGTCAAGTAAAATATGACTGTTATTTTGTTGGAGATAGGGGAATTGGACGAAAAATGTAGGTAATACGTTGGGATGGTAGACTTTTTGTAAACTTTAGTTGTGAAACTGGTATGATTTCCGGTGAGCAGAATGTCAAGGAATTGTAGGTTTCTTTGGTGTTCTTTTTCTATTGTGAATTGAATTGATGGGTTGAATCTATTGAGGGTTTCCAGGATGCAAATTTCACTTTTTTTATGTAATGATGCAAAGATATCATCTACGTACCTCGACCAGATTGAAACTTCGTTGGATTTTATTTCAGTTATCCAGGAGTCTATGGTGGGTAGAACTATTTCTGCTAGGGTAGTAGAAAGTGGACTTCCCATCGGGTGCCTTTTACATGCTTGTAGTAATTACCTGTAAGTTGGACTGTAGCGCTTTTAAGACAGATTTCTGTGAGTTTCATGATTGTGAGGTGGCCGAATATACTTTTTTTTTTCATTAGGAGGATTTATAGGGTGTCTATTATTAAATTATGTGGTAAGCTTGTGTATAGGTCTATGACATCGTAAGATACGTTTCAGTGATTGGTTTCCAGTTTAAAATTCTTGATTTTTTGTAGGATTTCCTCGATATTTTTCATAATATGGGGTAACTTTTGGTTATTTCATGAAGTCTATTAGCTAAGTGTTTGGAAAGGAAATATGCTGGCGATTGGTGATAAGCAACTTTTTGTTGCTGCTATGAAGGAATTTTTTATCGCGATAGGATATATGATAGCCAGGTGTAGGTAGGTGCCAATGTGAAAGCAACGAAGTTTTTGATCAAGTCGGCGTTATTTTTTGGACAGATTGTGTAGGCTTGATTCTATAGAGCTAATGTAAGGGTACAGTTTTGTTCGGCCGGTATGATAAACCTTTCTTGGACGAGAACCAGCCCTGCTGATCTGCTAGCCATTGCAACCTCGCTAGGCTGCATCATTCATAAACTTTAAATAAGATATTAATCATAGTGATTGAACGATACTTGTCCAGCGGATTAGATGAGAAGGAGTTTTAAATTAGATTGTGAAATAATTTCAAAGGGTTCAAAAACCATATATTAATCGGGATGATTGAAAAAAGTTTTTTTATTCGATAAAAAAAATGGCAAGGAGGAGTTTGTTTGGGGATGAAAACTAGCAGTCCAGCTTTCCACAGGGTTGGGAATTGTCCGAGACGCAGGCATTTAGTGAATAGTTGCGATAGAAGTTTGTACAGTGCTGGTTCACCAAGAAGTATTCACCTGATTTCAATTTTGTCAGGACCCAGGGACTTTTTTTATCCACGCCATCGAATCGCGCGAAGGATTTCAGTCGCTGTGAAGGCAGGTTATTGGTTAAAAGTTAGGATCCCAAACCACTGCTGGTCTTGACCCAGTAAAATATGTTGGAAAGTAGTACTGAAGTACCTCTATGCAGATTTCCATTGGGGTTTTTGGGGTGCCGTCTTTGTGTTTGAGTATGAATGGCCCTAGAGAGCCTTTTCGGCCTCTGGAGATATATAGGTAGATGGAGCTCCATGCGGCTGAGGAGACCTCTTGGCACAGTGATAGCCAGGATAGATTCTTTGATCTTCTTCTTCATGGATGTATTGCAGGGCTCTTGGAGACAGGTGGTGAGAAGAATAACTACTTCCTCAATGTCGGCTGGGGTAAGCGCTGTCTTGAGACGTGAGGCGATATGGTGGAGGTATTTTCCTAAGAAGGCTGTGAACGCTGCTCTCAGACATGAAGACTAAACCCACAAAATGGCGGGTTCTAAAGGTATGATGTTAGCAAAATTTGTAAATTGGATAAGGTTGAGGTCTGCTTGTATAATTATTTCTGTAGAAGTATATTTATCATTTGAGATGAGGCTGACAAAGTTTGAGTGGGGCCATTCGAAATTATTTGAGTTATTGTAGCATAATGGCGTCTATTCTTTGTTCTGCTGCTATGCTGCAGAGCTGGAGGAGAACTCTGTGATTGACTTGATGAACTTTGAAGGATCTAGTCGTTCCATATGAGTTGGGCTAATTTGACCTTCACCAGAAGGAAAATCTGGGATGTGGCGTAGTAATTTAGCTGCTCAGATACTGCCCTGGTCTTCTTGAAACAGTTATGGAATTTTGAAGAATTAGGGCAAGCGCGACCCTCATATGGCCAGTCGTGTCACACTTGTACCAGATGGGTTGGGCGGCAGGGCAGGCTGTAGCACAGTGGCAAGAGCTGAAGCAGAGGTAGCATTGTTTTAAGCAATACTTCTTCAGTACTTTAGAATGAGTCCTGCAATTGACATCTTACCACGATGGCCCAAGAAATTTGACATATCATCATCTACTTTGAGGAAAAACATCCTTGTTCTGGAAAGGTTCCAGAGATCCTCGTTATTTTGGAAAGTTTCCAGGATCATGTTGTTGATTGTGAGGCTTTCTACACCAAACAAGTAGTATTTGAGATGGATGATCGGTCTTGTAATGTAATTAAAAGAATTGGGGATATTTTTGTTAGCTTTAAGTCTCGCCCAGATAGAGTCGAGGCACCTTGGGTGGTTTTTTGAGGATGACCAGCCATGCTTTTCCATTGTGGAGACTACCACATCAGGAGAATTCAGGATTGAGGGGTCTGCTTTTTGAACTTCATGTTCATCTTTGGATAGATTGTTTGACTTTATGAGGTCGTGAATTATAGGCGGTTGTAAAATTAAGTGGAAGTGGAATAAGTTTTGTCATGCTTGGCTTGGATGTGACATTTGCGTAGGTTTTCTTTTTGAGAAGTTGATGCTCTTTTTTTTGTTGTTGTTGTTGCGTGATTTATCCCCTTATATATATACACATGAAGGATTATATTCTCCCTTCCGTTCAGAGCCCACCCTACCATCATCTGTCATTTTTGGGGTAAATTATAATATAATATAATTATTATAATATAAATATACTGTAATTATAACTGTGTGATAAAAAATAAAAAATATTGGTTTTAAGAGTCTTCAGATAATAAAATTATTTATTAATGACGTCAGCACGTCTAATCGACAATTATTTTTAATTATTTACAGCCAGGCCACAAAGAAGGACACCAAGAGATATTCTACATAAATTATAAATAAACTATTGCATTTGTTTAGAATATGTTTCTTTTCTGAAAATAAAATATATCCTTTCCTTTCCTTTATTTATTTTTATATCTATAAAAATGAAATCCAAAATCGATGTTTGTTATCGCGTTGCGCAAAATCTACAGAATAAATCATTATGAAATTTCGCATGTAGGTAGCTGAAGATTTCGTTTAACATATAGGCTAGTCAAAAAACTAAAAAGGTTAATGTGTTTTTTTTTATATAAAACCAAAAAGCGTTAGTTCCAGCCTTTTACCGCTTGGGCGCAGCACTGGTCGCGACGATAAATGAATTTGATTGGTTAATAATTTACACGTGGTTTGTTTACACGATGAATGTTTTTAAAAGGTAAGATTATCCAATCGCCGTGAAACTTTAGGAAGTTATTTACTATAATAATGGGAAGGATTCTGGTTTGAATTTGATTTGAAATAAATATTATTTGAAATTTTATTTGCAAATTTTCTACTTTCACTAGCAAGCAGCGCCTCTCGCAGCGCATCTGGTGAAATTACATTTAAAATTATAACTATTCTAAAATGTGTTCCAAGTATAATAAATTCAATATTTAATTGGAGGATTTAGTAATATAATATTCGAATGACGTTAAAAAAACTTGGCATTTCAATATTAATACATATTTAAAGAAAATATCTTATTTAAAATTTAATAAATGTTTTCAAAAAAATTATGTGTTTCAAAAATATATTTAAACGCATATAACAATATTTTATATGTTTATAAATCTATATTTAGGTGGATTGGATGTTTTCTAGAATCGTTTTAACAAATGTTCTTTAGACAAACTTTTACTCGGGTAAGGCGAAGCCAGGAACATATATATATGTGTTTGTCGGCTATGCAAGCCCTCAATATGTAACTAATCTCGCTGAAATTTGAACAGGACAGAGAGTTAAATCTGGAAGAGTTTTTTTGTCGCACTTTTAACCAAGAAAAAGTATAATTAACCAAGTACTGAGCAACAATATATTTTAGACAGAAATGATGATGACAATATTGCTCTATCATGCTTGATTGACATAAACAAAATTCTTTAGGGGAATCCCTATATATATAAAAGTCAGTGTATGTATGTATGTATGTATGTGTGTTTGTTCCTATGTCGGCTATACACGTCCACAATACATAACTAATCTGACTGAAATTTTAACAGTATATATAGTTAACTATTGAAAAACTTATAGTGAATATTTATATATATATATAGGTCTCTATATAGAATATTTTCGAGTTATTTGCAAATTTGCGTGGAAATTTGTCCTTTAGCTCGAAAGTAGTGCCTCTAGCGGGGAAAATGCGAAGTAATGGCCCGATGACCTAAGTCGTGGTGCCATCTCTCTATGTAGATATATATAACTATTCTTCAATTTCAATATATTTATATATCCCTTTTTATTATTTACATTTTGTTTTAAAAATATTATATTCAGTTATTCATTCAATTTTTTATTTTAATATCGATTTTTTTTATAACTTATATGCGGAGTATTCTTCTTTTTTTTTGCAGAAATTTTACATATATTTTTAAAGACTACCATTTTCATGCCTAACCTTTTCCTTTTCTGAAGCTCTTATCTCAATTTCTAGGCAACATATATATATAATTCAGATTGTGTTGTATCATTGCTTTATAAAAATATCGATTTTCAGACACAAAGTTTGGAGCGGGACGTTTCACAAGAATGACATCCACGGCGCCAATTTATAATTGTAACAAATAGTATTTGAATAAAAGCATTTAATTGGGTAAAACCCAGGCGTTGCCCGGGTCATTTGGCTAGTATTCACTAAAGCAGACCACGGGCGAAGCCAGATAATAATTTTTGGTAGGCAGGAACAAAATCTACCAGCGAAACATTCACTCGAGCAGAAGACAAGAAGCCAGGTCATCTCTATATATAAAATATCGTTTCTCGGCCTTTTGGCAAAGATCATGTAGTATATCTCTAGATATTTTTATTTATATATATCTTTTTAAAAATCTATTCAGTAGAGAGAGAGGGTGTTCGCTCGAAAAATATATTTTAATATTATATAAATATATAATGTAACGAATATTATCATCGTTATTATCATAATATTCTGTGTATTCCGGAATATTATTATCAATAATATTCGTTAGGCAAACTTCCACTCAGATAAAACCCGGCGAAGCCGGTACACACCCGCTAGTTATAAATAAAGAATTAAAATAAATTATTAAAGTATTTCTTCGTCACAATAATTTAAAATCTTATTATTCCAACAGTTTTCCTACACAGCCAAAAAAAATGTATTTTCAACAATGAATGTGAGCAGGATACTTTAGACAGCAATGGTGCCAATTATATATATTTTAAAGTGATATATTAATTTATTTACTTATTAATAAAATTATTTAATTAATCATTTACTGACTATGAGCAAAAGAGGCAGATCAGTATTATAAAAATCCTAACAAATTTGCGCTGCATTCAATATTTTATATAATTGACAAAAATAATAATAATTTTACATCAACTTTTGGACAATGTTTCTAGTACAAAATATTTTAACAAAATCCTCTATATTTCACCTAATGAAACTAATAAAATACAATTTTACCCTTAAAATTGTTAAATTAGAAAAACATATTATTAAAAATATTTGTGTTTATAATTTTAAAATTCATTATTGTTAAACTAATTTTATTTTAAGGGCAATGAAAATATATATGCTTTACTATTTTATTAAAAATTTGGCTGTATATACAAAAAATTGGCAAAATAAAAAATATATAAAAAATAACTTTTGGTACTCTGTTAAAACCATAATAAAAAATATGTAAACAGTCAACTTATTAAATCGCCTATATGCAATCAGTTTAATAAGCGCACAAAAATGTTCAAAATTATTTATTCTTATTGATTTTAATTCACCAAGATATGCGTCAATGTTACATAAGAATATGCCATTAAGTTTGTTATTTCGGATATATAAGAATACATTATATATTTAATTATGGCCAATAAGGAGCAGATGGAAGTACTACAGGAGATGGGTAATTGTCACAATGGTGATGTTACTTGGTGTGATTTCTCACCAACTGAAAATCGTTTAGCAACCGCGTCAAGTGACAAATCAATCAAAGTCTGGGATATTTCCTCAAATTTTGAAATAAAAGAAGCAAATAATTCCCCATTAATTGGTCATTCATACAGTGTAAATTGCCTTCGTTTTGCACCAACAGGACTTGTTCTTGCATCTTGCTCAACTGATGGATCCATAATCCTTTGGAATATATTGGTATGTAATTTCCAACTGCCCTTACTGCAAAGAGATAAAATATTAGGAAGGCCTGGTTCATCAGTAGTGACCCCTTCCATTAGTTTCAGCAGTTTAATCACCGGATCTTGTAGTTTATTGGGCTGTTGTGCTTAGATATCTGACACTAAAGTAGAATTCTTCATTTTTGGTTTTTAAGAAAACTATGGACATAGGGTTTGAGAACAGTATTATTTTATTTATATTAACTTAAAAAAAAAATCACGTAAAAATAGTGGCTATTGAAGATAGATAAGATGGCATATCTTATAATTATTACATATGACAATTTAAATTTATTCTCAGCAAACAGCAAGTCGGTGGATTAGTGGTTAAAACCCTTGATTCCCGACAGCCATGAACTGGGATCGATTCCTGCATTGGACACTTTGTTTTAATATGTGAATAACCTTCACTGTTGCAATATCATTAGCTAGGTTGCTCTTTTTGAGCAGCACCTAGTAAAGTTATTTTGGAACAAGATTCATACCAAACTTGGTATTTTTGTTGCTTTTTGAAAATAAAATAGATATATCTGACAAAGCAGCTAATTATTTGTTACATCTCTCTCTATATATATTTACAAACAAATTGTATTTAAGTTTAATTTCTTTTAATACCTCTACTCTTTCTTTTAAAAACATATAATTGTTGTGCATACAATTGTTGATTGTTACCTTAAAACCTGATCCCTCTAAACAAATGTGCTAACCAAAACCTATCTCAACCTGATCCCTCTAAACAAATGTGCTGATCTAAACCTATCCCAACCTGATCCCTCTAAACAAATGTGCTAACCAAAACCTATCCCAACCTGATTCCTCTAAACAAATTAATATTTTCAACATATCCTCTTTGAACATATTCATGGTAAAAAAAAAGTGTGTCCATGCACTACATGGCCCACCAGGCCATGAGACCTACGTCCCTCTCATCAATATATTGATTTAATGATACCAGATGAAGAACAACAAAAGGGTGCTAAATAATAATCTACATTATCTAAATGTTTAACTAACCAACCAAAGGTGCCATAAACAAAATAAACCATCAACCATACCAACCATAGATGTCAAATTTCTGTAAAGTACTTCAGTGTTAATGGCCTCTGTCTGAAGAACAGTCTTCACTCAGTCTGGCCCAGCATCCACAGAGTTGGTGTACAGACGGGCTGGCAGGTGGGACAGCTGCACCAGCCTGGAGGTGCTGCCCTGCGTGTGCTAGCATTCTCCCCCACTGGCACCCTCCTGGCCGCTGGGGGAGATGATGAGAAGGTGACAGTGTGGGACCTTGCATCCAAGAACATCCACAGGTGCCTAACTTTTATTACAAGTCAACTGTACTATAACATATGTTAATACAGTAGAACCTCTGTAAAGGACACCTAATTGCAGACCCAAAGTGTCCTTTAGAAAGAGGTTTCCTCTTACCGGAGAGTTGCTAAATAGTAAAAATGGTAATTTTGCAAATGAAAACTGTCCTTTGTAGAGAGGTGTCCGCTAAAGAGAGGTTCTACTGTATTACAAGGTTTTTGCTAAAACCACTTTTAGAACAATTGGTACCTAGGATATTAATATTAAAACACCAAGGTTCTGTTATAAAAGAGGGTGATATAACTGGTTGTTCCGCTGTATATTTACAGCACTACCACACTCTCATACTTTCATCAGATTATTGTAGCCATCTCCTTCTATGTGCACAAAGTGTAGATTGCTCTGGTGTGGAGCAGTTCTTCAGTGACACCAGCCTTATCTATCTGGAGCTCTTATCTTTATTTCTTCCCATCCAGTCTTTCAATCTCCGTCCTTCCTACCGTCTCCGTCCTTCTACTCTCCGCAACTTTTTTCTCTAATAATACATTTCCTCTTGATATTTGTCAATTCTTATATCTTTTTCTGATGGCCTTCAACAAGCCTTGTTATTCTTCTACTCAAGATTTTGTCAATCCTAAACTTGTCAACTCATTTCTGTTATCCTCCAGATTAGGATGTTTTGCATTTAATTTACTCTTATCTAAGTTCCTCTATAAGTCATAGCCCTTACAGAATTGTATCATTTATGGCATGAGTATGTCATTTTTATATATAAAAGACCCAAGTTTTCTTCCTTTAATGACTTCATTAAGGAGCCTCACTTTTGGTCCCAGTAGAGATCTTTTATTATTCTATTAATAATTTATTTCCAATTCTCTCTCATCATAGGTAAGCTCTACACACCACACTGTAAAGATCTAATATATAAAATGAAGAGATTCACTATCACATTTAAAAGATGTTTGGAAAATAAGGTAACAAGACTACATCCAAATTGTTACCTTATGTTTCTAATCTACAATCCAAATTGTACCTTATCAAGATGCTTGAAAAAAAAAAATCCACATAAATGTGGCTTGTTCCTTGGCTTCCTGACAGATAAAATGGCATCAAGCCAATTCTATCATAGCGGCTGCCAAACACACTGTAGCATCAGGTCATTCTTGTGTCAAGTTCAATGATTAAGAAGAGGACACTATGTTGGGCAAAAATTGACTTTGACCAATTTAATCTGTTAAAATCCACATTTATACATCACGACCATTCATATAAGTATTCTGTTTGCTATGTTAATGCAGCTGATACTACAGGGTGTTGTATCAGGTAAATTGGGAATAACTTTGGCAGTCCATAAGACAAATACAGTCGAACCTCTTTAATTCAACACCCCAAGGGATCAGAGCTTTCGGTTGAATTAAAGGAAGTGTTGAATTAAAGTTATTCTCAGATGATTAGCTAATCATCTAACTCGCTAAAATAATATTTTTTAAAAATTGCTTTGTAATATAAATTAATGATATTAATTGAAACCATTGTGTGTTTTATTTTATTTTCATGATTAACTTTTAGTATCAGTGACAAAATGGCATTAATACATATTTTAGAAACATAAATAATTGTAACAAATAAATTTACTGGTTATGTGTTTTTTTCAGTAATATAATCAAATATTAAATATAATATATTAAATAATATTTTATTCTAATTGAAAAATATAGCAGTTGAAAGGAAATAAATATGGTAAATATATATTAAAAGAAAATTTTAAAATATTATTTTAAAATAATCATGAAGAGATCTTTTAAAAAATTCCTTTAAAGATGTCTGTTTTTGCACTGAAATCCTATTCAGGATGTATTCCAGATGGTCATTTTGAAAAAATATGCATGCCTTTCTTCCTCTGAAATGTCTTTTAATAAATAAATTTTAATGTATTAGTCATCCACTGCTGCTGCAGGTGTTATTGATTTTATGTTTAAATCTTTTATAATAACACAGAAATGGAATATTGAAATAAAATGTTATCATAATCATTGTGGCTACATTTATAAAGATTTATTTATTTAAAAGGAAATTATTTGGAAATTTTAAAATAACTAAAATATTTTAATGCTGAAATTTAAAAATAAAATATTATTGTTAATTAGCGCACGAAGCCTTAATCCCAGCGTAAAAAAAAACACTCGCGACATTGTGCAACGGCACTGCAAAGTGAAACTTAAACTAACCTGGAACCAAAAGTGCGCGCGCGCGCGCGATCTTATCGGCGCCCGCCGATCGCCGCCGTAATACCTTTTTTAGCGGAAAGTTGTATGTAAAAAAACATTCAACTGTCGAAATTCGAATTTTAAAATGGTCGAACTATCGGAAGTGTCGTATTATCGATATGTCGAATTACGGTTTGTTATTTGATAGGCCGGAGGTCGGGACATCAGAACATGGTCGAATTATCGCCGAGTGTCGAATTGGGGTGTGTCAAATTAACGAGGTTATACTGTACTACTTTTTACATTTAAAAAAAAATATTATCTTTTCTTATTTTTAGATTTAAAAAATTGTCTTTTCATTCTGTAGCCATATTCATATAAAATTTAACTAGATGGATTTGCAGTGTAGTAATGAACAATGATCGAGAATTTGAAATCGATCAGCCATCATCGTTGCTCTGCACGCTGGAAAAATAATTTTTTTGAAATTTTAAATATTTTTTAATTTATAATTTTTGTGTGTGTGTGTGTGTGTGTGTGTGTGTGAATGAATCAAGGTGCATATATTGCCATATATGTCTTTTCAGCATATAAAATTAACTTATATGCATTTAACGGTAAAATGTTGATGGTTCTCTCTTTTGATGGAATAAGTATTAAAGACTCCCAGAGTTAATCAGACACTTGGTCTTATGTGAAACACCAGTTGTATGTGGCTAAAACCAGGTGGTCCCATACTGTATATTTGTACCCAACCTCTGCCCTCCAGCCTGAATATCTATTTATAACACACAGGATTTAAATGCCTCAATTATTTAATTGTGCACCCGGGTACTTTTCAAATCTCCATAGTTGGCTGGCTATAGTCACTCAACACAGAGTATTACATGACACTACCCTAACAGTAGGGTCATGCATTGATCAGACTGTCTTGATTTAATCCTCAAATAGATTTGTTTCAAACCTTAGTCAATTTTCTATAACAGGTTCCATTGTTATAACAATTTCCTAACCAGTAGGGTCATTCATTGATCAGACTGTCATGATTTAATCCTCAAATAGATTTGTTTCAAACCTTAGCCAATGTTATAACAATGGAATCAAGACAGCCTGATCAATGAATGAACCTACTGGTTAGGGTATTGTCATGGACTACATCAGCACTTCATTTGTAAGAATTTCATACATTATCTCTCTCAGTCTGTGATATCTCAAAATGCAGTTGTAAGTAGTTACTCTCTTGTTAAGATGAATATATTTTTTAATTAATGATTACTTGTTCTGGTCTCCTTTACATTCTAAATATGGGTCAATCGAATGTTAAGACATAAAGCCCACTCTCCCATGAAGGTGTAACAATATGATAAGAGAATTTATTATCTTTTGCTTGATAAAACACAGTAGAAACTCTCTACTTCAACTGACTATGAAACATTCTCTGCAATATATACCTTTATTGATAACTGACTCTAAGACAAAATGATAAACTGTCTGCACAATGCATTTATTTTCATCTAGTGGTTCATATCCATAATCCAAATTGTGTTTCATTACTTTGAAAGCAGCTGAAGATTGTGGAACCAATGTCTTGTGTTTATGCAATGACAAACAAAACAAAAATGAAGTGACTTCCGGCATGCTTTGCCTTTAGTGGCTGAGGTTGTGGCTTTGGGAGGCAGAAGCCAACGGGTGCAAAACATTGACGCCATATATGCAAACATGAAGTAATTAATGCTAATGTAGCAATATGCAGTAGTGATCTGTGTATAAGTTGTTTTTAGTGTACATCAACTTTTGGTGACTATATTGTTACACCAGGTTGCGGCTTGGCAGACTCTTCAGCCTGGATTCTCTCCTGTGCTGGGTCTTGCATCTTACCAGAGCGTGTTTCAACCATCCTACAAATTTATAAAAGGGAATAACGAGATAAGTCTTCTTTAAGTAGCCACCAGAATCCTTTTTTTATTTTCTCACATCAAAGAGAGCAGTGAAGTCACAGTGTACCTAAATACAAATGATGATAAATTAATAATCTGTTTTAAATAAATATCATAGAATATTTTATATAAAAATAAATAAATATATAATTTAAATTTCAAATATATTAAAACTAATATAAGAAATACGCCATTAATCATGATGTAACACTTCCCCCTCTCCAGAGGTCGTCACGTCCTCGTGATTGACCTCATCAATTCTTTCAAAATAGGGTTTGATTCTTGAGACATGGACAATCAATGGGTCTTGGCCAGGATTATCTTTTGGTTCAATTAAGTAATTTACGTTGGACAGCTTCTTTAATATTCTATATGGGCCAAAATATTTTCTCAGTAGTTTCTCACACTTTCCTATTTTCCTAATTGGTGTCCAAACTGCTACTAATTCTCCTGGTTCGTAGCTTCTTTCCATGTGTTTCTTGTCATAGTTCTTTTTCATTCTTTCTTGAGTCTTTATTGTGTTGTTAATAACTAATTTTCTTGTTCTGTTTATTTTGTCTAAGTGATGTTTTATGTATTCATCATAATCATCTTTGTCAATGTCCACCGAGATATTCCTGTCGTCCAAAAGAGACGTGGGTTCTCTTCCAAACATCAGGAAAAAGGGAGAATATCCTGTGGTTTCCTGAATTGTAGTATTGTAAGCGTGAGTGATGAATGGGAGTATTTCGTCCCAATTTTTCTGATCAGTGTTCACATACATACTGAGCATATTGATCAATGTTCTATTTAACCGCTCTGTCAATCCATTAGTCTGGGGATGATAGCTCGTTGTGAAGCAATGTTTAATCTTGCACGTTTTCATCACCTCTTTCATTAAATTACTGGTAAATTGAGAGCCTCTGTCACTAATAAGATATTGTGGGGCTCCGTGCCGAAGAAAAATATCCTCTACTAGAAATTTAGAAACTTCTTTCACTGTTGCTTCCGAGACTGCTCTTGTTTCTGCATATCTAGTGTAGTAGTCCGACAGCACGATTATCCATTTTTTCCTGTTTTTCGTAGATGGTAGTGGACCAACAAAGTCAATTCCAATTCTTTCGAAAGGAAAGTTGGCTGGGGGGATGGGCTGTAGTAGTCCAGAAGGTAATTGGTTTGAGCCTTTCCTACTTTGGCAAAGGTGACACGTCCTAACGAATTCTGAGACATCCTTTAGCATGGATGGCCAAAAGTATTTACTCTTTATTCGGTACATGGTTCTGGCGACGCCCAGATGGCCATTCGACATATGATTGTGATATTCTTTCATAATTTCTCTCTTTTTATTCTCTGGAACCACAAGCAACCATGCCCTGCCTTCAGGGTTCGGGTTTTTCTTAAAGAGGCATCCATCTTCTTCTTTAAAGTTTTGCGCAATTGATCGCCTGCTTCCATTAAGGTTTTTCTTAACACTTTCGATAAATTTATCCTCTTCGTCTGTTATTTGATTTAAAAATAGCCTTTCAAAATCCTCATCCCAATCAGTTTCTGGTAAGGGCCCCCTAGATAAGCCATCGGCGTCCAGATGCTTCTTTCCCGATTTATGTATTATATCGAAGTCATATTCTTGAATTTTCAATGCCCATCTTGCCAATCGACCTGTTGGATCCTTCAAGTTTTTGAGCCAGCATAAGGCGTGATGGTCTGTTACTATTTTAAAGTGTCTTCCATAAAGGTAGGGTCGTAATTTTGACATTGACCAGACAACGGCCAGACATTCTTTTTCAGTGGTTGAATAATTTTGCTCCGCTTTACTTAGGGTACGACTCAAATATGAGATCACCTTCTCTTCACCACCGATGTCTTGGACAAGTGTTGCACCTATGCCGATGTTGGACGCATCAGTATGAACATAAGTAGGTGCATTTGGATTGAAGTGACCTAAAATTGGTGGACTTAATAGTGCTGTTTTTAGGGTTTGAAACGCTTCCTCTTGTCTTTCTGTCCAGGTAAATGATACACTTTTTTTTATAAGGTTGGTCAAAGGGTCAGCAATTTTTGAAAAGTCTTTGATAAATTTTCTATAATATGAACACATTCCCAAAAAGGATTGTACTTCTTTGACCTTTTTGGGTCGAGGAAAATTTCTGACAGCTTTGATGTTATGTTCCGCGGGTTTTATACCATGTTTGCTCGTTATATAGCCGAGAATCTCCAATTCTTCAAAAGCAAATCGGCATTTTTTGTTGTTTAACCTTAAATTAGATTCACGAAAACATCTAAAAACAGCTTCAAGTCTTTTGAGGTGCGTTGGAAAATCCGGGCTATATATGATAACATCATCCAGATAACACAAACAAATTTGCCATCTCAGATTTCCAAGCATATTCTCCATATTTCTCTCAAAGGTAGCAGGCGCGTTACAAAGTCCAAAAGGCATCACGTTGAATTCATATAATCCATGCGCTGTAGTGAAAGCTGTTTTCTCTTTGTCTCTTTCTTCGACTTCAACTTGCCAATATCCAGATCTGAGGTCTATTGCTGAGAAGTGTGTAGATCCTTGGAGAGTATCCATAACTTCGTCTATTCTAGGGATCGGATAGACATCTTTTACTGTCACATTATTCAGTTTTCTGTAGTCCACACAAAATCTGTATTTACCATCTCGCTTCTTGACCAATATTACTGGAAAAGACCAGGGGCTAGAAGATGGCCTAATTATGCCTTCTGTAAGCATCTCGTCAATTTGCTCTTTTATAATATCTCGTTCTTTAGCACTTACCCGGTAAGGCTTGTGTTTAATTGGCTTCGCGTCTTCTGTGTCTATCCGATGTTTTGCCAAATTGGTTCTCCCTAATCTCGATGAAAAAAGATCTCCATACCTTTCTAAAACTTGTTTTAACTCCTTCTGTTCCTTTGGTGAAAGATTTTCGTTTATTTGGAATCTAGGTTCTTCGTTCTTTTCTACCTCTCTTTCTCGACTCACATTTATTTTCGCTGGACTACTTCCAAAAGCCAATGTTTGGTTTTTCATTATTTTTAACGGTCGAGGATACGGATTAGTTATCCAGATGTGTGTTTCCCTATTTATAACATTGATCAAGCTTCTTGCTAGACGAAGTCCATTTGTTTGAAACATTTTGCTGCTCTCCTCGATAATATATTCTCCATCCTCTGTTTCTACCAATGCCTTGATCAATTTCATGGAACATTCCGGTACAATGGAATCCTTGGCACTCTTTATTTTCAACATTTCAAAATTGATTTCGTCATGATTATTCGTCAAATCATATTTTATAGTTTCTTGCTTACAATCTATTTTTGCGTTCATTTTCTTAAGGAAATCTCTCCCAAGAATTAATGTCCGTAAATGCGTTTTCAATATCACAAAGTTGTGTGATAATGTTTCGTCATCAATTTTTATATTTAAAAATATACTTCCTACCATGTCCAATTTTTTTCCATCGGGTCCTGCACAAATTTTTGCGAGTTTACTTATACCATGGCCTGTATCGAGGGCCGTTCTGAGGTCGACCACTGAGAGGTCAGCACCTGTATCAACCAAAGCTTCAAAAGTCCCTATCTTGTCCACATTAATTTTTAATTTGTATTTAGGGTCCAACTTCTTGATTCCGTTTATGGTCGACTTGCTTTGATTGACAGATTCAGGCGCGACGCTTAGTTTAAATCTTCCAACACGGAATATCTATTCCGGGTAGGAATATTTGTCTGTGTGCTATGACATACATCAGCATAAAGCCGAGGTCCTGATTTCTCTGATATTTCATTCATTTGGCATTTTTCTTCGACCTTCTCTTGGGTATCTGCTGGATCCTCTTCTAGGATTCCTATAAACTTGACCCTACAATAACGGGCCACGTGCCCTGGCTTGTTACATTTAAAGCAGATTGGTCTTCCATCTTCCGTCCTATTTTTGCTCACTTCTTGGCTTTTATTGTAAGTGTTTCTCTGAAGGTTTGGTTTCGGCACAAAGTTAGGATTATAAGGACGTCTAGGGGTAGAGGGCTGGGGAAAGTTGTTTCGATACTGTCTGGGGGTAGGAGGGGAGTCGTTCTTGTAATTATTGGAAACAGGGGCTTGGGGCCTGGAAGTGGTCTGGTAGTTTCGTGCGGCAGTCGGCGGCACGTACCTCGATTGTTGTTGGGGTCTAGAATAGCGTGGACCGTTATATAGGTTTCTGGATTTCTCCACACGTTCCCGATACTTCTTTTCAAAAGAATCCATTTTCTTGCACACGACAAGAAGGTCATCGGTCGTTTTAGGAGGGTTCAGGTAGAGCGCGAATGAGTACTCTTTTTTCAGTCCTCCAATAACATGTTCAATTTTTGTTTCTTCTTCCATTGCGGGGTCAACCTTGTTGCACAACACTAGAATGTCTTCCGCGAACCTGATTGCTGGTTCATTCCAGTGTTGCATTCTGTTGAGCTTCATTCTAAGTTCTTCTTTATTCGCGTCCAAAGAAAAATCCTGAATGAGGCGGATTTTAATATTTTCCCAGCTCGTGAAACTAGCTTTGTGTAAATTCAACCAGGTTTTAGCGCTTCCCGTCATGTTCATGGCGGCATAACGAGAGATAATGTAGTCTGCCCAATGGTACAAGAAGCCAATTTCTTCAAGAGATTCAATCCATGGGCGAGGGTCTTCCGTTCCATCATACTTGGGGATGTCGATGTTGGGATTCAGGACAACTGGGTCGGAACTAGCATCTCTACCAATTGTTACACCAGGTTGCGGCTTGGCAGACTCTTCAGCCTGGATTCTCTCCTGTGCTGGGTCTTGCATCTTACCAGAGCGTGTTTCAACCATCCTACAAATTTATAAAAGGGAATAACGAGATAAGTCTTCTTTAAGTAGCCACCAGAATCCTTTTTTTATTTTCTCACATCAAAGAGAGCAGTGAAGTCACAGTGTACCTAAATACAAATGATGATAAATTAATAATCTGTTTTAAATAAATATCATAGAATATTTTATATAAAAATAAATAAATATATAATTTAAATTTCAAATATATTAAAACTAATATAAGAAATACGCCATTAATCATGATGTAACAATATGGACAAATATTCTCCAATTTGATCTGTTAGTGACCATCACTGGCTGGTAGTTTACTTGACCCCTTCTAGCCAGCTCATTCTAGCCAGGTCTTCCTCTCTTCCTTTGGTGACTATATGGACAAATATTCTCCAATTTGATCTGTTAGTGACCATCACTGGCTGGTAGTTTACTTGACCCCTTCTAGCCAGCTCATTCTAGCCAGGTCTTCCTCTCTTCCTTTGGTGACTATATGGACAAATATTCTCCAATTTGATCTGTTAGTGACCATCACTGGCTGGTAGTTTACTTGACCCCTTCTAGCCAGCTCATTCTAGCCAGGTCTTCCTCTCTTCCTTTGGTGACTATATGGACAAATATTCTCCAATTTGATCTGTTAGTGACCATCACTGGCTGGTAGTTTACTTGACCCCTTCTAGCCAGCTCATTCTAGCCAGGTCTTCCTCTCTTCCTTTGGTGACTATATGGACAAATATTCTCCAATTTGATCTGTTAGTGACCATCACTGGCTGGTAGTTTACTTGACCCCTTCTAGCCAGCTCATTCTAGCCAGGTCTTCCTCTCTTCCTTTGGTGACTATATGGACAAATATTCTCCAATTTGATCTGTTAGTGACCATCACTGGCTGGTAGTTTACTTGACCCCTTCTAGCCAGCTCTTTGCAGGTCTTCCTTCTTCTCTCCTACAATTTTTCCCAACATCAACAACTTTTCTAAACCATCTGCTCTCATTATGTGTCCGAAGTAGGTTAGTCTTTGTTTGTATATTTGGGATTCTAGGGATCTAACAGGATTAATTCACTTAAGATTGAAACATTTGACCTTTTTATCTGCCCATGGCACTCTGAGTAGCTTTCTCCATGTCCGCATTTCAAAAGATTCAATTATTTTTCTTTCTTCTTTTCTGAGAGTCCAGCTCTCACATCCATAAGTCACCACAGAGAATACCAATGCTGAAATGCCTTTATCTTTCATAATCTTGTCTAATTTCATCATTGCATCCCTTCCAAGTATTATTCTTCTTCTTTACTTCCTCTAAGCAACCTCTGATTTGTACAAAACTTAGGTCACAATAATGGTCTTTTTTGTATGTGTGTGCATGTGGATATGTAGTAGTGGGGCTGGTAGTAAGGTGAGAAATTGCCTCAAAAAGTGAGCTTGACAGAAAGTGGAACAAGTCATGGCAAATCACAGAACATTGCGGGCAGACCTAAGGAAATCAGTATAATCTGTTATTTGCATCCTACATGGTTTCTGCTCAGTTTCTTTTAGTGAAGAGATTTAGGGCCTAGTTATCAATTAATATCAAAGAAAGCACACACACACAACAACACACACAACACAACACACATTAGTTGTGTGGTTTTATAACTTTTAATTCTCTACAGTCATATTTCATTCATATGACAACTTGTTGGTGATTTTAAAAAAATGATCTCAATTATCACGCGATTACACAAAAACTTGTCATAATAAAATGCTCAAGAGACCAAGAAAAATTGGCTAATAACACGAGTTGTCAAGTACATGTACCAAGTACAGTAAAACCTCACTATAGTGAACACCAATGGGACTCAACTCTGGTTCACTATATAGCTATGATGGGGATTAATTAAGGTTCATAATAAAGGAGGGTCCACTATATATCCAGTTCATTATAGTGAAGTTTTATTGTAATCACAGGAACATGTGGCTTTAGTCCCTTACAATAGGTTTTGCTTAAGACATGTTTTAATCCCAGTTAAAAACTTGTTTAAAATGTATTTTTTTTATCAATGAAAGCCTCCAGATAATTTCGCAACTTGACCATTCCCAAACCAGCCAGATGACTATACATAGGAGTTGTGCAGGACCCTCTGTGAGCACGAGTCCATGGTGACAGCCCTGGCCTTTACCCCGGGGACTGGAGCTCTGCTGGTGTCCGGGACATTTGCTGGAGAGCTGAAGGTGTGGGATGGGGGCTGTGGCCACGGGGTCAGTCTGCTGACTCGAGCAGAGGCCCATGACCTGGGGGTGTCCTGCTGTACCTTCCGGCCATGTAGGTGGCCTCACACATTCTGGGGGTTGGGTGGTGGAAGAGTGGTATATACAGCCATGACCTGGGGGTGTCCTGCTGTACCTTCCGGCCATGTAGGTGGCCTCACACATTCTGGGGGTTGGGTGGTGGAAGAGTGGTATATACAGCCATGACCTGGGGGTGTCCTGCTGCACCTTCCGGCCATGTAGGTGGCCTCACACATTCTGGGGGTTGGGTGGTGGAAGAGTGGTATATACAGCCATGACCTGGGGGTGTCCTGCTGCACCTTCCGGCCATGTAGGTGGCCTCATACATTCTGGGGGTTGGGTGGTGGAAGAGTGGTATATACAGCCATGACCTGGGGGTGTCCTGCTGTACCTTCCGGCCATGTAGGTGACCTCACACATTCTGGGGGTTGGGTGGTGGAAGAGTGGTATATACAGCCATGACCTGGGGGTGTCCTGCTGTACCTTCCGGCCATGTAGGTGACCTCACACATTCTGGGGGTTGGGTGGTGGAAGAGTGGTATATACAGCCATGACCTGGGGGTGTCCTGCTGTACCTTCCGGCCATGTAGGTGGCCTCACACATTCTGGGGGTTGGGTGGTGGAAGAGTGGTATATACAGCCATGACCTGGGGGTGTCCTGCTGTACCTTCCGGCCATGTAGGTGGCCTCACACATTCTGGGGGTTGGGTGGTGGAAGAGTGGTATATACAGCCATGACCTGGGGGTGTCCTGCTGTACCTTCCGGCCATGTAGGTGGCCTCACACATTCTGGGGGTTGGGTGGTGGAAGAGTGGTATATACAGCCATGACCTGGGGGTGTCCTGCTGTACCTTCCGGCCATGTAGGTGGCCTCACACATTCTGGGGGTTGGGTGGTGGAAGAGTGATATAAACAGCCATGACCTGGGGGTGTCCTGCTGTACCTTCCGGCCATGTAGGTGGCCTCACACATTCTGGGGGTTGGGTGGTGGAAGAGTGGTATATACAGCCATGACCTGGGGGTGTCCTGCTGTACCTTCCGGCCATGTAGGTGGCCTCACACATTCTGGGGGTTGGGTGGTGGAAGAGTGGTATATACAGCCATGACCTGGGGGTGTCCTGCTGTACCTTCCGGCCATGTAGGTGGCCTCATCCATTCTGGGGGTTGGGTGGTAGAAGAGTGGTATATACAGCCATGACCTGGGGGTGTCCTGCTGTACCTTCCGGCCATGTAGGTGACCTCACACATTCTGGGGGTTGGGTGGTAGAAGAGTGGTATATACAGCCATGATCTGGGGGTGTCCTGCTGTACCTTCCGGCCATGTAGGTGACCTCACACATTCTGGGGGTTGGGTGGTGGAAGAGTGGTATATACAGCCATGACCTGGGGGTGTCCTGCTGTACCTTCCGGCCATGTAGGTGGCCTCACACATTCTGGGGGTTGGGTGGTGGAAGAGTGGTATATACAGCCATGACCTGGGGGTGTCCTGCTGTACCTTCCGGCCATGTAGGTGACCTCACACATTCTGGGGGTTGGGTGGTGGAAGAGTGGTATATACAGCCATGACCTGGGGGTGTCCTGCTGTACCTTCCGGCCATGTAGGTGGCCTCACACATTCTGGGGGTTGGGTGGTGGAAGAGTGGTATATACAGCCATGACCTGGGGGTGTCCTGCTGTACCTTCCGGCCATGTAGGTGGCCTCACACATACTGGGGGTTGGGTGGTGGAAGAGTGGTATATACAGCCATGACCTGGGGGTGTCCTGCTGTACCTTCCGGCCATGTAGGTGGCCTCACACATTCTGGGGGTTGGGTGGTGGAAGAGTGGTATATACAGCCATGACCTGGGGGTGTCCTGCTGTACCTTCCGGCCATGTAGGTGGCCTCACACATTCTGGGGGTTGGGTGGTGGAAGAGTGGTATATACAGCCATGACCTGGGGGTGTCCTGCTGTACCTTCCGGCCATGTAGGTGGCCTCACACATTCTGGGGGTTGGGTGGTGGAAGAGTGGTATAAACAGCCATGACCTGGGGGTGTCCTGCTGTACCTTCCGGCCATGTAGGTGGCCTCACACATTCTGGGGGTTGGGTGGTGGAAGAGTGGTATATACAGCCATGACCTGGGGGTGTCCTGCTGTACCTTCCGGCCATGTATGTGGCCTCACACATTCTGGGGGTTGGGTGGTGGAAGAGTGGTATAAACAGCCATGACCTGGGGGTGTCCTGCTGTACCTTCCGGCCATGTAGGTGGCCTCACACATTCTGGGGGTTGGGTGGTGGAAGAGTGGTATATACAGCCATGACCTGGGGGTGTCCTGCTGTACCTTCCGGCCATGTAGGTGGCCTCACACATTCTGGGGGTTGGGTGGTGGAAGAGTGGTATATACAGCCATGACCTGGGGGTGTCCTGCTGTACCTTCCGGCCATGTAGGTGGCCTCACACATTCTGGGGGTTGGGTGGTGGAAGAGTGGTATATACAGCCATGACCTGGGGGTGTCCTGCTGTACCTTCCGGCCATGTAGGTGGCCTCACACATTCTGGGGGTTGGGTGGTGGAAGAGTGGTATATACAGCCATGACCTGGGGGTGTCCTGCTGTACCTTCCGGCCATGTAGGTGGCCTCACACATTCTGGGGGTTGGGTGGTGGAAGAGTGGTATAAACAGCCATGACCTGGGGGTGTCCTGCTGTACCTTCCGGCCATGTAGGTGGCCTCACACATTCTGGGGGTTGGGTGGTGGAAGAGTGGTATATACAGTCATGACCTGGGGGTGTCCTGCTGTACCTTCCGGCCATGTAGGTGGCCTCACACATTCTGGGGGTTGGGTGGTGGAAGAGTGGTATATACAGCCATGACCTGGGGGTGTCCTGCTGTACCTTCCGGCCATGTAGGTGGCCTCATCCATTCTGGGGGTTGGGTGGTAGAAGAGTGGTATATACAGCCATGACCTGGGGGTGTCCTGCTGTACCTTCCGGCCATGTAGGTGACCTCACACATTCTGGGGGTTGGGTGGTAGAAGAGTGGTATATACAGCCATGATCTGGGGGTGTCCTGCTGTACCTTCCGGCCATGTAGGTGACCTCACACATTCTGGGGGTTGGGTGGTGGAAGAGTGGTATATACAGCCATGACCTGGGGGTGTCCTGCTGTACCTTCCGGCCATGTAGGTGGCCTCACACATTCTGGGGGTTGGGTGGTGGAAGAGTGGTATATACAGCCATGACCTGGGGGTGTCCTGCTGTACCTTCCGGCCATGTAGGTGACCTCACACATTCTGGGGGTTGGGTGGTGGAAGAGTGGTATATACAGCCATGACCTGGGGGTGTCCTGCTGTACCTTCCGGCCATGTAGGTGGCCTCACACATTCTGGGGGTTGGGTGGTGGAAGAGTGGTATATACAGCCATGACCTGGGGGTGTCCTGCTGTACCTTCCGGCCATGTAGGTGGCCTCACACATACGGGGGGTTGGGTGGTGGAAGAGTGGTATATACAGCCATGACCTGGGGGTGTCCTGCTGTACCTTCCGGCCATGTAGGTGGCCTCACACATTCTGGGGGTTGGGTGGTGGAAGAGTGGTATATACAGCCATGACCTGGGGGTGTCCTGCTGTACCTTCCGGCCATGTAGGTGGCCTCACACATTCTGGGGGTTGGGTGGTGGAAGAGTGGTATATACAGCCATGACCTGGGGGTGTCCTGCTGTACCTTCCGGCCATGTAGGTGGCCTCACACATTCTGGGGGTTGGGTGGTGGAAGAGTGGTATAAACAGCCATGACCTGGGGGTGTCCTGCTGTACCTTCCGGCCATGTAGGTGGCCTCACACATTCTGGGGGTTGGGTGGTGGAAGAGTGGTATATACAGCCATGACCTGGGGGTGTCTTGCTGTACCTTCCGGCCATGTAGGTGGCCTCACACATTCTGGGGGTTGGGTGGTGGAAGAGTGGTATAAACAGCCATGACCTGGGGGTGTCCTGCTGTACCTTCCGGCCATGTAGGTGGCCTCACACATTCTGGGGGTTGGGTGGTGGAAGAGTGGTATATACAGCCATGACCTAGGGGTATCCTGCTGTACCTTCCGGCCATGTAGGTGGCCTCACACATTCTGGGGGTTGGGTGGTGGAAGAGTGGTATATACAGCCATGACCTGGGGGTGTCCTGCTGTACCTTCCGGCCATGTAGGTGGCCTCACACATTCTGGGGGTTGGGTGGTGGAAGAGTGGTATATACAGCCATGACCTGGGGGTGTCCTGCTGTACCTTCCGGCCATGTAGGTGGCCTCACACATTCTGGGGGTTGGGTGGTGGAAGAGTGGTATATACAGCCATGACCTGGGGGTGTCCTGCTGTACCTTCCGGCCATGTAGGTGACCTCACACATTCTGGGGGTTGGGTGGTGGAAGAGTGGTATATACAGCCATGACCTGGGGGTGTCCTGCTGTACCTTCCGGCCATGTAGGTGGCCTCACACATTCTGGGGGTTGGGTGGTGGAAGAGTGGTATAAACAGCCATGACCTGGGGGTGTCCTGCTGCACCTTCCGGCCATGTAGGTGGCCTCACACATTCTGGGGGTTGGGTGGTGGAAGAGTGGTATATACAGCCATGACCTGGGGGTGTCCTGCTGTACCTTCCGGCCATGTAGGTGGCCTCACACATTCTGGGGGTTGGGTGGTGGAAGAGTGGTATAAACAGCCATGACCTGGGGGTGTCCTGCTGCACCTTCCGGCCATGTAGGTGGCCTCACACATTCTGGGGGTTGGGTGGTGGAAGAGTGGTATATACAGCCATGACCTGGGGGTGTCCTGCTGTACCTTCCGGCCATGTAGGTGGCCTCACACATTCTGGGGGTTGGGTGGTGGAAGAGTGGTATATACAGCCATGACCTGGGGGTGTCCTGCTGTACCTTCCGGCCATGTAGGTGGCCTCACACATTCTGGGGGTTGGGTGGTGGAAGAGTGGTATATACAGCCATGACCTGGGGGTGTCCTGCTGTACCTTCCGGCCATGTAGGTGGCCTCACACATTCTGGGGGTTGGGTGGTGGAAGAGTGGTATATACAGCCATGACCTGGGGGTGTCCTGCTGTACCTTCCGGCCATGTAGGTGACCTCACACATTCTGGGGGTTGGGTGGTGGAAAAGTGGTATATACAGCCATGACCTGGGGGTGTCCTGCTGTACCTTCCGGCCATGTAGGTGGCCTCACACATTCTGGGGGTTGGGTGGTGGAAGAGTGGTATATACAGCCATGACCTGGGGGTGTCCTGCTGTACCTTCCGGCCATGTAGGTGACCTCACACATTCTGGGGGTTGGGTGGTGGAAGAGTGGTATATACAGCCATGACCTGGGGGTGTCCTGCTGTACCTTCCGGCCATGTAGGTGGCCTCACACATTCTGGGGGTTGGGTGGTGGAAGAGTGGTATATACAGCCATGACCTGGGGGTGTCCTGCTGTACCTTCCGGCCATGTAGGTGGCCTCACACATTCTGGGGGTTGGGTGGTGGAAGAGTGGTATATACAGCCATGACCTGGGGGTGTCCTGCTGTACCTTCCGGCCATGTAGGTGACCTCACACATTCTGGGGGTTGGGTGGTGGAAGAGTGGTATATACAGCCATGACCTGGGGGTGTCCTGCTGTACCTTCCGGCCATGTAGGTGGCCTCACACATTCTGGGGGTTGGGTGGTGGAAGAGTGGTATATACAGCCATGACCTGGGGGTGTCCTGCTGTACCTTCCGGCCATGTAGGTGGCCTCACACATTCTGGGGGTTGGGTGGTGGAAGAGTGGTATATACAGCCATGACCTGGGGGTGTCCTGCTGTACCTTCCGGCCATGTAGGTGGCCTCACACATTCTGGGGGTTGGGTGGTGGAAGAGTGGTATAAACAGCCATGACCTGGGGGTGTCCTGCTGTACCTTCCGGCCATGTAGGTGACCTCACACATTCTGGGGGTTGGGTGGTGGAAGAGTGGTATAAACAGCCATGACCTGGGGGTGTCCTGCTGTACCTTCAGGCCATGTAGGTGACCTCACACATTCTGGGGGTTGGGTGGTAGAAGAGTGGTATATACAGCCATGACCTGGGGGTGTCCTGCTGTACCTTCCGGCCATGTAGGTGGCCTCACACATTCTGGGGGTTGGGTGGTAGAAGAGTGGTATATACAGCCATGACCTGGGGGTGTCCTGCTGTACCTTCCGGCCATGTAGGTGACCTCACACATTCTGGGGGTTGGGTGGTGGAAGAGTGGTATATACAGCCATGACCTGGGGGTGTCTTGCTGTACCTTCCGGCCATGTAGGTGGCCTCACACATTCTGGGGGTTGGGTGGTGGAAGAGTGGTATATACAGCCATGACCTGGGGGTGTCCTGCTGTACCTTCCGGCCATGTAGGTGGCCTCACACATTCTGGGGGTTGGGTGGTGGAAGAGTGGTATATACAGCCATAACTAGTCTAGTTATTGAGGTCTTGTTACCTCTTGGTTTCTACTTGTGTGCTTTCTATATACTACTAGCCGAATGACCCGGGCAACGCCCGTGTTTTACCCGATTGAATGTTTTGATTCAAATACTATTTGTTACAATTATAAATTGGCGCCTTAAATAAATGCATATTTTAGTTAATAACTATAGCCTATGTGCTTTATCTGTCTATGTACTGTTGGCTTCCGTAGGCGTCTCTTACTGGGAAAAAGAAAGAGAGGATTCCATTTGGTTATTAACTAATATATGCATTTATTTAAGGAGCGACCCGCTCCAACACAATAGTTACAGAAATGGGGGGGGGCAAAGGTGGCGTGATCGTAGCCGACCCAAAGGAGGGCGCCATTCCAAAAAAAGAGCAAACCGTGACAGAGGCCACGCATGACGCTCGTAACTGTATATAGAATATATATATATCTGCTATGTGTTCCTCTCCTCTCTTCATTCTGCAAGTAAAAGGATGATTATGTGAAGTTGCATAATACATTTGTGTATTGTTTAGTTATGTTGCCTTAACAGGCTTTTGTATTTGTTGTATTGTGTTTTAAGCAGAAGAGCTGTGCTTGAAGCATAAATTTATTTGATTTTTTAAAATTAAAGAACAACCTTTATCCATAGTTTTGATAAACATCATCACAAAGAGTAAAAGTTCAAATGCTGACTATATAAGCAGAATCAACATACAATAGTTGTAGCAATCTGGTAGATTGAATTGGAGAAATCACAGAGATGTTTCACCACTGATGAGCCAAGCCTTCCTAACTCTCTTTTTCATATTCAGTTCAATAATTATGAAAAAAATTTGTCCTTTATTTACACAAAAAAAAAATCAAAGGCATTGAAGCCATCCTCTATATTTGGATTTGTTGAAAAGTTTTGGCTCAATTCCCAGAAGAAAAGAAAAATGCAATTTATAATCCCTCAACCCTAGTCCATTTAATTAGAACAACTTTTAATATATCTTGTACCTAAAGTAGCTTTTTATATCCAACAATTTCTCTGTGACATATCTTCTGATTCATGTAAGATGATTTCTATAATGGGAAAGAGATAACAAATTAGAGGCATAAAAAAGTAAGTCTGGAAGGTGTTTTTTTTTTTGCTTATCCCTAGTACACGTGGTACAGGCCATGATAATCATGGTGGGTAGTTAGCGACTGCTATTTACTGTAAGCGCACCACATGTCTACACATGTGAAAGCAGATCGACTTTGCACTTACAAATGTGCCAGAGCCCCATTTGGTTACTTGCACTCGCTGGTGGGGTTGGACTTTTGCAAAAATCGGGGGGCCATTGGTGCATTTTTTTTTTTTTAAACAGAAAAAAGTGTCCAATGCGGGGATCGAACCTGGGTCGTAGTGGTCGTAAACCAAATGGTTTAACCAGCCTTCCACCGACCCCCCAAACATAATTATATTAACATATTAAAATTGATGTATTATTGGCATTCAAAAATTCTTAGATTTCCATATCAAACTGGTACCAGGTAGAAAATTTTAATCTTTGGAGGTAGCTGGAGCTAATAAGTTGATATTTGAAGTTATTTGATTATTAACGAGAAAAAAAAATTGCTCTGTTCATTAAAATTATTTTTATGCCAACTTGGTCAAGACTAGGGGCAACTCATCTCTTAATCAGGCCAGCAAGGAGTTGATGAAACTGTTAGGATGGAGACACTAAAGGAAGAAAAGAGATGGATTGTTTGTATATCCCACCTCTCATTACCTGAACATAATTGACTCCACCTACTCTAATAGAATCTGGGTGCCTCCAGCCCACCAGGGGGAGTACATGCTGGCCAGCTGTGGGAATGACGACCAGGTCAGACTGTGGAAACTCATCTATGGCTCAGGAGTCACGCTGGTCTCACTGGCCACATTGTCTGGGCATGTGGGCAATGTGATGTGTGTCGCCTTCTCCCCTACATCCTCTTTACTGGCCTCGGGGTGAGTTAGTTCTCAAGTCCCCTGATTTTTCATCTTGGCCCCTTTGTAGAAAAGTTTCAATTTTATAAATTTTTAATTTGCCCAACGTAATAAGACTAAATCCAAATATTACCTTATGTTTATGATCTATAATCCAAATTGTGCCTTATTATTTTAAATTTGCCTTTATACCGGGATAGAGTGAATTTACCATTACAAACTTTTGAACAACTCATTAATTAGGAGATCCTGTCTGGGAAAAATCGAACATTGACCCCAATTATAGGTAACTAATTTGTGCTCGAAATACATCTTACATGTTCTTATAAAGTTTTGTTAATTGGAACCTTTTTTCCAACAAGTTCAAAGATTTAATATTTTAGATAACAAAAGAAGTAAATAATGTTTCCATAACAACACCCCTGTATAAGACATTTCAAACAATTTCTCTACACAAAGCAACTCAAATTTTGCGCGATTCAAGAGTATTTGTAGACCAAGGTGCTGTTGAAAAAAATATATATCTAAGAGTTGTGATCTGAACCCCAACCTTTTGCTACATACATTCTAAATAAACTTTATATGAAACTATCAGGACCCATCACATTCTGCCAACTCTGGACAAGCAGGTGTGGTTCAACATGTGTGTGTGTGACAGAGCTGGGGACAAAAGGGTCATCATCTGGGACACAGTAAGTTATATCTGCACTGATGTTACTCAGTCTGCCTGCTGATTTCAGCAATGCTTGCTATCTGACCATATTTTATATTATATTATTTGGATTTTTAAAAATAATTTGAAACTACCTGATCATTGACCCTATAAATGATTCATGACAAGGTGGCTGCCCAGGGCAGATGGAGTTCCTAATTGGAACTGATAGTTCATCTTGGGGAATATGATTTATGACACAGAGGGTGCTCTCCATAGCCTTGGTAAGAAATTGATCAACACAAGGGGATTTATTTATGCTTATGAGGTGATACAGCAGCGTATTTACAATTAGAGAGGAGACAAAATGAATTAAATCTAGAAAAAAGAAGTGAGGACATATCGGTCATTAAAGTCTGAGAGGCAAGGCCTTCAGCCAGTTCAGGGCTTCCGGGGTGACAGAATGGAGATTGGAGATTCCTCCATTGAATTTGTACAGCGGGCAGTCATCTAGTATATGGGACATTGATTGTGGGACGTTGCAGGCACAATTTGGATCTTTGGTGTAGCCCCATAACTTCATCAGCTCAGCACACCTTCCCTGACTTGTCCTAAAGCGGTTTAGAAGCACCCATTCTCGTCGAGGGAGGGAATCTGGGATCTTGACACTTGGGCTTGTGATGAGGTTCTTGTTTGGGATATCGGAGCTGATCCAGGAATTTGTCCATGCTTCTGAGATATTAAAATTTTGGGAGAGAAGTTGGTTTCCTCTGGACCATATCGGCTTCCTTGATTTTAGTCTATGATTTGGGGGAGACTGTAGGATAGGGTTAATTTTGAGGTCGGGTGAATCCAAGAGTTTTAGGTACATTTTCTTGGTGGCTTCCTTTCTGCGTAGCTCAGGTGGAGAGATGTGAGCAAGAACTGGAAGCCAGTCGATTCTTGTAGGTTGGCAAACCCCTGTTATAATTCTTAAGGTAGAATTTAGTTGTGTGTCTATTAGCTTCGTGTGGCAGCTCCCCTCCCAGACTGGAGCACAATACTCAGCCGTGGAGAAGATCAATGCCAAGGCAGAAGTACGCAGGGTGTTGGCATCACTGCCCCAGGAAGAGCCGGCCAGCTTATGGAGGATATTGTTACGTGATGATAGTTTCCCCTTTAACTTGGTGAGATGAGTTTTGAAGGTGAGAGTGCGGTCAAGATGAATGCCTAGGTATTTGGGATGTTCGCTATGAGTTATCTGAGAGTTATTGATAAATAGGTTGAGTTTTCTTTCAGCTCTGTGATGGTTAAGATGGAAACAGCAATGTACAGATTTTGCAGGATTAAGCCACAGAGACCAGTTTTCAAAGTAATTATGTAGAGTTTCAAGATCTTTATTCAGTTGAATTTCCAGTTCCTCGAAAGTCTTTGCTTGGGCTAGAATGGCTGTATCATCTGCGTAAATAAATTTTTTTGAAGTTGTTTGGGGAATATCATGGGTGTACCAGTTATAAAGAAGTGGAGACAAGACTGATCCCTGTGGGAGGCCATTATATATAGTATATTCCTTGCTAGATTTAGAGTTAAGGTATACTGTGAATTTCCTGGGTGAGAGAAGAGAAGACAAAAGATTGAGGGTTCGTTTGCATTTTAGCACTTTAGCAAGTTTATAAATCAAGCCATCAATCCACACTGTATCATATGCACTCGAAAGATCCAGGAGCACAACTGCAGATTTCAGTCCCAGTTGGAAGCCATTTTCGATAAAGGATGTCAAGGATGCAACCCGATCGCAACAACTCCTGTTGCCTCTGAAACCCGCCTGTTCCACCGGGATTTCTGGGTCCAGAATGGGAGTAAGTCTGGCTAGGATGATTCTTTCCAGAAGCTTGTGGGTTGTACAGAGAAGCGCAATTGGACGAAAATTAGCTGTGCAGGTAGGTTCTTTGCCTGGTTTTAGGACGGCAAGGATTTTTGATTGTCTCCATTCTTTTGGGATATTGCCGGTTTCCATTATTATTGTGAAAAATCGAGCCAGCCATGATTTAGCCCTTTTTCCCAGCTCAATAAGGAATTCAGCTGGTATTTCGTCATTGCCTGCAGCTTTGTATTTTTTGGTTAATTTGATTGCAGTTTCTATTTCCGTTATGTTGACTTGACTTGAGAGGTGGCTTGAGTTATTAGATTTTGAAAATTCTTCTTTAATTCTTGCCTTCATGGCCTTTTTCTTTCTTTTAGGAATTTTTACTTTAGAAACTGTTTGGAGATGTCTTGCTATCTGGTTGGGAGTTATGTTGGTTATGAAGGAGTTGGTAGCTTCCGCATTTCCAAGCTTTCTTAAGATCCCACCCTTTCCTACTGGAGTGTGTAAGATCCAGGTCTGAAACTGTCTGCATCCATTTCTCTTTTCTTGAAGAATTAAGCTGATTAATTAGCATCTCTGCTGTCTCCTCATTGTCGGAATCTTTCTATCGTCTATAGAGCTCCTCGGTATCCTTATCCCAACCTGGGATATATTCCTTTCTGTGACCACGGGGGATAAACTTCCTTCCGGCTTTCATGAGGAGACCTACAAATCTAAAATAGTTTGAAGGCAGAGGTTGAATTCTGTTGATGTTTTGATCAATGTAGGCACGGAAATTTTCCCAGTTTGCTTTTTGAAGATTCCATCGTGGGAGGAAGGGCTTCAAGGTCACAGGGATGAAATGTCCTACTTCGAGAATGATTGGGTGGTGCTGGCTTTTGGGAAATTTTATAAGAATCCTCTTCGTTGTAGGGATTGGCTTGTTATTGTGGTCAGTTGATACAAAACATAAGTCAGGATTTGTTCTGGTATTCCATCTGCCTGAAGAAAAAGATCCATTTTGTTTTGGGTTATAAATAAGGTGAAGAAGGTTATTATTTGCCCATTCTTCTAGCAGCTCACCATTGGTGTTGGTTGTAGTGTATCCCCAAGAATTATGGTGCGAGTTGAAGTCTCCCAATATAATGAGGGGTGAGAAGTGTTTGGGAGGACTTGCTGGTTCCAATCTTGTGAGGGAGGCTTGTATATATTATGAATTGTTAAAGAATTATGTGTTATATATATTGAGATAGAGTGGGAGCTTTTGATTGAAGGAAATGAATTATTGGATATATCTTTTTTGGTCAGAATTGCCAAGCCGTATCTAGGGTGGTTTTCATATGCAATCAGATCATAATTTGGAATTTTAAGACGACTAATATGGTCTTCAGAAATGTGGGTTTCCTGGAGAGCAAATATGTCAATATTTTCATCTCTTCCCATTCTTTCCAAAATCTCAGTCTTTGCTGTGGTTAGGCCTTCTACATTAATTTGGCAGATTCTGAGGAAGCGGCCAAGAGGTTTTTTGATTGTTTTGGACTGTTGAGGTGCTGCACGGTTGTCCAGGCCGCGTAGTAACTTTCCATTTGTGTAGCCTATAGCCCCCACCTCTGTAGCCATGGCGCGGTTTTCCCCCTTAGTACCGCCGGAGTTAACTGTGTAAGATAAATTTGACATATCATGAGTGCATAATGTAGCTGCTGTATTGTCCGTGAGGTCAAGAGACGTACGGACCTCTGTGGTGTTGATCTCTTGGCGGAACGGCTTGGAAGTCGGACTCGGGCCCCCCCACTACGGCAAGGGGATGAGAAACCACAACAACAACTGAAATTGTTCAAAAAGAGAAAACTTTGCTAACAAACCTGAATTTGGTTTTAGGGGCCCTTATTCAGTTAGTTCTTAGGAAACAGAAGTTGTTTTACTCGTGTCAAGATGAAAAGGCATTCCATGATGGTCACCTTCAGTAAAACAGATCACACAATATGATGAAGAAAACTAACCCTCAACCACAACTGTTGTTTGCCATAAATATCTTTATTGTGTACTTTATATGGCAAGCTTTTGGGCCAAGGCTCATCAATGGCCCTATCTACAAGACTACACCCTGCTATTTGTCATCTAAGACCATTTGTGTGGTGCAGGACTCTGGGAGGAAGCTTCAAGATCTCACCAGGCATCAGAGGTTGGTTGGTGGCTGATTGAAGGTCGTTTTGCTCCCCAACATCCTTTGTCAACTCTAGTTCTCAGACATTGGGGAACTTTTCATATTTATAGTCTGTCAACTTGTATTTATATTTGAAGTGTATATTTCTATTTTTCATGTTTCTATTTACCTGTATTCATGGCCCAAGTGTTTTAACCAAATATTAGTCAAAAACAGCTACAAGAAAATAAGACCTAATCCAAATAAATTAATAGTGAGTGACATTTCGGTAATAGCATTGTTACCATTATCAGAAAAAAGAATAAATGAGAAAAAATATCACAGAATGTTCTTAAACAACTTTTTCCTCATTTATTCTTTTATCTGATGATAGTGACAAAGCTGTTACCGAAACGTCGCACACTATTAATTTATTTGGGTTAGGTCTTATTATCTTGTAGCTCTAATCTATAATCCAAATTGTGCTATATCATTAGTTAAAACCACTTTTTGATTTATTAAAAAATACAATAAAAAGGGAAATGTATGAAATCAGGAGGTAAAATTTTAAAAAAAAATCTGATTGTGTAGTTGAAAGTTGATGATGGCCTTTTCTGAAAGATGGTACAAGCCATCAGCAACTTTCAGGGACATCATCAGGAGATTGTTCTTTTCTTAAATTGATCAATTTAGTTGGGCATTTGAAATATGTTTTAGAACTTGTTGTTGTGACTTTATAATATACTATTTGTTAACTTCCTCACAGGTGACCAAATCCCCCTTATAAGCTATTAAACCGTAACATATAAAATTAATTATTTGGATTTAGGGTTGTTACCTTGTGAATTTTATCTATAATCTAAATTGTACCTTATCACTTTTACAACTTTCTATTTTCAAATATTCCCCCCTTTGCAGTCTTTCTTACACCACCAACTTTCTCACGAGTTTTTTTATTGTGAACAAAGTTTTATAGAACTCACTTTGATCTCATCTCATTGAAGACACCAAGCTTAAGATTTAGATGGTCTCATAGGAGGTTCTACAGGAACAAGAATAATATTTAAATTAGATCTTTATTACATTTTCTCTCTTTAATTTGAAGCTGTATTGCTGTGTCTGCAGATACGTGACCTGCTGTGCATGGTCAGCTGATGGTGAAGTGTTGGCCAGTGGTTCCAATGATAGGATGGTGGTGCTGTGGGGAGCTGGGACAGGGAAGACAGTGGACCAGCCTGCCAACAGTAGTCCTCCGGCTCTGGTGGGCTGGACTGTCAGCCAGGTGGCGGAGTGGCTGGGTGATGTGGTCCGACTGCCCCAGTACCGCGAGGTGTTCTGCCACAACCACATCGATGGCCTGGAGCTGCTTCACCTGACTCACGACTCCCTGCTCCACTCCCTCAAGATTGGTCAGTCATCTTCTACTCTAGCTATGCTAATTATGTGATTTGAATATATCTTCTCCCTCTAAAAAAGTTCCTTTATTAATTATTTATTAATAGAAACACAAAACTATGATGATATAGATAGAGCAGCTTGATTAAAGTCTGTTTGGTTAGTAGTTCTCAGATAGACTTGCTTTGAATATAGAGCAATCCAAATAGATCTTTAATTAAAAGAGGCATATATTGGATAAAAAAATAATTTATTGACCAATATTTCAGTTGACTCAATGCCAACCTTTTTCAAGGTAAAACATGATACAGTTAAACCTGTCTATAGTGCCCCCTCTTGGGACTCACAAAAATAGGGGGGTATAGAGAGGGGGTGCTATAGACAGGTCACTTTTAATGTAAAATGTTTACATTTTAATGTTTAAAATATGGCGCTATAGAGAGGAAGGCGCTATTTAGAGGGGGTGCTATAGACAGGTTTAACTGTATTTATTTTATGTCTTAATATCATAAAAAATATATATATATGTTGTTGTACCTTGAAAAAGGTTGGCATTCAGCCAATTGAAATATTGCTCAATAATTTTTTTTTTTTTATCCAATAAATGCCTCTTTAATTAGGATTGAGGGTCAAGCCATGAGAGTAATCTCTCATATAGTTTATAATAGAAACAGATGGCACACACAACTTTAAACCCTTGTAATTCAGAGAGGGAAATATAGAATTATTTATAATGTTGATACTGCCCTCTCTCACAGCCCATAAAACAGCTGCTATGTAATCCACAGAGTCGATGGGACATCGGAACCAAATCCTCCGAGGAATTCAGCTTCTCAGAGACCCACTCAGCAGACTCTCACCTCTGGACTCTGAGGCATGTCCTGAGGAATTCCTTTGTCCCATCACCCATGAAGCCATGGTGGACCCTGTTGTGGCTGCTGGTAGGTGCCTTCCGTGTTACTCTCCCTCTGGCTTGTAGATATAGGCTCAACAACTGACTGAGATTAAACACTACTCAGAAAAAAAGAAAAAAGACAGCATCAAACATTACAGTACAGAAACCATTTAAATAGAAAGGTGGAGGACCCTTCCTTTCTGAAGATGTAAATATGCATCAATTACCTTTTGTATATATTTTAGCATTTTAGAAATTATTTAAGTAGAGAATATCCCAAATTTCTATCTCATTTGGCTGAAATATAACCAGGCATTCCAAAATACAGCTTGCATTTTGAGATTCCACTGCTGATCATCTTGAGGAACAAATAGCATGATGTTAGCACATTGATTAGCTCTTTATAAAATATATGCAAATTGTGTGAGGGGATAGGCAACAGCAACCATGTTCCAAGTTCTCACAAGTCAACTTTGTCTTAGGGAATCCAATTTGTTGGGGTTGGAAGTGCTTGACTTTTTTATGGGAGGAAGCTTGCAACATGTGGTTGGTCCACTGCTGTTCTCCCATTGGAAGCTAGGATGACTATTGAATTTATCTAAATAGATACAAGCTTTTCTTTTCAGAGCTATTGAAGTGTCTAGAGCTAGATCTGGTGTCTAAACCCATCTAATTATTAACCAATTTCCTAGAAGTTTTTAGAAATATTATTATCAAGAAATATAGAGTAAATACTTTCTTAAGCAGAAACCTGCTTGACATGGTATAACTAAAAGACTACATGCCACCCTCCCTATTGCATGCGCTATTGATCCATTTTGTTTTGACCCTAAGTAGCTGCTCTAGAAAAGTTTTACTATAATTGTAAAAATTAAGAGTTGAGAAAAGAGAGAGAGAGACGATTTAATCAATATGCACTTTATTTAAACACTCATGGCTCTGAAAGATTCAATCTCAGGGATTTCATAGGTCATGCTATATATATATATGTGTAATATTGTTGCAATGTGTCGACGTATGGATAAGCTGGCAGTCGTGTATGTGAGGCGAGTGTTGATGTTCTTCCCACACACAGACAACAAGAAGCAGAGGCAGGGCTAGATGTTAGCACATAGAGGGATCGGGGACAGCCCACGGGACAGAGGTAGAGGCCATGACACCAACTTCGATGCTTATCACCGAGACATGGAGAGCGAGTGTGTGTGAGAGAGAAAGGCTGAAGCGGACTGCCGAGCAACACCTCTAGAACATCTGCTGCTGACCCCCTGTCAAAATCTGTCCTGTTTACAGGGGTTGTCTATAAAGAGTCCCTGGGGGCCCCACATGGGCTGGGCATTGCCATTTTCCTCCTCTCTCCCCAGCTGTCCCCAGCTGACCGCTCTTTGGATTTTTATTTAGACGTCATCATTTTTAGTTTAAATACAAATAAGGGTGTACAGGTTATATTAATAAAAAGATATAGCATATATACAAAATATGGGGGTGGTAGCAAATAGAAACTATATATTTTAATAGAAGGTAGGATATTTTAAGGCATCGGCTCTAACTAATTGGGAGATATGTGGCATATACTAAAAGTGTCATTATTATACAGTTTTAAAATATTTACGATATATATATATATATAGAAATCAGTTTTTGCCAGTGTTTATAAAAAGTAGATAAAAAGGTAACTTGACTGAAGACTATCTGACGATGGTACCAACCCAAACTTCTCACATTTGGATTCTGATAGTTTTGCTACTACTTCTTCTTTTCAACTCTGTAAATTGGACCATTTCATTCAAATTGTTAAAAATAAACAATAATTATCAGTATTGATATTTTAAAAAGGAAAGATATATACAGTTTTATACCATGTGACCTTAATAACAACTTCATCAGCATTCTTAAACTTCAGTCGGATGTAGGCAGCAATGAAACCTCACATTATTTATTGCTTTCATTAACCAGCCTCACCTGTAAACTAAATAGTGTCTTTTATGATCCATTTTTTATACTTCTCTGCATGGTATAGGTTATCATAATCATATTAAGTAGTTAGCCATTGCTTTTACACAATAACTACACCACATATCTACATATGTAGAATTTTGTTTACTTTTGCACCTCCATTGTGTTAAGTTCTGTTTGGTTACAATAGAACCTCTATGAGAGGAAACCTCTTTACGAAGAACAGTCTTTTCACTGCTAAAATTAATTAGTTATTCTCCTGTAAAAGGACACCTCTCTCTAAATACACTTTGACTCTGCAACTAGCAGTCCATTAGAAAGAGGTTCTATTGTACTTGCATTTGCTGGCAGACTTTTCATAGGGAAAGGTGACCAATATGAAGGATTCAATCCCAGGTTGTGAAACATATGTCACTATCTGCCAACCTTCTAATAATGACCAGGGCTGGATTCAATCCCAGGTTGTATAAAACATGTCACTACCATCTAACAATGCTGGCAGACGGCTACAGCTATGAGAAGGAGGCCATCCAGTCCTGGCTGACAGATGGCAGAAGAACCAGCCCTATGACCAACCAGACCTTGCCCCACGTCACCCTGGTGCCCAACCACGCCCTGCGCCTGCTCATCCACAAGTATCTCCTGTGGCCCCACCACTCACCTCCACCATGACAACCTCACATTCCAAGCCACTTGTTCCCACCTACTTAGAGAGAATACTCGTCACTGTTGGAGAATTGAACAATCAAAAAATCACTAATATATAAAAGTATTGTTGTTGTTTTCAATGACTTCTGTGGATTTATTTCTACACATTCTCACAATATCAACAAACCATTAAACTTGGGTTGAAAATATCACTCTACATTATTATATTATAATGCAACTTTATCCTCTCATAAAATTTACATGATATACATGTGCTGTAACTATCTTTTAAGACATGTTCTGTAGCAGCCAATGCTTGGTTACATTTAGGGTAACCATGATAGATTTTTCAGTGTTATTTTTCATTTATAATGGATTGATATGCCCTGGTTTTTGATGATTACTTTATCATTTGGACTTTCGGCTTACCCCTGATTTTACTTCGCTATATGCCTTGTTAATATATATATATAGCATATTAATCCAAATAAATAAAGTTTATTTATTTGGATTTATAATCTATGAACCAAATTGTGTGCATTATTATAGCACATTAAGTTGTAGAAGAGAGGATCCATGTACCAAAAGAGGTCCCTCTCCCTTTAGATACTCAATGAAACAATGCATCGCCCCAGTTTAGAATGTAAAGGAGAGAGGTGATAGATAATGAGCCAAACATACAGTAGAACATGAGAGGACACTCGTTTCTAGAAGACACCTCTCTATAAAGAACAGTTTAATTTGCCAAAATTACCATTTTTACTAAATAGCAATTCTCCCGTAAGTGGACACCTCTTCCTAAAGGACACTTTGGCTTTGCAACTAGGTGTCCTATACAGAGAGGTTCTACCTTGTGTGTGTATATATATAAATATGAAAAAAACAATAGAAAAAAATAAAAAATTTGACGATGGTTTTTCTTGATTTATCAAGAAATTTGGTTGGCCAAATAACAGGGAACAGGTTAAATCAATGAATAGTTGATTTCTGTTCCACCAGATGGCGCTCTGACTTCTGAAAAGCACATGTGCTCCTGGTCAGGATATGCCTTTTTTAATTTTAATATATAAATATATATTTGAAATAAATTTTTGAATTATTTTTTCACATACTGTATATATATATACACTGGTCCGCAAAATTAAAGGAACAACATAGTTTTTTCATTTATCTCAAATTTTATTAAACATTTATCAATGAAATTTTATACACAAAATTATTATTCTATTATTGATTAGAATACCCGAAATCAAAGAATTCTAACACGTATTTTATGCAAATTAGCCGGTCAAGCAATGATCTTCTTGCAGTCAGTGCATAAATATCTTGGATATTGTTGTTAATATGGGGTGTGATCGCCTTTAACTGATAGAAAGGCTCTACATCAGTGACCCATACTAAGAATTAGGGAGTTTATCAGCTCCTGTGGAATCAACGCCCACTCTTGTGTTAAGGCTGTTTCTAGCTCATGAGTGTTTCTAGGAGGAGTTGGAGGGATGAGATCAGATGTCCTAGGTTGTCCCATACATGCTCAATGGGATTTAGGTCTGGGGATCGAGCTGGCCAATTCATCCGAGCAATTGCATGGTTTTGGAGAAAAGTGTCGACCACACCAGCCCTATGTGGACGGGCATTATCATCCATTAGAAGAAAGTTTTCTCCCATTTCCAATGCTTGAGGCATCACATATGCTGCCAAGATCTCGGACCGATACCTCTGTCCAGTCAGGGTTCCTTGCCGAAAAATATGGAGTGCTGTGCGACCGCCCAAGAAGATTCCAGCCCAGACCATAAAACCTTGGCTTCTGTAGGGATCCCTTTCAACCATATTCCGGGGATTATTTCTGGTTCCTACCTCTCTCCAGACAATGACACGACGAGAATCGCTGTTTAGAGAGAATCTGGACTCATCAGTGAACATTACACGCCTCCATTCATCTGGATTCCAGGCGACATGTTGTCTGCACCAAAGTTTCCTTGCTCTCTTTTGATGTGGTGTCAATGGCACACAAATTATGGGTCGTCGAGCATAGAGGCCCTTCTTGTGAAGCCTTCTGCGTATTGTATCAGTTGATACTAAGACTCCTGTAGCTGCATTGAGGTCACTTCGTAGTTGCAATGCTGTCATTCTTCTATTGCGACGCACAAGGAGACTCAAATATCGGTCTTGATTTAACGTTGTGACCCTTGGCCGTCCTTGTCCGGGTGTTCTGGCAACATTAGCTGTCGTTTGAAATTTTTCTAAAGCCTTGAGACAACGTTTCTTGTCACTCCAAGCCATCTTGCTACTTCTGCCTGTGATTGACCTGCTTCCATCCTTCCAATAGGTTGCCATTTTTTTTCTTGTGATAAATGTTGCCTATAAGCCATGAAAACTTTAAAAAACAAAAAGGTTCAATAAAAATCTAGTGGAGCGTAAAATTAGGACGCTTTGAGAAAGACTCAGGCACGTGCTGGAGGCGGAGTCAACGTAGACGGTGGTATTTTGCATATTGAGAACAACTTTGTTTTTCTATTTTACATACTCTCTTAATTCATGGAAGCTTTTAAATATACCAAAACTTGATATATATCCCTTAATATAACTTTTCTTTTTCTTAAACATGTACTGTTCCTTTAATTTTGCGGACCAGTGTATATATACAGTTAAACCTGTCTATATCGCCCCCTCTAAATAGCGCCTTCCTCTCTATAGCGGGCGATTTTAAACATTATGTAAACATTTTACATTAAAAGTGACCTGTCTATAGCACCCCCTCTCTATAGCACACTATTTTGGTGAGTCCCAAGAGGGGACGCTATAGATAGGTTTAACTATATATTTTTAAAATTTAATATTTTATGGGAATTTTTCTGATAGAATTTTTATTTATAAAAGAGAATGGTCATCTCTCCCTTTAAAGATAGATTATATCTATTGAAAGACAAACTGCACCAGACCAGAAGAAATAACAATAAAGGACAACAGGTGTTGGCTACCATAGCAACACACAACAAAGGCTGGTTATATCTATTGAAATACAAACTCCAGCAGAAATAACAATAAAGGACAACAGGTGTTGGTTACCATAGCAACACACAACAAAGGCTGGTTATATCTATTGAAATACAAACTCCAGCAGAAATAACAATAAAGGACAACAGGTGTTGGTTACCATAGCAACAGACAACAAAGGCTGGTTATATCTATTGAAATACAAACTCCAGCAGAAATAGCAATAAAGGACAATAGGTGTTGGTTACCATAGCAACACACAACAAAGGCTGGTTATATCTATTGAAATACAAACTCCACCAGACCAGCAGAAATAACAATAAAGGACAACAGGTGTTGGTTACCATAGCAACACACAACAAAGGTTGGTTATATCTATTGAAATACAAACTCCAGCAGAAATTACAATAAAGGACAACAGGTGTTGGTTACCATAGCAACACACAACAAAGGCTGGTTATATCTATTGAAATACAAACTTCAGCAGAAATAACAATAAAGGACAATAGGTCTTGGTTACCATAGCAACAATACACCTATTGTCAACACACAACAATAGCTGGTTATATCTATTGAAATACAAACTAAACCAGACCAGTACAAATAAAAATGAAGACCCTCTATAGACTATAGTTTCCTCTGCAGAGCTGACTGCTACAGGGTGTCCCCAGGTGGCAGTTTGGGGAATGACCTTAAGATATTAAGCCCAGCTGCAAAACAAGCGCAATAACTGATGAATAAGCAGTAGTGGACTAACAGTAGCATTGTTAGAAGTTGGAGAACGACCTTTAAAAATCAAGATTTCAACTGGCCTGGTTGATAGACCTCAGCAAGGGTCCCTCTACAGGGATACGGAGGAGCTGCGTCTGTACTCGTGTTAGAGTCGGCAGCAAAGGTTTCTCATATTAGGAACGGCTTCAAATCACAGGCAAAGTTAGACTTTCACCGAAATATGCCTGAATCATGGTGCCATGATCAACAAAAGCTGCACTTCTACACCCCATTCCATGAGATGTTGGACTCATGAAATTTGTGTAATCTTTGCACAGGGAAAAAAAGAAACAAAACAACATGTGTTAGTTACCATAGCAACACACACACAACAAAGGCTGGTTATATCGTTTGAAAGACAATCCACCAGGCTTTGAAACACTCCCCAATTTAAATTAATTATATTTGGTTTGTTATCTGATGATGTTTGTGTAGAGGCAGCATAACAAGATTAAATCACTTTATTGGAGGTCAGGAGGGAGACTGAGGGGTTGTGTTCAACTTGGGGGTCAGTAGACGGTCCCTCTCCAACTCCAGCTCCCTCTGTTGTTCTCTCTGCAGGGCTTCCTTCTGTTTCTGTTCTAGCAGCTTCAGGCCCCGCTTCTGCACATACACACATGTGATTTCCTCGAATTTAATGAGAGAATAATTTCTACTAGTACAGTAAAACCTCCGTGAGAGGACACTCCCACTAGATGACACGTCTCTGCAAAAGATGGTTTGCAATATCAAAATGACTGTGTGTAGAGGACACCTCTCCCCTTAAAGGACACACTTTGGTTCTGTAACTACTATATTACTAAGTAGAAAATGTTTGGGAGAGCCATGAGGAGAACGACTCTCCAAGTGATTGCAGCACTTCAACTCTTGCAATGAAAACTAGGCTTATAGAGTCAGCGCAATTGATAAAGGTTCTAATTCTTGGCGATGATTTTTAATGAAACTTTAGACTTGGGTACACCACTGATGTGCCAGGGCCTCTCAATCTTCATCAATTTGGTTTAATAAATGTAAGACTTTGTCTTATATAGTTTTTTTTTTACTGTGGCTCAAAAACATGATTTAGCTTTAATACATACAGATCATGGGTCACCTATAAATTCTGTACAAGAAGATTGGGACATCAAGGTCACAGGTAAGCTTGCTCCCAAGTATGAGGGGGCTTAGTTTTAACTTGAAACTGAAATGGCCGAGTGGAAAATGTTAACACATTCAAATAGGGTAACTAATACACAAATTCTCAACAAGTCAGGTCAATTCTCAGGTTTCAGGGTTAGAATTATATAGATAATCAACATACATTGTCATCTCCAGTACATAAAGTGACAGGTTGGGGGGGGGTTAAATCAAATAGGTTTTGAAATAGCAAAGACAATTATTATAAAGTGCAAAAAGAATTTTAACACTTATCTAACATTCAAATTTCGACAGAGGTTGTTACCAAAATACTAAAAAGGATTGCTCATTTGACTTTGTCTTGCTACACCCAATACAATCAATAGCCAAAGGTTTAAAAATTTGATTTCTAGTATAGGTGCTGTTTCCCTATTTTGAAAGTTTCAAATATGGTTCAAAGATTGAATGTGAAGTTACCTTGAGCCTGGAGGACTTTTCATGGAGGAAGGCCATCTCCTTGCGGATGGCCACCACCCTCTGCTGGTAGTGCCTGGCTTTAGCCAGCTGCAACACAACAGGGACAATAAGATGGAAGTCTATATAATCTAAACACAAGGTAATAAGACCAAATCCAAATAAATAAATATATCTATATATATATAAAAATGAATGTATGTGTGTCTGTTTGTCCTTTATGCCTGACCAAACCACTCATTGGAACGCCATGAAACTTTGGGAAGTTGTTTAGTATAGTACTGGGAAGGTTTCTAGCAAATAAAATTTTTGAAAAACTTTTCGCCTTAAAATAATCAAGATAAATATTCTAATTTATCTGTTATAATTCAACAATCTGCTTAAATATTATCATGATGATACGATGATTTTGTAATGTAGAAAATTAGGAAAGACAAAATTCAGGATGACACGGCAATTTATTTGAAACAAGAATAATGATACAATTCCAAAGCAAATATACTATTCCTTTAACTTCCAATTCCCGAGGGAACCAATTAATATTGATTTTATTCAACTTATCGAGTATTTTTCAAGGGACCGGGAAAAAATGTTCACTAGATAAAACGATGATTTTGTAATGTAGAAAATTAGGAAAGACAAAATTCAGGATGACACGGCACACAGGGACCGGGAAAAAATGTTCACTTTATCGAGAGATTCAAATTTACGATTTTCAAATTATCAAAATATATCTATTATTTTTTTTTATAAGTTTATAGAGAATTGTTTTAACAAATGTTCGTTAGACAAACCTTTACTCGGGTAAAACCCGGGCGAAGCCGGGTATGTCCGCTAGTAAATAATAAATAAATATTTATTTATTTGGATTTGGTCTTATTACCTTGTGTTTATAATCTATAATCCAAACCGTGCCTTATCTATATATAATCAATTTTATCTTTAGAAATCAGAAAAAAAGGTGCAGTGACAACCAAGAATTAAAATGTGAAAGATTTTCAGGAAAGCTTTATCTTCTATGGTAATCTGTGTAAAATGATTAATTGGTAAAAGTTCAAGTTTGGCATTTTATTAATTAAAAAATAAATATAATAGGCAACTAAAATTAGTTGTTAAAATGAAAGAAAAAAAAAAAAGAAAAAGATGTTAAATGTGTCAGCATCATTGCTCACAAAATCAACCATGGATAGTTCTATATTTTCTAAACTAACAAGATTTCCAACCTGGATACACCTATACTGTTTCAGGATCTTCGCTCATTGTCAATTGTGTATAGGCTTATTTGACCTAGCTTCTATTGAAGCATAGGGCCAAATTGATCTAATTTGGAAAAAAAAATCAAAATTTCAAGAAACAAAAATGACAACTAGGCAAAGACTGAAATCAGTACATAATGTGTGCAGAGCTGATGAAGTTATGGGGCTACACCAAAGATCCAAATTGTGCCTGCAACGTCCCACAATCAATGTCCCATATATTAGATGACTGCCCGCTGTACAAATTCAATGGAGGAATCTCCAATCTCCATTCTGTCACCCCGGAAGCCCTGAACTGGCTGAAGGCCTTGCCTCTCAGACTCTAATGACCGATATGTCCTCACTTCTTTTTTCTAGATTTAATTCATTTTGTCTCCTCTCTAATTGTAAATACGCTGCTGTATCACCTCATAAGCATAAATAAAAGTACATAATTGGCTGAAATAGGTCATGAGACCCAAGTATTTTAGCAAATTTAGCACCTAGAATTCTATCAATGGTAAGGTTTGGCTTGTGTGAAAATGGTGCAACCGACATTTTATTTTTACATTGATACAGGGAAGGTTTGAACCCAAATAGGCTGAAGTAGGATATTTAATGAAGTTTGGGTGTTGAAAAGAAAGTCAACAATGGATTAAATAGTGCAGATTAAAGGAGTTTATTAAAAAGGCAGTTAAAAGTAGGACAAATTTAGAGGAGGAATCTAATTTTTTTTAAATAAGTGACTTGAAGAGGATAAAGTGATCAAGGTTGGGGCTAAGGAAGTAACGTGTTAAGTGTGTCATTTCTGTAGCTGCCCAGCTGGATGGCAGCAATCCAGGTTAGAGACTTTTTTTTTTTTGCTTATCCCTAGTACACATGGTTACAGGCCATGATAATCATGGTGGGTAGAAGTAAACGACTGCTTTTACTGTAAGTGCACCACATGTCTACACATGTGAAAAGCAGTTAGACTTTGGGTTACAGACTAAAGCTGAGTAAATTATAATCTTTATGTTGATTGGACCAATTGAAATATGAGTGAGTGTGGGATAACTTGATTCCTAACATAGAAACTAGAAAATAAGACCTAATCCAAATTTTTATTAGTGTGTGACGTTTCGGCAACAACATTGTCACCATCATCAGACAAAAGAGTAAATGAGAAAAAAATTCCACAGCAAGTTCTTAAATAGGACTGTTATCAAGTGTTTAAACAAGATAACAGATAAGGAAAAATAGTTTTTTAAGACAACTTGAGATATTCTTCTTAGAATTAAAAGTGGATTTTTTTTTCAAATATAATTAAAGGCATATCTGTTGCCGAAACGTCACACACTAATAAATTATTTGGATTAGGTCTTATTTTCTTTTATTATAATCTATAATCCAAATAGTGCTTTATCATGACTGAAGTAGATGTCACTATAGTGCAATGTGGAAGGAAACAAGAAACCACCAAAGTAAACTGCTGAGAGATGGCAAGCAGAGAGATCTAAAGATTGCCATCCAAATCAACCAAGAGTGGCTAGAGTTGCTCTGAGAATGTAGTAGAGCCTCCCATGAGAGACTGCCTCAAAACATGGATACACCAATCTCACCTAGAGGTGGTCTCTTATCAGACTGCCAAGTCAGGCCATGTCAGGCCAAGTCAGGCCAAGTCAGGCCATGTCAGGCCAAGTCAGGCCAAGTCAGGCCATGTCAGGCCATGTCAGGCCAAGTCAGTCTTTCAATAAAAATAGTCTGATGAGATATCCTCTCAGAATAGACCGGGTTTTAGCTGGTGTCTATTGGGAGACTACTGTAGCTAGCACAGAAATCTTGCATATAATATTTTAAGTATCTATATACTTTATTAATTAAATTTTTAAATAAATATGTTGGTAATTTGGTAGCAGATCCATGTTACATAGTGGAGGTCAGCCAATACAAGATCCTCACCATGGCATCCAGGGGAGGTTTGTCTAGGTAGCGGGCATTCTCCTGGTTCAGGGAGTCCATAAGTACAAGCTGGCTGCGCCTGGACACAGACCGGTAGGACAAGAGAGGGGGGCTCAGGTGGCAGCACTCACTGAACCTCCTGCAGGCCGGTGGACACCAGGGCCAGGCTGGGGCTGTATATGTTGAGGAAGGAGGCTGTTAGCTGGAGGATGTGCTCTTCTGCACACATTCCACATCTGATGTATGGAGTGAAAACATTCCTTGTAGTGCCATCTACTTTCATGGTGACCTGTCTGGTTTATCTGATGCCCTCACTAGGTAAAAGCTGCCATCTAGGCAATTGAAAACTGCTACAATAAGTCAGGCGTATAAAAATTATTGGGAAAAGAAATAACCAAAATAATAAAATTGTTTACAGTGAATTTTGTAGCAAGTAGGGATGTCTGGGAAAGCAATGGTTGACTCATGGCAAAAGACCTATGAACACTGATGCAATTGAAACTAAAGCCCACTTTTCAGCATGAGATCATATCAGCCAACTCAAACTGCAACTAACTGGGCAAAACAGAAGCAACCTCTCATATTATCAAATATATTATATCATATATAGGTTTTTAACTTCAATTTTTAATTTCAAATTATATATTTTTTTTTTAAATTTCAAATTAAATTTTTTAAAATTCAAATTAAAGATTTTAATTTAAAATTAAAGTTTATTGATGTAATATTAAATATTTACAATAAAAAATGAATACTAACAAGAATAAGAATAAAAAAAAGTTAAATAAAGCAATTTGGACAAAGCATTTAATGCAACGGTTGTTCTGCTACAGCCAGCGGTAGTTTTCTAGACATGTCAACTTAATAATTGTTGCAATCAGTAGAAGTAACAGTGGTCACTGATTCTTCAATAATCTGTACCAAATTTTAATTATTTTGTGGATCGGCCAGCAAATTTCGTGCAGGCAATTTTATTTTTGAAAATACCTTTTCTATAGGATTTAACATGGGGGAATATGGTGGTAGAAAACTATAATTACTATAAACTTTAATTTGAATTTTAAAAAATACTTCAATTTGAAATTAAAAATCTTTAATTTGAAGTTTAAAACCTATATATATATATATCTTATATTAAAATACTAGATGAATGGCCCGAGCAACGCCCGGGTTTTACCCGAGTGCGTATATTTTTTATATTTATTATATAATTCTATTTAATGAATAACATATTTTATTCTTATAAAGATTATCGATTAAAGGTACTTATATATATTTAAAGGTTCTCATAAAGATTACCAATTTAAAAGTTTATTTTATTTTATTTAAAGAAACATTTTTTCATTTAAGTATTGTTATTTATTTTAAAAGATTAAGTAATTGTGCAAAACGATAATTGCCTTAAAAAAAGAAACATTCGCGGTGATTTTGTCTTGCATTCGTTTATACAATTATTATATATATTGGCATCATATATTAACTTTATGAACGGAAAAATATGTCCAGGATAGCCTAGTGGTCATGGCATCTGCCCGGTAAGCGGAAGGTCGTGGGTTCGATTCCCATCCCTTGACACTTTTTTTATTTTATCCATTCTGACCGAAATCTATCCGTGAACTTCACACAGACAGAATAAGGCAATTATATAAGTAGATTTTATTTAAAATTACAGTAAAACCCCTCTATAGTGAACCCCAATGGGACAGAGCTTTTGGTTCACTATAGCCACGGTTTGGCTATTTTTTTTTTACTTTTCAAAATTTTAGGCCATATAATTAAAAAACAGCCATACACACAAGAAGAGGCTGCCTCTTAATAGTGGTCACTTTATTTTAATTCCCTTAATTGACCAATTTCCTTATATTAATACTAAATAATAATAGAAATCATTAGATGATAGGTTCTTCTTATCATTAACATATATGTACCTCTATGTCTAATTTAAAAATCAAGACAAATCCTAGGCAAAGTTTTATTAAATATATATTCAAAGATATGAAATGATTTTAAAACATCATTATCACATTATATAATACAAATTTTACTTGAAAAAATGGCTCTAATACTTTGTTGTTTCAAAGCATTCTTCCAAGCATTGCACCATTCAAATAAAGTTAGTGTTTTTCTTCCATTTCATGTTTCCCCATATTCTTCTAGATCTAGATTTCGTTTTTTTTTTTTTTTTTAACCTGTCATGCAAAACATTGCTGACTTTAAAATCACCATAGTTAATGGCATAAAAATAGTTTTTGTTTCATCACGGGACCATTTATTTGGATTTTTTTAGCCCTAAAACGTACGATAGCGAACGCGGCAAAAGTTGAGGTTGAATCCTCTTTGTAACAATTTTTAATAGCTTTATATTTTATCTTTTATAATAGAAAAGTTATATTTTCATATTTTAATATGTTCTTAACATTTTGCCTGTGTTGTTTCACTTTGAAAAGTTCTGATAATGGCCCTTTTTTTTTTTTTTAAGGAAATAACGCTTTTGTTTTTAAAATGCCTTTGTTTTCTTCATTTTGGAAGCCATTTGCATTTTTTATATTTCAAATTTAATGGATGCAAAGATATTCTATTTAATAAAAAGTATAATGTGTAAAAATTTATACAACATACAGCAAAAATAAAGTGCAAAAATCAAACAAACAATGCCGCTAAATTTATTGTTTTGAAATCGCGATCCGCGAGCTGAAACATGCTTAAAATTTTGTTTTTTAATTTTTTTTTTTTATATTACAATTCTAAGTTCGTTATAAGCATAGTATTTTTAATAGATTTTATCATTTTGGGACCCGAAATAGGTTCGTTATAGGGGTAGTTCGTTATTCTAAAAATCGCAAAGTTCGTTATAATGATGGTATTTTCAATGGAATGGAATTGGGAATCGGCGTGGGTTCGTTATAAGGGAAGGTTCATTATATCCAGGGTTCGTATTAGCGGGGTTTTACTGTATATATCATAGATTCAAATATTCTGTTAAATCGACCGCCAGAGGTCACGCTTTGCATATAAAAACTCATTTTTGTTGTATCCTGCTGGCCGGCTCAAAACTTGTGTACATTATGTAAATAATCTTTTGTTTTTCCTTGTTCTACTCTCCTTAAGCCAGGCAGCACTTTAATCAAATTATGTTCTTATATTAGCTTATTATTATTACTTTAGCTCAATTAAAACAATCTCTGATCAAAACTATTTTTGTTATTATATTTTCAAGATTATTGACCACGACTGCATCACCATTACCATAATCCTCAACATGATCTAAATTCAAGCAGAAAATCTCATTTGTTTTTATAACATACTAGATGGGTGACCCGGGCTTCGCCCCGGGATTGACCCGTGTGCATATCTACCCGAGTGATATATATTTAGATAAGATTTTTTTTTTATAATTGTTTGTTATTAGCATTATCTATTTGTTTGCATCAGCATAATATAATCTAATCTTTGATAGAGGGCGCTGTTCGTGAGCTAAGTAGAATAATTTGAATATATAGTTTTAATAATTGATTTATATATATTTTAAAATAGCCTATCGTCTTCCCCGTATTTTTTTACCTATGTATGGAAATTTTGGTTTGAATTAGTGAACTACTGCGAATTTGTATACCTGACATACAAACAAACATACAAACATTGATTTATATATATAGATATATATAACAGGCAGCCTATAAAAAGGCAGCCACTTAATAATGGTCACTTTGTTTTAATTCCCTAAATTGACCTATTTCTTTACAGTAATGCTGAATATCAAAACAAGTCATTTGATAATAGGTTCTTCTTATCATTAGCATACATGTTTATATATAAACCTATGCATTATTTAAAAATTAAGCCAAATCCCCTAGGCAAAACATTATTAATTATATATTTAAAAGGTATAAGAGTATTTTAGAACATCTTTCTCGGATAATATAATACTATATTTATTTGAAAAAATGCCTCTAATACCTTGTTGTTTGAAAGTGAAAAGTGAAATTTGAAAATAAGAATTGTCTTAAAATATCGTTATTCCCATCAAAGGAATAAAGCTCCGTGTATTCTGAATCAATTGAGGATGAATCAAAAGTATCGAATTCAGAAAAATCGGACGCGAAACATGTTGATACCATAGCGCGATCAGTAAAATTTTGAATAAAAAAACGCCAATTTTCAAACACAAAATCGGTAGTAAAACGGCCGGCCAGGGGGAATATCCGCGAACCCTGAATGAGTAATATACCTAACAAAAATTCCATTCTAAAAATAGAACTGTAGTGGTAGTTTTTGAGAATTTATAAGTCGATTTGTTTGTGGCCCATGAGACACGGGGAACTTGAGGAACTGTTTTTTTTTTTTTTTCTTTTTCTTCCAATTCCAGTTTCCACATATTCTTCTAAAGTGTATATTAAATTTTGTTTTTAACCTGTTATTCAAACCATTTCTGGCTTTAAAATTATTTGGAATTATTTTTTAGCCTAGGTTAAACTTGATATAGAACACTTCTAAAAGGGCATGCTGCCACTATTTTTTTTTTAGAACGCCACTCTTTGTTTCTTTTCTTTATTTTGGAAGCCATTTGTATTTTTCTTCTATTTCAAAATTGTCGAATGCAAAGATATTCTATTAAATAAAAGTATAATGTGTAAAAATTTATACAACATACAGCGAAAATAGAATGGAAATTAAAACAAACAATGCCGCTAATTTTTTGTTTTGAAATCGTGATCCGCAGGCTGAAACATGCTCAAAATTTTGTTGTTTTACAAATTTTTCAAATCACAATTTTAAGTTTGTTATAAGCATATTATTTTTAATAGATTTTATCATTTTGGGGCCGAAAATAGGTTCATTATAGGGGTAGTTAGTTATTTTAAAAATCACAAAGTTCATTATAATGATGGTATTTTCAATGGAATGGAATTGGGAATCACCGTGGGTTCGTTATAGGGGAAGGTTCGCTATATCCAGGGTTCGTATTAGCGGGGTTTTACTGTATATATTATAAAATAGAAAACACAGTTCCCCAACTAATAGAAGTCCACAGGGTTAACCAGACATGGCCATCTGCGCCCATTGAACTATAAACAAAAGTGAAAACTTCTCCAGATGCACAAAGTGAAAAACTCCCCCAGCATTTACTGAAATGTATTGGGATGATCAAGAGCACGAAATAAGGAACCGAAAAAAGTATTTAACTGTCTTAAAAAGCAACACCTCCTGTCTGAAATAAAAAAAGGACAAGTAGCAAGAGTAAGTAGCCCATGTAAAAAACTACAGTCGAACCTCTTTAATTCAACACCCCAAGGGATCAGAGCTTACGGTTGAATTAAAGGAAGTGTTGAATTAAGGTTAGATGATTAGCTAATCATCTAACTCGCTGAAATAATATTTTTTTTTTTAATTGCTTTGTAATATATAAATTAATGATATTAATTGAAACCATTGTATGTACTTTTTTGTATTTATTTTTTATTTTCATGATTAACTTTTAGTATCAGGGACAAAATGGCAATAATACATATTTTTGAAAAATAAATAATTACAAATAATATTTTATTCTAATTGAAGAATATAGCAGTTGAAAGTAAATAAATATGAAAATTAAAAAGAAAATTTGAAAATAATATTTAAAAATAATCATGAAGATCTTTTTAAAAATTCCTTTATAGAGGTTAGTTTTTGCACTGAAATCCTATTCAGAATGTATTTCAGATGGTCTATTTTAAAAAAACATGCATGTCTTTCTTCCTCTGGAATGTGTTTTAAATAACAAAGAGTTTTTATTGTATTATAGCCATCCACAGCTGCTGCAGGTGTTATTGATTTTGTGTTTAAATCTTTTATAATAACACAGAAATGGAATATTGAAATAAAATGTTATCATAATCATTTTGGCTACATTTTATGAAGATTTATTTATTTAAAAGAAAATTATTTGTAAACTTTTAAATAACTAAAATATTTCAATTCTGAAAATTAAAAAAATAATATTATTAATTAGCGCACGAAGCCTAAATTCCCGTGTAAAAAAAAAACAATAACACTCGCGACATTGCGCAACGGCACTTCAAAGTGAAACTTAAACTAACAGAAACCAAAAGTGCGCAGGCGCGATTCTATCGGCACCCACCGATCATCGCCACCGTCGTAATACCATTTTAGCGGTAAAGTTGTATGTAAAAAAATATTCAAATGTTGAAATTCGAATTTTAAAATGGTCGAACTATCGGAACTGTCGTATTATCGATACTGTCGAATTACGGTTTGTTATTTGATAGGCCGGAGGTCGGGACATCAGAATATGGTCAAATTAAGGTAGAGTGTCGAATTTGCATGTGTCGAATTAACAAGGTTATACTGTATATTGTAGTAAACTTTTATTCTAACTTAACATCACCCTCTGTGTCTCAGCCCTGAATGATTTACAAGAGAAAATCATTTGACTTCAAAACCCACTTGTTATCTCCCACTGACCCCCATTACTAGTGGCATTTGTCTATGTGTCAGTAACCACCTACTGTATGTATGTTCTTTATGGGGGAACTCTTAATTGTGTCTTTTGAACCTCCCATGAGAGACCACTCCTAGAAGTTAGGTTTTATCACACAGGCCAAGTTGTTATTTTTATATAAATAGATTTTAATTTCATGTGATGCGCAGATCAGCAGGAGAGACATTGCTGACAGTGTTGGAGGGAAAGCTCTAGGGGAAGAGATTGAGAGGAAGGAGACGACAGGGATACACAGACAAAACAATGGACTGGACGACACACCTACAAGGAGATGAAGAGGATGGCGGAGGACCGGGAAGTATGGAGAGACCATGTGTCCCACCCTCAGTAGAGGAAGGCATTGAATAGCGCCTTCCTCTCTATAGCGCCCGATTTTAAACATTCAAATGTAAACATTTTACATTAAAAGTGACCTGTCTATAGCACCCTATTTTGGTGAGTCCCAAGAGGGGACGCTATAGACAGGTTTAACTGTATATTGAATGCATGAAGGTGCTAAAAGGGGTTTGAGATGATCCCTTTGAGGAGAGCAACATGGGTGGTAGGCTAGGGGGAAGAATGTGGGATAGACAAGGAAGTGCTGCTGGCCCCCGTGGAACCAGGAGATGCAGAATTATCAATATCACCATCAAGTCACCCAGGCCAGATGTGGATTGTGTGGAACAGGACACTTTGTGAGGGACATCCGCAGTGCCAGGAGAGAAGTGGTGGGTTTCTTCAGAGTGAATTAGCCTGGAGTAGTGGAAGATGGTGCCAAGGATCCTTCTGACAGTTGCAGACATTTATTGTATCTAGTGTTACCAATTCAGTACCAGTTTAATGACGCACAAGTGATAGCTGCATCCCAATTGGAACTCACATTGAGCACTCTTGTATGCAAACAACGACAGCTGGAGAGTTAATGTTGTATTATACAGTATTTAAAATCTGATATGTACAATATATATTTTAGAGTACATATATATTAAGGAAAAACTATTGTAAAAGGTAAATTCAATATCCACCCATCTTTTTTCTGTGTTTCAACTTTGAAATCTTGTGTTCTCTTGACTATGGTGTGGGTATAAGGATATTCATAGGTTAGCCAGGGAGGTTTCCATTTTGAAAGTATTGCTTTCCCGTGGACTACAGGTGAAAAAAAGTGTCCCAGATAGGTTAGTCAGGGAGGAAGGTAAAGGAGTTTATCTAATCTTTATTGTTGGCCTGATGGTGAGTAGATAGACAGCCTGATAACACATCTAGACCTTAGACAAAAGAATGTCCTGGACTTGCCTGGGAAATGGTGCTGCATATTCTGGAGTTCATCATAGGCCAGATTGGGCCAAGCCAGTTTTATATTTTACATGGGGAGAGGAAAGAAATTTTGGGTGACTTACCCTGGTCTCAACCTGACTGCCAACAAATTTGCAGCTGGATGAACACATTGATGGTTGATCAGGGTCTCTCCCTCGGTTTATATAAATTCTACAAGGCCGCAGTCAATGTCCGTTGGAGAATAATGGATTCGCCGAATGTCGTGGTTTGCTTGGAGGAAGAAAGCGAAGATTGAATGCGGCTGATTCCACACTAGCCCTCTCAAAGATATCCTAACCTTGACATATTCTAAACATTGGTACTTTAATTTAAATATTTAATCATGTACGGTTCCTTTTGCTGTGAAGGTTTATTTTTTTGTATATATGGCTATATTTCTTTTTGTTTGTTTTTTTCTTTCTTCTCTCTTTTCTTTTTCCTTATTACCTCTTGTATTCTAGTTTTTACTTTTGAAATATCTTCCTTTGCTAAATCCTGTAGAGGGGAATCATGTATAGGGCTGGATGCCCCAATAAAAAAGGCTTGTGTGTGTGTGTGTATTTTACATGGGAGTGATTCAGCTAACTTGGCAGTTCCACTCCTATGGTTACACTTAAACAAAGGCTTTAGTTTGGGGGAAAAAGGTCTCCAAAACAGGTCTCAGCTATTGTGAAAATATAAAAATGTGTTGTAATTACACTTCATTTTACATTATATTATCATTACATTTTCCAAGCCCATAGGAACACGATAATTATAGTGACAGCTCATACTGCAAGTAGATCACATGTCTACAAATGTAGAAGCAGTTTGACATGTGCATTTACACTGCACCAGATGTTACTTGCACTCCTCTCTGGTGATATTGAATGTGTGCAAGGGAAGCAGAATTAAAAGTACTATATAGATTGTCAAACTTTATTGTAAAGCTCCTGTTTATGACACACTATCCTACATAGTGAAATAAGTCTCCTTGTCCCATTTTGATTACTTACAGTAAAACCCCGCTAATGCAAACCCTGGATATAACGAACCTTCCCTTATAATGAACCCACGCCGATTCCCAATTCCATTCCATTGAAAATACCATCGTTATAACGAACTTTGCGATTTTTAGAATAACGAACTACCCCTATAACGAACCTATTTTCGGTCCCAAAATAATAAAATCTATTTAAAATACTATTCTTATAACGAACTTAGAATTGTAACTTAAAAAAAAAAATTAAAACAACCAAATTTTGAGCATGTTTCAGCTCGCGGATCGCGATTACAAAACAATAAATTTAGCGGCATTGTTTGTTTTGAATTTTGCCCTTTATTTTTGTTGTATGTGTTATATAAATTTTAATAAATTATACTTTTTATTAAATAGAATATATTTGCATCCATTAAATTCGAAATATAAAAATACAAATAGCTTCCAAAATGAAGAAAACAAAGGCATTTTAAAAACAAAAGCGTTATTTCTTAAAAAAAAAAAAAAAAAAGGTCATTTTCAGAACTTTTCAAAGTGAAACAACACAGGCAAAATGTTAAGAACATATTAAAATAAGAGAATATAACTTTTCTATTATAAAAGATAAAATATAAAGCTATTAAAAATGGTTACAAAGAGGAATCAACCTCAACTTTTGCCGCGATCGTACGTTTTAGGGCTAAAAAAATATCCAAATAAATGGTCCCGTGATGAAACAAAAACTATTTTTATGCCATTAACTATGGTGATTTTAAAGTCAGCAATGTTTTGCATGACAGGTTAAAAAAAAAAAACGAAATCTAGACCTAGAAGAATATGTGGGAAAATGAAATGGAAGAAAAACACTAACTTTATTTGAATGGTGCAATGCTTGAAGAATGCTTTGAAGCACCAAGGTGTTAGAGCCATTTTTCCAAGTAAACAATGTATTATATAATGTGATAATGATGTTTTAAAATCATTTTATATCTTTGAATATATATTTAATAAAACTTTGCCTAGGATTTGTCTTGATTTTTAAATAAGGCATAGAGGTACATGTATGTTAATGATAAGAAGAACCTATCATCTAATGATTTCTTTTATTATTCAGTATTAATGTAAGGAAATTGGTCAATTAAGGGAATTAAAACAAAGTGACCACTATTAAGAGGAAGCCTCTTCTTGTGTGTATGGCTGTCCTTTAATTATACGGCCTAAAAATTATGAAAAGTAAAAAAAAAATAACCAAACCGTGGCTATAGTGAACCAAAAGCTCTGTCCCATTGGGGTTCACTATAGAGGGGTTTTACTGTATATAGATAAAATCACTGCAAATATAGAAAACTAGCAAAAAAAAAATTGGGTAATGCAATTGCCTCTGACTTGAAACCTAGGTACCAATAAAAACTAGGATCCAGAAGGTTTGGAAACGAAATATAAAAAATTACCACTAATTATTATTGAAAGTTTTATGACCAGGAAGGGTCATTCATTTAGTTTATTCTGACAAAAGTACCTTTTCTAAGCTGAACCATATGCAAGATATTCAGCTCTCTCCTTTTCACCCATTCTTTCTTTTGTTACTTTCAATGATTTAAAAATATAGACTTCATTAAATAGGCATCTCTAAGAATGAAAAAGACACAAGACCATATTAAATGGTAAAACCAGGCTGAATCCATAAGATAAACTCTGCAATGATGACAGTGCAACAATCATCCTCAGAAACATGGATACCTCAGTCTGGTGCCATTGTTAGAGCTAATAAAGGAGTCACTTGTTGTTTGCTTCTTGGTCTTGTTACCCTTTTATTTCTATGGAATATTAACAACTGTGGGTTGGAACTTCAAATCAATTATGGTGTGATTACTAATTGCATATATAGAATAGTGCAGACCAACCTGTTTATACAATAAGTGCATCAGATGTCTACACATGTAGAAAAATACCAATTTAGCTCTGACAAGGTTCCAGAGCCCTATTTTGGATTCTTGAATTCACTGGTGGGGTTGATCTTGTTTAGGAATTGGAAATTTCTTTTTTTATTATTTCCTAAAACTGCTTCAATGTGAGAGTTGTAAGCCTGGGTCCACTCTGGAGAATGCTACAGTAAAACCTACCACAGGCCCTCTGATGAGAGACCACCTCCTTGAACAATTACTTAGTGCAGATATCCTCACACATATTGATGAACTCCCAGTTGGACAGATCTCTTATTCCATCAAACACAATCCCAGGTGATTACCTTACATCAAAAGAAGAACTACCCGCTATGTATATGGAGAGGGGCAGTCTAGGAGAGAGAGAATGGAGCTCACCTGTTTTCAACTTTTGAGTTTCAGAATTATCTGGTTCTGTTTTACTGGGGTCTGGTACCTGGTCTTCCTCCTGAGGCACACAGAGGCTTGAAGCACAGGACTTCAAAGAGGCAGTCACATGGAACAAAATATGTCAAAAAGTCCATAGTTTGCTTGAATACCATTTCCGAGATTCCATCCTTTAATGTAGCATATATAGCATAATGATCTGATACAGTATTAGAGCTCTAAAAAAGCAGTCTGGTAGATTAAATTGACGAAACCGCTGGGAGGGTTCACCACTGATGAGCCAAGCCTTCCCAATATTTTTTCATCTCGCAGCAAGGACAGTAAAAATGTGATTTATGTGTGAAAGAAACATTCACATCTTAATGTTTTCATTTGCTATACATAGCGCACTTGTGCTTTATATTAAAATAAGTTAAGGTGATGACAAAGTAATCATGCAGGATGGCGAGTGCCTGCATCTACCTGAACCTACAACAAAAAAATCTTAATTTGTAAGAACAATGTTTTTAAAAATATATTGGCCAAAAAACCTTTTCTCACTAAACTGAGGCTAGCCAACATGTGAGCTAGGTGGGCAAGATGCTTCTTTAGATGTTCAAACTCTGGATGTTCACAAGGTGTGACATCACCAAATGTCTTTTGTGACACTTCAGCAGTATCACTACTGAGAAACTTTGTAAGCAAGACATGACCTGCCCTACTGTAAACATTGTTTTGCTAATACTGGAGTCAAACTCATTAAAATTTCTCTATTAAGATCTTTGATACCATAATAGCAAGATAGCCTTAATAACTGGATAAATAAAAGTTGGCGCCCCATGAGATCTTTACCTTATAAAACTAATAAAAGCATGTATCATTCAACCCCAACACATAGTGCCATATTTCTGGGAAAAAAAATGCTAATTCATTTATTAGTGAAAATTTATTATATTATAAAATAAATAAAAATATTGGGCTTCTTTCCTTCATCATGATATTTTTTCATCTTCTGTTTAGTGGTTGCAAAAATTTGTCTTTTCAAAAACTTGATAATCCCAAGGTAATAATACCAAATCCAAATAGGTCTTGTTATACCTTATGATTTATATCTATAATCCAAATTGTACCTCGTCAATATACAGTAAAACCTCACTTAGCAAGCCTTAATAAGACTGAAATTTTGGTTTACTCTATAGTACAGGAGAACAAACTCCCTGTAAAGGACAACACCTAATTACAGAGCCAAAGTGTCTTTTTGGGAGAGGTGTCCTCTTACCGGAGAGTTGCTAAATAGTAAAAATGGTAATTTGTCAAATGAAAACTGTCCTTTGTAGAGAGGTGTCCTCTAGGTTTGTTATAAGGTAGGGTTCGCTATATTCCCGTAAAAACATAATTAGCCCTGATAATGATAAAAGTTCATTTTTCACTAAAATGTCTACCGCTGGGTTTTACTAGATTTGGATTGTATATCTTTTGTTGATATTGTGCAAAAATTATTTATTTTCTTATCCACAAATTTTATTAGGCAAATACTGTTAAAGGTTTTTTTTTTTTTTTCAATTTTAAACAAAAGAGATGACAATGTGGTGAACAAGCAAGCTTTCAAGCAAAGTTGTTCTTCTATGAACTTATCAAAGATTTGGTACACAAATTATTAATTTTACAACTAAATTTCACAACATATTTCTCTAATATTTGGGTATTTGGCCAATTCTGGAATAATTAAAAATCAACGAGTATAGTTGATATTTATTCCGATAGATGGCGCAAGCCATCAGCAACTTTCAGTTGCACGATAAGGAGATGCCTTTTTTTTCATATTTCTCTAAGTTCCTCTCTGTTCTTTAATGCTGATATGGTGTTTTGATGGGAATAAACTTCCTGCCATCTACCTTTTTTTCTCGATTATTTTTACATGACAATAAACACAAGGTAATAAGACCAAATCTAAATAAATAGTGTGTGACGTTTTGGTAACAGCATTGTTACCATCATTCAGTACTTTTGTCTGATGATGGTAACAATGCTGTGCCTTATCAAAACTTTTTATAATAATTTTCAAAAAATAATAAATCTTGGCCCTTTCAATGAGATCACTTCTAGACAAAACTCTTTATAAAGAGAAACACTTATACCAGTTATCTAATCTTTTGAAAATTCACAGAGAAAAAGTATGGAAAGGTTGGGTGCTTTGACTTTGTTGTGTGTGTGACAGCATTTAAACTAACAAATGCTTCCATCACACAATCAAGGGGAACAAGCTTTTTATATATTGGACAGGATGAGAAGTGGATAAATGTGATGATAATTATTTTGACTTGCCAAATTGAGTCTCAAATATCTCTTAAAATACCTTTTGTTAAAAAGTAAAAAGTATTACTTTATTTCCATATATTTTTCTCTCATTTTTACATTATATTTATAAAAGGACCAGTGACTTTAGATAGCCTTAATTTATTTATTTGAATACTTTTTTCGTTAACTTTTTTATATCACAAACTGCTGCGTTTATGAAAGAATTAGTGCAATTCTTGCTTCTATATTCTATGGGTGAAATAAAGGTGCACAGAGGAAATAGGGTCACATATCTGTGCTTATGTGGCATCATTAGCAGTCTCTATGCTGCTAACTAAATTGTTATAATCACAATATACTTTCAAATGAGACATATAGCTTTCATTTTTAAATATTGGTTATAATGTTTTGTTTCATTTTAAAGTGCGTTGTAAATGAGAAAATGTGTACGTATAATGGAAATGCATGTATATTTACCATATTAATTTAGGCCTTGAGCATTTATGGAATGATAAAATTGATAGAGGTTCTCGTTTTAATCGTGTGTAATTGATAAATATAAACTTCGATTAATGCAAATATTATTATTATTTTGTCAAAATGAATTTTATTGAAATTCGAAAATATAAACAAATTTTTATGTGAACAATGGTACCTATTAATTCTTAAAATAATTAAAATTAGTTGATGTGTAAAGCGTTATAATTTTTTTTTTAAACGCTCTACCCAACAACTAATTTTCTTATTTAAAAAAAAAATATATAATATATATAAAATAGGAAATTAATTAAAATAAAGAAAATATACTCATAAAATACACGTTAATTTGATGATTTAATATAATAATTAAAATGTTTGGGCTGAATAACCGACTTGAAATAAAAATAAATATTCGCTGTATAATTTTAGGTACTTTTGACCATTTTTCTTGGTATTTTTAAAGACCCAAAACTTTTGAAAGTAACAAAGTTTTGTTTTATTTTTTAAAAAGAGAGAGAGAGACGAAAGATATATCGATTAATTAAGACGCTTTTTTATTAAAACATATTTAAATATATTATTTTTAAATATGAAGTTTAGGGGGAAGATGATAGAACTTCACTCGATTCAAAATCTTGTAAAAGTAATAACAACCATTAGTAAAATGACAAAAGAGGTATGCATACGTATAACGCCAAATCATATATATTTTATTTTAAATGATCAATCTATTCGAGGAGGTGGAGCGCTTTGGTGTGAAATTGACCAAGGACACTTTTTTAATGAGTATAATATGGAAGGAGTATCAGATGAGCATAATGAAATCTACTTAAATGTTGCCACAGAAAATTTCTTACGTGCATTGCGCTCAGCTCAAAATTCAAAATGTTTAAAGATCAAACTCACCAAAAAATACACAACAGCATATCTTACTCATGAGGTTGAACTACCAACAACAGCAACACATGTAAGAAATGTCACTCACGATGTTCCAGTTCAAGTAATTCCACGTCGACTTTGGGATGATTATCAAGAGCCCCAAATGCCTCCATACGATATTTCAGTGTATCTACCTAATTTGAGAATCCTCCGGAATGTTCTGGAGAGAATGAAAAATATCTTCACCTTTTTAGAAGTGAAGGTAAATAGGAATCAAGATATGAGCCTCTCACTTGATGCCCCGACTGTTCTTATATCAACACATTTCAAAGATCTGAGTCAGCCCACAGACACAGCCAGAGGACTCTCCAATATCTCCGAGGCAAGAGTGAGGATTGATATCCGCAAGTTCCTCCACTTTCTCACAAGTCAGAGTGTCAACCCAATGAGAGTCATTTGCAATGTCGCCCATAAAAAATGTCTTCATCTCTTCCTCATGCACGAAGACATTGCACTTCAGTACATTCTACCTCACATTGCTGTGTGACACATTATATATAATAAATGGTTTTATTTTAACCTTGTGTGACTCCTCAATGAGACCTGAACAACATCATGGAAAGTTGTCATACTTGATGGGGAATGACATGATGGCTGACCAACAGAGATGCCATTATATGGTGTGACCAAACATCATACAAATTTCTATAAATGAGAGTAAGGGAACAAAGTAGAGAACAACAATGAACACATTATTTATTTCCATAATTAAAGTTGGTGGAGTAGTGAGAAACAAACTGTCAATTTTTGACAACAGGGATCAAATCCCACATTGAGCACTTTTTCCACTGAATAACTCCAATTCTTGTATAAGTCCAACCACCAAGAAGTCTGATGTGCAGCTGTGATTGATCCAGTCACACAGTGAGGAAAGTCTGGCTCTGAGACCACTGTCCTTTGCTGCTGGCCAACATAATGACTTCATATCCATGGAGAGGGTTTATTACTGAGTGCAGTTAACTGGGCTATTTATTGTCTCTTGTCTGCTGCATTTGGCCTGGCCTAATGTTTGCATTCTTCCATGTCTAAGAAATGGGTGTTTCTTTCTTTAATATTAATCAGAATATTTTCTTGTTCTCTGCATAAATTGTACAGATTCAGATCAATCCCACAACACCAGGTTTTAGAGAATTCAGACAGCCAACCTGTATACCATGGTTCCGCCTTTGTTCTAGCGAGAGCCTTAGCCTTGAACAGGGTTCAGCAAACTTTTGAGTCGGAAGAGTCAAAAATTAAAAAAATTTCTAAGTTTTTAAAGAGCCACAATTTTTTTTCTTGCCAAAAATAAATAGTACTCGCATAAATGATATTTGAGTATGGAACTATATAAAGATCTGCAGCTTCACATCCAAAGAGCGGCATGTGGCTCGCGAGCCGCACTTTGCCGACCCCTGTCCTAGAACCAGGGTATACAACAACAAGCCTTTTATTGGAGACCTACACAGGATTCTCCCAGGTCCATAATTACTTAGAAAAGATGAGTTAATTATTTGCAGGTGACCGTTTATTTACATATGGCTCTCTTTTCTCAATGTTTCTTCTCTTGCGCAGCCCTGTAAAACTTGTACAGGGCCAATGTATTGAGTTTATTCTTTGTTGTCCTAAACAACAGAGCCTCCAGAGCAAGAGAACCATGGTATACAGGTTAGCTATTTGTCTGAATTTACCAAAAGGTGGTGTTGTGGCAAATTTACCAAAATTAATCTGTGCAATTTGCACATAAATATAGAAAAAGCATTAAATTGATGCAATTTATGTGTCTTTTCATCATATGAATACATCCCTCCCATAAAATGACCTATTATTTGTATATAGAATCAGATCAGAGATACCCACCTCTATATGATCCTAGTAGTGTGTGTGTCAACAACATTAACTTAGGAATGTTGTTTGTATTTTAACATCCCAATGCCATCCATCTCAAGAATATAATGGGTAAAAAATACTCTTAAATCCTTACATTAATTTTGTTAAGATTTTAACCTATTTAAATAATAAATTTAAAATTTCTAAAAATGAATACATAATGCCATCTGTGTATTTTATAAATTTCCCCACAAAAATAGTTTCGCATTTGATTTTTGTTCCTATGAATTATCCATATGGTTAAAATGAAACCATCAGGTTCTAGAGATAAAAGTAATCTATATATATAAAAATGAATGTATGTGTGTGTGTGTGTCTGTCTGTCAGTCCTTTATGCCTGACCAAACCACTCATTGGAACGCCATGAAACTTTGGGAAGTTATTTAGTATAGTACTGGGAAGGTTTCTAGCAGATAAATATTCTAATTTATCTGTTATAATTCAACAATCTGCTCTAAATATTATCATGATGATACGATGATTTTGTAATGTAGACAATTAGGAAAGACAAAATTCAGGATGACACAGCAGAGAGCTTTGAGACAAGAATAATGATACAATTCCAAGGCAAGATACTATTCCTTTAACTTCCAATTACCGAGGGAACCAATTAATATAGATTTTATTCAACTTATCAAGTATTTTTCAAGGGGCCGGGAAAAAATGTTCACTTTATCGAGAGATTCGTTAGACAAACCTTTACTCGGATAAAACCCGGGCGAAGCCGGGTACGTCCGCTAGTTGTTTTATAAAAAGAAACTATCTTATCCCTGGAACAGCAGCAGTTGAAACTTCTATACGTTGGGATGTTTAATATTGATCCAAGGATTGTTTTATTGAATCTATGTGGTGATTTATAGCTTTGTTATTTGTAGTATCTTCTATAGCAACTGTAGTTATAACTATTGTAACATTTCATCACGTGTGCATGCCTCGATGCGCTGACTGCGAGGTTAAGAACTCTTGTATATTTTTGTTGTTTTGGTAAATTAATGTGATTAGCCTTTCTTTCAGATTTTTATCTTTAGATTCATAAATAAAATATTTTATCAATAAATTCAATTTGTCTAATTACCTTACATTATTATTATCCTCTATAGAGTTAAATCTCTCATGAGCAAACTACATTTAAACCTGTCTATAGCGCCCCCTCTAAATAGCGCCTTCCTCTCTATAGTGCCCGATTTTAAATATGCAGTAGGATGCGATTTACATTAAAAGTGACCTGTCTATAGCACCCCCTCTCTATAGCAACCTATTTTGGTGAGTCCCAAGAGGGGCGCTATAGAAAGGTTTAACTGTATTTGATTTACCTTAGTAAAAACAAAATGATCTGACCCACCCAAACCTCCAACATGTTGTCCCTACATGGAGATTCTACACAGCTATAGAAATCTATTTAAACCTCATGCCTAAACATTCTTTCTCATCAATATAGGTTTATTTATCCCAAGTCCACCTTGTTTTACTAAACTTCTCACATGTATAAATAGTAGTTTGTATTCTCTAGGTGTTAGAGCCCATTTACATACTTGCACTAACTGGTAGGGTTGGATTTGTGCAAGGATGATTTGAAGTAATTTTTCAGAAAAGTGCTCAAAGCAGGATCCAATCCTGGGTCCTGGTTGTCAAAAAATTTACTCTGTAGCACTTCTACTGTTAAAACTGAAACATTGCTTTTTTTTTGTTTATCCCTAGTACACGTGGTACAGGCCATGGTAGGTAGAAGTAGGCGACTATTTTTTACTGTAAGTGCACCACATGTCTACACATGTGAAAAGCAGTTCAACTTTCCACTTACAAATGTGTCAGAGCCCCATTTGGTTACTTGCACTTGCTGGTAGGATTGGACTTTTGCAAGAATTGGGGGCCATTGGAGCATTTTTTTTTATCTGAAAAAGTGCCCAATGCGGGAATCGAACCCGGGTCGTAGCAGTCGAAAACCAACAGTTTAGACCAGGGGTCTCCAAACTACGGCCCGAGGGCCACATCCGGCCCGCAGACAGATTTTGTCCGGCCCGCGGAGACATACTTGAAAACTCCTTTTAGAGAACAAATATTTTTTATAGCAAATAAAATGTTTGTGATAAGTTGGATAAAGAAACACAGAATGGTAATGAGTAAAGACATGTATAATTTATGCAATAAATTTAACTTCAGCATATAATAACTAACAAATTATTGAAATGAATCCAACTTACATTTTATACATTGTAAGTAATGAACAACACATACCTTATAACATGACATATGAAATGCTAATGAGATGTATGTAATTGAGATTTTCCACCGACAATAGTTTGCAGTTGTGGACTAATTTTACTTGTACCAATTATTAAAAGAGATTTAAGATGCTCGTCAGTTAATTTAGATCTGTATACATTTTTTGTGTACTTCATTTTGGAGAAGGTTTTCTCACACAAATAGGTAGTACCAAAAACGGAAAACAGCCCACGAGCAAATTTATGCAAATTATCAAATTGTGTCAGTGGAAGACTCTTATAAAATTCCAACAAAGATGAGTTTTCATATTTGTTCTTAATTATATCACTGCACTGAAGATCAATCATTTCCATTTGAAGTTCCGGGGCTAGGGTTTCAATGTCAGCATCAAAAGGATTCTGAAAAATCTTAATTTGATTCGCAATGGCATCAAAGTCCGAGAAACGAGTATCAAAATTTATCTTCAAAGCACTCAAAGTTTCGATTGCAAAATCGATAGGAAACTCAGTCTCAGTAGTGTGGCTGAATATTTCACATGTTTTAAAATGTGAAAAACATTTACTTCGTAGTTGTGATTGAAACAGTATCAATTTCATCCGGAATGACTTGATATTGGTGTATAAATCAGGAAGATGCTGGTTTTCTCCTTGCAATCTCAAATTCAGTTCGTTCACATGTTTTGTCAAATCAACATAGAATGCTAACTTCCATAGCCATGCGTTGTTTTGTAATTCAGTAATAGGGCGGTGCTTTTCATTCAAAAAAATTTCGATCACTGCTCGAAGTTCAAAAAAGCGCTGAAGGACTTTCCCACAACTAAGCCAGCGTACGGCAGTATGATAAGGTAAGTCTGTTTCTCCAATCTCTGCAATAAATTGTCGGAATTGTCGGTGATTCAGCCCAAAAGATCTGATGAAATTAACAGTTGATATGACTGGTTTCAGAACGTCAGACATATCCAAACATTTTCCGCACAAAGACTGTTGATGAATGATACAATGTAAGACTAATGGTTTTGAGCCGCCGTCATTTTCTACAGCCTTTGACACAAGAGCGACCACTCCTTTATCTTCCCACTCATGTTTTTGCCTCCATCAGTTGTAATACATTTCAAGTTTTTCCATTGAAGGTTCTTTTTATTAATGGCCATTTCAACTCCTTTAAAAATATCGGTACCAGTAGTTGTGCCATGAATACTATACATATCAAGAAGTTCTTCGTGCACTTCATAGCTTTTATCTACTCCTCTAATATAAATCAACACCTGAGCAGTATCTGACACATCCGTTGACTCATCCAAGGCCAAAGAAAACCACTCAACATGTCCATTTTTGTCGAACAGTTGAGAGGATATATTTTCAGCGATGTTTTCTACCCTTCGAGCCACAGTGTTTGCTGACATACTGACAGTTTTTAATAAATTTACCTTTTCAGGGCACATTTCTTCGACTACTGCAATTATGCATTCCTTGATCATTTCTCCATCGGTGAATGGTTTTCCACGTTTTGCAATTTCAAGAGCCACACGAAAGCTGGCACGAGTTGCCGCCTCTTGTTCAGTTTTGACTTTTGTAAATAAAGATTGCTGCGATTTCAATCCGCGCTTCAAAGCTTCGAATTTTTCTGTCCGCACAATTCCTGTATATTTTGAGTAATTTTGAGAATGTTTTGTTTTATAATGACATTTCATGTTATATTCTTTGAGAACGGCTATGCTTTCATTGCAAATCAAACATAGCGCCTTGTTACTGGACTCAATTACGAAATACTGAATGTTCCACTGATCTTTGAATTTTCTGCATTCACTATCAATTTTTCGCTTCTTTTCCATTCTGCTAAATCACACACAAAAGCAACAATTAATAATAACATTTAATAACAAATAAACATAACAATTAATACAGGAAAATTAATAATATGCAGTGTTGCCATCTTGGCCCTCGGAACTTACTGGAGTAATCAGTATGGCCCTAAGGCTGGAAAGTTTGGAGACCCCTGGTTTAGACCATCCTTCCACTGAACCCCGTTTGAATTAAATAAGTTTGCATACACACACAAATCCTTTATTAACCCATATAGTCTTATTCACCACAGAGTGTGCCAAGGAAAAAAAAAGAGTTTAAAAAAAAGTAGTATTTAATAGTATATAAAAAGTTTTTAATGATAACAATTCAAATACAGTAAATAGGTTATGCTTTTTTTTAACCTATTTTAATGGGACTTTTTCTTATTGAATATTTGACAAATAAAATTTTATACCATAATATGAATATAAAAACATAAAATACAGTAAAACCTTGTTTATTCTTTTTTTTCCAAGGAATTACCAAAGAGCATTAATTAGAGGTAAAACCAAGTTATCGTCACTTGGATCCTTAGAATTTAAGTTGGTACTTGCGGATCTACACAACCAGAACCATTTTTTAAAGAGACCAAACATATTATAAATCTGCGATTCACAGGTTAAACAGTTCTGACACAGGGTAATTCAATTTACCAGAGCATTTACCTAGTCAAATGAAGCTCTTTCAATGCACTACATGAAAATTATATCATGATATCTAGAATATCACATACATACCCCAAAATGTAAAAAGGGCCTCCAAATTCCCTATAATAAAACAATCAGTGATACATGCTTTAAAAGATTTGAAAAGAAGTGGTGCGCTAGACGTAATATATATATATATATTTTTTTTTTTATTATTCCTAGTACACGTAGTACGGGACATGATATTTATATTGGGTAAAAGTTGGCAACTGCTTTTACTGTAAGTGCACCACATGTCTACACATGTGAAAAGCAGTTTGACTTCTGCACTTACAAATGTGCCAGAGCCCCGTTTGGCTACTTGCACTTGCTGGTGGGGTTGGACTTTTGCAAGAATCAGAGGTCATTGGAACATTTTTTTTTTTTTTTAGAAAAAAGTGCCAAATGCAGAATTTGATCACGGGTCGTAGTGGTCGAAAACCAACAGTTTAGACCACCCTTACACCAACCCCCGCATAATATAATGAACACTCCTGTCATGGTTGTAATGATGTGTGGAGAAAAATGTGGCAGCAGTTACAGCATCCAACCAGATCCTCATGGTGAATATAAGATGTTCCATTAGAATTCTCCCAAATAACCCAACTATTCTAACCTATAGCTAGGTTTTATGTGGGTGTACTTACATCCAAGTAATATCTTACAAATGAAGCAAACACACAATGTTTTTTTTAACCTAAAGGAAGAACAGGAGACATTGGGTCTCCAAAAAATCAGAATGATAAAAATTTTAAAGGTTTATTGATTTCCCAATTTTAGATTCAAATCATAATTTTAACTAGAAAATATTATATTCATATTTATTCAATTTGAGAATTCATATTTAGAGTTTGCAAACTACATTGGGATTTGATAAGGCACAATTTGGAATATATATAATAAACACAAGGTAATAGGACCAAATCCAAATATATAAATAGTGTGTGATATTTTGGTAACAATCTGAAGATGGTGATAACGCTATTACCAAAATGTCACACCCTATTTATATATTTGGATTTTTTCTTATTACCTTGTGTTTTTAAATTGGGATTTATAATCATCATGGAGGGATGCACCTTGAAGAATGAAGGGAGACCAAAGAAGAATTGGGTTGATAATCAAATGGTGTAGTCTCTCTGGAATTTGGAGAGAATTACTCACAGACCACAGTGAATGGAAAAGTTATATATGAGGTATTAAACTTAGTGTTTTTTTATTAATATTTTATAAAGTGCTCTGATATAAAAGAGTAATAAATATAAATTTCTCATATTTTTAGATATCTCTTTATAGAAAATAAGTTTTGATAAGTTACAACAATGGAGGGAGCCTAGTAGCTAGCCATCAGAATTCCCAGATCCTCAAAAACTGAAGTCTGTTGTTCAATCTCTTGATCATTCTATCATCTCTTCCTCATGGATCAATACCAAACCTCAAAAGACTAGCAGGAAATTTTAAATATTAGTGAAGATTGATGCCCGCTCTTTGAATTGAAGATGGCACTTGATCTGCCTCAATATGGCCAACCATTATTGTTTACAAATTCATTTCTATTCTTTTTATAATTGACTCTTCTAGTTCTTAAAAAGGTAATGAGGTGGATTTCTTTATATTTAGAACTGATCTCCACCATTTAAAAAGGGCAAAGAATCATTTTTGGACACCCTTTGAAGAAGCCACCTAGAAGGATTTATCTAAAAATTCAATTATAACAAATTTGGGATTCTGAAAAATCTTCAAGAAACCCTCTGCCCTAAAGTATGAATTACAACCCTTTTCATGATTTAGAGAATCTTCAAGATTGCCCAAAACCCTACACTCCAAGCCCTGTCCTGATTTAGAAGGATTAACAGGTATTGTTATAAAAAAACTTCAGTTCCTGTCCTGATCTAAAATTTTCAACAAGTATCCCCTTAACAAATTTTATAAACTACCAACTCAGTGTTTTGGTTTGAAAGGCCAATAAATATCTAGGCCCTGCTCTGATTTAGAGGTTCACAAAATATGTATTGTGACAAATGTAAACTCAAACTATGTAAAAATTTTGCATAAATTTTACAAATTATTCTAACTATATACAGCCTAACATTATAACGGCATCACTTGGGACTGAGATGTTATAGCCATGGTTAAAGCAAGTAGGACTTAAACTAGGGACTTCAGAATTGTAATACATTATAACAAAGTTGCTGTCATAAAAGGCTGTTACAATGAGGTTCCACTGTTCAATGTTCAAATGGTCCTTTCCCATTAAAATGACACAATGTCCTCTTAGCTTCTTTTGTTGAATTTCACCTTAGGCTATGGTCTTTTTCTCCAGGAGTATTCTGATTTCCCATAGTATGGGGGTACTAATGAAAGTTGTCAAATTCACCAAAGGAAGTTTTCAAATGATTTAGTTGTCAAAACATTTTAAAATCAAATTACAATGCATAATTATCAAAATTATTACAACAACAACAACAAAAAGCCTTTATTTAGGGTCACTGACCCTATACAGGATTCACCAGAGGTATGCATAAGAACAAAGCAGTGAGACAAAGGAAATAACGATATAGACAGAAGAAAAAAAAAACAAGAAAGAGAAAGAGGGAAGCAAGAAAAACAACACAAAATGAGTAGCAGTAAGAAAGTGTCACTTGGCCTTCTTCTGAGATATGGACTTGTGGAAACCATAAAACGCCGTAGCAATATACTTATTCTGGGTCATATTGTCAATTATTGATGGAAGTGAAGCAGAGTTGCCCAGTTTTGAGCATAAGGGTTCTTCTTTCAGAGCAGAGCAATCAAAAATATAGTGAGTGATTTCATTTTTTAGTTTTGAATACAGAAGGTACAAATCGGGTCCTCACCGCAGAGCATCTTGGTGTGGTTTTCTCTAAAAAAACTTGAAAGTATTCTAACTTGTGCAAGTAGTCTTACAACCGGGAAAGGAAAATCCCCTAAAAGTATAAAAATTATTATAAAGTAAATAATCAATGTTTCACAAAAGCTTCATTGAAATTCAGTGTTGATATCATTCCTAAAATTTGGTGCTAGAGGACTGAGCAATGTAATAAGTATAGCACATCACTCTTAAATAATTAATAAACAGTATAGCAATCATATATTCAAGTTTATAAACAGTATAGCAATCATATATTCAAGTTTATAAACAGTATAGCAATCAAATATTCAAGTTGAAAACATCAGGCTTCCAGAGAAATGAAACAATAATAAAATATAAAAATATATAAAAGCAACTTATCCCTGGTAGTCTGATTTTGTCAACTTGATATTGATATAGGGAATTATAGTTTATTGAATTATATATTTATGTTGAAATGTCCCTTGTTGCTGCTCTCCAAAATATACAACTTCTCCAGAAATCAACAAGCTGGTGAGACATGTGATGATTAAGCCACAGAGTTGTCCCAATTATCCTGTTTATTTTTGACACTCCATTTTCCCCACTACATAACAAACCTTGCTTATAACATCACTTGATTTCATGTTGGTCAAGGTTGTACATTAAGAACTTGGGACTTTATGATGATAAAGTCACATTATGTTATAAAAAGGCAGTTATAACAAGGTTCCACTGTATATCCTGCGATACTTCTCCCTCATATATACCTCCCGAATTCCAGTTATTCCCTCAGAGCTCCCACCCTATTTACTTGCCAGATCTAGGGGTTGGTGGAAGTATGGTCTAAACCATTGGTTTTCGACCGTTATGACCCTCGGCAGAGCTAACTGCTACAGGGCCCGTCCCCATTGGCGGATAGGGGAACAACCTTCAGATATGAAGGCCAGCTGCGAAACAAGCAGAATAACTCTGACGAATAAGCAGTCGCGGACCAACAGCAGTATTGTTAGAAGAGGAGTAGACCTCTTTAAAAATTCTGACTTAAACTGACCCAGTTGATAGACCTCAGCAAGGGTCCCACTCCTGGGATACGGAGGAGCTGCATCTGTACTCATGTTAGAGTCAGCAGCAAAGGCTTCCATGTTAGGAACGGCCTCAAATTAGAGGCAAAGTCAGACTTTCACCAAAGTGTGCCTGGATCATGGTGCCATGATCAATGAAAGCTGCACCCCTACACCCCATTCCATGAGATCAGCTAGAGGAGCATGAACTCATGGAATTCATGTAATCTTTACACAAGGGGATAAGAAACAACGACCTGGGTTCGATTCCCGCATTGGGCACATTTTCCAGATTTAAGAAAATGCTCCAATAGCCCCCGATTCTTGCAAAAGTCCAACCCCACCAGCAAGTGCAAGTAACCAAACGGGGCTCTGGCACATTTGTAAGTGCAAAGTCGAACTGCTTTTCACATGTGTAGACACATGGTACACTTACAGTAAAAGCAGTCGCCTACTTCTACCCACCATGATTATCATGGCCTGTACCACGTGTACTAAGGATAAGCAAAAAAAAAAACTTACCAGATCTTCCTATTCTCCCGGCATATCCTCTTGAACCTGGCTCCGTTCAGCTTACTCTATCTTTTCAACCAGATTCCTCTTTTCAAAATTCCATTTGATTTCCCATTGCTAATTTAGCTCCAAGATGATAGGTGTATTCTTTGCATTTTGTACTTAGATTGAGTTTAAGGGAGAAAAAAATTACATCAAAACAATCTTTATTTTTTTATATTAACAGATTTTTAAACAATCAATATATAAATAAAATATATTTTTAAAGTAATTCACAAGTCTTTTTTTTTAATTAATAATATCTCAGTTTTTTAAAGTGGTCAAAATTAAAATAAAATAGTCTAATCACAGAGAGTGCCATTGTATCTGTACAGAGTAATTATTTTATAAAATATAAACAACTATAGAGGTAACCCAGGCTTGTATCTACAGATCACCAAACTACCTGGTTATATAAATCAGATATATATATTGGGCAATCTATGGATACAGTGTGGAGCCAATCATTGGATACTACTAACAAAATAATCCATTTTATAGTAGACAATATTTCATATTATTGTAATTTTAAATGTTGTTATGAGAAATATTTGTATTTAATATGTAAGTATTGGTTTGGTGAGAATTATTCTCTCTAAATCCTTTTTGGGGGTCTTTTAAAAAAGAATATTCAAAACAGAATACTTTTAACCTATTGGTGATTAGGGGACAATATTTCCTTTCAATATTTGAAACAAATGGAGTGTTATATATAGTGGTAAATAAAATAGAACTTTTAGCCATTCTTGTATTTCATCTTTCCCTTTCTGTGCCAGAGAGAAGAGATAGAACTGTGACTTGTAACTACTAAGTGTACACAATTGTAGATTTTGTCTCTAGGACTATTACTGTGATCACTTTATAAATTCATTCATTCAATAAACATTTTTAAAATTATCTTGTATTTTATATAAAATATAGGATTTTAAATAATGTTCTTAATAGAGTCTATATTAAGAATCAAAAGAAGAAAAAAAAAATCGGTAAGACTTTAAAAAAGATTCTTTACGTTCAAAAAAAGTTATATTTTAAAAATCTTAAAATATGAGAGGTATTTAAATGGTTTTGAGAGAGAAAACAAAAGGAGAAAAATGATTAGAGAATGCATACTTGTTTAACCTGAGAACACATAGTTCCAGTAGAACTTCCAACTTTTTCCTTAGCCTCCGTCTATTACCTCTCAAATCACATTTTCATACTCTGCATCCCCTCTAGGTATTTATCAATCTCTACCTATGTTTAGACAGTAGGATACAAATGTTTTAGCTTAGATTGTTGGGGAGACATTGATCCAATTACATTTTGTGTAAAAACATCATTTCAAAACAACAAAATGCTTGGTATCAAAAATTTAAAAATTCATAAAAAGAAACTTGATCCCCATTTTTAAGCACAATTTCTGACAATATTTATAATTATGAATAATCTAAAAAATAAAAGTAAAATATAAAAGAGGGTTTTAAATTTTTTTTTTTTTAAATCTCCTGGGAGGATGGTCTCTCAAATATTTATAATTAAAACCCTATTTTTAAGTATATAATATTTAAAAAATAACAAATATAAAAGGTAAAAAGTGCAATACTAATGTTGGAATTATATTGAAATGAATACATTTTAAAATAAGTACAAAATTTCTAACAATGGGTTTTGAAAACAGAGTCAAAAATAATTCAATAAAAAAAAATTGCATTAATGGTGTGCTAAAATAACTACAAATATATAATATATACAGTGGAAAAGGAGGGAACTAATGAAGTTTCCATCATAAATCCTGGCTGCCGCTGTCCTTGGTGAAGCAGGAATGGGACTTGAGGAGCAGACTCTGGGGCTTGTCCAACAGCTCGGAAGCCTGGGAGATGTCCTGGTGGATGGCAGAGATCAGTTCATCTGTCACACCACAGGAATGTTATACTCACTCCATCTTAGACTGGTTCTAATAAATACTCCTAAGGCTTGCAACAAAAATTAAATTTTAAAAGTAATTTGATTTTTCCAAAATGTGAACATATTAATCATGACTAATTATTTTTTTATGGAGAGAGAAATAAATTTTATATAGACAATTTTAATGGTTGTTTGATGGGAGAGACTTCCTCAGACCACACCTAGTGAGAGATAAACACCAAGACATAAACATTCTACCAAGTTCATCATGTGAGATACCACTATTCAGAAATAAGATAGAGTGGGTATTACATGCCTGGTAACCAGCAATTATAACACACCATCTATATATAAGAAATTAAAGCACGAATGTTTCTTTTGCACATAAAACAAACTTCTACTGTCCTTACTTTCAATGCAAGAGACAGAAATGAAGGACGTCAGTACAGCTGCTGTTGTACAATAGGGTTACATGGCAGAGTATTAATATTCCGGGGCTTACATTTGATGATGCAAGCCATCAACCAGAGTCAAGAAGAGACTGTGTTATAATAACGATGCTATCATCTGTACCAAGTATTCTTGTCTGATGATGTTGTTAAAACATTGCTACATTTATGGCTCACAATTCTTAGTGACATAATCAGGAGAATGTCACTTACCAACTGAACCGAAGTTTTTCTCCTCCCTGAGGTAGCCAACCACAGCTACTTTCAGCAGTTCCTCGTAGAAGTCCTTCTCAAACTGGTGTAGGATGTGGACTTCCTGATACACACATGTCATTATAATGGGGAACAGCTCTGATAGCATTCTAAATAGAGCTGGTATAACCTTGGCATCTCCTTATCATGCAAATTAAAGTTGCTGATGGCTTGCGCCATCTGCCAGAATAAATATCAACTATTCGTTAATTTCTAATTATTCCAGAATTGGCCGAATCTTGAAAAATCAAAAAAAGCTAACCACATACGTGTTTCAGGATGTTGGCCCTCGTCTGTGTAGTGCAAGCTATTTGGCCAATTCTGGAATAATTAAAATTCAAAGAATAGTTGATATTTAATTCCGACAGATAACACAAGCCATCAGCAACTTTCAGTTCCACGATAAGGAGATGCTTTTTTCTTAATATATATTTTAGTTAAATAAAAATTATTAAAATAATAATGAAACTATGTGAAAAATAGTACAAATGTGAAATTGTACTGGGATAAAAAATTAATTAGCAAAGTTTCTATTTGTTAGGATACACTTAGGCCTACAACAGGTGACAAGGTTAGCAGTGGTGTTAGTAGTAAACTGTATATATATCCATTTAAACTACTAACCATGGACTTCTTGATGTTGTCATAGAAGGGGTTCCAGCCAATGCTGATGACACACTTGTGGACCGTGGGGTTGCTCCCTAGGGCAGCCCAGCCGTAGTAGATGCCACATTCTAGAGCTTCAGGGAGATGGCTGACCACTTCATCGGACAAGTTGGCTGCAGACACACATCATCTCCTGTATTATATATTTCCAATGTGGACAAAGTCATTTATAGTGCACCTAGTACAGGCCGTAATATTTGTGGTAGGCAGGGTGATGTAGCGTAGACATATTTCTATGCTAAAAATAGTTCATAGGTAGAAATCTTGCTAGGAGGAAATTGATCTATAAAACTAAAGGTTGCCTCTCCCAAAACCATGGTCTCCAGGTGAATGCTTCCCAGTTTGCCAAACTAATTTACGGAGATAATCGATATAGATGGTACTTAGTTTTAACTACTATTTTGATGGGAGAGGCGACCTGCCAAATTGCCCTTTAGAGAGAGGTGTCCTCTTACCAGAGAGTTTCTAAATAGTAAAAATGATAATTTTGCAAATAAAAACTGTCCTTTGTAGAGAGGTGGCTGCTAAAGGGAGGTTCTACTGTATAAGGTTTGTGAACCTAATCATTAAATTTATACTTTTAACGACCTCCCTAAATCATCCACCCTCCTTTAAATATCTAATTTGGCAAACTTTCTGCATAGTTTTAGCCTAATAGAGATATGATTGTATTTGAATTCAGTATGTTGCCCTTTGAAATTTACAAAAAAAAAAATTTGGTGTAAATTTATCAAACAATGGAATGAAGCCATCAATCATCATTTCTCAGCATTGTGAAATATGTAAACAAACTAGAGTAATATACAGTTATATCATAATTCTGTGGTCTTTTGGCATAGCGCTTTAAAGAAGATAGCATTAGATACAGGGAAATCAAAATAAGATAATTTGAGACCTGGGCCAGGAAAAATTAATGCAATAGGCAGTTGTGTAATAGCGTTAAAACAAAAGTTTTCCTGGAGCATTCCCAAAGGTGACAAAAAGTTACTTTCAAAAGTATCCTTCCAAATTTTGAAAAAAAGCAATTCGGATCAAAATCCCTAGAAACAGAAATCCAGCCAACTTGGAAGTTTAGGGCCAAATCCTGACATAGTTTTATTTCCTGTCTGAGTGAAATGTAGGTGATATAGAATCATCAAACAAACAAAGGGTTATCTACCTCGACAGTAGATAAGAAGGGTCTCTCAACACAATGTGTATCACATTCATTATATAAGGTAACTAGAGCATCACATCTGAGATGGAAAAATTCAATTCTCTCTAAACTAAATCTAAGGAAATATAACAATTAATTGGACTTTGGTTTCAGATTTTGGGTTAAATATATTGTGATAAACAAATTGTATGTAGTACTTTTTAATGGAGTCAATTCTGCTTTACAACACCTGGCCATTGTAGCACAGTGCACCTTGCTGGCCCACTAAGTTGTGAGAGCACTGTGTGCCACAGTACCAGAGAAGAAATATACTGCACATGTGTTACCTTTGTGCCACTGAGAAACAGAGTAAACCAAACAGAATTGAATAATCACATTGAATTGATTAAGGCCTTTAATATAGTGATTTCAACATTTTATCGATTTTAGTTCTAACGTGTATAAAACAGAATAGTCTTAAGTGTTTCAAATATTTTATAGATAATAAAGCTTCTATTTTTAATTTGATAAAATGAGGAGATTTCAGGAAATTTTCTCATGTTACCAAAGTAATCACTTATTCAACATCTGGATTCTAAGGTATATATAGTAGAACCTCCCTTTAGCGGACACCTCTCCACAAAGAAGTTTTCATTTGCAAAATTACCATTATCACAATTTAGCAACTCTAGGGCAAGAGGACACCTCTCCCTAAAGGACATTTTGGTTCTGCAATTAGGTGTCCTTTACAGGGAGGTTCTACTCTCACTCTCTCTAATAGTACTGTTATCAAGTGTATATTTAAGAACATGCTGTGATATTTTTTATCGTTTATTCTTTTACCTGATGATGCTAACAATGCTTATACTGAAAGGTTACAAACTATTAATTTATTTGGATTAGGTCTTATTTTCTTTTAGTTATAATCTATTATCCAAATTGTGCTTTATTATTATACAAGGAGTGAAAGGCATAAAGAAAAATAAAGAGGAAGATGTCTGCTGACGCCCATGAATATTTTGTTTACATTTGATGATAGGTTAGGTTACTTTTGGTAGCTGAAGGGTCAGCCGTTTGGCAACCTCCTGCTTGGTAGGAAAGAAATAGAGAGGTCATGACATAATTGTGATTTTAAAAATGCATTAAATAGACCGAGAAGGGGTAAAACATGAAATTCGGCATCTTTTTTTTTTTTTTTTTTTTCCTTTACTTACCTGTGGGAATTCCCAATTCTTTGCTACCTCTTTGAAACCCGTGTATTACTTTGCCGATAGCCAAGAACGGAAATTTATAAGCTATCCTGGAATTCATTAAATATGAGAGGGGGAGTCTTGATTTTAAAATAAATATATGAAATCTTTCGAATCAAATAGAACTAACTTATGAGAATCTCCGAATTCTTACCGTACACAAAAAATTTTAGTAAATAATCAAATAGAAGGAAAATGACTGCGGTCACGTTGTATTATTTATTTTAGAAATAAATAATGAATAAAAAATAAGGTAAAATTTGTTGAAAAAATCATAGAATATTATATTAGAACCAAATAAATTATTTTATTTCTACTTTTTTAATCTGAAATATCAAGATTTTTAAATTTTCAAATTATATTTATTATTGCTTATTTTATCACATAGAGAAACAAAGACCAGAATAATATAGCTACAACAACAACAACAACAAAAAAGCCTTTATTTAGGGTCACTGACCCTATACAGGATTCACCAGAGGTATGCATAAGAACAAAGCAGTGAGACAAAGGAAATAACGATGTATACAGAGTAAAAAGAAAAAAAACAAGAAAAGAAAAAAGAAAAAAAATAAGAATAAGAAAGAGGGAAGCAAGAAATCAACACAAAAAGAGTAGCAGTAAGAAAGTGAGGAGTGAGTATCACTTGGCCTTCTTCTGAGATATGGACTTGCGCAAACCATAAAACGCCATAGCAATATACTTATTCTGGGTCATATTGTCAATTATTGATGGAAGTGAAGCACAGAGTTGCCCAGTTTTTAGCATAAGGGTTCTTCTTTCAGAGCAGAGCAATCAAAAATATAGTGAGTGATTTCATTTTTTAGTTTTGAATTACAGAAGGTACAAGTCGGGTCACCGCAGAGCATCTTGGTGTGGTTTTCTCTAAAAAACTTGAAAGTATTCTAACTTGTGCGAGTAGTCTTACAACCGGGAAAGGAAAATCCCCTAAAAGGTATCTCTCCGTCATGAAAGATATGTGAATGTCTTTGTAGTGAGAGTATAGCTTAGATTTATCCATTCTTGTAAGGTCGTTTTGTATAGATTGGTCTGCCGCTGTTTTTAAGAGCCCTGTAATCGCGCTCTTCAGCGTTTCAGGGTCATCACAGGAAACAAGTGCAGGGGATCCATTATTGTTAAGCAGATTGGTGAGCTTTTTAATGAAACCGATGGGTGTGCCCGAAGCATTAGACAGTTCCTGTGTTCTATTACAACATATACGTGGCAATCTGTCACTGCTCATATTCAACACCCGCAGCCAATACTTCAGGGTTAATTTTAAGGCTGTTGCACTCAATGAGATACGGACCGGTTTCTAATCTGATTAGGTAACCTGGAGTGTATCTGGGCAGATTCAGGAACCTACGGATAAATATGTCTTGTATATTTTCCAGTAAGTCTTTATGCTCTGTTGCCCACAATGGAGCGGCATACATCAGGACAGCTCTCACTATTGTATCAAAGAGTTTGATTGATAAATTTATTGACTTTGCTTTTGATTTTATTAATATTGGGTGTGTGGCGTTAATTGCTGTAAGTGCTTTTCCTTTAAAGTAATTTGCCGGGTGAGTAGTTGTTATTGTTGGTGTCAGAGGGAATCCCAAGTATGTATATCTTGAAGTTATTGTTATGGGTTTGTTGCGTTCCCGGTTTGGATAGATGAAAAGGGAGGATACACGATGTGACTTATTAAAGTTTCCTTACTTAAGTATATATATATATAGCAATTTAGGCCAACAATCCCATGTATATAACCCGCAGCAAGACCTTAATGTTGTATAATAGAAGCACAGCTGTCAATGATGCACTATCGACATATGTCTTTACATCATCACATGTAATGCAATTTGTGCAAACAGGATAAATAAAATAAAAAAAAGGGGGGAAACTCTGTAATTGATTAAGAGTTGAGCTAAAGCAGGGATCGAGCATATAATATTGTCAGAACAAAGGTCTAAAGATGGAAACAGCCACGACACTAGTATACAATTTCATCAGACAACCCATGAAATCGTTATTAAATTGGGCAATCTATAAAAGACTCCTTCTGGAGGTTTAGCAACCCACTGAAGACGCTGGGAGCTATTTCATAGAGGAAAATTATAGCAACAGATCTCTATAATTTCTACAGATCAACTGTAAATAGATTCATATTAAGGCATTTTTATAGCCCAAATAACACAAACAATAGTCAAACATACAAATCTGTTTGCATCATGCCGTACCCTCCTAACAGCGTAACAACCAGAGGAATCAGAAAATATGGTATAATGGTAAATATGATGGAATAACGCACTGAAACACATAAAAGTACAAACATTACTAAAACCTGACAGATAGATACCCTCAAAGTAGCCCTAATAAAGTCGTAATTTGCGACTGTTGCTGTGTCAATATATCATAGCAAAGATATAGTACACAACTCTATTCCAACAGAGTCGGTAGTTCTATATTTAGTACAATTTGTGAAATTAAGGTGTGGGGGGTAGTACCATAAAGCAAAAGGAATGAAATATGTATGAGAGGAAACAAGAAAATTTCTCTAGATATTTATTTAAATAAATTAAAATTTGGGAACATGTCTATACTGACGAGATATGCTATTTACATAGTAAAATTTAGATAGAGGTGACCTGAAGTTACTTTATAGCCCTTTAGGGCCCATGTGAAGTCTAGGTTGGTTACTACACAAAAAGGGGGGGGGGCGCTAAGTCATAATGACAAATGGCTTACCTTTTCTCGAAAGTGCCGGCAAAGGTCTGGTCTCCCGACTGAAGACTGTCCTCTCACTGAGCGACTCAGATTCAAAATCTGCCTTTTGGCAAAGAAACCCTCTTTTATTCTTGTCTCTCTCCGTTTTCATTCGCTGGCCGCGCCAAAGTTTCTATTGGCTGGCATTTTCATTCGCCGAAAGAAACACCAATCAAAATGGCCAACGGCTCCAGTATACGATTTCACAGACGCCCCAGGCCTCTCCCATCAAAATAGAACATATAGTATTACCAAAACAAAAAAATCTAAAGAGAGAAACAGCCACGGCAATAGTGTAAAATTTCATCAGACCCCAGGCCTCCTCCCCATGGGCTGTAATACGATCCTCCCTTTTCTCGGGACGGTATATATATCGCCCCCCGTCTTGGCTAAAAATCGACCCAGGCCCCTTTTACCTGGACTGTAATGTGATGCTTCCTTTTTTTCGGGAAGGATATTTATAAGGCTTAGTCTTTTAGAAACCTTCCTTCTCCATTTCTTCTGGTCACCTCTACCTAAATTTTTGATGAGGGGAATATATGTACATAGGAAACAACAGTTTCCAGCTCGGATGTCTCTGGATGTCTTCTTCTCCACCAGGCATCAGCTTTCGGCATGGAAGTCTGGTGTCACCTAGTGTCTAAGTTTCTGGGCAAAAAAAATGGTCTATAAGTCTATGTGGGAGGGAAGCCATGTATCCATTTTATGTTGATTATACATACGCCTTCTGTTGGGGTATGGTTACAAAAACGTGCCCCAACAATCCTCCCCCTGCCAGGTAATGGACAAATGCGTTTGTGCTACTCATTATTCATCTGCCTTTCATCGGTTACTATGAAAGCAGGCCCATGTCTAGCAAAATGCATTTTCCATTACTAGGTAAAGCCAGATGTACCGAAACCTATAGGGAAGATAAGGCTAATCAAAATGATGGTATGCTATTCTAGATGTTTATTATTCCGAACATTAGTGGGCATTGTGCATCCTGGCAAAGGGGTTTTTATGTGTTATTATTCTGTCAGCACACTGTTATCAACATAGGTTATGGGGGACAGTCATATCATATGTATGGAAGTAAGCAAGGTCATCTGTCTCACCATTCATGGGTATATATACCACCCTTCCACATTCTTCTTTGGCCTTGAGGAGTAGGCCATCCTTGTGGTAAGTCCTCTCACCTCATCCTTGCCTCTTGGTGTGCTGGTTTCATTGCTACCTTCTTTCTGTTAACAATACAGTTAGAACATTTCCCTATTACATATTATATTTAAAAAAATATTGGGCGCCAAGAAGTCGTTTAGAAATAACTGACTAGTCCAACTCCTAAAACATGCCAGTATCTTTATTTAAGTACCAATCAAGACATTCGTGTGGTATAGTTATATATATACAATCAAAGGAAAGGATAATTATTGTTAGCTGAAAGAAATATCTTGGTATATAATGATTAGCCTATGACATGATGACTTTTGCTAAAAAAAATTACAGAAAACAAATTGTGAAAGTAATTATTAAATAAGGCACGAAATATGTAATGATAAAATGAATCCTTCCATGTTATATGATGGGTATAATATATATATTGAAGAAATAACGTATCATGCAGATAGTGATTAAATATGATAAAAAATCATCCCATGATAGATGATAAAGAAAACTACTACAAAATTATATATGATGACAAAATATATATACATATACAAGTAAGGCGGATAAAAGACAATAAGGATAAAATAGATCATGCCTTGAGGGAAGAATAAGCCACGACAACATGTTAAAAAAAAAATCGCAACATGGCAGGTAAATATTACTAATATCATGAATATCAAAGGAAATAAAATTGTTGAAATGAATAGTATATGATTATAATATAATATAAATGATATAAAATAATAACATATTCAATAAGAAAATGAAAACACATTATATATATTTGTGCGCTGAAGGTTCAAGGTTTAGTATCTCAGTTAAGTTTTCAATCTTATTCAGTCTGGAATCACGAGTTGGTCACTGGGTAATATTCGTCTATCCCGATCCTACTGGAGGGTGTGTTTTCTCTTATGTGTTAGATTCCTCTGTTACAATACTCTCAACCCAGGTGGGAACGTCATTTAGAATCTAGGTCAAATGGAACATAGCCCAGACCTCTATTAAACTACACAGTCCATTTAAATCTAGGGTGACAACCGTATGAAGAGAATTTTTTTTCTGTTTTAGCAGAGCGACTAATCAATTTCTACTATTTTGTTTGTGGCTCCGTTTACCTTGCCTCTGGGGTGTGTACAGTTCAGCTACCTCCCCCTTCCAAGAAATTCATATTACTTTCATCTACTAATATACCCTCTATTCATTGACCTGAATCCTATAAATCTACATCTTATAAGTTTGAATTTTTATCAATCTGAAATTTTGGTTCCTTTTACAAATTCCTTCAGAATTCTACTCCCTGTATAACTGCTCTTAATTCTACTGTCCTCAATACAACACTTCTAAAACTTTGACTCACTGGCTTGTTCTGGCGTCTCGTTCGCGGTCATTATAGTTAACTAATACTTTAAAATCTTATCCTAACATGGAACGAGTCTAAACTCGTTGAAGGTCCTAATAATTACTTATTCTGCCTCTCGAATCGGTCTTATGCTCGAATTCATTCCAACAAAACGTATGGCAGGGCGAATCCTTTATTAGAAGAAACTTCCGCTAGCTATGGGGGATCAAACTGGTACCAAAAAAAATTCAATAGACGGAAACACTTCGTCTAGAATAACTGGGCAATCTCTGCCTACTTGCCAATCTTACAGGACCTCCCGTCTGGAACACCCTCGCTCCAGCCACGCTAAAAGCGTCGAAACTACGGTGTCAGATCGGTTACCCAAGGTCGCGCCGTTATACCCCAGGCTATACGGCATGGCTAAAACAAATCCCCCATCCTGCATAAAATTCAATCTATACCTCTTCGTTTCCTCTTGCGAGGAGGAGTTGAGTGGGAAATTCGGCTTGATCCTTGCCTTCCACTATCTCCAAGTCTGAGGGTCGGGATAGGGATCATTTATCCACAATCCTTAGAATTCAAGCTAAACTAAGATAAAAGAAAATCAAAGGAAAATTATACCCCCTAACGAGGGACCTAACAAAAAGGGAGCGAATATTTTCTAACTAGATAGAGTTGTAGTTGTCCTGTTTGAGGCTTCTCGGTCCTAACAAAATTCGAAATAAAAAATAAAATAAAATAAAAATCGATCCTATTAAAGTCCTTAACCCTACTCTAATGTAATTTGGGCTCACAATATAATAGTTTTTAACCTTCTTACACATTCATTACACCAATTCATTCATACACCCTCCCCCCTATCATTCACGGTGTGCATACAAACTAAAGTTAAAAGCTGCTACAAAGGCCAAAATACTCATTTATCAATATCAATAGATCCTAACAAATAATAACATCTTTCAGGACACAATGTGAAATCAAATAAAATAATAAACTTAAAACAAATTGGGAACTAAAGCCCTATATTACTCAAAAGAAAATGCCTCTGTACAAGCTCTATATATATATTAATTCATTATACTCACTAAATGATTGTTAACAATAATTGTTGACAAGTCTAAATAACCTGGAAGCTAACCTACCAAGAAAAAAAAAAGAATCAGTGTAACTTCAAAAACTGCCCTTGCCTTGACACTAAGCGACTTTTCACAACAATTCTATAAAGACATACACAAATTATAATGGCGGATAAAGGACCATTAAACGTGACACCTCATAAAAGCGGATTGAGTCATTCCCCTAGCCACCGTGGGTGAAGTCACTTTCTTCTTACTTCCTCGTGCGTCTGCCCCCTTTGCAGTAGTCCTACCTCAGCACTCTATTGAAAGATGGATTTATAGGGTTTACGATTCACTACCCAACACTAACATTCTCAAGTGCTTTCCAAGGATCGACTACAGTCTGGGCCTACTTAACTTCTACCCCTGGCTTAGGGTCCCTAATACTTCACAACTTCACTCAGAGAGATTGACCTTTCATGTTCTCATTAGAAACCTATTTCAAAGCTACTACCTGAAGGCCAGGGATTATAGGGTTTCTGAATTACCCAACACAAGCCATAGGATGCCTATTAGGTTTGTTGTTTTAGACATAGCCCCCCTCTAAGTTGTGATTTCCTACACCTTCCTTCACCTATTACTCCTGATAATAACTAAAATTTCAGATTTACACTAAATAGTTAATTCACAATGGTATACATTATTCTCATTGGTCTTTGAAACTCGGGTTTTAACAAGGAATAGTTTGTATAGAAAAAAAAAAGGGAATCCTAATGAAGTTCTACTTTAAAAAAAAAAGGTTTTTAAAAGAAAAAAAAAAGGTTGAAATCTCTAAACTTCTCATTCTATCGAGCTGATTCTCCGTACACACTCCAAAATCCTAGTTAGTGGCGACAGTCTAAGCAGAATTTACACTGTGTGGGCCTTTTCACCCTTGTAGACCTGCGTAAAGTTAAACTGTTCACACTAACTCTGTCAACTTCCCCTCGTCTCATTACTTCTGAGTTCGCTCTGGTTGTCACCCCTTGTGGAACCACTACATTAACGGACCTATTAGGGAGATAAGCTGGACCTGTAAGATGAATCCAATGATCTTCATCACTGGAACCTTGACTTGAATTACCATCACTAGTTTCCTCCTCCTCTGTGGGGAAAATCCTAATTGGTATATGGTATTGTTTTAACCTATCTATATGGTATTTATCCAAATTCCCAGTTTCTAGATTCTTCAAGAGATATACAGTATCACCAGCTCTTCTTAGTACCTCATATGGACCCCCATACCTTGACTCAAATTTGTGACGCCCCTTCGTCTCATGCATTCTCTCCACTAGGACTAAGTCCCCGTTATTGAAAGTTCTCAGCCTTTTGTTTTCGAACTTAATCCTAGCTTCTTCCTGTTCATTCAAGTAGGTTTGCCTTACCACCTCTCTTATCTTCTCGACCTCCTCTGTTAGTTCCCGCTCGTAGAAGGCTGCCGTTTGAGCAATCAAATCTTCGCTTACAGGACTTTGTCCCGCTTCCTGAAAAGGTTGCGGAAGCCTCAGCTCATGTGCGAAGACGAGTTTCGCTGGCGTAAATCCTGTACTAGAATGTTCAGTGGTTCTGATAGCTAAAGCTACCATGGGTAGGATGTCATCCCAATTAGAACTTGCCTCACACCTACGCAAAGATTCAATTACTGTTCTGTTGAGCCTTTCTACAGCGCCATTACTTTGAGGTCTCCAAGCAGTGGTGTTCACTGCACTTACCCCCATGGCCTTGCAAATCCCTTTAAAAATACAGCTAATGAATGCCGAACCCCGGTCCGAAAGTATAGTTTTCGGTACTCCAAAGATAGTAATTACGCTTTCCAACAGCGTTTTAACCACTGTACTGGCACACTGGTCTCTTGTAGGTATTAAAATAGGGAATTTGGTAAATAAATCGACTATGGTCAGGATGCTAGAATGTCCTCTGGAAGTCTTCTCTAAGGGTCCTATGAAGTCTAGAGCAAGATGCTCAAATGGTTTTCCAGGCCTGAAGTGGGGAGCATTACCAGCCTTGGTTACACCTTGATTTGAGAGCTGGCAACCCTCGCATCTGTATATATAGTTTCGGACCTGTGTCCTCATACCCGGCCAATAATAATCGTCCTTCAGCCTTCTCATTACCTTCTTGACCCCAAAATGACCTCCCGTCGGAACGTCCTGGTGATATTTAATCACCATCTCCCTAATGTCTGACGGAACCACCTTCACCCAGATACCCCCACTGTTCTTAGACACAAGGTAACCCTCGTGCATTTTATAATCCTTATTTTTATAAGTTACAGTCTCGGTAGACCGTCTGTCACCTATTAGTTTCAATAAGGGGGCCCATTTCTTGTCCTTAAGCAAACCTTCCCACGTCCGATCACTATCTATCAAGGGGGGCCCACGATTTTTAATTACTGCGGCCACAACTCTCTTATCTCGTGATGGTTCAGGATCATCCTCACACGGGAACCTACTGAGGAAGTCGGCTACCGTGTTTTCTTTCCCCGGGACATACACAAATGTCACATTGAAGTCTTGGATGATCTCTGCCCATCTAGACAATCGAGCGTTCTTATAATCAGACCCCTTGTTATAAGTGATCGGTTTGTGATCGGTATGCACCTCAACCTTATTGCCCGCCAGGAGGTGTTTAAAGTGCTGCAGAGACAACACTACTGCATAAGCCTCCTTTTCGATTGTGGAATAGCGAGTTTCGGGGCCTATCAACCGTTTGCTATAGTAAGCTATTGGCTTGACAACCCCGTCTATCTCCTGTTGGAGACAAGCGCCAACCGCTATTCCACTGGCGTCTGTATTGAGGATAAATGGTCGCCCTATCATTGGATGAGCCAGTAAAGGCTCACTGGTTAGTACTTGTTTTATGGTCTCAAAGGCTGTCTGCTCTATTGTACCCCAAGTGAATCTTCGCCCCTTTCTCAATAAGTTACTTAGTGGAGCTAGGAGTTCACCTGCGTTGGGTATGAAGCGCCTGTAGTAGTTTACAGTACCCAAAAGACTTCTGACCCCCCTGATGTTGTGGGGACGTTTCAAATCCCTGAGAGCCGCGACATTATCCCACATGGGTTTTATCCCATCCTGATCAATTACATGACCGAGGTAATCTACAGAGCCCTTGAAGAAATAACTCTTCCCACGCCTAGCCTTTAGATTAAAGCGACTCAGGCGTTCGAGTACAGCGGCAAGGTCCGCCACATGCTGCTCATGAGAGTCGCTGTAGACGATGACATCATCGATGTACAAACGAACGCATTTATACAACAAATCCCCTAGGACCAAATTCATGGCCCATTGGAAGATCTGAGCTGAGTTCTTCGCTCCTTGTGGTAGACGTGTGAAACGATATCTCCCCCAGGGCAGAGAGAAAGTGAAATAATCTCTATCACCCTCCGGGATGTGAATCTGGAAAAATCCAGAGGTCAAGTCTAATGTGCTGAAGACCTTTGCGCCTGCAAAAGCACGCAGGTTGTCTTCAACACGAGGTATTGGGAACGGGAAGAATTCTGTCACCTCATTAATTAATCGCAGGTCCATTGTAATGTGGATGCTGCCGTATGTTTTAGCAAAGGGGAATAGGGGAGAATTCCATAAGGATGTACTCCCCTCGATTATTCCAGCTTCTTCCAATTCGTCTACTAAGGCCTTCACCTTTGAGACCAGCTTATTTGGGATCGGATACTGACGTCTATAGACTGGCTTTCCAGTCAGTATTTTTAACTTAGGGGCAATGATGGTTGACCCATCGCCCATATCGGAGATGTCGTCACAGAAACAGTGACTATATGCCCTAAGGACGTCTTCCCCTGTCCTGATTTTATGTAGAGGTATACTGGGTGGTCTGACAGGCACCTCACTGGCCTGTAACGAGGACAGGAAGGCCGACTTAGTCGGTTCTTCGTCCTGCTCAAAGTCTGATCTGACGCTTCCATCATGGTTGAGAGTGAGTCTTAGAGCCTTGAATCCTGGCATACCTAGGATTCCATCAAAGCCTAGCCCACCTAGATGGCAGTATTCAAATGTTGTTTTTACTTCCCTGATGGGTTTTCCCCTGATATAGGCCCTAACCTCTATTAATTCACTCCCCAGTGACCTTAACTCACTCCCACTAATCTCCTTAAGGAAGGTGGGTTTACCCAAACCTTCAGCGCTAATATCCAAGGAATCTATATTTACAATGTTGGCCTCTGAGCCTGTATCGATAATTAGTCTGATAGTCCTATTGCTCAGAGACCAACCTTTATCTACAAATGTACATGTGATTACAGGTAGGCCGGCTAGAGTTCCCCCATTCCCTGCTTTGAGGCGAGCCGGACCTATTTTTTTGTCATGGCTGTGCAAATTCTTGCCATGTGGCCTGTCTCCCCGCATCTGAAGCACCTGATGGGTGTCCGCGTTGCTTCGGGGCCCTCATACCCCCTTGGCGCTCCTCCCTTTGTTGTTGCTGGAGGGCCTTCCTTGCGCTGTTCTTGTGGGGCTCTACCGTTGGGGTTCTGTTGGGGTCTCTCCTGCCTGGTCCCTTGTATAGTGGGCTGGTTGTTCTGAGCGGAACCTCCTCTCCGCTGGAAACCTCTGGCCTGGTTGTTGTCCCACCTGTTTCCCATATTCATCCTGGGTTGCTCCCTGTGGGTCCTCCTCAGGTCTTGGTTTTCCGTCTCCAGGTTCTTTAACTTGGATTCCAGTCGGGCCATCTGGCTCGTCAACTCTCTCAACTTCCTGGCACTCCCCTCTTCATCTTCCATTTGGCATCTGGAGTACTCGTCATCCCTTTCTTCGATCTGGTGGAGACTGCTCACAATCACCTCCCATGACTCATTCTGGAGTTGGTGGGCTCTCTGCCACAGGTTTGGACAGAGTCCAGTGAGGAAGATATCAGCGACCTCAGTGATGTCGATCCTCAGGCCATCTGACTCGGCTTCTGAGGCAAGGCTCCGCACTCTGTTCGCGTATTCCTTAACCTTTTCTCCGGGCCTTTGTCTACAGGAGAAGAACTTCTTCCTGGCTTCTCTCTTGGGGGCCCTCCTGGAGAATCTCTGTTCCAGGTTTTCCTTTAATTCGTTGTATCCCAGTTTGATCTGGGAGGCCTGGAGGGCGAACTCTCTCGCAGCTCCTCGAAGGTGATTGTCCAGGAGGATCCTCCTCCTAGAATCATCCAGGGCTTTCACTTCGTAGACCAATTCGAAGTCCCGGATGAACTTGTCGAATGGTATGAGCCCATTTCCCTCAAACTTCTCCAAATGGTATAGCGCAGACGGCAACGGCGTCTGGCTTGGTGAGGGGTCATCTCCAGGGTGCATGGTTCTCTCTCAGTCTGCTGTCTGAAATATTCCAGATTAGTAGTGGGGATTGGAGAAGAGAATCTCATGTATTAATGGGGGCAGGGAACCGAGGGGTGAAAGATGGGTTCATGGCCCAAAAGGGAAAGGAAATGGGAGAGGTACATGTTCATCCATGTGGGTGGATAGTAATCTTAGATCAATGCTCTTTGTAGCATTTTTATGTGTCCTTTGTGACTTACACATCTTGGTTTCACAAAAAAAAAAAAGGTATGCCAAAAAAAAAAAAGATATCTAGAAATTTATCTTATCAGTTTACCTAACCCCTTAATACGTGCATGTGTCCATTGCCACTTAGCGGCTGTTATTAGAAATTTCCTTCATGTATTTATACAGTATGAGGCATAGTAATTAAAATGCTGCATTTCCATGAGTTCAATTCTCTCACAACATGCTGAAACGAAATCAAATGTGGTTATAAGATCACTGTCTATGTGGTAACAGGTGCACATTGGATTGGGAAAGGACAAAGTTATTTCGCCCTTTATGATACCAATTGTAACCGGGTTTTCTGTTGAGTTATGATGATATACTGAGAATTTGATAGGGAAATTATTTTGTAGACTTTGTTGCATATCAGGGGTCTTGTTTGTTCCTGGGTTAGAAATTTTATATTATTCCTTACTGTCAGTCTGATAATTACATTCCTGGCTCATGAGATAGGTTTGCAACTTGTATAATTCACTGTGGAAATATATGTGGACATTTAAGAATTTATAGAGGTATATTTAATATGGAGTCGTCACCTCAGCTCGATCCATCCACATTTTGTTCTGGAATTAGCGTCATATTCTAGATGGACTTCACTGCCTCATCTATAGTCCAGGCATATCACCTTAAATGTCAATTTTAGGAAACGTCATCTCGTCCTAGACCTTTCTTTTCTGCATGCTGGCACATCTTCAATGACATTTCCAATGTGGGGAACACACCCTTTTGGCGGTCTATCGGTATCCAGTGATCATACTTGGCAGAAAACGTCGTCAAAGGGGGCCTCCCTCCTTGCGTGTCTAGCCATCTAATCCAATCAAGATACCGCCTCACGCCTATAGGTTCCGAATTATATTCAATGTAATATCTTTGCTCGGGTGTCCCGACTTTATCAATCTTTATTCACAGCCTTTAGGTGATTTTACTCCGCACTGGAGGCTCGCATTCCGCTAACTTCCTCATTATATACAAGTGTTAAATCGAGCCTCGATAAACTCTCCTGTCTCCTATACCCCCATTATTAGATAGATCCTGTCTCTAACACAGGTGGCTTTTGCTGCCTTGTCATTAGCTTAAAGCTGTCCAAGCACACCTCGGGATATCTCAGCTGTCTTGTAGACACAAGCTCCAGTCATCTCCTTTCCTTTGAATATTTTAAAAGATTATCCCAGGTAGTTGTCATAAGTTAATAAATAGTTCCACAGTGATTAAAAGGTACTCGCGCAAATTGGTCACCAGATCCACTCCTTGAGATTCTGCCATTGGAATGTTAAAACCAGATTTCTATCCATTATTGATTTCAAATAAAAAAGGTTTTACGAAGAGAAAAAAAAAGCGCGTTTTTTCTATGGTGATCAAACTTCTCTCTTCACGGGTACGCTAACTGGATCTTCAATTCTATTTTCACCTTAAGGCTCATATATTTGCCACTCTCCCAATCCACTATGCGTTAAAAAAAATAAAATCGATTAACTATCATTCAGCATGTTAGCCCTAATCTGGATGCACAGGCTAGTATGATTTGATAGAAAGCGCTATTAAAATGAAGTTAAGATATTTGTATCCAGCAATAATTATCAGAACTCACCTCTGCTGTGAGAAAATTATATCAGAGCTATGATGAAAAAAAATGCTAAGTCATTTCAGTAGACTACTGTAAAACACTGATCACCGTTCTAAATTTGAACCATGGGAATCCAACCTCATTTCTCATACTGTATATAATAATTTGAGAAAGTAAAATAAAGAAATTGTAATCAATGGTGCTCGCAACAGAATTCAAAATGATTGAGACACAGAACATTATAAATAATGTCCAGCAAGCAGGATACCAAACCACCTCTATATTACAACATTTCCACAAAAGTATAACTATCAATAACCCAATAAACAAAACCACAAATATCTATAGGGCGATTTGTTACATTCCATACTCACAAACATCTATAACAATAGCCAACTACTTAAGAAACTTTGGCATCCAAACATATTACTGTAATTCCCCTAACATAGGCTCCACCATAAAAGTCCACTATCTAAAAATAATCCTACTATCATAAAACCCACTAACCAAAACAGAGAATAAAAGGCAATATATTCCGTAGAGTGTAACAGCTGCCAAGCCAAATACGCAGGGGAGACAGGAAGGAGAGTCAGCAATAGAATATATGAACATAGACGCAACGTTATTAATCAAGACAATAGGTCTCTAATTTTCCAATACTGCAAAGGGACAGGTCACACTTTCGCATTAGGAGAACCTAGAATACATTACAATAACATAAACAGCAAATATCAAAGGCTTATAATTGATTCTCTATTATTCAGAAAACACAATAGCATTAATAGAAAATAGATTTGCCCGAAACATATAACACAATATATCCTAGTACCAGCTAATAATATCAACAATAATATAAGTAACTTATATGTAATAGCCAATAACTATTATAAAACTACTTAAATAATAGAATTTCTAACCTATAAGATAATTCATAGAATATAGCAAACAATAGTAGAATATGTATAAATACCTTAACCAAAAAAAAATAATGTCTTAAGAAAACAAATAATATGCAAAACTTCCTAATGTATATATATATATGTACATAGAATCATAATAGTTTTAGCATCAGGCGACGTTATATTTTCTTGATATATTGTATATGTTTCTCCTGTAGAAGGGCGGACAAGCTCGAAAGCTTGAGAAGACCAGAATAAAAGATACTCATCCCCATAAACGTTTTACTTTGATATCAGAAATCAATGATAATATTAAGGTTTTGCCACAAACAATGTGAATCATAAAAGACAGCGGCGAGAGATGCGGTATACACCGCCTCAACATAACTTTCATTGCCTGATAAAATGCCAGTGAAACGGAAAGCATAAATTAAAATTCACGATTTATAATAGACTGTTAATCTCAGGATGCGTGGACTACTTCACCAATACTTAAAAATAGTATGGCTTTTCATTAGGTATATATTTCTAAAGTATAGGGGATGAAACATATACTAAATTCGAGCCCCGCGGCGGGCGACATTGTTGCGTTCCCGGTTTGGATAGATGAAAAGGGAGGATACACGATGTGACTTATTAAAGTTTCCTTACTTAAGTATATATATATATAGCAATTTAGGCCAACAACCCCATGTATATAACCCGCAGCAAGACCTTAATGTTGTATAATAGAAGCACAGCTGTCAATGATGCACTATCGACATATGTCTTTACATCATCACATGTAATGCAATTTGTGCAAACAGGATAAATAAAATTTAAAAAAAGGGGGGGAAACTCTGTAATTGATTAAGAGTTGAGCTAAAGCAGGGATCGAGCATATAATATTGTCAGAACAAAGGTCTAAAGATGGAAAAAGCCACGACACTAGTATACAATTTCATCAGACAACCCATGAAATCGTTATTAAATTGGGCAATCTATAAAAGACTCCTTCTGGAGGTTTAGCAACCCACTGAAGACGCTGGGAGCTATTTCATAGAGGAAAATTATAGCAACAGATCTCTATAATTTCTACAGATCAACTGTAAATAGATTCATATTAAGGCATTTTTATAGCCCAAATAACACAAACAATAGTCAAACATACAAATCTGTTTGCATCATGCCGTACCCTCCTAACAGCGTAACAACCCGAGGAATCAGAAAATATGGTATAATGGTAAATATGATGGAATAACGCACTGAAACACATAAAAGTACAAACATTACTAAAACCTGACAGATAGATACCCTCAAAGTAGCCCTAATAAAGTCGTAATTTGCGACTGTTGCTGTGTCAATATATCATAGCAAAGATATAGTACACAACTCTATTCCAACAGAGTCGGTAGTTCTATATTTAGTACAATTTGTGAAATTAAGGTGTGGGGGGTAGTACCATAAAGCAAAAGGAATGAAATATGTATGAGAGGAAACAAGAAAATTTCTCTAGATATTTATTTAAATAAATTAAAATTTGGGAACATGTCTATACTGACGAGATATGCTATTTACATAGTAAAATTTAGATAGAGGTGACCTGAAGTTACTTTATAGCCCTTTAGGGCCCATGCGAAGTCTAGGTTGGTTACTACACAAAAAGGGGGGGGCGCTAAGTCATAATGACAAATGGCTTACCTTTTCTCGAAAGTGCCGGCAAAGGTCTGGTCTCCCGACTGAAGACTGTCCTCTCATTGAGCGACTCAGATTCAAAATCTGCCTTTTGGCAAAGAAACCCTCTTTTATTCTTGTCTCTCTCCGTTTTCATTCGCTGGCCGCGCCAAAGTTTCTATTGGCTGGCATTTTCATTCGCCGAAAGAAACACCAATCAAAATGGCCAACGGCTCCAGTATACGATTTCACAGACGCCCCAGGCCTCTCCCATCAAAATAGAACATATAGTATTACCAAAACAAAAAAATCTAAAGAGAGAAACAGCCATGGCAATAGTGTAAAATTTCATCAGACCCCAGGCCTCCTCCACATGGGCTGTAATACGATCCTCCCTTTTCTCGGGACGGTATATATATCGCCCCCCGTCTTGGCTAAAAATCGACCCAGGCCCCTTTTACCTGGACTGTAATGTGATGCTTCCTTTTTTTCGGGAAGGATATTTATAAGGCTTAGTCTTTTAGAAACCTTCCTTCTCCATTTCTTCTGGTCACCTCTACCTAAATTTTTGATGAGGGGAATATATGTACATAGGAAACAACAGTTTCCAGCTCGGATGTCTCTGGATGTCTTCTTCTCCACCAGGCATCAGCTTTCGGCATGGAAGTCTGGTGTCACCAAGTGTCTAAGTTTCTGGGCAAAAAAATGGTCTATAAGTCTATGTGGGAGGGAAGCCATGTATCCATTTTATGTTGATTATACATACGCCTTCTGTTGGGGTATGGGTACAAAAACGTGCCCCAACAGGTTTATCATTCCAGAACCATCTATCCTTATTTGAGGGTTTACCTCCATTACGGAACACCATAATCTTTGACTTGGACTCATTTAGTGTCATTAAGTTCTCATCGAGATATTCTTTCAGTATTTTGATCTTCTTTTGGAGGTTCATCCTGGACTCACCTATAATTGCTATGTCGTCGGCGTACAGCAATAAATGGATATCTCCAAATTCTGGCAAATTTACACTCGGCAGGTCTGAGTTATTATAAATTTCGATTAAGTCCGTGATAAATAATATAAATAGCAGTGGGGAAAGTGGTTCTCCCTGGAGGACTCCCGAGTTTATCTTAATACTTTCCGTAAATGATCCCTTCCATCTGATAGCTATAGTTGCTTGTTCGTAGTAACTTCTGATCGTACTTATGAATTGGTAACTTATGCCTAGGTTGTAAAGTTTTTTCCAAAGTATTGAGTGAGGTACAGTGTCAAATGCCTTCCTTAGATCGACAAAAAAAGACATATAGTTTTCCCCTCTTTTTTCTTAATGATAGTTGGATTAAAGTAGTTAGTGTAAATATGTGGTCAATACATGATCTTCCTTTTCTAAATCCCGCTTGGTTTTCCGGTACAACCTTCTTCCCTCGACCCATTCCTCCAGTCTGATCTTAGGATTGAAGTGAAAAGCTTTGATACATTGCTAATCAGTGCAATACCTCGGTAGTTGGAGGGGCTGTTCTTATAACCATTTTTAAAGATTGGGTGTATAGTGGATTTAGTCCAAATTGCTGGGTATTTTCCAGTCGTCATAACACTATTGTAGAGTTGTTTCAACAGCAGTATGTACGAATCAGGGAGTGTTTTTAATACTTCATTGGGGAGAATAATATAGCTATAAGAAAATAATACCTAATCCAAATAAATTAATAGTGTGTAGGTCTTATTTTCTTGTAGCTATAATCTATGATCCAAATTGCACTTTATCACCAGGATAATAAAGCAATTTATTATGATTCAAGCAAGAACCTCACTTTTTATTTATCTGGTTAAACCAGGTTCTTAGAGCAAACAGAAGTCGCTAACAACCCAGGTTTTCCTTCAAATCTGAGTCTTTATTTGCTTATTCAAAAGGTAATTGAAAGTCAAATTCATTTGATGGCGCCAAGTAAGTTTAATTCATTGAAGATTGTCCAGGAATTCTGCCGCGTCGTCTTACATTCCTGTACTTTTGACTTTGGCATTGGGCGATGGCTGAGGGATGGCCTCGCAGCTGCTGCCTGGACGCAGCCCCTCTTATTTTTCTGGCCCACAGCTTCAGAGTCAGAATGTCTCTTCCGGCCTGCGCCGACCGTGGTGAAGCCAGTGTTGTCTTCCTCCATTGGAAGTTGTTTGTCCTGGTCTATGAGCTCGGCCCAGCTGGTTGAGGGTTGCTTGGTTTTCCCATCAGATGCCGCAGTGGCCTGAGGAGTGCTGATCACATCAGCGGGTGTGGATGGCGATTGGCTTTCAGCCAATGCCCTTTTTAAATTAAGGGGTGAGGAATCCCCCATAAAATTTAAAGAAAATCTAAAAAATTAAAAATTTTAGACAAAAAAAAGAACGTCAAAGAACACGCCAGGCCAGCGGGGTAAGCGGAAGCGCGCGCACGTGCGTCCGCGCCGCTCGAGAGAGAGAGCAATAATCTTGGAGTGAAAGCAAATCTTCTGGTGAAGCAATCTTAAAAGTAAAGGTCTGTTCATAGTCCCTATGCGAACTGTCTTGTTTTATGGGTGCGAAAAATTTTGGAGGGTAGAAAAAGACAGTGGCAATCTAAAATGTGCTGCAGATTTGGCTGCTTGGTACGCTAGATCAATTAATTCCCACGATTCCACTGTGGCTTTTAATCCAGCAGAGTTTTACATTTTGTCTACTTTTTAGGTTGGAGATAATTTCAGTAATAAGGTGTTTTCTTGGAACCTAAAGGATGATAGTAAAGGCAGATTATCAGTTTGAGACAGTAATAAAGCAAGCCTGTGAGAGAAGCTAAATAGAGAGTATTTGTTCCATAAAGTATGCCTTGGAGTTCAGTTTGAAAGGCTGTGTACTCACTATGAAGTCTAAGGTATATAGGTTGTAGGGGAGATGACAAAATCACTTTTGTTCCAACTCCTTCTGGGTATTCTACTTATCTTGAAATAAGGTGGCGACATTTTGTTTCAGGAATTTGGCATAAGATATTGTTTTATAAAATAAGAATAAGATACAAATGAGAAGGAGATGAAGGCGCGTTTCAAATGGGCTAGCTCTCAAGGTTTTTAAATATTTAGTATGTGCACCTTTATGAGGATATCGAGTTTGCGGAGGTATAGGCTGGTACTGTAGGCGTGCATGAACCACCTCTGATTATTGATTTCGCAAACCTATAGTGATGTCTACAAAGTGATGTCACTAGTATCATTCAACTCATCTTCCCTAGAGTCCAATGCAATAGCGCTTGGAATAATCGGGTAAGTCGTTAATTTGGCGTTTATGAAGCTAAGGTTCTATTTGTGCAATTCGTGTGGAATCATTTGCGAAATAAATCAATTCGTCCTAGGATTTTGTGAAATGAAGGATTCCCTGCAATAGGATTTAAGAAGAAAGAGCCTAAAGCTGCTTCATGCTCGACTATGAAGTGAGGAATAAAATTGGGTGTTGCTATATACAGTAGTTTATTTTTTATTCAATAACTAGTTGATAAAGAGCTGTATTATAGTTCTTCAAGGCAGCTAATCTCTTTTAGGGCTTAAATGACTTGCCTTTGTACCTTGTCATAGGCTCTTCTGATGTCTAAGCAGAAGACAAATGTATTTTATCGCACTCATTCACGTCTTTGTAAAATAGAAACTAGAGCGTTTTCGATGAGCGCGCGCTGGTAAAAAATATAAATAAGAGTAGAGAGAACCAGTTGTTATGGTCTGATAGCCATTGTAGTTAAGCCAAATTTCAGTGTTTATATTACGTTTGTTAGCATTCTAAGGAGAACAAAAGGGCAGAACTTGTCTAGAGAGCTCTTTAATATGCTATATTGATTTGGGCATCAGATAGAAATTTCCATGATGAATGAAAATGATCAATTCTTTGGTATTTGGTGAAAGGTTCTGCAACTAATTTATGTAGGGGGACCATCTAGGTGGTCGAAGTGGCAATATCACTGCGCAGGATTTTTTGGCAGACTTCCAAGGGGTGTAGGGGGTTCCATCATTGTGCTTGAACAATGGTGGTTCTTTTTGTATGCTTTGTCCTTCGGAAATATATCTGTGTAACAGAGCTCAAAGTTGCTGAAATGACTGATTGACAGAGTGCTTGACAAAGTGCTTGGCGTTGTAATTTACTTAAGATCAAACACAATCTCAGAAGCAGCCAAATAATTTACTATTACATTACAGGCGAGGAACAATACATAAGCATTAACCTTTTCTTAAAAATTATCCATATGATTATTATTGATTTCAGAATAATCAAATTAATTTAGAATAATTACATTTATATTTACATCTCCTTTTTTATAGATTCAGGCAAGAAACTTGCTTAATGAGGCGTCCTGACCTCGTTCTAATGGCTTGGATGTTAGTAGTGGGTAACATCTGTATTGTCTGCATGGGCCTTCTAAAGGTGGGGTGTTTAGTTAGTGTCGTCCAGTGGAGTCGGTACAAGTGGGGGTGAGACAGGCTCACTTTTGAAAGGAGGGGTCAAGGGTTTTCAATTACATTATTATTGTCCATATATGAAGCTTGATGGATTCATTCCACCCTGAACCAGTCTCAAGAAGGCTTGATTATGTAGCAATATCCTATATTGAGATTTCATTGCATATGACCTAGGGGTTTGGAAGAGACCAGGCTCTTTCATGCTCTTTCACGAAAACTGGTGGATTTTCCAAGAGTTGCTGATTTGATTGGCATGTATATTTACCATAAGATTTTTGTCTCGAGCGAGCGTCCCTAAGAATTTTGATAGTTTTCTTCAGCACAGACAGTTCCAAAAGGTCTTCTTTGATTGACAATATGGCTCTAGTTCTGCGACTATAAAGTCATTGCACAGGTGAACCTAATCCTTCTTTTGGAGTGTTTCAATAATTCAACAGTACCATTTGAATAGCTTTTTTTCCTCTTTCATATTTCTTAAGAATATATATATTTTGCTGTTTAAACAGTCTTTTCTGCTAACCCATTGAGCCTAGGGTGTAAAGGGCTAGAGACCATTCCTGTGAAAATTATTCAAATTCTTTTGAACAATAGTTGGTGCCATTGTCAGTTTTTAGAACCTTTGGTATCCCCTATTGAGCAACCCATTCCTTCAAGTACAATATATACAGAAACTCTATTAGTTATTAGTAAATACTTCTGGTCATTATGCTCGAAAACATCTTATGATACAATCTGCCAGGAAAGTTTGGGCATTTTCTTATTATCGATTATTTGTTTTTATTCTTCTCTCTCTCTCCTAGAGTTAGAAATTCAAATCATGTACTTTTCACCTTGGTTGATGTAATATCTTGTTATTCCAGGCCAATAAATTGAATCCTTGGCCCTAAGAAAGGAGCCATTAATGCCACTATGTACTATGTATAGGCTCTTCAAGATTTTGTCTCTAAGACATTTTAGGATGATCATGGTATCTAAAAGAGATAACGCACACGCAATTTTAAATAAAAAATTCAACATACAAAAAAGGTGTCAAAATTAAAAAAAATAATAATAAGACGTGAAAATGTTTGTGCTGACCATATAAATGCTATTGAAAATGTCCAAAATTTTTTGAAAGAGTCATACCATGTGAAGAATCAGTATTTTTCACTTATAATCCAGAAACTTTGTGTTTATCTACAAATTAGAATGGCTCAATTTCAGTAGCCAAAGTCGCAGTCAGGCTAGCGGGCTTCGCTTTCAGCAACTCCTACTGTTTTTGTCCCTGCCTTTCGCTTTTTAAGGAAAAATAATAATAATGTAAATATCCCTCTTACCTACCCCTGTGTTGCTGAACTCATCCCTCAGAGCTATCATCATCCTTCTCTCTGTAAAGTAATAATATTTATGAAAAAATATATATAATGATAAAATTGTAAAAATTAAAATATATTAAAGAAAACAGCACCAAAAAATAAAGATTAGAAATAATAGAATATAACAAAAAAAACAAATACAAAAATTCAATTTACATGGTGGGACCTGGGCATCTTGGAGTTGGCTTGGGGAAGGTTTTAAGCTCTTGGTGGAGCTGGTGTTCTGCCTGAAGATGATGATATCAGTCACCATGGGAAATATGGCTATACAATGGGAAGAGGTGTCTTAGTCCATCTCAGACTCTGGCTTACTGTTGTCAAAGCTGAAGGTGGTTTCTTTCTCCATCTCTACGCTTCACAATCACCAGAGGTTTGCAGCTTTAGATATGGAAGGGTGGAACATGGTTAGGTGGTGTTCTGGGTGAATCATGGCATGCAGTAGTAACGAGGTGTCCTAACAGAGAAAGAGCTTGTTGATAAATTTTGAGATAGCGAGAATCAGCTTTTATTTGAACCAAAAAGTGAATACAACTTGAAGTTGAAGAAGAATTAAAGGAAGAGGTGAAACTTGTTATATAAAATATAAGATCTGTATATACAAGGTATTGTTGACAAAAAAATTTCTCCTAGAAAAAAATTCTAGGTGAAATGGAACCTTAAGACATACTTTGAAATAGCCATCATCATAGCCTGCTGCTACTATATAATCATCCATTGGTAAAAGAGAAAATATTTTACTATCATAATCATCTTTTATCAAGCATTTAAGATTTCCAGAATTAGAATCATATATCTTTATTGATGATTTCTTTTTTCTTGTGGCTACAAACAAATTGCTTCCATCTTCTGAGAATTTCACTAAAGCACCCTTATTTTTATCCCAAGAACGAATTTCATTAGCCTCACCATCCTCAATAGAATAAGAGTATAGAAAAACCTGAGACATATACATATATACATATGAATAATCCAGGATCCTAGAATAATATAAAAGAAATTGTGCCACCTTTTAAAAATTACTTATTTCCATTATCTAATACAGTAGAACTTGGATAATTCGAACTTCTTTAATTCGAAAACCTCTTTAATTCGAATATTTATCTTGGTCCCTAGAATTTCCTATATAAATAATTTAACATCTTTAATTCGAATTTTTGGATAATTCGAATTTTTTTATGGTCCCTTGGGGTTCGAATTATCCAAGTTCGACTGTACTTAATTGTGGTTTCAGGAACCTGGGTTAATCTATCCATAATGCCTATGTTAATTCGTTCGAATTGAATTGCCTATAGTATTTTTTTTCATCTTGTTGTAAATTATTTGACCATATTTCCTAATTTTGAATGCTATTTTAATATATATATTAAAGATGTAAAATAAATAATAATAATAATAATAATAATAATAAAAATGCTTCAGTGAATAATGCTTTAATCATCACCTTTGTTGTTATTTCTTAAACGCATGTTTCTTTACCAATTTGTACCTTCTTTTTAGGAACGCGGTTAGCCAAATAAATAATAATAAACCGTTCGTATACTTTGAATTTTATTTATATATGATATTAATTTACGATATAAAAACTAGATATATATATATAAGATATTAATTTCAATATGAAAAGAAAACACGATGACGATTCAAGTGATGAAGACTTTAGCAGCGACAGTGACAGTGACAACGATTCAATTGAATCTGACAAACCAGAGTCGTCTGAAAAATTATGCATGGAAATTGAATTAGATGATACAATTTCTGATATTTCAATGCATCCCAAAGAAGATAAATTATGTATTAGCACCCTCGATGGTAAAATTTTTCTATACTCATATTCTATTGAGGATGGTGAGGCTAATGAAATTCGTTCTTGGGATAAAAATAAGGGTGCCTTAGTGAAATTCTCAGATGATGGTAGCTATTTGTTTGTAGCCACAAGAAAAAAGAAATCATCAATAAAGATATATGATCCTAATTCTGGAAATCTTAAATGCTTGATAAAAGATGATTATGATAGTAAAATATTTTCTCTTTTACCAATTGATGATTATTTAGTAGCAGCAGGTTATGATGATGGCTATTTCAAAGTATGGGATTACCGTAAAAAGACATGCATAATGGAAGATAAGCAATGTGAAGATTTCATTAGCTCACTTTGTACAAATACAAGGAAAAAGATCATCTTAGCAACAAGCGGTGAAGGTACCTTAACAGCATTTGATATCAGAAAGAAGAAAATGGAAGTTCAGTCAGAATTATTTGATTCTGAATTACTTTCAGCAGCATTTGTTAAGAAAGAAAGTAAATTGATTGTAGGTACAGGTGAAGGTGTTATTAACATCTTTAACAAAGATGAATGGGGAAATATCAGTGATAGATTTCCAGTGACAACAGATTCAATTGATTGTTTGGTGCCCATTACAGAAGATGTGATAGCTGCTGGTAGTTCAGATGGATCTATCCTGGCTATCAACATCCTTCCTAACAAAGTCTTGGGCCCAATTGGGAACCATGGAGGAATGCCCATAGTAAGTCTTGCCATTTCCCATGATAAGAACTACATAGCATCTAGCTCCCATGATTCCAGAGTCAAAATCTTTGATGTTTCCTCCTTCAAAGAAGTTCCCAAGAGTATGCTCCAAGGTAAAACCAAAAAGAAACAAAGAGGAAATAATTCAAATACTTTTTTTAATGACCTATAATTTTGTTGTTGTTTTGTAAATACATATGTAAATAAGTCAAAATTAAAATATGTTCAAATGTTAGATTCTCAGCTACTCTTCATCCTATTCTGACATGAATTCCTCAATAAAGATGGCATTATCTGTGGATTATTAGTGATATAAAAAAGTAACTATCAAACAAAAGGCCAAATCTAAATAAATAAACAGACAACCCTGTTACCAAAGCAGCAAACAGTTTATTTATTTGGGTTGTGTCTTGTTACCATTTGTTTCTAAGCTATTCAGCAATATGTATAAAGATGGTAACAACACTGTTACCAAAACATCATGCAATTTACTTATTTGGATTCGGTTATTTTTAGTTTCTAGTCTATAATCCAAATTGTACCATATCAAGGAGCTATCTAGGTATTTGTGTGTGTAATTCTGAATGATTGAACCGGAAATTCTGCCTTTATTGGATATTTGCCCAACCCATATTATTTTAACAATGATTTATCAATATTATGTAATAAGTAGTGTGTAAGGAGAGAGATTTTTTCATTCATATATTATTATTATAATCGATAAGGCACAATTTGGATTATTCTATATACAGTTACGAGTCATCAATTCTTTTTCATCTCTGTCACTGTTTGCTTTTTTTTGGAATGGCGCTCTCCTATTGGTTGGCTACGATCACGCCACCTTTGCCCCCCCTACTCGCTTTGTTGTTTTTGTAACTATTGTGTTGGAGCGGGTCGCTCCTTAAATAATCTATTGTTAACAATACCTCATTATAGGTCCGCGAATATCGAAAGTATAGGTATGTAGCTTTTGTACTATTAAGGTGTATATATATACACATACTTTATGTATACATACATTATGCTGATGCAAACAAATAGATAATGCTAATAACAAACAATTATTTTTAAAATATCTTATCTAAATATATATCACTCGGGTAGATATGCACACGGGTCAATCCCGGGGCGAAGCCCAGATCACCCGTCTAGTAGATTATAAACACAAAGTAATACGACCAAATCTAAATAAATAAATAGTATGTGATGTTTTGGTAACAGCGTTGTTATGTTATGTTTCAGTACTTTTGTCTGAAGATGGTAACAATGCTGTTACTGAAACGTCACATAATATTTATTAAGATTTGGTCTTATTAGTTTGTGTTTGGCATTTGGGGAATTTTTTGTACGCTTCTTATATATTTTTAAAAATTTTATTTAGATTTGGTCTTATTACCTTGTGTTACTAATCTTTAATCCAAATTGTGCCTTTTTATAAACAATGCATATTTCAATAAAAAATATTATAATAATTATTTTTGGCAATATACAAGGTAGGATCAAAAAGTTCCCAAACTTTAAAAAAATTAATTATTTATTCATAGTATAGTAATTTAAACATCAATTTTTTTCAAAATAGGAGCCTTGGTTATCTATACATTTTTTCCAGCGGGAAAAAAGCTGTTGAAATGCTAGTTCAAAGACAATTTTTTTCTAAGCTTGTCTAGCTCCACCGTCGCATTTTCAATTACTTCTGATGACGATGAAAAGCGCTTCCCTTTTAATGTCATTTTAAGTTTTGGAAAGAAGAAGAAATCACATGGGGCGATATCAGGAGAGTAAGGAGGATGTGGCAAGACAAATACAGTGTGTTTGGCTAAATGGTCTTGAACAATAATGGCTCTATGAGCAGGGGCATTATCATATAGCAATTTCCACTGTTTTGATTTAAAGAGTTGGTTTCTTTTTCTTCTTATCTCATCACGAAGGCGCAAAAGTATTTCTTTGTATGTCTGTTTATTAATAGTAACCCCCTCTTTAATAAATTCATAATAGATAAGTCCTTGATAATCGAAAACACTACAAGCATTACTTTTCCTTTGGACTTGTCAAGACGAACTTTCTTCTTCCTAGAACTTGGTGTGTGCCATTCAAGTGATTGTTTTTTGGTTTGTAGATCAAAAAGAAAGCACTATGTTTTACCACCAGTTATTATTGTTTTTAAAAAATCAAAATCATTATTTGCAGTTTCAATTAAATCTTTGCAAATTGATAATCTTGTTTCTCTTTGTTGATCTGTTAAATTTCGTGGGACAAAATAACCACAAAGTTTTTTCTTGTTTAAATGTTCACCAATAATTTTTTGGCCACTACCATACGAAATTCTAAGTATTTCTGATATATTATCAATAGTAATTTTTCTACCAGCAACAATTAAATCACGTACCTGTCCAATATTGCGATCTGTTGTTGACGTCAATGGCCGACCTGACCTTGATTCATATGCGATGCTCTTACGGCCATCTTTAAAACGTTTATACCAGAAATAAACTTGCGTTTGTGACAATTTTTCATCTTCATAAGCTTCATTCATTAATGCTAATGTCTCTGTGAAAGACTTTTTTAATTTTACACAAAATTTAATATTTGCCCTTTGCTCAAATGATGACATTGCAGAAACCGACGCGAGCTAAATACTTACAACAAAAATATGCCTAAAATAAAAACTATGCATGCGCATTTACTGGCGTTGCTAAATTAAATTATAGTTTTGGCTTTGTTCTTTACAGTAAAATTGATTTTACATTTTTAAAAAGTTGTTTTATATTTTATTTTTTAAAAGTTCGGGAACCTTTTGATTTTACCATGTATATATGTTTCTTATGGTATTTTTTGCACCAAGTTGTGGCAAAGATTCAGGCCTCTTGGAGCTTCATATGAACTCTATCAAATGTATAAGCTTGTAGGTTCATGTAGGGATTCCTCTTTTTTTTTTTTTTGTGTAAGGACAGATAGTGATGTTTTCCATCAGTTTGGGAAACTATCAGATTGTTTTCCTTATATATATCCCGCATTTGCTAAAGAAGGCAGCTTAATGGTATTTAGGGAACTTATGGACACACACTTATAGGTCTGCAGAGGTGCATACATATACTATATATTATATGAAACATATTGCCAAATGATGGCAATTGAAATCATAGCATATTTCAATGTTTGTATGTGGGCCCAACAGACATACAAGTTTTTAGTCAAACCTTGCTATAACAACTTCACTTGGGACCAATATAAAAGAGGCTGTTATAACACTGTATTATCTTAGGATAGGAGTGTAGACTCTGACCACACAAAAATGGAGTCCTAATTATCAGGTTATTCCCTGTGATATTTTGGGTGTTAAAAATAACTTTTATTAATTACTAGCGGACGTACCCGGCTTCGCCCGGGTTTTACCCGAGTAAAAGTTTGTCTAACGAATCTCTCGATAAAGTGAACATTTTTTTCCCGGTCCCTTGAAAAATACTCGATAAGTTGAATAAAATCAATATTAATTGGTTCCCTCGGTAATTGGAAGTAAAAGGAATAGTATCTTGCCTTGGAATTGTATCATTATTCTTGTATGGATGTACCCGGCTTCGCCCGGGTTTTACCAGAGTAAAGGTTTGTTTAACGAATCTCTCGATAAAGTGAACATTTTTTCCCGGTCCCTTGAAAAATACTCGATAAGTTGAATAAAATCAATATTAATTGGTTCCCTCGGTAATTGGAAGTTAAAGGAATAGTATCTTGCCTTTGAATTGTATCATTATTCTTGTCTCAAATAAATTGCTGTGTCATCCTGAATTTTGTCTTTCCTAATTTTCTACATTACAAAATCATCGTATCATCATGATAATATTTAGAGCAGATTGTTGAATTATAACAGATAAATTAGAATATTTATCTTGATTATTTCTAGGCGAAAAGTTATTTCAAAAATTTTATTTGCTAGAAACCTTCCCAGTACTATACTAAATAACTTCCCAAAGTTTCATGGCGATCCAATGAGTGGTTTGGTCAGGCATAAAGGACAAACAAACAAACAGACACACATACATTCATTTTTATATATATAGATATCTAGATATATTTAGCAATCCCAATTAATGGAAGTCAACACACTATTCAGTACTGCAGTATTCCATGAGAGACCATGTCAGGTCATGAGGAATCTTTCCACCAAAACAGTCTTTGATTAGAGACCACCTCCAGGACCAGGTGGTCTCTCCTGAGAGACTCTACTGTACCTCTTTAATGCAAATTTCAGGAGGCCACCAATATTAGTGAATATCTGTGTGCATTTAAAATGATAATTTATATGTTAAGTTTCAGAGAGTAGCTTTACTTTTCAGTAGGTTTTCAACCGCTACGACCTGGGTTCGATTCCCGCATTGGGCACTTTTTTCAGATAAAAAAAATAAAAATAAAAAAATACCCCAATGGCCCCCGATTCTTGCAAAAGTCCAACCCCACCAGCGAGTGCAAGTAACCAAACAGGGCTGCGACACATTTGTAAGTGCAAAGTCGAACTGCTTTTCACATGTGTAGACATGTGGTGCACTTACAGTAAAAGCAGTCGCCTACTTCTACTCATCATGATTATCATGGCCTGGACCACGTGTACTAGGGATAAGCAACAAAAAAAAAAAAGTTTCAATAGCAGCATTGTCACTATCTTCAGACATTTAATACTTTTTTTTTATGAAGTACTGCTACTGAAACATTGCATATAAATTACTTATATGGATTTGTGTGGTTTTGTAATTTTTATGCTAATAATTCAAATTATCCTTTATTGACTAAGAATTTGAAGAGAGAGAAATCCTGTATTTTGGTGGAAGAGGGCAATAAACCATCTATTTTGGACAACTACAACCCGGGATCCAATCCCACATTGAGTACTTTTTCTGAGGAAAAAAAATTTTCAATGGTCCTCAATTCCTGCAAAATTTCAACACTACCAGTTAAAATGCAAGTAACCAAACAAAGCTCTGACATAACTGTTGTATGTCAATTTGATTACACACACAGCGCTTAACGTTAATTATTCTTTAATTAACTACAACAAGGTGAAAGGATTATATATATTGATGAAATGGTAATCGTGGGGAAAGAAAATATGAGTCATCGCGGCTACGCCGATGCAGGATACAAAAACAGAAAGTGAAAGTACGGGTGTGTGACGTCAGCTCCGGTGTTGCCGAAGTTAGCCGCCCGCCGTCACGGTCCAGCAGTCTCCTCCCTCGAAGTGATCTCTTATTCATGGATTACTTCGCCGCTTAAAAGTCTCGAACAATGAAGTTCGTGTAGGTTTCTCCCCAGTGGCTTGGTCAAAATGTCCGCTAGGTTTCTTCCACTTGTAACATAGTCCAGTTGAATCACACCGTCATCCACCTTTTCTCTGACGAAGTGATATCTAATAGCGATGTGTCTGGTCTTGGATCGGCTGATGTAGCTCTTGGCGTGTGCTATAGCCGCTTGGTTATCGCACCACACCGGAGTTGGCTCAACCATATTATGTGGTATATCCAAATGGTTCAGGAACTCCCTGATCCGTGTCACTTCCCTGACTGACGATGATAGGGAAATGTATTCCGCCTCCATTGTGCTGAGGGCGGTGACAGTTTGCTTTGAACTTCACCATAGGATTGGAGCGCCTGCAAACATCACTACGTAACCCGATGTACTCTTTCTGTCTTCCAGGTTGGTTCCCCAATCTGCATCCGAATAGACACACAGTTGTTCCCCAGTCAGTCTATAGGTGATGCCTAGATGCTCTGAAGATTTTAAGTATCTTAAAATTCGTTTCGCAGCAACCCAGTGTTTTCTAGTGTACTTTGAACAATAGCGAGCCAATTGACTTACTGCATAGGCAATGTCTGGCCTTGTCCGCTGTGAAATGTAGAGCAGTCCACCAATTAGTTCACGGTAGGGAAGGTCTTGGCAGTTTTCCTCATCTACTTCCTCAAGAAGTTCTGGTCTGGTTTCCATCAGCATTGAGACTTCTCTTCCTTCCTGAAGATTGAACCGTTCCAGTAGACTTTTTATATAGGCTCTTTGTGTTAGAGTTACGCATCCACCCTTTGATCGAGTGAAGTTGACACCAAGCAGGTAGGATACTGGTCCGATGTACTTTGTTTCGAAGTGACCTCTCAGCAGTTCAATGCACTTTTCTCTCACTTCTTGATTCTCCGTCAGAGTAAGTATATCATCCATGTATAATGATAAGATTATCATTCCTTCATTCAGCTTGAGCTTGTAGACACAAGGGTCAACTGGATTCCTCATAAATCCCTTTTTCTTCAACCACTCATCAAGGCACTTGTTCCAACATCTGCCTCTTTGCTTCAGTCCGTACAGAGACCTTTTGAGTTGGCAGTAAAGATGTTCCTCACCAGGTTTAACAAAGCCTTCTGGTTGTTCCATGTAGATCACTCGGTCAAGCTTGCCGTAGAGATAAGCACTTTTCACGTCATATTGGTCTATGAACCAGTTATTTTCAACACCTATTGCTGTGAGCAGTCTTGTCGTTTCAAAACTAGAAACAGGTGAGTAAATCTCATCATAATCGATTCCCTTTTGTTGAGTGAAGCCCTTTGCCACAAGTCGGGCCTTGTATCTAACTACTTGACCCTCGGCGTTGGTCTTCTTGTGTAGTACCCACTTACAAGCAATTGGGGCAGAGTCTTTTGGTAGTTCTGTTAGTTCCCAAACTTTGTGCTTTCTCAAGGATTCCAATTCTTCTTCGATTGCTTCAAGCCAATGCTCAGCTTCAGGGCCTTGGATAGCTTCTTTATACGAAGTAGGATCTCCCTTATTTACTTCAGTACTGAGGAGTTCAATTGAGTTCTGAGCATTTCTCTGGTTCCTTAGGATCATTGGATGAGATCGAGTAGGAGAAGGCTTCACAGTATCTTCATTGTGGCTGTCCCCTTCTGTAGGTATCACGTCTTCTTGATCTAATAAAGACACTGGATACTCTTCAATCTCCCGTTGAGTCCCTTAGCTGTAGTGTTCAACTGATGGAAGCACCTCCCGGTTGCTGTCGTTCCTCGATACATCACTCTCTTTGAAGACACAGTCCCGAGATTCCACCACTTTCTTCATCTCAGGAATCCACACTCTGTAGCCACGTCCTCTGAGTGCATATCCAACAAGGTTACCTTTGACAGCTCTCCTTTCGAGTTTGGATTTACGGACTTGTCTTGGAATATGGACAAATACTTGACAGCCAATAGCTCTTATGTGTTTAAGGCTAGGCTTGTTCCCTGTCCACAGTTCATATGGCATGCTTTCACCATTGTGATTGTTGAGAACTCTGTTTCTGACATAGGCTGCGGTGTAAGTCAGCTCCGCCCAGGAAGCCTTTGGCAGACCACTTCCAGATATAGTGCTCCTGACAAGATCTAGGAGTGTCCTATTCATTCTTTCTGCCACACCATTCTGTTGGGGTGTATACGTCATAGTGTGTTCATGAACTATTCCAACGCTCGTGCAGAAAGTGTCCCATTCCTTGGAACAAAATTCCAAGCCATTATCCGTACGTATTCGTTTTAGTTTCCGGCTGTTTTGTTTCTCAGATTCTTGAATCCACTCTTTGACTTTTCCCAGGGTTCCGCCTTTGTTTTTCAGGAAAAATACACTTGCATATCTCGTAGATTCATCAATAATGGTTAAGACGTACTTGGCTCCTCCCCAGCTCAATACGTCAAGTGGACCCATCAAGTCCGCATGCATCAAGTCTAACGGCATGATTTCTTTTCCCTCCTTGTGTGAGTGCTGAAGGAATGGCAGACGGTAAGACTTGCCGATCAAGCAGTCTTCGCACTTTTCTGGCTTTGCCGGGCTGCAATCAAGTCCTCTTACGGTCCTCTTCTTGGCCATCTTTGCTATCGTATATGCATTTACATGCATCAGCCTTTTGTGCCAAAGTTCCAGTGTAAGCTCTTCCTTGCATTCAGATGCAAGAGAAACACGATCATTCTGATCTATCGGAGAGGATGGAGTAGTCTGGACGTAGTAAAGTCTACCCAGCTTCTTTCCCTCTATCAAGAGTTTACCTTTCATGTCCATAATGCGGCAACAACTCTTGTTGAAGACAACTTTTCTACCGTTTTCTATCATTTGGAGTACAGACAGAACACTGTGACGCATATCTGGAACGCACAAGGTGTTCTGGGCAACCAAATTGCTGGCATCTCCCTTGTGTCCAACAATATTGGCACTGACAGTACCGATACCACATGCTTCTATAGAAGAGCCATTCGCAACAGTGATGGAACTCATATTGCTTGCGCACTCTTTCAGACATGTGAAGTAATCTCTCTTGGGAGTCATATGGCGCGTCGCTCCAGAATCTATGATCCAGGTCTCGGCGGTAGCTCCAAACAAAGTGTTGCACATTGCCGACATATTTACGCCTTTGTTTTGGTCAAACCTCTTTGGTCTTTGTTCATTCTTTCCTTTCTTCCTGCATTCCCTTGCATAATGGCCTTTACCTCCACATTTGAAACAAACAACCTTTGCTTTAAATTGTTTTTCTGTTTCAATGGGCTTCGAAGAGGCATTAACGATCATGGCACCCACATCTTTTGGTAGATTTGACGAACGCCTTTCTGCTTCTGCCAACAGCCGTCTTTTAACTGTGGCGGTCGTGAAGTCTGAATCAGGCAAGTTACATATGGTTGAGACAACGGTGTCCCAATCCTCTGGTAATCCACCCAAAAGAACCATAGCCAAATCGCCATCATCAATTTTGTCGCCAATTAGGGCCAGTTCGTTTACAGTGTGGTTTATCTTCCCCATATACCCTTCCATATTGCTGTGCTGAGTCAACCTTTCGCCATATAACTGCCTTCTTAGTTGTACGGCTCGATATCTACTATCCTTTGGTGCGTATAATTTTTCCAGTTCCTCCCAGACCTCTTTCGGAGTATTCAAATGTTGAACATGCAATTGTTGTTTATCATTAATCCCGAGGCAAATTTTTGCAAACGCCTTACCCTCCCGCGACAAAAAAAAGTTTTGTTGCAACAAGGTCACTAGGGTCAGGCTTAACCTCTCCTGGATTGATCAAACTCCATAAGTCGTTTTCGATTAGAACGAGTTTCATCTGGAAGCTCCAGCTGGAATAATTAGCACCATTTAATTTTGTAATCGTCGTGTTTGCCATTTTACAAAATATTTGGTAAGTAGAAAAAGGATGGGCCAAGTAATCAAAGGAAATTTGGTTACTCACGTTTTAGGCCTTGCGCTTCTTCAGTCTGACGTTTTAGGTCTTGCGCTTCTTCAGTCTGACGTTTTAGGTCTTGCGCTTTTTCAGGATCATAATCTTTGTTGTATTTCAATTTGATTACGCACACAGCGCTTAACGTTAATTATTCTTTAATTAACTACAACAAGGTGAAAGGATTATATATATTGATGAAATGGTAATCATGGGGAAAGAAAATATGAGTCAGCGTGGATACGCCAATGAAGAATACAAAAACAGGAAGTGAAAGTACGGGTGTGTGACGTCAGCTCCGGTGTTGCCGAAGTTAGCCGCCCGCCGTCACGGTCCAGCAATAACTGTAAGTGCAAAAGTCAAGCTGCACTTGCTATATGTGTAGACATATGTGCGTATGCAGTAAAAGCAGTTTCTAACGTCTACTCACCATGAATATCATGAATACTAGGGATAATTTTAAAAAATATATACATATACAGTAAAACTTTGTTATAACCTTCTGAGAACTGGCCAGAAGCTCACTATAGGTGGTGGTGTCTTGTCCATGGAGCAGATCAGATCGATCTGTGCACCCTGATCACAAATACCGGCCAACAAAGGTGCCTTGTCCATATGGATGTCCTCTTCTGGATTGATGACTGCCATATAGAGGGCTGCAAGGATGGCCGGGCTCACTATAGGTAGAAAAGCCTTATAAGCAGGAAATCAATAATTGTATTCAAATGGGAAAATTCCCAATAAAATACTCAATAAGGAAATACACGAAAATATCTTTGCAATAATTTTATACTGTATTTTTTTATCGAAACATTTATTTATAAAATAAAAGGATTTAAAAGCGCGAATGTTTCTTTTATACAAAAAAAAAAGAACTTCTACTGTCCTTACTGCGATGAAAAATATATTGGGAGGGCTTGGCTCATCAGTGGTGAACCCTCCCAGCGGTTTCGCCAATTTAATCCACCAGACCGCTTCTCAGAGCTCTAATACTGTATTGGATCATTCTGCTTTTATATGCCACACTGAAGGATGGAATCTTAGAAATGGTTTTCAAGTAAACTATGGACATAAGCTTGTAGGACAGTAGAATTACATTCAACCACTGATGAGCCAAGCCCTCCCAATATATTTTTTCATCGCAGTAAGGACAGTAGAAGTTCGTTTTATGTATAAAAGAAACATTCGCGCTTTTAAATCCTTTTATTTTATATGTATAGATGGCGCGTTATTGCTTTGTGTTAATTTAAATTTATTTATTTACAAAAAGGCTTGAAATTATTTTAATACTTTTTATTAACCAGGTGGTGATCTAGGCATTAACATTTTTAAATACTTGTTTAATAAAGTTTTTCATTAAAAATGTAAGCTACTATTTTATACAGTAGAACTTCCATGAGAGGACACTCGTGCTAGAGGACACCTCTCTATAAAGGACAGTTTTCATTTGCAAAATTACCATTTTTAATATTTAGCAACTCTCCGGTTAGAGAACACCTCTCCCTAAAGGACACTTTGGCTCTGCAATTAGGTGTCCTTCACAGGGAGGTTCTACTGTATTCATAATTTTTTCTTAATGTCCCATCTTCATCCCCAGTTTCTCCTTTCACAGTCAGGATAGGACAGTGTCATCCTTCATATCAAGTCAACTTGGGATCAGATATCATTGGACAGCTCACAACAACTTATTTCAAGGTCATATCTCTCTTTTAATTCTTTCATAACTATCAATTTTCTATTGAAATATATCAGGAGACTTTACAGAAACTGGATAACATCCTACTTTCTTAAAACATTTTTTAAGCGTCTAATGTCTTTCCACGCAGCTGTGACCTTACACTGATTGACTGTACTGTTTCAGGATTGTCAATATGACTTAGACTCATGGACAAAACTTAAGGAAGTGTAAAGTCTTTGATTTGCCGGTAACCTTTTTTTTTTTTTTAAGGAGACAGAGGCAATTGTGTTTACACTTGGTTATTTAGTGTGTCTTCAATAAAGGTCACTGTGTATCAAATATCTTTCAGAGTTATTGTCTGAATCCCAATATACGAGGGTTGTCCGTTAAATAAGTTCCACGGGGCAACACTGTCATGAGGATCGCTTTTAGGCGCGAGCCGACTGCGCGGGCTCGTAGCTTGTTCTCCCCACTTCAATTTCCACCAAGGCCACGTCTCTGGTAAGCTTAGTCTTGGCTGAGCAGCCATTAGTGATGGAGCTTCCCCTCATGTCTCCCGCCAGCTGCGAATTACGGTCAGTAATTCGCTTTTTGGCCGCAAAGAAGAATTCGGCGAAGGACATTCATACTGAACTCTGTCAAGTGTATTGAGTAGGGTGTATGAGTTCCGGGATGCTGCGCAGATGGGTCAGAGAATTTAAAAACGGCCGAAAAGACGTCCACGATGAACCGCGTCCTGGGCGGTCATCGGTTTCGCACGAAACCATTGCCAAAGTCGAAGCGGCAATGCTCAAGATCTACGGGTTACTGTGCGGAAGCTCTGCGATTTGGTTCCTGATGTCAGTAAAATCACCATCGACAAGATTTTGCGTGAACATTTAGGGTATTTCAAAGGTCTGCGCAAGATGGGTTCCGAAAATGCTGACTGAAGACCATAAACGGCAGCGGGTTGAAGCGGCCCAGAAATTTCTCGATTGCCACGAAACTGACGGAGAGGAATTCTTGGAGTCGATCGTTACTGGTGATGAGACCTGGGTACACTACACCACACCGTAGACAAAAGAGCAATATAAGCAGTGGAAGTCACTTCTTCGCCGAAACCTCTAAAGTTTAAACAAACGCTTTCTCCCGGGAAACGTATGGCTACCGTGTTTTGGGACCGAAAGGGCCTATTGTTGTGCGACTTTATGCGTCGGGGTACAACAATCAATTCCGACCGGTACTGTGAGACCTTAAAACAACTTCGACACGCGATTCAGAACAAGAGGAGAAGTATGTTAACCAAAGGGGTGCGTTTTCACCACTACAACGCTCGGCCGCACACCGCCCTCATCGAAGAATTTGGATGGAAATTGGTGTCACACCCACCTTACAGCCCGGACGTAGCTCCTAGTGACTTTCATCTCTTCCCCGAGTTGAATTAAAACTTGGGTGGAATCCAATTCCAGGACAATGACGAGTTGAAAGAATCGGTTTTAAGCTTTCTACGCGGCCAGGCTGCAGAGTCTTTTGACTATGGGTTCCATAAGCGGGTGTCCCGAATGCAAAAGTGCGTCGAACGAAACGGGGAATATGAAGAAAAATGAAAAAAGTCTGATATTTTCGAAAATGTATAGCTCAAGGCAAATAAACCTGTTTTTCTGTATGAAAAACCTCTGTGGAACTTATTTAACCGTCAACCCTCGTATATGCTAAAAGGTACAACTTTGTGTACAACACCATGAGTGTATACACCATTGTACTATATCACTTCTGATACTATATCACCAGTTGTACCATCTCCATACTTTTGGTCAGTGACTTTTATTATTCCTTGATCTAAAGATTGAGTGTGTGGATGGTGTACTGAATGATGGTTGCCCTTTCCTTATCAATCATCAGCCCCTATTCATCTTCTGAACGTGGCTGTGACAGCACACGCAAACAAAGTCTAATTAGGTCCCAGACGTGTTCTATAGATGAGAGATCAGGATAGACTGGTGGCCGTGGAAGCACCAAGGTTTCATGCAGGGCATGATGGCTGATACGTGATGTATGAGTTGGGCGTTATTCTACTGGAAAATGCATTTGGTACCCCCTGAAGGAAGGTTAGCGTCACTGGCCGCAGTACGTCATCCACATGTCATTGGGCCGCCATAGTACCCTCAATATGAATAAATGGTGATCTACTGTCATAGACGTTGCCCCCCCCCCCCCCAAACCATAATAATGTCACGTTTTCATGAGGTGCGGCATCCACAAAAGAGGCAGAATTGGATCTGTCACCAAGACGGCGCCCGCCAAAGTCTTACTCGGTGACTATCATTGCTAAAACGAAGCGAGATTCATCTTAGAACACTATCCTGTGCCATTTCGCCGTCCATGTTGTTCTATCTCGACAAAATTTCAAACGGAGGTGTCTGTGCTGTTGTGTCAATGGCAGGCAGTCTCAACGCGCGCCATGAGTGTATGCCGCCGGTGACCAATCTGCGTATAATTGTTCTGGTCGATATGGGAGAATCAAGAGTGTGCTGCACAACCTAAAAAATGGCGACAGAAGTGGACTGTGGAGCCGCCAACGCTATCCGCGAATGTGTCGGTTCACGCTGACGACGTTACATCAGCACCCCTCAATCGTGCCACATTTCCTTGTTCCAACCATCTTCGCCAAAGCCGGTGCATTGTGGACGCGTCGAGATGTCTGTCCGTAACTCCCTTCTGAGTCCAATCACCTCTCGTGAAATCGTCTGTCTGCTGGAACTACCTCAGGTGGCGGTGGCCTGGCATTCTTTGCTACCACTCGTAAACATTTTCTTTGAGTAAAAAAAAAAAAAATCTAATATTCTCCCTATAAGACAGAGAGATCCGAATATTGGCAAATTTTCAATTTCCTTCTCCCCAGTAATTCTTTGTGTTGCAAATTCAGAGTCACGCAGTGTATTTATTCAACTAACTTTTAAACATAAACATTAATTAATTTAGATGATTAATTAGCAAATCAATGTTACATATTTTGAGACTTCCCCATTTTTGTGAGTTTAAGTATTATATCTTTTTAAAATAAAGGCCAAAAAATAATTTAATAAAAAATCGGGGGAAAATACAAATTATTGTTTATATTGGATATTATTTAGGATGTTAATAAAAAAATGGTTATTAATAAGGTAGGAATATTAAAGAGGAATATATATTACTGTGTGGAAAACATTTTAAATAAATATTTAAAAAATGAAAAAGCCAAAATATTAATGCATCAACAAGACCTAACCCCAAAATATTAAGCACACATTAAAACTATAATCAGACTAATTATCTACTTCAGCGGCGTCCACTATCATCAACTGCCAAGAAGACCGACAATGTTACCCGCATGGGCTTAATGTTTCGTGTAAAGAGTCTTGATCCAAGAAATGGAATCGTTTTCAGCAGCATGGACTGTCAGCTTGGTGATCATGGCTTTGGCCATTCTTGACGCTACATCACAGACAGGAGCGCCTTCAATGGCATGATCAATAATGAACTTGTACGCAAGAATGACGTCATGTTTTCAGATGTATCTCGGTTCTTTTTGCAGCACCATGATTGCTGAATCCGTTTTTGGCACCATCGTGAAAAAGGCACATTGCTAGTATGCATTCAACATCATCATACCGGCCCATAACCTGGAATGATGGTATGGGGTGCCATTGGATACACCTGTCATCTCTTGTTCGAATTCCTGGTACTTTGAACAGTTCACGCTACATTTCTCATGTATTAAAGCCCGTGGCAATACCTTTTATTTGAGGCCTGGGAAATGCTACGCAGGATAATGCACGACCGCATGTTGCAGGTATTGTGCAGATTTTCCTACATACAGAAAATGTTCACCTGATGCTTTGGCCAGCACGTTATCCTGATAGGTCGACAATAGAAAATGTCTCGCCAATGGTTTCTGAGTGACTGGATGGTATTGAAGCTTCACGGGAGGCTGTACCTGTCCATGTAATCTAATCTCTGTTGGACTCAAAGCCCAGGCCTATAGGGCCTATTATTGCTGCCAGAGGTGGTTCTTCTGGTTACCTATTCCTCAAAGAGGATCCATACCTCAAGATTTCTTGAAATTTTAATTATTTATTATTCCAATTATAATGTATTTGTCTATTGGATATCATTTGTTATTTGCATTTCTTTCATGTATTGCAAATTTAATGGCCAGTAGAGATATACGTGTATTTATGACCAGGCTTCGCTCGCATTCTGCTCGAGTAAATGTTCGCCAAGAGAATATTGTTTCTACCCCTCAAACATGATGCATCATAATTTTCAATATTTTCTTACCACAAAATGCAAATTAGTCAATTCTTTGGCCAATTTACATACTTAAATATCAAAATTATGATATATTTTTCTAGTTGAAAATGTGACAAATAGTTCTTCCATAATATATAAACTCTGTATCCTGAAAAATATTTCATCCTGGTTGGTTGGAAGTATACATATTTTAAAGGTATGTACATTGTATAGTAATATTTAAAATGTAATATTTTCAAAATTATAATATGTATCATAAATGTAGTCCAACTTTTTTATAATTCAATCATTTTTTTCCCTACCTGCAGCTTGTCAAATTCATGATTTAATTTGACCAACCCCTTTATTTACACTCCATTGATAATTCATATTTTGGCAAAATATTATTTAAATACTCTCTAAAAGTACTGTAGGCTTTTAAAAAATTCCATTTGGTTTCAATTCCAGTGAATGGAAAAACCCCGATTTGTACCTCAAAAAAGAGAGTAGGTAGCATCCTAAATGGATAGCTAACATAAATGGGACCAAATGAAAACCGAGGGAAATAAACTTCCTACTTCATTCTAATGATAATGAAGAGAACTATCTTGTCCATGGGGGACGAAATCGCTCCAAAAGGCGAAAAAGCCTAATTTATTATTATTTGTAATTAATTGTTTTATGTGTGATTGCTTTCAACTATATCGCAAAAAAAATGCATTACCACGCGGCAGCAAATCTGCATAGTCAGCGCATGCGCACTGTAGATAAAGGTATCACATTGCGGCTGTGAAAATTCTGGCGATGGTTCTATCCATATGTCATGCGCGATTTTTGTTTTCTCCAAGCTGATTTAGGCGTCAAATAAGGAAAGACATGCATGCCTTTTGAAGATTGATCATCTAGAATACGTCTGAATAGACTTCCAGTGGAAAAGCAAATAACCAAAAGTATTCCTTTAAAAGATATTCATGATATTTAAAAAATGGTTAGCCTTGTCTTTTGTTTTCTAAATATACACAGTTAAACCTGTCTATAGCGCCCTCTCTTGGGACTCACCAAAATAGGGTGATATAGAGAGGGAGTGCTTTAGACAGGTCACTTTTAATGTAAATTGCATCTACTACTAGGTATTTCAAAACTTAAAAATCGGGCGCTATAGAGTGGGAGGCGCTATTTAGGGGGGCGCTATAGAAAGGTTTAACTGTATATGGAAAAAAATTGAAAAAGGTTAGGTGTAGATATTAAAATCAAAAGGGCATATTCTGACCGCACTCACAAGCATTTAAAATGGCAGAGCGCCATCTAGTGGAACAAAAATAAACTAACCGTTCATTTAACTTGTTCCATGATATTTGGCCAACCCAATTTCTTAATAAATCAAGAAAATCCAACCTTGTACGCGTTTGGGGCTGTTGGCCCTCGTCAGCGTTTTTTTTGGTTTATTTTTTCACATGAACAGCGTAATTACGCAAACTTGGCCTTAAATACCTATTTCTTGATTTCTCAGAGAGCCTCTGGGACCAAATTTTGGTCGTATAAGTACAGTCTGCACCACGCCTACAAGAGCCAACAGCCCAAAACGCGTGAGTGATTGGCTTTTCTTGATTTATTAAGAAATTGGGTTGACAAAATATCAAGGAGCAAGTTAAATAAACGATTATTTTATTTTTGTTACACTAGATGGTGCTCTGCCATTTAAAATGCTCAAGTGAGCGCGGTCAAGATAATGTCTTTATTTTAATGTTTATACATATATTACTTTTTTCCCAATGCTCTTATTCATTTAAAATTAAAATAGTATTGGTAATTTTCTTACATATTAAAAAACGTGAATCAATGCAATTGCAGATGAGATATGAGGAAGGCACCAATTTAGTATATAATTAGCTGTGAATAGCTGGTGACTTAAGTAAATTTAAAAGAGAATAAAGGTACAATAAGGGGCAATATTTACAAAAATGGCTCATCTGTATGTGAAAGTGCTATGACATGGGAAGCTACCATAAGAGCCCCCAGTTAACCAGAACCCTCATTACCTTTCTCGTATTTTATCAATTTTAATCGGTGCTTGTCTTAAATAAATTGCCGTGTCATCCTGAAGTTTGTCTTTCCTAATTTTCTATGTCCCAATATAATGGTAAATTTTGGATGTGTGTAGCAAAAGTTTGATTTTTTATAGGGCGTAGTTTTCAGGTTTAGAATTGAATATTTGCGTGTATGTATGTGGGCTAATGATCTAATTTGTATGTGATGAAATAACTTTACAAACATAAAGAGACAAATCATTTATATAATAGTCATCAACAAAGTATAAAGCCTTTCTCCTTTTACTTTACATTTTTGAAGGAAAACAAAATTCAAATAGTACTTATATTGTTCACGGTAGAGATAACGAGCACTACAAAAGTTTAAGTAAAAAATAGTTTATTTAGAAAATGCAAAACTATATCCAAAAATTTATTTACAAGTAAAATATATAAGAATCGTAATGAGTGACTATGCAAATATTAATGATGATATACCACAGAATATTTAAAATAATTATTCAGTGACATTGCCCCCTTCCTAGATGAACAGCGTCCCGCTGTAATTATCACTTGAACAGATCAGCTTGGTCCTCAGGGTCATGGTAGGGTTTCATTCTCAGTACATGGACCAGGTCTCTTGTTTGGCGTCTCCTGGTTGGTTGGTCCACAGGTTCAACTTCGAAGGTCACGTCAGAGAGTTTCCGAGTAACCCTGTATGGCCCGAAGTACCTTTTCATCAGTTTTTCTGAGAGTCCCACCTTTCTTATCGGGATGAAAATCCATACCAGGTCACCAACGTCGTAATCCATTGCTTCGTGCTTTGAGTCATATCTGGCCTTGTCCTTTTCTTGGGCTTTCAAGGTTTCTAATCTTGCTAGCTGCCTAGTCTCTTCGACTCGCGAGGCAATCCTCTGACTGTAATCCTCTTGGAGATCTTCATGCGGATTTGGAAAAAGAGTGTCTACAGTTGTCTCGGCTTCGCGTCCATGAATCAGTTCAAAAGGGGTAAAACCTGTCGTATCTTGTTTTGCCGTGTTGTAGGCGAACGTAACGTAGGGCAGGATTACGTCCCAGTCCTTCTGTTCAACACTTACATACATAGCGATCATGTTGGCTAAGGTTTTGTTTAATCTCTCCGTAAGTCCATTCGTCTGGGGATGATACGCTGTCGTGAACCTATGTATCGACGAGCATTGATTGGTGAGTTCCGCAATCAACTTGGATTGGAATTATCGTCCTCGGTCCGTGATGATTTCTCTGGGGGCTCCGTGCTTAAGAACAACATCTTCCATTAAGAACTTGGCTGCTTCTTTTGCTTCCCCTGTGGGTAAGGCTTTAGTAACGGCAAATCGAGTAAGATAGTCAGTGCAGACTATGATCCATTTATTACCAGTATCAGACTTGGGAAATCTTCCAAGGAGGTCCATTCCAACTCTCTGAAAAGGGGAGGTTGCAGGAGGTATTGCCTTAAGTAGTCCGGGTGGCTTTTGAGTTGATTGTTTCTTTCTTTGGCACTCTTTACAATGAGCGACATACTTCCGTATGTCCCGGAGAAGTCCTGGCCAGAAATATTTGTTTTTAACTCTCTCATATGTCTTCGAAAATCCAAGATGACCTGCTGTGGGAGCGTCGTGTAAACTTTTCAGTAGTTCTAAGCGTAAGTGCCTGGGAACAACTAAAAGGTGTTGGTTTCCCAGGGGGTCGAAATTCTTTTTGTATAAGGTTCCTTTTAACATTTCATATCCTTTCGATTCTGCACCAAATCTTTCTGTTTCTTCTATCAATTTACTAATTTTAGGGTCTTTTCTTTGTTCAGCCTCAAAGCACGTCAGAGCAGTTATTGAGGGTATATCATCATCCTCATCATTGTATGCTTCCTCCGATTCAAGTTGGAGAGGATTTCGAGAAAGACAGTCGGCATCTTGGTGTTTGCGTCCACTTTTATAAACAACTGTTACGTTGTATTCTTGGAGTTTTAAAGCCCATCTTGCTAGTCTTCCTGTCGGGTCCTTCAGGTTAGATAACCAGCAAAGAGCGTGGTGGTCAGTGACGATGACAAACTCACGACCAAAAAGGTACGGTCGAAATTTGTTGATGGCCCATATTGCGGCCAAGCATTCTCTTTCCGTTGTTGAGTAATTCTTCTCCGCCTTCGATAAAGTTCTTGAAGCATAACCAACTGGCCGCTCCTTCCCATCGTTGATCTGCACGAGGACAGCTCCAATTCCATAACCGCTGGCGTCAGTATGAAGCTCGGTTGGCAGTTGTTCTTCGAAATAGGCAAGAACAGGTTCAGACATCAATGCTTCTTTCAAGGAATCAAAAGCATCCTGTTGGTCAGAGTTCCACGTGAATTTATTATCTTTTTTGAGGACTTCGTGTAGAGGAGCAGCTTTCTCAGCAAAATTTTCGATAAATCTACGATAATAGGAGCATAAGCCAATGAAGCTTCTCACATCTGTTATAGATCTTGGGGTCGGAAACCTGGCGATAGCTTCAATCTTTTCTGGATCGGGATAAATACCTTTACTATCGACGAGGTGTCCAAACACTCTTATTCGTTTGGTTCCGAAAAGGCACTTTTTGGGGTTGAGGCGTAGCTCGGCTTTGTCGATACATTGTAGTATGATTTCAAGCCGGTGTAAATGTTCGTTGAACGATTTGGAATACACAACGATGTCGTCTAAATAACAGAGGGCCATCGTCCATTTCAGGCCTTTCAATATCTTGTCCATCATGCGCTCGAATGTTGCAGGGGCATTACATAGGCCAAAGGGCATGACCAGGAATTCATAGAGTCCACAGGGGTAATAAAGGCAGTTTTTTCTCTATCTGCTTCGTCGACTTCTATCTGCCAATATCCTGAACGAAGGTCCATTGATGAATAAAATTTGGCTCCTTTCAGGGAGTCAAGTGTATCATCGATTCGAGGTAGTGGGTAAACGTCTTTTTTTGTGACCTTGTTTAGTCGTCTGTAATCCACACAGAAACGCCAGTTACCATCCTTCTTCTTCACTAAAATAACCGGCGATGACCATGGACTTTCTGAATGACGTATAATCCCGGCGTCTAGCATTTTGTCCACTTCCGTTTGGATTGCTTGGCGTTCTGTAGGGGAGACTCGATATGGTCTATGCTTAATAGGCTGATGGTTTCCAGTTTCAATTTTATGCTTGGTTACTGAAGTTTGCTTTACTGGTTCATTATTTTTATCAAATATTTTATCATGTCGCTTTAAAATTGATAAGATTTGAGACTGCTGCTCCTCTGATAAATCATCACTAATTAGATTTTGTAAAAATTTAGTCACCTTTATCAGCATGACTGGCATGATTCCCATCTTTCACCTCCTTATTAAATTCAGAACATTCCGAAATAGCCGTCAAGTTATTTTCTTCAACCCTTTGAATTTTTTCCAGGCACATTCCCTTAGGGACTATTTGAGCTGTGGTGCCAGAATTTACGATCCAAAGTTTTCCTTTATTATGGGAAAGCCTGAATAATGCACAGGGAAGTGTTAACCCTTTTCCTATTGATACCTTTTTCGAAGGTTCAAAAAGTACCTGATTTTGCCCATTAAGCTCTTCACTCATAACATTTATTAGTTTGGCAGATTCGGCTGGGATTACGACGCTTCTGCTAGCCACAACCTTTCCCATGGAAGCTGGTGAATTTAGTACATCTTTGGCCTCTTCCAATCTGATTTCGGCGCGTCCACAATCAATCACGGCATTTGATGCCTCTAAGAAATCCCATCCGAGGATAATACTTGGGTTACTATTAGGGAGGACGATAAACTCAAGCGGCTGTTCCAATCCATTGATGCTCAAGCTGATTGTGCATCGGCCGATCGATGTAACACTCTTGCCATCAGCAACTTTCAGAGTCATTCCGCTATCCTTGAACATGGTCTTTTTTAATTGTCGTCTTAATCCATCAGAGATAACCGAAAAAGAGGAACCTGAATCGACTAGAGCAGAAAACGCAATGTCATCAATGATGATTTCGACATAATTTTGTTGTAATTTAGCGGCTGTCGACAATGGAGGGTTTTTCACACCCGCGGCTTCCCCCTCGAAAGAAGACGCGACGCTTAGTTTTTTTCTAGATTGTAGCGGCGTGGGGATTGGCTTGTATGGCGGCCTGGGGAAACGGACTGGCGTCTTGGGGATCTTCCTCTGTTTGGATACGGCGATTGTCTGCGGTAGGTTTGGCTTCTTATGGCTTGGTGGTCACCCATTTGAGGTTCTTGGGTGCTTGGTGCATGTCCTTCGGGTATCTGCGTCCATTGTCGGCGTTCTCTACAATATCGCTTAACATGGCCTGGGCGGCCGCAATTAAAACATATTGGGATGTTGTCATGCGTCCTCCATTCATCCGTTCTTCGTTGTGGTGGCGTCTGGTTATATATGGGTGTTTGGGTAGGGTACTGACGTCGTGGAACCTGGTTGAATGTACGTGTTTGGCTGGGGTATGACTGTCGTGTTGGAGGCCTTTGAATAGGCTTCGAAATTGCAGCTACGTTTTTTTCAATCTCTTCTCGGATAATCTCTTTCAGAGAAGATGGTTCAGGGGTAGTTGACTCCGGATTTAGTGCGCGATGAACCTCTTCACGCACGATGCGTCGGACCAAGTCTTCCATTGATTCAGAGTCTGCTGAACCGATGGCAGCAACATTCGGTAGTCTGTCGAATACTACACGTTTATTTACACGTTTTTTATTTGAAGCCTCGATTTTTCGGCACCAGATCTACTTCTCTGCACAGATGGAGAACATCTTGAATGTAGGAGTCACTGGTCTCCTCCTTCCCCTGAGCTCGAGTTTTGAGGTTCTCTGCGAGCTGATCTTTTTGGGTGACATGATGTCCGAAATTCTGAGAAAACATTTTCACAAAAATATCCCATGAATTAATTTTCTGTTAAACATTTTCGTACCATCTGTGCGCTGTTCCTTGGAGGAAAAAATAAACATTTGCGAGGCACATTGAATCATCCCAGCAATTATAGCGGGCGACGCGATGGAACTCCTTCAACCATTTTTCTGGATTCTGGTTGCGTTCTCCAGTAAAAATAGAAGGGTTTCTAAAAGGTTGAAAGTGGTACTCACTCATTTTTGTCTGTGTCTCTTGATTGACCATAGCGATGTTTTCCTCAGGTTCTAGTCCTTGTAGTCTTCGGCTTCTTCTAATGGCTTGGGCGTCGAGGGAATATTCCAGCTTCTCCACCAGTTGTCACAGTAGAGATAACGAGCACTACAAAAGTTTAAGTAAAAAATAGTTTATTTAGAAAATGCAAAACTATATCCAAAAATTTATTTACAAGTAAAATATATATTATTATTATTTATTTAAGTAACCCAGGTTCCTGGAGCGTACAGAAGTCGCCAACTACCCGGGATGTCCTTCTGACCTAAGTCTTCTTGGATTTATGTACAATGCCAGTGGAAGTCCAATTAATGAGGTGTTGCCAGGCAGATTTCTTTCTTGGTAGATTTTCTAGGGATGCTGGACATATGTTGGTGATACCTAGGAAAGTGGCTGTCTGGAATCTAAAATATATAAGAATCGTAATGAGTGACTATGCAAATATTAATGATGATATACCACAGAATATTTAAAATAATTATTCAGTGACAATATTAATTAAATTAAGAATCAAAGTATCGCGCAAAATGAGAAACAATTTTATAAAAAATTCAAAGAATTAATAAATTATTTATTTTGAAAACTTTATTCACATTTGAATAAATTTAAAATAACATAACTATTTAAAACCAAAAGTAAAATTTTGACATAAAATCAAAGTATATGTATTTCCACACGTTATAAGAATTTTTAGAATATTCAATTTCTCTCTTTACGAATGCCATTTTAAAAACTTTTTTTATTCAATGTCTAGTTAAAAATTAAATATTTAAAATATTTTGCAACAGAGTAAAATAAAATTACCTTTGTTTACAATTAGTCTGGTAGCAGAATGTATTCTTGACGTTCCTGTATTTTAGCGAGTTTTATTTGTACAATAGTAGAAACTCAAAGAGATTTAAACAAATTTTACACTTTAAAAGATGGGCGACCTATCACATCTTGACGAAAACAAATTTATTATTGCTTCCAAACAATTATTAGCAGGTGGCCTTGCAGGAATGTGTTCAAAGACAACTGTCGCACCACTTGATAGAATTAAAATTTTACTTCAAGCACAAAAAAGTATTTATAAAGATTTAGGAGTCTATTCAGGATTAAAGACCATTGTTCATCATGAAAGCTTTACTGGCCTTTATAAAGGAAATGGAGCACAAATGGTTAGAGTGTTTCCATATGCGGCAGTGCAATTCTTCTCCTACGAAAATTACAAGAAAATGCTGCACGATGTGAGTTTTGTATCACCTTCTACAAAATCTGGAATTGCAGGATCTCTAGCAGGCCTTACATCTGTGCTTGCAACTTATCCTTTGGATGTTGTTCGAGCAAGGTTTGCATTTCATGTTGAAGGTGAATGTCGGCAAAGTATTTATAGAACACTATTGGCCATTTTTCATACAGAAGGAGGCATCCAAGCCTTATATAAAGGTTTAACACCAACCTTGCTTGGAATAGTACCCTACGCAGGACTTTCATTTTATACATTTGAAAATTTAAAAAGCCTTACACTGCATTATTTCCCTGAAGAATTTGGAGTAAAGAATTCATCGTCCAGCGGTGGTTTGGTTCTAAGTGTGCCAGCAAAGCTATTGTGTGGTGCAATGGCCGGTGCAATTGCACAGACAGTCTCCTATCCCCTGGACGTGTCAAGAAGAAGAATGCAGCTCAGCATGGTTTCTGCAGACACACACAAGTACAGTAAAGATTTTGTTACCACTCTCACACATGTCTTCCGTGAAGATGGCATCTCCCGAGGTCTCTATCGAGGCATGAGCATCAATTACATCCGTGCAATTCCCATGGTTTCCGTATCCTTTGCTACCTATGAGTTAATGAAGCAAATGTTGGGTTTGGACACTGGGGTTGTTAGTTAGCTGTCTGAGATTTATTATTTTGTTATATTTTAATGAGAATCTCTATATTTTAAATAATTCTCTCATATATACACTATTCATATATATGAAAGCAATCTTGTTTATAAAAGTGTGGTATTTTTATAATTAAAAATTTCAATTTTTTTAGTTGGTTTTTATTTAATCTCTCAAAACCTCTTTATACATTAGTTACAAACAACAACAAAATTTTAAAGTGACAAATTCATTTCAAACTTAATGTTAATGACACCATTAAGTTCATTTATTATCAGCAGTTTCAAATAGTAAATGTTCCTTCAATCTCCAAGGTAATAAGATCAAATCCAAATAAATAATTAGTGTGTGATGTTTCAGTAACACATTGTTACCAAAATGTCACACACTAATTATTTATTTGGGCTTATTGCCTTGTGTTTATAATCTGTAATCCAAATTGTGCCATATCAGTTCCTTCAATCTGTTAATTTCCCCTCAATATTTATTGATTGATATATACAGTAGAACATACTCCACAAGAGGACACTCTCGCTAGAGGACACCTCTCTACAAATGACAGTTTTCATCACCAAAATGACAATTTTCACATCAACTCTCCGGTAAGAGGACACTTCTCTCTAATGGATACTTTGGCTCTGCAACTAGGGGTGCTTAGTGTTGGCCAAAGTGTAGTCATGATTACATTTTGTATAATTCCAAGTAATTGGTACAATTTGTATTAGAGATTATAAATACATTGTGATAAGACTAAATCCAAATTACTAAATAGTGTGTATAATAGTAAATTTATTAATTTCATCTTATTACGATAAAGCACAATTTGAATTATAGATTATAGCTACATGGAAATAAGTCCCAATAGTAATAAATTAATAGTGTGTGACATTTTGCTAACAGCATTGTTACCATCATGGTTGACACCATCTTTTGTCTGATAGTAATAACGCTGTCACCGAAACGTCACACAATTTATTCGGATTGGGTCTATTTTCTTCCATCTTAATACAATGTGTTTCTAATCTATACTACAAATTGTACCTCCCTGGCTACATTTTTCCCAATACCGCTTTAGAGAGAGTTGCTAATTACTAAAAATGGTAGTTTTGGTGATGCAAACAGTTATTTATAGAGAAGTGTCCTCTCATTGAGATTCTACTATTCTATATAGTTACGCGAGCGTCATTCCTCATCGGCCTCTGTCACGGTTTGCTTTTTTTTTGGAATGGCGCCCTCCTATTGGTCGGCTACGATCACGCCACCTTTGCCCCCCCATTTCTGTAACTATTGTGTTGGAGCGGGTCGCTCCTTAAATAAATGCATATATTAGTTAATAACCAAATGGAATCCTCTCTTTTTTTTTCCCAGTAAGAGACGCCTACGGAAGCCAACAGTACATAGACAGATAAAGCACATAGGCTATAGTTATTAACTAACATATGCATTTATTTAAGGCGCCAAATTATAATTGTAACAAATAGTATTTGAATCAAAACATTCAATCGGGTAAAACACGGGTGTTGCCCGGGTCATTCGGCTCGCAAATATCGAAAGTATAGGTATGTAGCCTTTGTACGGGTAGTAAGGCACACGGGTCAATCCCGGGGCGAAGCCCGGGTCACCCGTCTAGTATACAATATGTGCCAAATCTAACTTCAACTATGTTATGTTCCTCACACAATTATTAACATCAAAAGAGAGATATATGTGGCCATATCATCATCAAATATGTAAATTATGATGATCATGAAGTTTGACAATGACAGCAGGTGATATTATAATACATTTGTTTGTATGTTATTTTAAATGTATAAATGTTATTCATTGTTATACTATTGAATCATATTTTCCAAAAGAGTTTTAAAGTTATAATATAGTTAAACCTGTCTATAGCGCCCCCTCTTGGGACTCACCAAAATAGGGTGCTATAGACAGATCACTTTTAATGTAAAATGTTTACATTTTAATGTTTGAAATTGGGCACTATAGAGAGGAAATAACTGTACAAAAATGAGGAAAAATTATAAAAAATATTTTCTCTAGAGAAAACTTTGAATAATTGGGACTTTCTGGAAGTTGTCCCAATTATATATGAGTACAGTGGATTCAGCAGGCACTTGTTACAGATAGAAGCTGGGTAACCCTCCTAACATAGGTTTTTAGCAAATGTTACAAAAGTGAAATTGTGTACTGGGATCAGTTTGATAAATTAGAAGAGAAAGGCTTCCCCTGATTGTGCAACTGGTGACTTACACCATCTGTTGAAATAAATACCTCCTTCATTGATCTTTCTGTGTTGAATTAAAGTCAGATGATTTCATCACAACATTCATGTTAGTGGACATTTTGCTAGAATAATGGAGAATCTGTATATAAGACCAAAAGGTCTTAATAAATCTTTTGTTGCTGTATTTTCTAGGATATAACCAAATATATAATTAAAATAATATTTTTAGAAAATAGTGTTGTAATATATTTTATTTAATAATGTTAATTGTGTGTGCGATGGCATTTAGAATTTTTTATAATTTTTTTTTTTTCAGAAATTTCAGGATCAACTTTTAGTGCCAGATAAAATTGCATTGATATATTATGAATCAAAGAAAAATTATAAATACTATTTTAATCTAAGTGAAATAAATGGCAAATAAATTTAGAAATAAAGAAAAGGTTAACATTTTTATTTAAAAAATATTATCGTTCAAAGAAATCCTTTAAGGTTGCCTGCCTTTGGGCTAAACCCTATTTACAGTGCATTTTACTTGGTCAATCTTTAAATGTCTTTCCTCTTCTGTAGGTTGTTTCAAATAGCAAAACGTTACTCTCTAAGACACCTCATTGTTAATGCCGTTAACTTAGGCCTAGATGGTCCAAAAGGAAACAAAAAATTGTGAGATGTTGGTGTCAATATTTTTATTTAACTTACAATATAGCACTTTTAAGTACCATGCACATACTGTGGCAGCTGAGCCTCACATGCCAAAGTATTTTAAATTAATTTGATTTAAACAAGAATTAACTATTGTAGTTAAAATTTGATTTTAAAAATCAATTGAATTATTATTTGGCTGAATTAAAGTTTGTTATTTAATAGGCTGTAGGTTGGGACATGAAAACATGGTTGAATTATCGTGTGTCGAATTACCCGGGTTATACTGTATGATTGATGTGTAATTTTTTAATTGTTCTAGAATGGGCTAAATACCCTTTCTTGATTAGAAGTGTATCTGGCCAATTCTGGAAATAATAAAAATATCCATGATTGTTCACACAACAATCAAGATTAACAGGTTGATTCAGGCAACCATCTAGGGGGCCAATCCCAGCCATCACTGATTGGTCAGCAGTCTTCTTTATAAAGTCCTCTAAAATACATACTTTCAGATGTAGTACAGTAGAACACCTCTGTAAAGTACACCTAGTTGCAGAGCAAAAGTGCCTTTTATGAAGAGGTGTCTTCTTACCAGAGAGTTGCTAAATACAGTAGAACCTCCCTTTAGCGGACACCTCTCCACAAAGTACAGTTTTTATTTGAAAAATTACCATTTTTATAATTTAGCAACTCTCCATTGAGAGGACACCTTTCCTTAAAAGACACTTTGGCTCTGCAATTAGGTGTCCTTTTCAGGGAGATTTTACTGTAGTAAAAATGATAAAGCACAATTTGGATTATAGATTATAATATAAGAAAATAATTAGGTCTTATTTTCTTTTATTGTAGTAAAAATGGTAATTCTGACAATGAAAACTGTCCTTTGTAGAGAGGTGTCCTCTAGCCGGAGTGTCCTCTCATGGAGGTTCTACTGTACTTTCAAATGTAGTATATAAATAGAAGTAACCAAGATAATCCACTCCCCATGACAGGGGTTACTTCTATTTACATACTAGGTTTGAAAGTATAAAACATATATTCTGCATCACCTGGATTTTCTTGTCTACTTATATACTACTTCTGGGCTATTTCCTGTATACTTTTGGACTATTCAGAACATATATATATATTTAAATTTTATGCACATAAAATATATGCAAAATTTATCTATATATTAATAAAATGGAAATTTCATAAGTGGACATCACTAAAAACTTTCGTTACAATGCATCAATTTCAACCAAATTTTCAACATTTATGTAAAACGAGATGGAGCAGGTTTTGCTTAACATCAAAATATATTTCCTAACATTAACATGCGTAACTTCGCTGTTATCGATTAAATACAAAAAAAAAAATCAACAGAGTTAATTTTATTTATATATAAATACAAAATTAAATTTCAACAGAGTTAATTTTTTTACATACTTGCTAATAATCTCAATCTAAAAAATATTCAAAACAAGCAATTTTAAGATAACACCATATGTAAAACAGTCGGCCAAGAAAACAACAACGATATTACATATTTCTCACATATTCACACACAATCTTGATTAATAATTAAAACTATAACATTGTTTATTATACTTCAACTTTTATTTCTACATTTGTTTTTAAATACCCAATTGTTTTATCATGTTTCTAATTTCGCCTAACAAATATACAAATTTATAGTGACCAACATATGCAAATTTTATCTTTATTTTTATTTAACTTGATATCGTAAACATAACATCCATTGTAAGCATTTTTCTGTTCACCTTCCGTGGTTTCTCTTTTCTCTGATAGTTTTTAGGTGTAGTATATTTTCTTATTACTAGACTACAAACATTCCCTCATATTTTATATAGTTGTGAAAGCAAATAGTTATTATGTCTATTATAGATAAGAAGATTCCTATATCATAGAATGCAAATATTTAGGTGAAGAAAGAGAAAAAATTCTTAAAAACACCTTCTGGAGATTTAGTAACCCACTGAAGATGCTGAAACTATTTCAGAAAAGAAAAATATAGCAATAGAACTCTATAATTTCTACAGGTCAATTGTAAATAGATTCACACACAAAATACATGTAGGTAGTGAGGAAAGTGAGGAAAAATTACTGTATTATTATTATTATTTTTTTAAATTATCCCTAGTACACGTGGTACAGACCATGATAATCATGGTGGGTAGTTAGCGACTGCTTTTACTGTAAGCGCACCACATGTCTACTCATGTGAAAAGCAGTTTGACTTTGCACTTACAAATGTGCCAGAGCCCCGTTTGGTTACTTGCACTCGTTGGTGGGGTTGGACTTTTGCAAGAATCGGGGGCCATTGGAGCATTTTTTTTTTTAAATCAGAAAAAAGGATCCAATGCGGGAATCGAACCTGGGTCGTAGTGGTCGAAAACCAAACGGTTTAACCAGCCTTCCACAGACCCCCCCATTATTTTGTTGTTGTATGGCGAATCCATACAGGGCAATGGGCCCTAATAAAAGCCTTTTTGTTGCTTGTTGTATGATAAGAAGATTCTAGGTTCAAATGCAGGCAGGCTAGTCCTTTGTGTGGACCACATATTTATAGGAGGGTTCAATAAGTAACCCATATTTAGAATGAAAACACAATTTTTTTTTTCAAAATAAAAATATTTATTTTTTAACATGGTCTCTTTATTAGGAACTAGCGGACGTACCCGGCTTCGCCCGGGTTTTACCCGAGTAAAGGTTTGTCTAACGAATCTTTCGATAAAGTGAACATTTTTTCCCAGTTCCTGTGTGCTGTGTCATCCTGAATTTTGTCTTTCCTAATTTTCTACATTAGAAAATCATAGTTTTATCTAGTGAACATTTTTTCCCGTGTCACATTGCCGTGTCATCCTGAGATAATCTTACTTTTGTTAAATAATATTTAAGATAACAAACTTAGTGATAAGAAAACTTGTTATCATCGTCACAATGGGGGCGCTGCTTGCGAGTTAAATCTACAAATCTGCAAATAACTCTAAGGATATTCAAGATATTCATGAAATTATTTTTCAAAAACCTTCCCGGTGATATACCTAATAATATCCCAAAATTTCACGGCGATTGGATGTATGGTTTTTGAATCTATAGAGTACAGACAAACAGACAGACAGACATTCAATTTTATATATATAGATATATATGTATATAGATATACAATTCTCCCAATATCCCTGACATTTTTTTTCAACCTCTTCAACAATAGGAATTGCCAAGGTCTCCAAAATATACCTTCATCTCAAAGATCGCATTCTCTTTTGAACCAAATTTCTTCCCTGCTAGCTATATGTTTGGGAACAAGTAGAAATCAGTGTGTCAGTGAATACTGGGGCAACATTTCATAATGCAGTTTGGCTTCAGCATGAATGTGCTTATGTATTGTCATGGTGATAAAAAAACTTATCTTTATTCATCTAATAGAGCTTTGTCGCCTTTAATTTCTTGTCAAGGCAGTTTAATAACTCTTTGTAGCATTGTCCATTGGTAGTTTTCATCTCTTCTAGACATTTATAGTCTATTGAAATGTCGCCATATCTTTCTGGCAGATGGGACCTTCTTGGGAGCAGGTTCCCCAGAAGCAACCCATTGTTTTGTGTGATTGTTGCTCAGTTTCTGGAGTAAAATAATAAATACAGTTCTCACATTGACAATTTAAACAATGGTATTGACTTCTAATCATTGGTTAAGGAATCACAACTTGAGGCAATAAACCCTTTGGATCTCGGTTATATTGTTCCAAACATAGAATTGCTGAGGTTGGAAGTCATTGTTCACTGTGAGTAATCATGGAACCAATTGGGCATGTTCTCTAACCTTTCTTGTATGAACAATCTTGGATAAAAAATTAAATGTTGACACACCTATGGCATCTGTTGCTTCACACACAGAGAATCATGTTCTATGTTTTCCTTAGTAATCCTATCTACTGGACATCTAGGTGATCCATTCATTGCACTAACTGCAGGGGGTTGGTGGTCTAAACTGTTGGTTTTCAACCTCTATGACCCAAATCGAATCCCACACTGAGCACTTTTTCTTTCTAAAAAAAAAAAGAATGCGCAAATGGCTCCCAATTCTTGCAAAAGTCCAACCCCACCAGCAAGTGCAAGTAACCAAATGGGGCTCTGGCATATTTGTAAGTGCAAAGTTGAACTGCTTTTCATATGTGTAGACATGTAGTGCACTTACAGTAAAAGCAATCGCCAATTTCTACCCACCATGATTATCATGGCCTGAACCACATGTACTAGGAATAATAAAAAAATATCTAACTGCAGTCATGGATGGAGAAGGGTTCCTACATAAATCTCCAACTTGGTTATTATTCTTTCCCATGTTTTCCCAAAGCAAATTACTGAATGATACAGCACTTTCTCCATCTTCACATAAACATGGAATGACTTTTTGATATTACTTCCAAATCAAAGCAATCGCATAAATTAGTGAAAAATTTGGTGGCTGCATATTTAAAGAATGCTCCCGCACAATGGCAACAACAACTTTCTTTAGCAACTCCATCTATCTCTAAAAACTGATTGAACTACACTTGTATTTTCATGACACATTTTGTTAAAATAATGTCATAGCATTTGTGCCAGTAGTTATCACAAGAGCATGCATTATGCTGAAATGGGCAGATCTTTGGATTAAAGGAATGTCATTTTGGTATACAGCCTTATTTTGTTGATTTAATGTTTTTTCAAGGGGTCGGTGAAAGGGTGGTCTAAACCATTGGTTTTCAACTGCTACGACCTGGGATTGAATCCCACATTGGGCACTTTTTTCTAATAAAAAAATGCTCTAATGGCCCCCGATTCTTGCAAAAGTCCAACTCCACCAGCCAGTGCAAGTAACCAAACGGGGCTCTGGCACATTTGTATGTGCAAAGTTGAACTGCTTTTTACTTGTGTAGACTTGTGGTGCACTTACAGTAAAATGATTATCATGGCCTGTACCATGTGTACTAGGGATAATAATTTTTTTTTTTTTTCAAGTTCCAAGTTTTGTGTATGATTTTTGCTTTCTGGGAATACTGTAAGTGACATTGTATTTTTATTGTATAGGGAATTTCAGAAGAATCTATAAAAATAATGAACCATGTTCTCCACAATAAACCTATTGTGGAACATGTGATTTATTGTAATTGTTAAAACTACACGCATATTTCCTCCACTACACCCCGGAATATATAGATCCCTTTCTGCCAGGAGTGTTACAAACATTATTCATGTAACATTGAAGCATGAGAGACTTTATAAAATTATAAATAATAATTATTTAATATATAAATTAAGATTTTATTAGTTTGACCTATTAGCCAAAAGGCCACCAACCAGCCAAATAGGTATAAAAACTAAGCATCTATTGATGATTGTCTCTGAAAACTTGCAGATTCTGGTCAGTGCCACAACACCATCATTCTAAAATTTAAAAAATAGAAGGATGAATATATTTACACATTTGCTTTTAATTTATCTAAATAAGAGGGGTTTTTTCCACTCCTAATTCTAAGAATAAGATTTTAGGGTTCTTAGAAATTTTTTTTTTTTCTTGTCTGTTATCTTTTGTAGCACAACTGATACAGTACTAATTATTTAAAACCATGCTGCAATATTTTTCTCACATGGATAGTTGGCAACTTTAGTATGTTCCAGAAATCCAACTACAGAGAGAGACATTTTTTGTCATTCAGTACTTTTTCTGAAGATGGTAACAACACTGTTACCAAAATGTCATACTATTTATTTGGATTTGTTCTTATTACCTTGTGTTTCTTTCTTATCTCTTTTCCATCATTTAAAAATATCTTGTTCTTCATAATTGAGAGAAGTAAAATGCAACTGCTTTTTAGACTCTGGAAACATTCCTTAATAGTTGGCTGGTGACTTTTTGCCCCAATATAACCTCTGACATGAGAAGCCCTGTATACAGAAGCTACTCATCCTGTGGAAAAAGGAGAAGGGGGAGCAGTAACAAGCTCACTAAAAAACCTGGGCTCAGCTGGCCCGGCTGATAGTACCCTGTAAGGGCTCCTAATCCAGGAAAACAGGATGAGCAGCGTTTGTACTCCATGTTAGGAGCAGCTGCACATGACATCTGTTCCTCATGTCAGAGGCGGCCATTTCTTTTGGAGCTAAGTCGGCCTGCCACTTAATAGCGCTCCCAGTCTTAATGACAAAGGCAGACGCATTTTACTTCACCCAGCCAAGTCTCAAGCTTTACAGGCTTGATGCCCTGATGTGGTTGGGTGGAGATAAGAAAGAAGAAGACTCATCCTGTAAGCTAGTCAGTCCAGCTGGTAGTTTAGCGATCTTCTTATTTCCCCTACCTTCCTTTCCATATGGGCTTTGACATTATGTTATTTTAAATATTTTAAAAATCTTTTTTTTTTTTGACACACATTTCAGTATTTAATTTTAAGGTTAAAGGCAAAGTTGAAAATAGTACAAAAGTGTGTGTGAAATTGCACTAAGATAGGTTATATATATAATTGTTATATAATATATATACAGTTAAACCTGTCTATAGCACCTCCCTCTCTATAGCGCCTCCCTCTCTATAGCACCCGATTTTAAATAATGCGATTTACATTAAAAGTGACCTGTCTATAGCACCCTATTTTGGTGCGTCCCAAGAGGGGGCGCTATAGACAGGTTCAACTGTATATATATATGTATGTGAAAAAAACATATAATATATTATAGAAAAATATAATAAATTGTTATATAATAGTTATATAATTGTACTAAGATAAGTTAAGAAAAAAATGAAAGGCATGTCCTGATTGTTCACCTAAAAGTTGCTGATGGCTTGTGCCTGAACATGCAGTCAAACAGCCCGAAGTGCCTATGTGGTTAGCTTTTCTTGATTAATCAAGGAAAGGTATTTGGTCAATTCTGGAATAATTAAAAATCAACGATTTGTTGATATTTATTCTGACAGATGGTGCAAGCCATCAGAAACTTTTAATTGCACAATCAGGAGATGCCTTTTTTTTTTCCTCAATTGAAGGCAATTTTTTTAATCTCCTAAAGGCTAAATGTGTCTAATATTATATATTAAGAGCATAATTGAATTTGTATAAGTAAGAATAGTTTTGGGTTTATTGCAACCAATTTTTTAAACCTGTCTTAGGATTCTGTTGTGAGTGCATATTTGTTTGGACCAAATGGAAGCTCCCAAGACAAGAGTTTATTGGATGCTGAAACAATTCTTTTCTTTATCAAAATGTACTTAATGCTGGATTGGATTTCAGATCCTGGTTGTGACAAATTCATGCACAACCATGCTGTTAATGAGAAGCATTGTACATAGAAACTTTCATTTACAGATATTCTATTTACACACTCAGCTCTTGATTCTAGACTGAGGGCAGAAAATTATCTAGTCTTGGGTCCAATTTGGTTTTATTTCCAATTACACTTGAATCTTATTATAGTAGCTTCGTTTATAACAGCAACTTAGTTATAGAAAGAATAATTATTGCAGGTTGGATTTATACATATAAACTAAAGATGAAAACCACATCCGCCTCTCAGCCATTTTTTTTTTTTTTTGGTTTCGACCATCTTCGATAAGATAGTCCACAAAAGAGGTGACCAGACCAAATATGTGACACTTTGGTAATTGTCACCATCATTAGGCTCTAATGATACATGGTTTCACCAAAATCAGTGTACATTCAAAAACTAATAGAACCATTTAGTTTATTACATGGAAATTCAATGAAGATAGCCACAACAATATCAGCCTACAATATGCAGCAGGATCTGCCTTCAAGTCTCTGGGGGACAAACATTTCTGATGTTTTGTAGGCTAATAAACTAACTGTGGGCCTCTAGTAATGTTTGACCGCACACTGACTCCCTGTAGTAACATTGCTGTTACTGCATCAAGATAACCAGAATGGATTTGGTCCAATTGTTTTGTGCATAATGAATGGATATTAAGGATTGATAGTTGAACCTCCCAAAGATGACCCTCTATTTGGTAGGTGATATTACCCTCCTATTCTATTTATTCTGACTTGGAATATGGGGTGGTTGCCTTTGGGAGATTTATTTATAACTATTTAGATTCTTTGAAGAAAGGCCTGCTGGATACTTCTGCAATGTTTCTTATTGGAGGTTGGATTGTTTCAGGTCATTATAAAGGTGGTTACACACTTGTGAAACTGTACAGACATGTCTAAACAAAGGATAGTTTCATAAATTACCATTTAAATGCTTTTTAATAAGAGGACACCTCTATCTAAAGGACACTTTGGCTCTACAATAAGTTGTTATTAATTTTTTTTTAGAGGGCGACAATGGTATGGATACTGAATGGCCCATTATCTGGATTTAAGATCACACACACAAACACACATATAATGGATACGTACTCCCTAACAGTGGGTTTCTCTGGACTGGGTAGATACCTACACGAGTGTACGCCCTCCTGCCACCCAGGGGTGGACTGACATATGAACCTGGGTGGCTAATTGATCCCAGGATGTTGCATACGTATTGCCGAACAAGCATGTACGGACGTGGCAACACGAGCCGTGAATAAGACCCGCGGTTGACATAAAATATCTCGGAAGCAAGTGATGGAGTGAGTGATAGGGAGAAATAAGGAGGGTTCCTAGAACGCGGGGCTGTCCAGTATAAAGTTCCTGTGGGTTACAGGCCGTGACTTTACACTATACTGCTAGGTAGCCCGGGTAGTTGGCATTCGACGCTCTAGGAACCCTGGAGTTACAGATTGGGTTACAGATCGGAATGAGTCGACCATAGGTTCTATTCTGGTATCGAGTCTGGATGAAGATGGAGGATCAAGGTGAGCCAGTCCAGGTACAGGACTGTTAGTTAGAGACTCAGGTGCGAGGGATATTCTAGCTTCATTGTGCAACTTCTCTGTATGTGTTTCATTGTATCGATTTTCGCAGCTGTTTCTTTTACTCAGGTGTTCTGCGTTCAGCGCCACTAAGCAGATATTTAAATGGTGCTAGATGGTCTTACAGATTCGATTCAACTTCATTACTCCTGCTATGGCATTCATAATTCCATAGATTTCACGAGATTTCATGAGATCCCAAAAGAAGACTTGGAAATGTGATTAGATATGCTTAGCTTTCGATAAGTCAAACCCAATACACCTCAAAGTACATTATGAATAAAGGTTTTATCAGAGGTGGTGTGTGGTCTAAATTTACTATTTTTGCCACGATTTTCGAACCCGTATCGAAACAATTTTTTTTTGGTAAATGTTGATTTGATGCACATTGGCTCGGAATTTTCTTGTACAATTTAATCCCACCAATGAATGCTAGTAACCATACAAAACTGTTGAAATTTTGTAAGTGCAAAATCCAAATTAATTCTACATAAGTAGGATGCACTTGCAGTATAAGCAGCATCAAATCCCTATTCAACATGGTTATCATGGCCGTGTGTACCAGGAATAAGTGTGTGTGACAATAACATGGATTTTTTTTCCGGAAGGAAACAATATGATAAAAAATATCTTCCTTCAAGATTAACTCAAAGAGCCACATCCTTTCTTTCACCGACCATATGCCATCACCCGACTCGGCTCGGGGTATTTGTCCCCATCTGGAATAAATTAGTAGCATTTTACGATGTTCCTTAGGGTCATGACTCCTTTAATTGCCATTCAGGTTGGAGGTCTTATTGAAACCCCTACATATCTAGAAATTAAAATCTTGCCTCAAAACAATCCTACCTCGTTATTATTTTATTTTTAAACCCTAAATCTAATTATATTATCATTGAAAATAAATTATTAATATAGTACAACTTGGATAATTCGAACAGCTTCAATTCAAATATTTATCTTGGTCCCTAGAATTTCCTATAAATAAAATTTCCGTTTTTAATTCGAATTTTGGTTAAATCGAAGTTTTTTTTTGTCCCTGGGCTTCGAATTATCCTAGTTCGACTGCACTTGGTTAATTTTTCTTGATTGAAAATGTGACAAAAGCCTCTTCTCCAGACGTAACTCTATCTACTGTTAACATTTAAGCCAGATTTGGTGAATATGGAGGAACCCCGTATAAGGAACAAATAAATGAACAAACATACGTCAACTTTTATATAGAGAGAAGTTAGTATAATGTTTCTATATTGCACATTGTATATACTTTTTTAATAGTTTAATAAAAGCCATTTGTGAAAATGTTTAAGAAGTTAAAAAACAAACAAAGTATATAAGCTATGCCTTTATACCAATTATAAGTTATCTTAAACCAGGTTATAAATAATGTTTAGATTTTATCTTTTCTGCTCTCTCTTGCTTAAGAAACACACACAGTTTGTTTCTATCCATTTGTATTTAAGGCATAAATCGCGCGCACTATGCAAATAGAGAAAATTGAAGTCGAATAACCATATTATATATTTAAATTCCTTCCTCTCAGTATGGAAGGAGAGCCTTTATTTTTCTCAAAGAATGACCATTCGCACTTCTTGCTGTATTTTTACTAGCGAGTTTGATAGATAATGTTCTTTCTATTTAAATATATATAATACATACAACTCATTAACACATGCTACGGAGAAAAGAGACTCAGCAGATTAGTTGGATTCTTTTTTTGAAGGCTTTTTTCTTTCTCTTCTTACTACATCCGGGTAGTTGGCGACTTCTGTACATACCACGAACCTAGGTTATTCAAATAAATAAACAAAAATATTAATATTATAAAGAAAAATATTTATTTTTCTTATTCTTTTGTTCAGGAGAGAACCCTGTTTGGGGCTAAGGCCCTAAAAACGGGCTTGTGTGTGAGTGTATTGAAAACCTAAATTTAACTTGAATTTAGATTATTAACTTCCTATTTAATATATATGTGGACCAATACGTGGGACCTTATCATCACTTCAAAAGCCTGGCCTGAGATTGAGGCAACGACTGGTGGCAAGCAAACCTTCTAATCGAGGTAAGGCCACTTGATTAAAGAAGACCCGATCAAGACGGAGTTGAGACTAAATAAACATTAAGACTGAAAATATTTGGTCCACCTGATTGGTCTCAAATCAAGAAGGGTCTGTATTGTAGATGTATTCTATATAGAGAGCCTCTCTCAAAGAGATGGCAATCTTGTGACAAGGATCAAGAGATTTTATCCCCTGATATTCTTAAATTACCTTTTCACCTCTTCTTTAGCATATATACTTGATTTTATAAATAAATTTGCACTTGCAAGCATATTTATTCTTCGAAAATTATTAAAAACGCGTCGATAAAATACTGCTCTGCTTTAATGCGACGTGTGATTCTTTAATAGAATCTGCTTGGCTGTTTAAATTACGGGCTTAGAAGCCCTTCAACAGGTCTTAAACAATTGTAACACAAAGGTTTTAAAGCATTTGTCAATCATTCTCTACATATCTTTCTCTTAACTAAGCGTATATAGCAATTTACCAAATATCGCCTGCAAAATATAATTAAAGGTATTCATTTATCAAGGAACTTGAAACATTTATATACAAATAGACTATACAACAGAAATAATGAAATAGACAGGTTCTGGTATAACGAACGAAAGGTGTTAAATTTTACTCGGGTTCTTGGAACGCAGAAGGCTAATACCCGGCCGCATCAAAGCACCTTTTCCCTCTGTTAAAGAAGAAAGTGGGGAATTCGAGATAAGCGATCTTCAGGTACACGCGATAAGATTGGTGTCGTAAAAGGTATGAATATAGATAGAATGTGCTAAAAACACATTTTAGGTGAGTTCTTCTAGATTTTATTTTATTTTATTATATCAGGCATCTAGAGTAAAAGTCAGGTGCAAGTTATGTTCTCTCAGATAACCTGGCTGTATAAGCATAGTTTTTGATTTTGAGGTTGAATCACAAAAATAGAAAAGTTATAGAAATATGAAAATTACTTGATTGATAGGTATGCGATAATAATATGTAAATAAAATCTGTAGGCAATATTTTAAAATATACACTTTGATTCCGTAATGAATACATTCATTCCAACGTCTTGGTAAGCTATCTTACTGAATCATTTGATTAAGAATGATCTTCCCCCCCATTGTTTATACCTCCTGGTCTTTAAACCGCAAAGGTCTACAATTGAGGTTGAAAGAGGCGAAGTCTGGAGACACTGCAGTCTACGTCAACTGTCCAGAGTAATACAAGCGAAACGTGCGGCGTGTAAAAATTCGGAGGAAGTGTCCGAGAGAGAAATTGTTGCACTGCCAACTCAATGTAATGCCGAATCGTTAGTGTGCCAGGAATGAGAAATTCAGTGTACAGTACAGTGAACACTTGGATGAGTTTGAGTTATGTGTACACCAAAAAAATAGAAATTCTATCCACTATAAGAAAGACTGCCAACGATGGACTGAGAAAGTTGTTGCTCAGAATGGGCAGATCTGTGTGCCAGTTAGAGTAGCTTCCATCTCAACACACAGGTTTTAAATGTCTTCATGGTCGGGAGAGCCAGGCTTGCAGATCCAGGAATACCTCACAAGAGGCGAGCACGGTTGATTCACGTGCCCGAGATAAGATAGGCCTGCTCAAGGAAATTCTGAGGATCAAGCACCTTACGCCAGCAGTGAGGCTATGCAGACCTGGCGACTGATGACATTATCAATGGAAAATCGATCTTGATGTTCGAACACGATATACGCACTCGGGTATAATAAGAATAAAACACATATTCAATGATTATAAAGAAAATATACATTATGAATAGTGGAGGACCTAAATTGTGAAAATAACATATATTGTGTACATGAATAAATATTCATTTATATTTTACAGAGACACGCCAGTAGTATAGTAGACTAAAATATACTCCAAAAATGGGCAACGAACACGAGATCTTCACGTGACTTGCCCAGGATAATTCCCCATTTTGCTGAGAAAAAAAAAAAAACTTGTTTATAGACCCGGTCTGATGCCTCAACATTGGGAATCTGTTTGACAGATGGGAAGTCCTTTATTTGAAGGCGATAATGGCATCAATGTGTGAGTAAACCGTCGTTTGACCCTCGGGCGAAGTTTGTCGTCAGATCACTCTATAAACAACGTGCCTCTCGTGAAGTACAAGGATCAAATCACATTTTGTTGATGCAAGTTATAGGAAGGTTGTATAAATATTTGCTCTTACTCTTCACAGATGGCGTAATTTGGTTTTTCTTCCCTAGCTCTACCAAATATAATTACCTTAGTTCAATTTCGTCTTTAAACGATCTTCCTCTGATATAACAGCCACTTTCCCAGGAGAACAATCCCGAGGCTACTCTATGGCCTATGGAGAGCAAAGTTCAAATGTTCACATAAATATTTATTGAGACACAGTTGTATACACCTCGAAGTCTAAAAATCTATGTATTATTGTAGTTTTATATAATATATCTTCTTCACACATTATTTCAGTTCAGTTCACATTTTCACACAGATTATAGAATCACTAATATTTCCAAACGCACAAAGACTTATTATGCAAGTAGGAAGTGGGGATTTGTAAATCTCCAAGTTGCTGCGTCGGAAAATGTGATCGTTTGTATATACATTTTGATGATGATATTTTTTTCGAAATCCTTCAAGATATTTAATAGATTTATTTAAAAGAACAAGAAATAAATATATACAGGAGGTTAAAAAAAAAAAGCCAAAAGAATATCGTGGAAAACCTTTCTAGAGGAAAATAATTCGGTCAATCCTTTTGGAAATTTATACAAAAAATTTGAGAGTTAACTCGATTTAACAACCACAAATTTTGGAAACAAACACATATCAAGAACAACAACAGAAAACTGAGGAATTAATAGAGACTCTTATTTCCTGATGACAACCTTGGTGATGATATAGGCAAATATACATTAAGCCTTTCGAGAATACGACATAAACAATAATTACATTCAATAAATACTCTTATTGATAAATTGAATCCAAAGAAATCTCCAGTAATAGATTTAAGACCTATTTAAATTTAACCATTAACTAATTTAAACTTTTTAGAGAAAATTATAGTTTTAGGTCTTGAATGAATTCGACCCAATAATTTGAAAATGGTCAAATGTAAGACTAACTTGCTTAATTTGGGGTCATAAAATGTGATGCTAATATTTTTTGCAAAAGTAAGTTTGTATATATACAGTAAAACCCCTCTATAGTGAACCCCAATGGGACATAGCTTTTGGTTCACTATAGCCACGGTTTGGCTATTTTTTTTTTTTACTTTTCAAAATTTTTAGACCGTATAATTAAAGGACAGCCATACACACAAGAAGAGACATACACACAAGAAGAGATTCTTAATAGTGGTCACTATGTTTTAATTCCCTTAATTGACCAATTTCCTTACATTAATACTGAATAATAATAGAAATCATTAGATGATAGGTTCTTCTTATCATTAACATACATGTACCTCTGTCAAATTTAAAAATCAAGACAAATCCCAGGCAAAGTTTTATTAAATATATATTCAAAGATATAAAATGATTTTTAAACATCTTTATCATATTTTATAATACAATGTTTACTTGGAAAAATGGCTCTAATACCTTGTTGCTTTAAAGCACTCTTCAAGCATTGTACCTTTCAAATAAAGTTATGTTTTTCTTCCATTTCATGTTTCCACATATTCTTCTAAGTCTAGATTTAGTTTTTTTTTTTTTTAACTTGTCATGCAAACATTGCTGGCTTTAAAATCAACATTGTTCATGGCATAAAAATAATTTTTATTTCATCACAGGCCCGTTTATTTGGACTTTTTTTTTTTTTTAGCCCTATCCCGTACAATCGCGGCAAAAGTTGAGGTTGATTCCTCTTTGTAACAATTTTTAATAGTCTTATATTTTATCTCTTATATAATATAAAAGTTATATTCTCTTATTTTAAACCTAGACGAATGGCCCGGGCAACGCCCGGGTTTTACCCGAGTGCGTATATATTTTAAAAACGTTTTAATTCAAATACTATTAGTTACAATCATATATTAACTTTATGAACGGAAAAATATGTCCAGGGTAGCCTAGTGGTCATGGCATCTGCCCGGTAAGCGGAAGGTCGTGGGTTCGATTCCCATCCCTTGACACTTTTTTTTTTTATCCATTCTGACCAAAATCTATCCGTGAACTTCACACAGTGAACTTCACACAGACAGAATAAGGCAATTATATAAGTAGATTTAATAAAAGTATAATGTGTCAAAATTTATACAACATACAGCAAAAATAAAATGTAAATCAAAACAAACAATGCCGCTAAATTTATTGTTTTGAAATCGCGATCCGCGAGCTAAAACATGCTCAAAATTTTGTTTTAATTTTTTAAAAATTACAATACTAAGTTCGTTATAAGCATAGTATTTTTAATAGATTTTATTATTTTGGAACCAAAAATAGGTTCGTTATAGGGGTAGTTCGTTATTTTAAAAATCGCAAAGTTCGTTATAACGATGGTATTTTCAATGGAATGGAATTGGGAATTGCCTTAGGTTCGTTATATCCAGGGTTCCTATTAGTGGGGTTTTACTGTATATATATATATATATATATATATAAAATAAAGAAGGCATCTCCTGACCACGAGCACATGTGCTTTTTAGATGGCAGAGCGCCATCTAGTGGAGCAAAAATAAACTAAACGTTTATTTAGCTTGCTCCGTGATAAAAGATAAGTGGGTCAGGTGTTGATAATAAAAATAAAGAAGGCATCTCCTGACCACGAGCACATGTGCATTGATGAGAAGAACTGATTATCGCGAAGTAATGTTTTCTTATATATTCTCTCCCCCTCCCAATATATACATGATAATATACGCCACCAATACCTCATTTTTATATTTAAGCCATATATCTTTCTTCTTATATATAAAAGTCAATGTCTGTTGTCTGTTTCGCGATAAACTCAAAAACTACTGAACCAATTGTTACCAAATTTTTCATGTCGCTTTTTATAAACCTGAGGAAAATTTTCGGCTACATTTTGATTAGTATTTTTGGCTATTTATTTTTTTTTTCATTTGAAGAACTTTTTTATGCGGAGTAAATACGAGGCGAAGTAACAAAACCAGGCCAATTAAGCGACCAATGAGCGTTCTGCATTTTTTTTTTCAAGTTGCTTGTGTACTTTTTTTGAAATATCTTTTATACTTTTTTTTTTTACAAAAGTATTGAGCATTGAGAGAGAAATTTATATTACTAAGTTACGGTAAGTGCACACAATGCAATAAAAAAAAAACCTTTACAAAATTAGCGTTACTGTATGTAAATAATGGCTTTCATATTTTTTAAAATAATTTTTGTTCTGGTCTTTTTTTTTTTATCTCTTAAAAAAACCTTTTAAAATGCAGTCGCAGTCATTAGTAAACACATATGTTTGCCTAATTTCCATGTGCTCTTTTATTTTTTACATAAAAATATTTACATGCCAGTATTTTGGATTAATTTTTCTTATAAACCTATTTTTTCTTATTCTTACTGAGAAGCTAGGCATCGCAGTCACTCACTCAACTCAGGCAATTTCAAGGGTTAATGCGCTGGGGCGGGTACCTCGGGGGTTAGCTGGAAAAGCTGCCATCTATTTAAACTATATTGATTTTGAAACAACTAAATGGAGTGCAAAAAAATAATTAAATCAAATACCTAAACACTAATATAATACAATTTTTGCCATCACATACACTTTTTGCCTGTGGTGTATGTGATACTTCTGTATTGCTATTCTATGGCATTTCTACTATTTATTATTGATGTACTTTAGTATGAAGGGAATTGCTCTCGGGGGAATTTTCGGGCGAAGCCAGGTCATTCGTCTAGTATCTATATATAAAGAGATTTATATAAATTTGAATATTCAAGCAATTTTTTCAACTTATTTTATTTGCCATGACAATTTAATTACAGTAGAACCTTTGGATAATTCGAATATTTATATTGGTCCCTAGACCTTTAAACCTTTTATTCAAAACGTTTTTAATTCGAAATTTTGGATAATTCTATTTTTTTTTTATCCCTTGGCCTTCGAATTATCCAAGTTTGACTGTATTTAAATTTATTTTAATGTGTCACATTTAAGTACTATAATAGTACAATGACCAATTAGATTACAGTATTTATACGTAGCCGAATGAACAAGGCAACTCTCAGATTTTACCCAAGTCGATTTTTTTTAATGTATAAAATATAATAAAAAAAATCGACTTGGGTAAAATCTGAGAGTTGCCTTGTTCATTCGGCTACGTATAAATACTGTAATATTCAACTTGAAATACACACAATGTATAAAATATAATGTGTGTATTTCAAGTTGAATAATATTCGATACAATTATATATTTAAATCCCGTTTCGTTAGGGTTCTCCCGAATGATTGTTTTTTCAACGGAAAATGTTTTAGCGCAGAGATATTATATTTATATAAGTCAAAGCATTTGTGTTTGTTCCCCTTTAACGTCTCCTCAATACTGGCTGAAATTTTAACAGTATACAGGGTGACCCAAAATAACGGAGTTAAACATTTTTAATCATAAACATATTTTTATAAATATTAATTAATAAATTTAAACAAAAATAAACTAATTAACAAGGCATAACAATAGTATAGCTACTAATTAACAATTTATTCAGACGGTTTCAAAGTGGCCTCCTTTGGCGGCGATACACAGGTACATGACAATCGGTCCCATTCTCGGCGCAGAGATCGCTTCAGAGACTTCAAACTTTTGTGGGGTGTAGCACAGGCCATGGCCTACAAAATGGACCACACGCTGTATTCAGATCGGGTGAGTAGGGTGGCCATTCCGCCGACTAGATGATTCCCAGAAAATGGGCCCTGCACCAGTCCTGAGTCAATTTCGCCTTGTGAGCCGGCGTGGAGTCTTGCTGGAACGCCCAATCCGCACCGCCGAAGTGCTGTTGAGCCCACGGGGGTACGATGGCTTCGAAAATGTGCGGCGATACACTCTTTGGTTGATTTTGACCTCCTGATCCACGAAAACGAGGGATCTTGCCGCTGGTGCAAATCCTGGCCTATACCATAACCTACTGCGGATTTTGGCGGTGTTCGACGATGTCCGACGTGCCGGGAGCCTCAGCGGACCAGCTCCTGTCATTTTGGTGGTTGTGCTCCTGCTCGAGATTGAACAGCTTCTCGTCCGTGAAGAGGATGCGCTCCCATTGCTGTCCAGTGGCCGGATGTTTGAGTTGGCGACAGCTCTCCAGCCGTACGCGCTTGTTCTCATCCGTGAGAAGCTGAACTTTCTGGAGATTGTACGCTTTGAGGTCGAGTTCCTTTTTCGCTATTCGATGTACCGGCGACTTGGTTATACCAGTCTCACGGGCGATTTTTCTCATGGACGCCCTCGAATTTCGTTGAAGTCGGTTTTTTGATGATCTTTGATGGCTTTGGACACAGTTTGTTGAGGCACTTTGAGCAGCCGAACAATTTCACATTGACGTTTTCCATTGACGAATCAGCTCAATAATTGCACTACGTTTGTTTGACATCCTAAAAACACAACAAAATAAGTTACCACAAAGTCGAAACTTAACATAATGTATATAAAATCACAAGAAAATCGGACAAAACAAATTAATTTATTACGGTTTAATACTTCCGTGTAAGGATAAATTAAATATTAACTCCGTTATTTTGGGACACCCTGTATATAGTTATTATGTCTGAAAGAGGTTTTGTGTGTCGCATTTCCAACCAGGGAAAATTGAAATTCCCTTCTAAGTTCTGTACTTATTTATTTTTATATTATGAAAATGATTATAATAATATATTGATACATCATTTTTGATGGCCAGAAACAAGATTCTACTTGCAAAACATTCACTCAGGCAGCATATATAAATCAGAATGATTCACAGGACATCTTTTTCATTAAATTCAAGAAAGATTATAAATATAAAAATAGGTGTATAGATGACGTTGGAGTTTGTAATATAAGCTAACTAGTCGAATGACCCAGGCAACGCCCGGGTTTTACTCGATAAAATGTTTTATTCAAATACTATTCGTTACAATTATAAATTGGCGCCGTGGATGTCATATATATAAAATTGAATGTCTGTCTGTCTGTACTCTATAGATTCAAAAACCATACATCCAATCGCCGTGAAATTTTGGGATATTATTAGGTATATTCCCGGGAAGGTTTTTGAAAAATAATTTCTTGAATATCTTGAATATCCTTAGAGTTATTTGCAGATTTGTAGATTTAACTCGCAAGCAGCGCCACCATTGTGACGATGATAACAAGTTTTTTTTTATCTATAAGTTTTATTATCACTAAGTTTATTATCTTAAAGATTATTTATCAAAAGTAAGATTATCTCAGGATGACACGGCAATTTATTTGAGACAAGAATAATGATACAATTCTAAGGCGAAGATACTATTCCTTTAACTTCCAAATACCGAGGGAACCAATTAATATTGATTTTATTCAACTTATCGAGTATTTTTCAAGGGACCGGGACAAAATGTTCACTAGATAAAACGATGATTTTGTAATGTAGACAATTAGGAAAGACAAAATTCAGGATGACACGGCACACAGGGACCGGGAAAAAATGTTCACTTTATCGAGAGATTCAAATTTACGAGTTTCAAATTATCAAAATATATATATATATATATTTTTAAATAAGTTTATAGAGAATTGTTTTAACAAATGTTCGTTAGACAAACCTTTACTCGGGTAAAACCCCGGGCGAAGCCGGGTACATCCGCTAGTATAATATATAAATGAGTTTTAAAAATTGTAAAAAAAATGCATCGGCCGGGAATCGAACCCGAGCCGCCCGCGTGGCAGGCGAGCATTCTACCACTGAACCACCGATGGTTATAAAAAATGGCCATATTTGGGTATTTATTCCATTCACAAAAGCAAACGGTGACAGAATTGATTAAGAAAGAATTGATTATGACGCTGATAACTGTATATATTAATAAAAGCTTATTCAAATTAAACCAAGAACTAATTTACATTTTTTTTCTGATTGAAACATGATAGTTAGATATGGAAGAAATTCGAATTTTATAATTTGAATACAGAATATAATTAAAAATGCTTATTTTGGGGTTATAAAACCTGATACTAATATTACTGCATTAATATTTTAAATAATATATTCTCATAATAATGCTAGAACATTGGCCTGTTTAAGGAAATGTCTAGAAAGGTACACTATATAAAGCCTTATTGATTTTTTTTCTTAATAAAGCTAGAAAATAAAATATGTGTGATACTATATTTTTCACTAACGGATTTTTAACCTGATACCAAATGTGAATTAATGTAAAAACTGAATATTTAAGGATAATATAAATTCACTTAAATATTTTATATATATTCTCCCCATATATGTGATATCAATTGCAACCCTATACCCTCATTTTAAATTCCTATAAGAAAGCTATTTATATTAATTTGAAAATTTTTGCGGTGAGAATTCAATTATTTGGAATATTAAAAAAAAAAGTATCATATTTCAAATGATAGAACAATGGCCCAATTGAAAAAAATATATACATAGCTATCCTGTTTTGCCATCGTAATTGAGCAAACAGAAATAAACGTGTACATTTATTTCACACACACAAAGATTTTATTAAGACACCAGTCTTATACAGATTCTCCTCTCTCATTGCCGGCTTGCAACGATATCCTCACGATGATCAATCACTATCATACAGTAGAGGAGAAAACGATGAATCTAAGTTATTTTTCCTACTTACTGCTTTGAAAAAAGTTGTATAGGGACAGAGCAACCATTCGAATTAATATGGCGCTGGTTAAAATGCTTTGCACTGAGGTAAGTTGGCTGTTGTTTACTTTTGAGAAGAACGTCTCTCTTTCTTCGCCAATATGCTGGCACCCAAAGATGTAATGAGAAATATCAATTTTTTTTTTTCAAAGATGTTATATGGAATCCCCCTCACTGAAAAGATTTTGATATGGTTTTCCTGAAAAAACGAATGGAGCGTTCTCTGTTGTGCAATATAGCGTTTTTACTGGAAATGGAAGATCGCTAAGTAAATAGCTTTCAGTTTAAAATAAAATTTTAAGTACTTATAGTAAGGATATATATAATTTTCTATTTTAACCTGATCATTTTGAATAGATTGTTCTGTTGCTCTCTTGACTATTGATGGCATTTCCCTCTGGACCATGCTTATATAATTACAGTGAATTAACCAAAAAAATCTGGTTTAATTGAGTATGTTTGCCAAACTTACCGCAAACCCAATATATATAGTTCTTATTCTTGATATATCCAGTAGTTGAGTTAGACATATATGGGGAAGTCGGCTATTGTCCAATTTCGCCTACTGGATACGCAGTTCAGATTAACTGGTTTTGCATAAATCGGCCTCCAAATTTCAATCATTCGCATGTTTTGTCGAAACGTATTTGTATACTTATTTTGATATAACTCGACAACTACTTCTTGGTACGTCTCAATTTTTTTTATAGAGTATATATACATATAATGGAAAGTTTTTTTTATTGAATAAATAATATAAAAAGTAAATATTAAAAAAGAAAGAAATAATACAAAAATAATCAAAAGAATCTTTACCAAGGAGTGTGTAGATATTAAGAAGAGTAAATAGGGGTTGTGAAAGGTATGGAATTGTCAAAAAAAAAAATAACGTTGATATAAATGAGAAAATGTATTGTTATAAATACTAATTAAAATTATTTTATAAAAATGAACTAAAAGGAAAAATAAATATTTTAGCTTCGGCCATTAAACAATTGAATTTATATAAGTAAAAAGAAAAGCAGTGGGGACGTGCATTGTGAATTTTGAACTTAATTCGATTCAATATTAAACAACGGATTAGCAAGCATCTATGTTTAACTGATTTTTTACATCTTCACTCAATATATGTTTGTCCCCCACTGCTTTGATTTTTAAATCTTATTGTTAAATGGCAGGAACGAAAAGATTTATTTTCCCTTTTAGTGCATTTTAATATAAAAGCTTTTTAAAAATATAATTGTTTAATTTCAAAAATAATCTTACGCCTTTAAAATAGTTTCGAATTTTGATAACAGATGGCGCGCTAGTGCGTCATATTTCATTATTTATTTATTTAATTTTTATAGTCATATGAATTCTAAATTTACAAACATCATACTAAAATAGAATTTACAATATACAGTAGAACCTCCCTTTAGCGGACACCTCTCTACAAAGGACAGTTTTCATTTGCAAAATGACCATTTTTACTATTTAGCAACTCTCCGGTAAGAGGACACCTCTCCCTAAAGGACACTTTGGTTCTGCAATTAGGTGTCCTTTACAGGGAGGTTCTACTGTATATGTTTACATGATTATATTGGAATCAGATTACTGAATTATAACAGATAATATATTATTGGCTTTTGGCAGTTTTTTTGCTTATATATCCAAGAAGATTTTAGATACAAACCAGAAAATTTAGATTTATAGCCCGTTTGAGATCTTGAACAATGGCTGAAAAAAATCAATTCGCAACTCCCAACAGTTTGGACAACATATAAGAGTTAAAAGGAAATATAGTAATTGGTTCATTCCCGGCCACTCTGATCACCCAGAAGTCTGAAAATTTATACACTTGCATTGTTCATTGGACTGAGTGAGTATTAAGAATATCATACTTCAATGTGGTCTGAAAACAATAAAATTAAATTACAAAATTTGAAGGGAATTTGGAAATTTTTCCGTTCCCGGCCACCCCCTGACAACCCCAAAGGTCTGAAAATTTGTCGACTTGAAGGGTCATCAAGGTTCTAAAAAGGGTACAGAATTTCAGATTTCTATACGTGCTCTGAAAGTATGTTAAAAGATTTGTCGACAGACAGACATGGAAGCAAGTTAAATAAAAAAAGTTCAAAAATACCCAAATAAAATGGATTTTATGAAAAGAGAGCAGTAAAGTATTTTCAGAGAGAGAGAGAGAGAGACAATGACAATTATCTTAACTTTATTGACACTTAGTCAACAATAATATAACAAAAATAATTACTAAAATTAAAAACATCAAAATTGAATTTGGATATATATAGCAGACTGATCCCTCGCTGAAGGGACGTCTGGAATTCTTCAGTTTCACAAGCCGCCCTGAGCTCAGGGTTCTGATGATATCCACGGTCTCGATGACGTAAGGTAGGCCACTGATTATGATTCTTTCGGCCTTTTTCTGAGAAGAACTCCGTTGATCAACAGCCCTTATTCAATGTTTGTCTCCGACATTTGAGGGCTTTTCAGCCCATCCAGGACTTGCCCGGAAATCTTACCAAGCTGCACAACGCAGCTTTTGCCCAACTTATCTTCAAGGACTTTGGTGTAGTCTACCGGAGTAAACTCCTGGGCATGTTCTAGATAGAGCATCTGGTCAAAGGTCCCAGCTGCGGATATCTTCCGGCACTGTTCGAGCAATTGCCAGGAAACATTTACCTGCTCGATGTTATTTCTGGGACACGTGACTGGCGCGGCGCAGCCCCGTTCCCGTTGGTGATGGCTTGGCGAGATTGATAAAAAGGAGTTCGACTATCCTTCATCAAAGAAGGCGAATGCTTTCGCTTTTTCCGCTGTTCAAAGATGGTAAATTCGTCCTCAACGATTTCAGCCCAATTCCGGCTTTTATGGGAAGAATTTGCATTATCGCCGCCGTTCTTGAGGGTGTAATTTGCATAATTACCTTTTTTAGACTTTGAAGAATTGCTTCCTTCCTTTGAACATTCGTCCGTCGACAGCTCGACGTTGGATGGTTTCACATGGATGAGAGTATCACCATCCTGCTCCCCGTCATATTGGCCATCCGCCAACACTAAATTCCGGTTGGATACATCCATCCTCTCCATCTCCAACGCCGGAAAAACGCGGAGCTCGCGCGCCGCGTGGCCGCACGGCCGAGAGAGAGACAATTTGACAATTAACAACTTGATTGACTCCTAGTCGATAGCAAAATAATAAATTTAGAGAAAAATTAAAATACAGTATTGTAATAAAAATAGAAAATATTTACACTAGACGAAGCCTTCTCTGAAGGAACATCGGGATCTTATCAGGTGCTACAAGCCGCCCTGAGTGTGGACAGGCCCTTGCTTATTGTTCAGTTTTTGTCCCCAACATACTCAATGGCAATGTTGAGGAATTCGCACAGAATTTTCTTATGTTCAGGCGAGAGTATCTCGAGGACCTCCTTCCTCTCAGGGCGGTATAGAACCGCGCACATGATGTCTTCCCTAAAAATATCCTCATATAGGGGGCCTAGGAATGATTCATCGTTCAATTGGGTAAAAATCGTCTCTACCTGATCCTCGAGCTCCTTCTTCTGAGAGGGGAGCTGGATTTGGATCATGGGGGTAGCAGGAGCCGCTGTTGGCTCAGTAATGGCCAAGGAGGGCGCTGGTCGTGATGGCATTTCACTGGTGCTCGGCGCCGGAACAGGAGGCTCAGGAGTTGGAGTCTCTTGGGGACGGACAGGGATGTTCGCCCCGGACAAAGATGCGGCAGGGCTGGAGGATGTTGAGGGGGTCTGCTTGATGGGTGCAGACGATTCTGCAGCTGTTGGGGCGGAGTTGTTAGAGGACTTGGAGGAGGAAGGCTTCGACACCGGGGCCTGCCGGGTGTCCTGATGACATCCACCATTGATCCTCAAGAGGCAGGTGGCTCGCCGATGCCCTTGACGGTGGCATTTGCTACACCTAACGCCGTAGGTGATGTAGGCGGGTGTCGATTCGCCTTTTGAGACGATCACCAGCTTTACAGGGAGCTGGTGAAGTTTCAATCCTTCATTTAGAAGGATGAAGGCCTCCCTGTTGCCGGTGGTCCAGGTGTAGCCACCACTCACCACTACCTCATGGGTCAGGGAGACAACCTTGCAGTAGGGCCGCAGCGCCGCGACGATGTCTTCGTCCCTTATAGCGATAGGGAGGTTCCCAATCGCTATTTTCTCCCCGCGTTTCCTGTAGGGGAACGCTTTGAGGAGGGTGTTCCCGATGGTGAGGCCCTCCTCAGATAGGCGCTCCGCCTTCTCGGTACTCTCCAGCCCGACCAGAACCTGGCCAGACATCTTCATCAGCTGGAAGACGGCTCCCCTCTCCAGCATCTCTTCCAGTGCCTGGATATACTGCACAGGACCGAAATCCGAGTAGTACTCAACATAGCAGCATTGATCGAAAGAAGCTGCTGCCGATCTTGCTTTTCTCAGCGCCTGCTGCTGTCGACTGTTCTTAACTTGCGTCACAGGGTCTCTTGTCGCCTTCCTCGGTGGTTGAGGCGGCTTTACTGCGGTGGTGTCAGCCTTTGGGATCTCCACAGGCTTATCTAGGGAATCACCTTTCCTCTTAAAACCTTTAGGTTCTTTATTGCCTACGGAGGTAAACTCCATTTCCAAGGCCTCTACCGATCGGCTCAAATTGCAGATTTTTCATTTATTACAGAGGAAATATTTAAATTTTCTCGCTTGGTATCAATTTTTAAAAATTTTATATTTTTTATAAAATTTCCTTTATCCGCCGGTAACTCGGCCATTTCTAGGGTCTTTCTGGATCTGATTTACCAAGTCGAAAGATCTTGACTTGAGCTTCCCGCCAATACCCCAAAGGGGTTGGAAATTTCAATCATATTTGTTTAATTTGAAAAATAATTAAAATCCGTTCTTTTTAGGCTTAAGAACGTTAAAGAACACGCCAGGCCGGCGGGGTAAGTGGGAGCGCGCGCGCGCCGCTCGAGAGAGAGAGAGATTGAAACTACTTTATTTCAATATTCATATAAGGTTAAATACAAGAGAGAGATTGAGATTGAAACTGATTTATTACAATGTACATATAAAATTATATAGGGTTAATTAAATAGAGAGAGAAAAAATGCATAAAACAAAATAATTACAAATTGTTTGTATCAGACGAATACCACTGGGTGTCGTCTCGTTCAATGTCGCATTCTTCCCTGAAGTCGGACAGCATCTTGCCTAGGTCGGAGTCCTTGTCCCCGACATGGGCGATTGCCTTGTCAAGGAATTTCTTCAGAGCAGAGATCTGCTCGGGCGAGAGATACCCGAGAACGTCCTCCCTCTTAGTTAGGGATTCAACAGCAAATTCAATTTCGCACCTGTAAAATTCCCTATATAGGGGTGTCAGGAAGGAGTCAGCGTCTAGTACCTCAAACAGATCCTCAATCTTCTGTGAAGTGGATTGAGGAACGCTTCACGATTTTGCGTGTCATCCTTGCGCAGGGGCCATGCTAATCTTCTCTGTATCGTTCCAATTTTAGTATATGTACCGCCGAACAAGCGTGTGAAGTGGATTGAGGAGGCTGTATGGTTTGTGGTTTGGGGATGGAAGATTCCGTTGTTAGCGCAACCTTGGCCTGATCTTTGTCAGGGTCCACTGTTGGTGAAGTAGCGGTCGAGGAAGGCGCTAGTAGAGATGGTAACACGCTGGTGCTCGGCGCCGGAGCAGAAGGCTTGATGGCTGGAGTGTTCTGGGAAAGGACTGGGCAGCTTTCCGCGGGCGAAGACGCGGCAGGACTGGAAGGTGTCACAGGGATTGTCTGAATGGTTCCAGAATTTCCCTTGGCCGATGTAGTCGCTGTGAAGTTGTGGGAGGGGGTGGGCTGGGAGGGTGGAGGTGTCAACACCGGTCCACTTCGGGTGCCCTGGGGGCAGGTGGCTCGCCGATGTCCCTGGCGGTGACATCTACTACACCTAACGCCGTAGGTGATGTAGGCGAGTGTGGACTCCTCTTTGGAGATGATCACCAGCTTGGCAGGGAGCTGGTGGAGTTTGGGTCCTTCATTCAGGAGGACGAAGGCCTCCCTGTTGCCGGTGGTCCAAGTGTAGCCGTTACAGGACACAACTTCATAAGCCAGGGAGACAACCCGGCAGTAAGGTCGCAGGGCTTCAATGATGTCCTCCTCCCTCACTGCGATGGGCAGGTTCCCGAGGATGAATTTCTCCGCCTTCCTTCTGTATGGGAATGCCCTGAGGAAGGTGTTGTTGATGGAGAGTCCATTTTCCACCAGGCGCTCCGCCTTCTCAATGCTGGCCAGTCCGACCATAACATGGCCGGACATCTTCATCAGCTGGTAGACGGATTCCTTCCCCAGCAACTCCTCCAAAGCCTTCATGTAGTGCACGGGATGGAAGTCCGCGCACCATTCGACATAGCAGCATTGGTCGAACGATGCTGCTGCTGATCTAGCTTTGTTTAGCGCCTGCTGTTGCCTGGTGTTCCTGACGAAGGTCACAGACTCCTTCGTGGTCCTTCGAAGCTGTCCAGATGGTTTTGGAGAGCTAGCGTCCGGCCTCATAATCTGGGCCCGCTGACTTTTAGGGTTAGACCGTTTCCTTTTTTTTTCCGTGTACAGATTGGAAAGGTTCGGTGTTGTTATCCTTTTCCGCGGCCTCAACTTGCTCCGCCCATTTTTCACTTTTTGCCGCGGCCGGATTTATATATCCGCCGTTTTTCACGATCGAATTTGCGTCGCTCACATCTGAATTCGAACGATTCTTCGTTGATTCTTTTGTCGTCGTTAAATCGACTTGCATATCAGCCACCTCGATGGGAATCATACCATCATGTAGCTCTTTGTCCTGGCTCTCCGCCAATACCGCATATGGGTTGGAAAGTTCCATCATATTTATTTATTTCGAAAAAGAATTAAAAACATACTTTTTAGGCTTAAGAAAAGAACGCCAAAGAACACGCCACGCCGGCGGGGTAAGCGGGAGCGCGCGGGAGCGCGTGCGTCCGCGCCACTCGAGAGAGAGAGAGATTGAAACTACTTTATTTCAATATTCATATAAGGTTATATAAGGTTAAATACAAGAGAGAGAGAGAGAGTTTATCAAAAATAGAAAGGTATAAATATAGATGCAGGAATCGAATTTAAACTTATAATAATGTTTTGTCATCGTGATTGAGCAAACAAAAATAAGCACGTAAACATTTATTTTAAAAAATGGCTTAAAGTGATAGCATTGTCTTCCTGTGTGAAAAAAAATAAGTGGTAAAACTGTTAACGCATCTAATTTTGCATAATGATGAAAATTTAAAATAGCAAATAAATTAACTGAAAAGTTTTGAGAAACGATTTGATTTAAAAATGCACTAAGAAATCGAAAATAATCCGTAAATAATTATATTTATTACTTAAAAAAACCGCGGAGCCATTCATTATAAATTACAAATTCAAAAGACAAAAACCTCTCGCAATCAGTATCTTTTATTATTACAAATAACGGACGCTAGCTTTCGAACAATTAGTTCTTCAACGTTGATCTTATAAATTACAAAGGTGAAACGAATGGTTAGCAAGTTTTTATGTTTCACAAAAATTTATACTTATACAATCAATATATCACGGCCTTGCTCTCACCCCACACACTTATATATATATGCTACTAGCCGAATGACCCGGGCAACGTCCGGGTTTTACCCGATTAAATGTTTTTATTCAAATGCTATTCGCTACAATTATAAATTGGCGCCGTGGATGTCACTCTTGTGAAACGTCCCGCTCCAAACTTTGTGTCTGAGAAGCGATATTTTAATAGAGAGATGATCTGGCTTTGTGTCTTCTGCTTGAATGAATGTTTTTCTGTTAGAATATTGTTCCTGCACACACACACACACATACTAAAAATGAACTGGCTTCATCCGTGGTCTCTGCTTTTTGGAATTTTTCCCGATATAATTTTACATCTGATAATCAAACATGATACAGCAATATTGTCGTCATCATTTTCAGACTAAAAAATAACCATTTTTGCCCAGAACCTGTCAATTTTATTTTTTATTGGCTAAAAATCCGATAAATATATTTTTCAGATTTTTCTCTATGTCCTGTTAAAACACGTTTTACATGTACATTAGGTCAGCTGATATTACTTCCCATCTTCACCGCTAGAGGCGCTGCTTGCGAGCGAAAGGGCAAATTTGCAACGCAATTTGCAAATAACTCAAAGAATATTCGGGATAGAGACCTGAAATTTTCACTATAAGTTTTTCCAGATTCTACTTTATATACTGTTAACATTTCAGTCAGATTAGTTACGTATCGTGGACGTGTATAGCCGACATACATACATATATATATATATATATACATACACTGATATATATATATATATATATACTAGCGAACCCGGCCACGCGTTGCTGTGGCTAAGTTGTAATATGTTAAATTAATATTATACTAAACTATTCAGTACAGTAAAGTTAATATTCACTTATAAAGATAAAAATGTTTTAGCCGATCTAAAGCCCTACGGGATTGAGAATGGAACGTTACGTTGAAATTTGAAAGTGATTTTTATATATATAGATAATATAGCCCTTTATTGTAATTATTGATTATAATCACTGCATTAATAAATGTCAGTGAACTTGTTTATATGTACAGTGGACCCTCGGTTTGCGAGCATAATCCGTTACAGAGCCATGCTCGTACTCCAAAACGCTCGTAGTGCGAAACTAATTTCTTATTTTTAATAATTGAAACTCGGGCAATTCTTCTTGCTACGAACAATTGCACAGTTTCCCACATTTTACATATTTCCCGAATCTGATCTGAAGGGAGGGATCCCAGTGAATTTTCATCCATCACGATTACGGGCAACCATCACGAGTTGCTCGTAATGCGAAATTTCACTCGTAATCCGAGGTAAAAATTTTCAAAAAATTTTGCTCGTACTGCGAAAAGCTCGTACTCCAAGGTGCTCGTAAACCGAGGGTCCACTGTATTGTTTTTTTGTTTTTGAGATATTCTAATAGAACGTTCTCACAATTTTTGTAAAATATTTATATATGCACAAACACAGAATTTAAAAATATGTCTTAAAATTTGCTATAATTATTGTTATAAATATTATTTTAAAATAATTCGCCAGAAATCGTCCGGGTAGTATACTAAACAACTTCCCAAAGTTTCATGGCAAACATCTAAAATAAAATAATACTTTTAATACTTTGCTACAATATTAAAAAAAGGGGGGCTTAGGTGTTTAAAATGTAAAATGTGCTCTAAATAGTATTACATAGAGCCTTCATAACAAACATATTTAAAATAAACCAATTAAAATATAATAATGCTGTAAAAAAGACTTTGCTACAATAATATAAAAGAAATGAAAATAAAAAAAGACACCCACGCGGAGCCTCGAACCTAGGTTTGTTATAAATATTATTTTAAAATTGTTTATGTTAATTTTTATTTTAAAAAGCCTACATTTTAAATAAAATAATATTTTTAATAATTTGCTACAATAATATAAAAGAAATGAAAAAAAAAAAAAACACCCACGCTGAGCCTCGAACCTAGGTTGCGGGGGTACGAAGCTGTGTACCTAACCTATAGGCTAAGCTTGACGTTGCAAATAAGCTCATGCGAGGCTATTTCAGGCCATACGCCTACCGCGAGGGGGCGCTGATTGCGAGTGAATTTACGTTTTATTGTAAATAAAAATGCAACGAAAGGTTATTTCTAAAGAGTAATAAGCCAGAAACCATCCCGGTAGTATACTAAACAACTTCCCAAAGTTTCATCACGATCGGTTGAGCGATGTAGAAGATTATCACTAACGAACGGACCAACGGACCAACAAACATTAATATATATATATATATATATATATATATATATATATATATATATATATATATATATATATAGGGATAAATACTCTCTCTGTCTCCATCCGCCGTACACTTGAGCGACCATGCCTGGCAACCCTGCCCATCGCCCAGCTTCTGTTCCGGCGGCAAGACTTTGTCAACATCCCTATCACCATCGGCTGGCCATCGCTTCGACGTTGCGCCTTCTCAGGGCACAATGCCGACATTGCAGTACAGCTGGCCCTGCACGCCCTTCCCCATCCTGCACATCCGGCCTCTGTTCGAGAGACCTGCATCGCCTGTGGTTCTAGTGACCTGACGTTGGCCCACCGGTCCTGCAGCTCCATCAGGCCCCTCATACGGGAGGCCTTTAACATCATACAGCAACCACCCAACCTGCAGGGCTGGCTCTTCGGCCAAGGGCTAGATGACAACGCCCTCGCCATCCTCGCATCTGCCAAGTCATCAATTCACAGGTTCTTTCTGAGCCTTGAGATGACTTATTGTCTGGAGGAGGACTCTTTGTCGTTGGGGGAGTCTCCTGGACTTTACCTAACTGTATATAGGTTGCTCTTTTATTTTTCTCACATATATATTTTTTAATTATCCCTCTTTTTATATATATTACTAGCGAACCCGGCCACGCGTTGCTGTGGCTAAATTGTAATATGTCAAATTAACATTATACTAAACTATTCAGTACAGTAAAGTTAATATTCACTTATAAAGATAAAATTGTTTTAGCCGATCTAAAGCCCTACGGGATTGAGAATGGAACGTTACGTTAAAATTTGAAAGTGATTTTTATATATATAGATAATATAGCCCTTCATTGTAATCAGTGATTTGTATCACTGTAAGCGAGTAAATGTCTGCGCCCGTTGACTCCCGGCGAGCGAGTGACTGCTCCCGTCGGCAGCCGGCGAGCAAGTGACTTCCCGGCGCATGCGCGCGCACAGGGAAGCCACGTGCTCGCAGGCGGCCAATGGGCGCGCCCCGCCATCAGATCCACCGCGTTCTAGAGGGCGCTGATTGCGAGTGAATTTACGTTTAATTGTAAATAAAAATGCAACGAAAGGTTATTTCTAAAGAGTAATTAGCCAGAAACCATCCCTGTAGTATACTAAACATCTTCCCAAAGTTTCATCACGATTGGTTGAGCGATGTAGAAGATTATCACTCACGGACGGACCAACGGACCAACAAACATCCATTTTTATATATATAGATTTTATAATACCACCATTGACTTGTGTATGATGTTAAATTTTTTTTTTTAAATCTCTCTCTCTTTTAGCTAAATAAATCTGATTATTTAATGGCTCTAGCTGAGAGCAAGACATCTTTGATTAAATTTTCAAAGTTTATATTAAAAAGAAATTTAAAAATTAAATTGAAAATTTTATTTTTATCAAAATTTTAAAAATTGAATATATAAAATATATTCAATGAAAAAAAAAATGTATTCATTCATAATATTTTACTACAATGAACGATATTTTCTGTTAGCTTTATCTATTTTTTAGAAAATAAATATTTGGTAAATTTGTTTCTATTTTAATTTATTGTGGTAAGTATATATTTAAATATTTTTTATTGCAATTGAATTATACAAGCTAGTTAAAAACCTTTGAAATATATTAGGTGAATGCTGAGTAAGATCATTACTTTTGGAAAATGTGTTCGATATTTTGTAGTAGGTAGTTTAGAAGTTGCTCATTTGACAATTACGACTTTGTGACTATTTAGTTCATAGCTATATTCATTTATTCAAGTATTTATTATTTGAGGATTTTTAATCATTCAAAAGGAATTTATATTAGAAAGTTCTCTTTAACCATATTTAAAGTGGAATTCTCTCTTGAAGTTTTTAATAAACCTATTTTTAAAAATGATTTTTACTCTCGACCAGAATACAGTGAGCAGGATTCAATTTGAAATATTAGTTCCTGAATATTCGTGGGGAGGCCTAGCTCTCATGTTTGCCAACCTTATTCTAACGTAAAGTGTTTCGGGCCATGATGAGGTTAGGGTAGGTTAGGTTAGGTTAAGTTAGTTTAGGAGTAATAAACATGGGAATTAGTCCAGAGACCTCCTATAGTTACTATATTCTGAACATTAATGGCTCTACCTTTTAAAGGTATTAAAAGACTTACTAGATTTGAAGAGAGATTATAAATTGGTTCAGTATTTGAGTGTTCTAAATGTCATTCCTTTCAATGTATTGCGATGTATTTTATCCATTTGTCATAATCCACAGAAAATTCCATGACCCAAATGGCTTTATTCTCCCATTATTATATGTCGAATATTGATTCACCTTCAATTATAGAAAAATGCGCTATAATATTTTCAAAAATCGTTCAGGGATAAGTCCCTTTAAAATAAGCTAGAGTGTTTTCCTAAGAATTTATTTACTTGTACCTCGGAACGGAAATATCTTTATTTACGGGGCTGCTAACCAGAATGAATGATTTTTGAGCCCCGATGGACGCATAAAGCGGAATATATACAAAGCACTGTTGGAGGGGCCTGGGGAAGAAACTTACTTGTACCTCACTTTATTTTTTTCCCATTTATATTGCTACCTCTTTTTGAAATATTTATTTGATTTTGAAAATATCTCTTTTTATATATAAAATCTTTCTCTATAGGAATTTTTATTTTGTACATTTGGACCCTCGCTCTTTATTTTTATGAATGTGCTTCTAGCCGCTCTTTTTATAAATTGTTGTGCACACCTCAATATTAATTGATTGAACTTTATGTATTATGCATATGTTCAGGCACAATAAAGTTATTTCCTTTATATATTTTCTGAAGATGAATTTTTAAATATCCTTTCCTACTTCATGTACCCTACTTGACTAAATATATACTTTCTCTAATTATCCCTTTGAATATGGCACTTAATATATAATGATTTTTAAGATATTAATAATGGGATTTTTTTCTATTAAATCTAGTTTTTTTTATAGACCTTTGGCCCTTTCAACAAACTGGTCTAAAACGACAGCCAATTCTAAGCCTCAATTCTTAGAGGGACCCTTGCTGAGGTTTATCAACCGGGTCAGTTGAACTCAGAATTTTTAAAGAGGTCTCTATCCTCTTCTTAAAAATAAAAAATATTTCTAATAACTATAAAAAAGAGAATTTACAACCAGCGAACTCATATTCAATATAAAATTTCAAAGATTAATACCTTTACCTAAAGAAACGCCACCCTCTTTCTGATTGGCTAATGAAATCAAAGCGCTAATTGCCCGATGGAAGTAACATGACAGTAAACCAATTAGAGCCAAGCAGTTCACTGCAACGTGACTTTAATTAACCAATCAGAGTGCTAATAGAACCGACACCAAATATACCTACATAAATATAAACGTTTAAAGGAGCATTTGATACGTGTGATGTTATAATTATTTTAAGATAATCTTTTTATTAGCTATTAATGCATATTTTTTCATATCCCCTTTGCTTCTATTTACAAAAATGTATCGTAAATGTTTAATTTATCTCTCTGAATATATTTTGTCTATTAAATACTTATGATGACCTTTATTCCTCTAGATATTTTTATTGGTTGGTACCTTGTAAGTAGTTACCTTAATTCCCAATAATGCACCTCTAATATATTTTTTTTCCTTTTTAACAATTTACTTTGAATCTCTCAAATAAATTTGATTACTCATTGAATTTTATTTCATTTTTATAGTCTCTTGTTAGCTTTATTACTTATTCAGTGATAGTAACAAGCACAGTGATACAGTTATGAGATTTGATTCCAAACTTGACCGATACTGAAATTCAGTTGGTAAGTTCACTCTAACTTTGAACTATTCCATTAAGATGATATCTCTTATAATTGCTTTCCTCAATTGATATAATAACCCATGCGCCCCAAATTTCTAACATTTATATTTTTAAAAATATCTACAAGCAAACATGAAGAGAGTAAACAATAATTTACATCCAAAATGTTTTATATGCGCGACAAATATAAGTTAAAACTAATATACAATCAATATAAATAGTTGACCAAAATTATTACCCTCTCTCTAGTTCTAAATTAAACTTGATGTTATTCGCAAAAATGAAGTCCAAATCTTCTTGACTTTGAAAATGTTTTCATGTGATGGTTGCATTGTTTTTAATAAGAACCATTCAAATATTTATTTGTGATCACAAAATTCTCAAATATAACACAGAAAATATTTTGTTGAAGATAATATTGCTCAGGTTGATATTTACGCTCTCCTTTCTTGAAAATAATGAAAAATAATAAAAAAAGCAAATTGTTTCAAATTTAATGAATTATACATTATAAAGAGAATATCAAACATTGAAGTTTGTAGAGTATTTTAATTAGGGAATTATGTAGGTTTATATTGAGAAACGTTCACCCATTTAATAATTTTAAAGTCAAAATCTACTCACGTCATATTAGACACAATGTCCAATAAAAGTTCAACTGATTTCTTAACAATCACTAAACTTCTACTAACTAAGCGTTACCCGGACTCCTGGAGTGGGAATGAAATTCTCCTAAATGTAAATTTAAGAGATATCGTCAAAAATACCCAAGATGAGATCTTTTCAAACCATTTTCCCCATCAAATTAATTTCTAATTGATTGTCACAGAAAATATTAATTTTAGCAGTATTTCTATACAGTGATTTACACAACACGTTTCTCAATAAATAATTAAATATGATAAATTTAATAATTAAACATTATATAATAAAAATTATATATTAACATTTTGTGTAGAGGTTATGTTAACATGGAGAGAATTTTAAAACTTTATTGCTTACAGATAACGCAATAACACAGTTCTAAGATGATTCTTTTTGTGTTTTCAGATCAAACACAGAAAGATGAATGACCAGAATGCATATTCTATGAATATGGCAATCGAGCAAGCTAAGTTGCAAGCAGCTCAAATTGCAGCTGGATTAAACCAAAATGGCCGATCTGGAGCAATGAAGCGGCGATTAGAAGAAGATTCTCAAGACAATTCAAATCCCGAGAAGAGGGCACGTGCCAGAATTAATGACACAAGAAGTGAAGGATTGGAGACAAAGATTCACTACATTCCCAATGGTATGGTTGGTCTTGTGATTGGAAAAGGTGGAGAACAGATCAAACGCCTCCAAGATGAGTTCAACTGCAAGGTACAGATAGAAAAGGAAGACGGACAGGAGTTCAGACCTTGTACCATCACAGGATCTGAAGAAAGCATTGAACGCTGCAGAGAAATGATTGATAGCATCTGCAACTCGCGTAGCAATTTAAGAAGTCCTCAATTGCACACACAAAGAAGTTATGAGCAGGAGTATAATATTGAGATGGTGCTGCCTCCAAATACAGCAGGGCTTATTATCGGCAAAGATGGGGCTACCATAAAGAAAATACAAATGGAGGAAGGTGTGAAGATGTTATTAATTCAAAATAAAACAAGTGATTCAAATATTTCCAAGCCTCTCAAAATCACGGGGCCCTATGAAAATTGCCTTAAGGCGCAAACTAGGGTGCAAAATTTAATTGACCAAAAAGGAAATGGTGGAGATGAACGCAGCTTTGTCAGCTACATCATTCACAGCAGCCATTGTGGTCGGCTGATTGGGAAAGGTGGGGAGACCAAACGCAAGTTCATGGAGCTATCGGGGGCTCATATTGACATTAAAGATAATCATGCTTCTGAAGACCCAAAAGGTAAAATTTGCACGATTCGTGGAACACTTGAAGAAATCGAAAAGGCCAAAAATCTGATAGAGGAAAAAATTGGGGATCTTCCTGAACCGATAAATCAGAGAATGGGCACTAGTGTCACAAATCTACAAGTCGGGCAGTTGGGAGCACAATATTCTTGGGGTGCCATACCACAATCAAGTCAAACGGCAGGAGCTTATAATTATTATGGTCAAGATCTCACAGCAGCAGCAGCAGCCTATTCAACACTGTATGGCAACCAACAAGTTACTACTCAGCAAACATACCACAATAATCAACAACTTAGCCATCTACAAGCCTGGTATCAATACTACATACAAGTAGGACAAATCAATCAAGCAGAAAGCATCAAGAAGGTAATTGATCGTATTTCAGGAGAAACAGGTGTACATACTCAAACTTATCAGCCTCAAATGCAACAAGCGACCCCCCAGACCCAAGCAAACAACACAGAGCAAGTGACCGCTGCCTCTTTTCGCGAAAGCATTAAGGCTTGGATTGACTATTATCACTCCACGAATAAGCCAGATGAAGCTGAAAAGTTGGAGAAATACCTTCAATCACAGCCACAATAATTATTTTAATAGATCTTGTAAATAATATTATTTTATAGAGATGTTTTGATATTTTCCACAATAAATATATTTTAAATAATATATTTAAAATTATTCCTGGTTTTTTCAAAATCACATTAATAGGTACCGCTCAACAAGAGCAACCTAGTTCATGATAATTAAAACAGTGAATAATATGTGAAGGTTATTCATATATTAAACAAAATTTTAAAGCGGGATTCAATCCCGGTTCATGACTGTCGGGAATCGAGGGTGTTACCCACTTGTCCTTAAAATTATTCGTGTAACATTTATATGCAATCCAACAAGTCTTGTGCGTTCCGATTTTTTCGAGGATATATGTATAACATTGTGTTGAGATTTATCAAATTAATTTCAGACTTTTCTTATTTTAATAATAAAAAAGGCTGTTTTTTTAGACAGACCGAATTATTTAAAACAAGCAGTTTTTCTAACCGCAATCCATATCTAAGTTAGGAGAACGCTTAAGGTAGGTTTGAGATATTTTATAAATCCTTCTTTTGGAAATCAGTGATCTGCTTGTCAAGATCTTCATATCTACAAGATATATTTTCTACCATAGTATTTCATTTATTGAACACAAAATTATATAATGCATTTTCTTAATTTTGATAACGCGTTCTTTAGAGTATGGAAATGTGCTGGAATTTTTTCAATTTCGCTTATAAAAAGTATCTTAATCTCGTATATTAAATGTGATAATTTATGGCATTTGATGTTTAAGTATAAAAGAGGTGTTTATATTATGTTATATTTTTATAACCTTCTAAAATACACATATTAATCCATTGTGGACATTAAATATAGGAATTTATTCTCTTTTGAAAATATCTCTTAAAACATAAATTTTAATGCAGAGAATCTTTAAACGGGAATTTATATATAGTCTAACCTTTTTAATTCGACACCCCAAGGTATCAGAGGTTTTGGTCGAATTAAAGTTAGATGATTTCATTACAACACTCACTTCTAGTGGATATTATATAAGCAAATATATTTAAATCAAAAATAATTTTAGAAAATAACTGTCGTTATAGATTTAACAAATAATATAAATTTATACCACATTTGGGATTTTGTTTCAGAATGTTTCAAGACCAACTTTCAGCGATTGATAAAATTGCATTAATACATTTTGAACAAAGTAAAAATTACAAATACTATTTTTATCCAAATGAATAAATGCAATGGGAAGGAATCATAAATATTTCGAAAACAAGGAAAAGTCTAAAAGAATTTATTTTAATCTTAAAGAAACCGCACGGCCAGTTAGGCCTGAATCGCCGAGTAAACAATCGCCGCCAATATTTGCGACGCATTGTAACACTTTTAAGCACGATGAGCTAACTTTGCCTGCTGTGTCCCGCATTCCAAAATATGGTATTAGTAGCAACGAATTTGTATTTTAACAATAATTATTTAATGTTTTCTAAATTTGATTTTAAAAATCAGCCGAATTATCAATAGTGACGACACTGAATTGCCAACTGACACATTCGTCTCGGTGTACACTTTCACAACACAATTCACTCCGAACAGTCCAGGCCAACATCTACTTGAATGTCCGCTCCGGCACACTCCGCCTCCTTTACCTGCTGTCACCCTCTTGTCATAAAACTGCCTTTGTCCTACTCAAATGCCTCGTTCCTATTCCGCTGGTCGCACCAGGGACCGACCTCATTTCCTGGTTTTACTCAACAGCCACGTCATCTTGGCTAATGGGAATAGGGGGCCAGATGCTTCAATATCTCTATTGCTTTATATGTATTGGTCGCCCCCCATATACGTACTTATATAGAACATTATCCCGTTTTACAAACGGGTCTAGAACGACAGCCATTTCTAAGCCTTATCAAAGTTTCACCTTAATAAAGCTAAATATATATACACGGTAGGATCAACACGTTCCCGAACTTTTAAAAAATAAATATAAAACAACTTTTGAAAAATGTAAAATCAATTTTACTGTAAAAAACAAAGCCAAAACTATAATTTAATTTAGCAACGCCAGTAAATGCGCATGCGTAACTTTCATTTTATGCACATTTTTGTTATAAGTATACTAGCCGAATGACCCGGGCAACGCCCGTGTTTTACCCGATTGAATGCTTTTATTCAAATACTATTTGTTACAATTATAAATTGGAGCCGTGGATGTCATTCTTGTGAAACGTCCCGCTCCAAACTTTACATGTACATTAGGTCAGCTGGTATTACCCCTCATTTTCACCGCTAGAGGCGCGAGCGAATTGACTTTTTGTAAATATACACAATTATAAAGATAGAAGCTTCTATAGAAATAAATAAAATAAGCCGAAATAGCTCAGTTAGGAGAGCGTTAGACTGAATATCTAAAGGTCCCTGGTTCGATCCCGGGTTTCCGCATCTTTTTTTAATTTTTAAATTTCTACTTACCGTAACTTGACACTTAACGTGACAGAATTGTGCATGACGCTGATAACTGTATTAAATATAATCCAAATTGTGCCTTATCACACACTATTTATTTATTTGGATTAGGTCTTATTACCTTGTGTTTATAATCTATAATCCAAATTGTGCCTTATCACACACTATGACGTAATGCCGGCGGCGCGCGCCCGTTGGCTGCCGGCGAGCACGTGACCTCCCTGTGCGCGCGCATCCGTGACAGAGGCGGCCGATGAGGAATGAGGAAAGACGGTCGTGACTATATATATAATAATAATTATCATTAGAAAATGATAATGATCATAATGATGATGCGCGCGCATCCGTGACAGAGGCCGATGAGGAATGAGGAAAGACGGTCGTGACTATATATAGTAACTAGACGAATGGCCCGGGCAACGCCCGGGTTTTACCCGAGTGCGTATATATTTTTAAAATGTTTTAATTAAAATACTATTCGTTACAATTATAAATTGGCGCCGTGGATGTCTCTCTTGTGAAACCTCCCGCCCCAAACTGTGTGTGTCTTGAAAATATAAAAATAAAAATGTGAACGGAAAAATATGTCCAGGGTAGCCTAGTGGTCATGGCATCTGCCCGGTAAGCGGAAGGTCGTGGATTCGATTCCCATCCCTTGACACTTTTTTTTATTTTATCCATTCTGACCAAAATCTATCCGTGAACTTCACACAGTGAACTTCACACAGAGAGAATAAGGCAATTATATAAGTAGATAATCCAAATTGTGCCTTATCACACACTATTTTTTTATTTGGCTATTTACCTTGTGTTTATAATCTATGACGTAATGCCGGCGGCGCGCGCCCGTTGGCTGCCGGCGAGCACGTGACCTCCCTGTGCGCGCGCATCCGTGACAGAACCGGCCCATGACGGTCGTGACTATATATAGGGATAATAATATAATAATAATAATAATAATAATAATAATAATAATTATTATTATAATTATTATTATTATTATTATTATCATTAGATAATGATAATGATCATAATGATGATGCGCGCGCATCCGTGACAGAACCGGCCCATGACGGTCGTGACTATATATAGGGATAGCTAGCGTCGGTTTCTGCAATGTCATCATTTAAGCAAAGGGCAAATATAAAATTTTGTGTAAAATTAAAAAAGTCTTTCACATAGACATTAGAATTAATGAATGAAGCTTATGAAGACGAAAATTTGTCACGAACGCAAGTTTATCTCTGGTAAGGGTTTTAAAGATGGCCGTAAGAGCATCGCAGATGAATAAAGGTCAGGTCGGCCATTGACGTCAACAACGGATCGCAATGTTGGACAGATAAGTGATTAAATTGTTGCTGATAGAAAATTTATCAGACATACTTGAAATTTCGTATGGTAGTTGCCAAAATATTATTGGTGAACATTTAAACATGAAAAAACTTTGTGGTTATTTTGTCCCACGAAATTTAACAGATCAACAAAGAGAAACCAGATTATCAATTTGCAAAGATTTAATTGAAACTGCAAATAATGATTATTATTTTTGAAAACAATAAAAACTGGCGATTAAACATTGTGCTTTCTTTTTGATTCACAAACCAAAAAACAATCACTCGAATGGCACACACCAAGTTCTCCTAGAAATAAGATAGTTCGTCTTGACAAGTCCAAAGTAAAAGTAATGCTTGTAGTGTTTTTCGATTATCAAGGACTTGCCTATTATGAATTTTTTAAAAAGGGGGTATATAAACAGGCATACAAAAAACACTTGTGCGCCTTCGTGATGCGATAAGAAGAAAAATAAACCAACTCTTTAAATCAAAACAGTAGAAATTGCTACATGATAATTCCCCTGCTCATAGAGCCATTATTGTTCAAGACTATTTAGTCAAACACTCTGTATCTGTCTTGCCGCATCCTCCTTACTCTCCTGATATCGCTCCATGTGATTTATTCTTCTTTCCAAAACTTAAAATGACGTTAAAAAGGAGACGCTTTTCATCGTCATCAGAGGTAATTGAAAATGCGACGGTGGAGCTAAACAAGCTTAGAAAAATTGACTTTGAACTAGCATTTCAACAGATTTTTTCAGGCTGGAAAAAAGGTGTAGATAACCAAGGCTCCTATTTTGAAAAATTTGACGTTTAAATGACTATACTATGAATATATAATTAATTTTAAAAAAAGTTCGGGAACTTTTTGATCCTACCTTGTATGAGGGTCTATGTTTCCATAATACATTTTAACTCTACCTAATGTAAAATATGTGAAAAAACTGATTGTGTCAAGATTATACTCGTATAATGTTTCATATAATTCTTTCAACTATTTTCTCAAAATATTTTATGACACCTGCCACCCTTAACTGTTATTTTTTATAGAGTTTTATATAAATTGGAATTTTTCAGAATTTTCAACTTGCTTACTCGAGATGATTATTCAATTTTTGGAACACATTTTAAATGGGTCATAGTTTAAATAATAAAACCATTTGATTGAAATATTTATACAATTACTCGAGGTAGACCAGAGCCAACACCTCGCCTGAGGTTCTACCACAACTAACCCAAGCGGTAAGCGGCTTCAAAATGCTATCGACGTCATGTACTTATATATGAGCTACCCTAATGAATCCACTCCTGACTAGCCCCCAGATATTGTCGACATCGCTCTTCATAAAAATATGTCCCGAAACATTCACTCAAAGTTACTGAATTAGCAACTAACCTCTGGAAATCTTCCAGTTCTACTAGTGCAACAAGACTTCAAAATATCTTTTATTCCAATAGAAAAATCAAAATCACTGACTGGACCATTTTTGTAGACAAAATGAAAGTTCTGAGTCACCAGTATTTTTTCTAGACACACCTAATGAAACAAATGAGGCCTTAACCCCCTTAGAGGAACAAAAAGTGCAACAACAACAACAACAACAACAAAAAAACGAAATACAAGGAACAGACCTGGAAAGAAGATATCCACTATATATTAAAGAACAAATACGACTGACAAATAGGCTAAGGGAAAAAATGAAAAAAGTCCTGTGATCCCCGGGACAAAACTGCCTACCCCCAGTTCGGAGAGAATCTCAAAAGCAAACACGTGAGCACCACAGCTGGGACTCTTTCATAGAAAATCTGAATGCCACAGACCAAACACCGTGGAAGGCCATAAAACACGTGTCTTGTTCTGAGAAAAAATAAAGAATCAGAAAGACAAATAATGGACTTACACTAACCTCAAAGGAAACAGCTGGGCAACTAGCTAACAACTAACAATTCAGCCCTAATCCACATACCTCATTTTCCAAACCTACACGTACATACAAAAATTCGTAAACCATCATGTACAAACGAACAAAGAGATAGGATTTGAGCCTACAAATATCGGCGAAATCAAAGCGATTATTGGCATGCTTTCAAATAAAAAAGCACAAGGAATTAATAAAATACCTCTAATGAGGTAGAAAAATTACTACCAAATCATATACTAAATTCAATTACAGACATATTTAATACTTCACTCAAACGTACACATTTCCCAGACAAATGGAAACATCAATTAGTTGTGCTATCCTGAAAAAAAAAGAGGAAATTCTGACCCAGACCCTGCAAGTTACAGACCAATCTTCTTGCTACCAGCATCGATTGAGTGGATGAGCCAGGCCCTCCAATAATTTTCATTCAGTAAGGGCGGTAGAAATTGTCTAAATATAAAACGAATCATAAGTAAAAGATTTGAAGCGTACGAGGATACTTTTCTTTTAATCTTTAATAAAGATTCGAGCTTTCGGGCGAAAACAGCCCTTCTACGAATCATGCGTGTCCAAAATAGTTTCAATTTCTTATAACAGATGGCGCGCTAATACATCATATTATAATTGTTCTAATAAAATACTCGATTTTTGCGGAAGGGCGATTGCTCGAAGCATATATTATATATTTCTAATTATATGTATTTCTACTGTGCTCAAAGCTTATGTTCATAGTTCATTTCAAATACCATTTCAAAGAGGTCGGCTTCAGTGTCGGTATAAATGGAAAACAGATAAATTCAATACACCTTGAATATCAAACAAGCCAGAAAAAACCTTCTCAAGAACAATATCCCCAAGGACTTGAGAATCCGGACCCAACGACATCAATATAAATTATAATTATAAATGAACCCCTGTACATCCCCCACAGTATATTGTAAATATGATGATCTAGGTTGCTCTTTTTGAGCGGCACCTAATAAAGTTATTTGGAACTGGAACTGGATAAATTCAACATTGCAGCGGTATGGTAGATGAAACTGGTGAAGCCACTGGAAGGGTTCACCACCGATGAGCCAGGCCCTCCAATTAATTTTTATACAGTAAGGGCCGAAGAAAATTGTTTAATTTAAAAAAGAATAATATTCGTCCAAAATAGTTCCAATTTCTTAAAAATGAGAGTATTGGGTGGCATCATGTATATTAGGAGAAAAGACAAAGGAATTATGTTAAACATTTTATTGTTGCAATCACAATCTTTTCAATTAATTTACATTTCGTAAATAGAAATTCCATTAGTAAAATATGTTTAAATAGTAAATACTTTAATTTTTAAAATCTATATTAGGGGGGATAAAAAACTATAAAGTTTAGAAAGGGCTCTGGTTCTAGACCTGTTTGTACAACAGGCTGATATTCCAATCTCTCTTTATATACAAGTGGTCGTATTTAAATGTTTATTTACTTATTTTTCCAATATTGGTTACCTTAATATTTAACCATCTGGCTGAGGCTTTAGCAGTGTTTATAGGGATGGAGTTTTTGTTACATTTTTATCCATGGAAAATTCAAATTAGCTAAGTACAGTGGACCCTCGGTTTACGAGCACCTTGGAGTACGAGCTTTTCGCAGAAAGAGCAAAATTTTTTGAAAAATTTTACCTCGGATTACGAGTGAAATTTCGCATTACGAGCAACTCGTGATGGTTGCCCGTAATCGTGATGGATGAAAATTCACTGGGATCCCTCCCTTCAGATCAGATTCGGGAAATATGTAAAATGTGGGAAACTGTGCAATTGTTCGTAGCAAGAAGAATTGCCCGAGTTTCAATTATTAAAAATAAGAAATTAGTTTCGCACTACGAGCGTTTTGGAGTACGAGCATGGCTCTGGAACGGATTATGCTCGCAAACCGAGGGTCCACTGTATTGGACTAACTAGCTTTTTTAAGTCAGAAAATGATGATAAAATATTGCTGTATCATGTTTGATGGGCACAAAATCAAAATTCTTTCGGGGATCATTCACTCGAGTAAAACACGGGCGAAGTTAGACCATCATGTTCAATAGGTAGGAACAATATTCTTTCAGCGAAAGATTTACTCGAGAAGAACATGGGAGAAACTAGGAAGAATATACATAAAAGAAAAATTCAAAGGCCACTTTAACTCTTTCCCCCAATGGGGGATTAATGGAGATTAATCCACTTCGGGACGTCGGCCAGACGTCGGATCGGGTGACAGCAAAGAAACAAACCCCAGCGGCGCCAGCCGGCAACAAAGGATTAGCGCGTAGCCTGGTCTGCTGATCAGTTTGGTGTTTTCCTCTGTCATCTTAACATGTTTAGTATATGATTTGGTAGTAATTTTTCTACTTCATTAGAGGTATTTAATCAATTCATGGTGCTTTTATATTTAACAGCATGTCAATAATCACTTTGAGTTCGTCGATATATGTAGGCTCAAGTCTTATCTCTTTGTTCGTTTGTACATAGTGGTTTACGACTTTTTGTATGTACGTGTAGGTTTGTGATTTATGTGGATTAGGGCTGAATTGTTAGCTAGTTGCCCAGCTGTTTCCTCTGAGGTTAGTGTAAGTCCATTATTTGTCTTTACTATTATTTTTTTTTTCTCAAACAGGAGAGGTGTTTTATGGCCTTCCACAGTGTTTGACCTGTGACATTCAGATTTTCTATGAGAGAGTCCCAGCTGTGGTGCTCACGTGTTAATTTTTGATATTCTCTTCTAGCTATGAGGTAGGCAGTTTTGTCCCGGGGACCACAGGACTTTTTTCATTTTTTCCCTTAGCCTATTGGTCAGTCGTATTTGTTCTTTAATATTTAGTGGGTATCTTCTTTCCAGGTCTGTTCCTTGTATTTCGTTTTTTTTTGTTGCACTTTTTGTTCCTCTAAGGGGGTTAAGGCCTCATTTGTTTTATTAGGTGTGTCTAGAAAAAATACTGGTGACTCAGAACTTTTCATTTTGTATACAAAAATGGTCCAGTCAGTGATTTTGATTTTTCTATTGGAATAAATATATTTTGAAGTCTTGTTGCACTAGTAGAACTGGGAGATATCCAGAGGTTAGTTGTTAATTCAGTAACTTTGAGTGAATGTTTCGGGACATATTTTTATGAAGAGCGATGTCGACAATATCTGGGGGCTAGTCAGGAGTGGATTCATTAGGGTAGCTCATATATAAGTACATGACGTCGATAGCATTTTGAAACCGCTTACCGCTTGGGTTAGTTGTGGTAGAACCTCAGGCGAGGTGTTGGCTCTGGTCTACCTCGAGTAATTGTATAAATATTTCAATCAAATGGTTTTATTATTTAAACTATGACCCATTTAAAATGTGTTCCAAAAATTGAATAATCATCTCGAGTAAGCAAGTTGAAAATTCTGAAAAATTCCAATTTATATAAAAATCTATAAAAATAACAGTTAAGGGTGGCAGGTGTCATAAAATATTTTGAGAAAATAGTTGAAAGAATTATTTGAAACATTATATATCTTGACACAATCAGTTTTTTCACATATTTTACATTAGGTAGAGTTAAAATGTATTATGGAAACATAGACCCTCATATATATATATATTAGCTTTATTAAGGTAAAACTTTGATAAGGCTTAGAAATGGCTGTCGTTCTAGACCCGTTTGTAAAACGAGATGATGTTCTATATAAGTACGTATATGGGGGGCGATCAATACATATAAAGCAATAGAGATATTGAAGCATCTGGCTCCCTATTCCCATTAGCCAAGATGACGTGGCTGTTGAGTAAAACCAGGAAATGAGGTCGGTCCCTGGTGCGACCAGCGGAATAGGAACGAGGCATTTGAATAGGACAAAGGCAGGTTGACAGCATGTAAAGAAGGCGGAGTTGGATGACGACAATATTGCTGTATCATGTTTGATTGTCAGAAACAAAATATTTTCGGGATATATTCACTGAAACAGACCACGGGAAAAGCCAGACTATCATTTTTAGTAAGCATGAACAAGATTATAAATGGAAAACATTCACTCGAGCAGAAGACAGATGAATATATTAAATATCGCTTATTGGCTTTTTGGCTAAGTTCAAAGTAAAGGTATATATATGATTCAATATATATATATACTAGCCAATATATACCTGGTTTCTCCCAGTTTGTTTTATCCGAATGAAAGTTTGCCTAACGAACATTTGTTAAACAATATTTGCGCGGGGCTAGCATATACTCTTTACTGAATCCATTATTGTCAAGATAATTAATAATATTTGTTACTCTTCTAAAAAAACCATTGAGAAATTTTGAATGTAGGTACCTGAATATATATATCTACTTATATAATTGCCTTATTCTGTCTGTGTGAAGTTCACTGTCTGAAGTTCACGGATAGATTTTGGTCAGTCATCAATTCTGTCATCGTTTTAAAAAATTAAAATATTAAAAAAAGATGCCAAAACCCGGGATCGAACCAGGGACCTTTAGATCTTCAGCATAACGCTCTCCCAACTGAGCTATTTTGGCTTATTTTAGTTATTTCTATAGAAGCTTCTATCTTTATAATTATGCATATTATATAATTGCCTTATTCTGTCTGTGTGAAGTTCACTGTGTGAAATTTACGGATAGATTTTGGTCAGAATGGATAAAATAAAAAAAAGTGTCAAGGGATGGGAATCGAACCCACGACCTTCCGCTTACCGGGCAGATGCCATGACCACTAGGCTACCCTGGACATATTTTTCCGTTCATATATAAAGTACAATACTTAAATGAAAATATGTTTCTTATACAATCAAAAATTAGAAAATAAACTTTTAAATTGGTAACATCAAGGAGATAGCCATTATAAAGCACTAATATTTGAATAAAAATAAATTTGTATAAACGAATAGTATTTTAATTAAATCATTTTGAAAACACACAGTTTGGAACGGGACGTTTCACAAGAGTGACATCCATGGCGCCAATTTATAATTGTAACGAATAGTATTTGAATTAAAACGTTTTTAAAATATATACGCACTCGGGTAAAACCCGGGCGTTGCCCGGGCCATTCGTCTAGTTAACATATAATAGATTAAAATAAAAGGATTGCTATTGCTTTGTGTTAATATAATAGATTATTAAAAATAAAGAAGGCATCTCCTGACCACGAGCACATGTGCTTTTTAGATGGCAGAGCGCCATCTAGTGGAGCAAAAATAAACTAAACGTTTATTTAGCTTGCTCCGAGATATTTGGCCAACCCAATTTCTTGATAAATCAAGAAAAGCCATCCACGAACGGGTTTCGCGCTGTTGGCGCTCGTCAGCGTGGAGAAGGCTGTAACCACTGCAACCAAAAATATTTTTTGGTCCCAATGGCTTCCCGAAAAATCAAGAAATGGGTATTTAAGGCCAAATATGCGTAAAGACGCTTAACACATGAAAAAACAATAGAAAAAATAAAAGATAAGTGGGTCAGGTGTTGATATTAAAAATAAAGAAGGCATCTCCTGACCACGAGCACATGTGCTTTTTAGCATTTTTTCTATTGTTTTTTCATGTGTTAAGCGTCTTTACGCAAATTTGGCCTTAAATACCCATTTCTTGATTTTTCGGGAAGCCATTGGGACCAAAAAATATTTTTGGTCGCAGTGGTTACAGCCTTCTCCACGCTGACGAGCGCCAACAGCGCGAAACCCGTTCGTGGATGGCTTTTCTTGATTTATCAAGAAATTGGGTTGGCCAAATATCTCGGAGCAAGCTAAATAAACGTTTAGTTTATTTTTGCTCCACTAGATGGCGCTCTGCCATCTAAAAAGCACATGTGCTCGTGGTCAGGAGATGCCTTCTTTATTTTTAATATCAACACCTGACCCACTTATCTTTTATTTTTTTCTATTGTTTTTTCATAATAGATTATGAAAATTCGAAACTATTATAGACGCGTATGGTTCTTTTACAAATTAAACAATTTCTATTGCCCTTACAGCAATGGAAAAATCAATGGGAGGGCCTGGCTCATCAGTGGTGAAACCTCCCAGTGGTTTCGCCAGTTTCAGCATGTATATCTGGATTCAGACAATAACTCTAAAAATATTTTATACGCAGTGACCTTTATTAAAGACACTCGAGATAACAAAACCGCTGGGAGGGTTCACCACTGATGAGCCAGGCTCTCCCAATAATTTTCCATTGCAGTATGGGCAGTAGAAATTGTTTAATTTGTAAAAGAATCATACACGTCTATAATAGCATCGAATTTTCATAATAGATGGCGCGCTAATCTACTTATATATTTGCCTTATTCTGTCTGTCTGAAGCTCACGGACGGGATTTTTCATAACCATCGGTGGTTGAGTGGTAGAATGCTCGCCTGCCACGCGGGCGGCCCGGGTTCGATTCCCGGCCGATGCATTTTTTTTTTTTTTTTTTACAATTTTTAAAACTCATTTATATATTATACAAGAATGACATCCACGGCGCCAATTTATAATTGTAACGAATAGTATTTGAATTAAAGCATTTAATCGGGTAAAACCCGGGCGTTGCCCGGGTCATTCGTATCTACTTATATATTTGCCTTATTCTGTCTGTTTGTTTGTCTGAAGCTCACGGATGGGAATTTTCATAACCATCGGTGGTTCAGTGGTAGAATGCTCGCCTGCCACGCGGGCGGCCCGGGTTCGATTCCCGGCCGATGCATTTTTTTTTCACAATTTTTAAAACTCATTTATATATTATACAAGAATGACATCCACGGCGCCAATTTATAATTGTAACGAATAGTATTTGAATAAAAGCATTTAATCGGGTAAAACCCGGGCGTTGCCCGGGTCATTCGTATATAATAATTGTATAAACGAATGCAAGACAAAATCACCGCGAATGTTTCTTTTTTTTTTAAGGCAATTATCGTTATTTATCGTTAATTTTTGTTTCGATTTTATTGAAAAAAAAAAAACGATATGGTGCCTTTAAAAAATGATCTTTATTACTATGCAGTTTTCTATTTAGTCAATATACCTAAGTTCATGTTGCAAATGTAATTATCTCTATCGATTTAGTAGGTGAAATGCAAAAAAAAAAAAATCGACATGATGAAATCTTTATGAAAATTCACATTTTTATTTTTATATTTTCAAGACACACACAGTTTGGGGCGGGACGTTTCACAAGAGAGACATCCACGGCGCCAATTTATAATTGTAACGAATAGTATTTTAATTAAAACATTTTAAAAACACACAGTTTGGAACGGGACGTTTCACAAGAGTGACATCCATGGCGCCAATTTATAATTGTAACGAATAGTATTTGAATTAAAACGTTTTTAAAATATATACGCACTCGGGTAAAACCCGGGCGTTGCCCGGGCCATTCGTCTAGTGCATTATAATAGATTAACAAACGGTATTCATTATGATATTATATCATTAAACCTCCTATCATTAGTCATAATAATTCCAATTAACATATCATTATTACCATCATCATCGTCATTTTGAGTGTTTTTAAACATTTTTAAATTTTTAATAATTAGCAACTCTTCTCCGATAAGAGGGCACCTTTCTGTGTCAAAGGAGACTTTGCGCAGAGGCGATATCGTAGCCAGTGAGGAAATTCCGAGGCGCGATTATTGCTGGTTGAAAACTTTACCCAAAAAACACTTGGACTCTGCAATTAGATGTTGTCCTTTACAGAGAGGTTTTACTGAATATATTTTGGGATAAAATGATTTCTATTATCATAGATTTGTGGCGGTAGCTGAATGGCAAGAGTCAGTAAGGAATAGTGACCACCTGTGGAGAACACACTTTGAATCTTAGGTCCATCATGTTGAAATATTTTAAACGATATTTTCAAGGTGCAAAATGAAATATCTTCTTTGGTTTCCAAATATCCGTTTTTAAAAAAATAAGATAAGAAAAATTGTTACAGAGGGGTCGTTTATAAATCGAAGTTGATTCAACTCGCCGGTTGATTGTTTCTCCTTCTTAGTATAGATGATGTTTATTAAAAATTGTCAATAATTCAGACTTTATATCTGGATACGATCTTATTTTAGCACAGCAAGGAAGTTGGTAAGAAAGTGTTGAGCTAGTCTTCAAATCAATGTGCCAATTTGATTTCAGCTCAATGGTTAGATCAATATATTTTATAATTATACGCGAAAAAATATGGGTTCAAAACTTTTGATAACGATTATATTTTATACTAAACACAATTTTGATTATTAAATGATTATTATATGAAAGGGCTTTTTGATTTTGCGAACACATAATAAACATAAACTTAAGGAATTTTAATATTTTAATGTCGCGCCGGTCTTTTTTTTTGACTTTAAAGGAGACGGAAGCAATATTGTTATCTCGAGTGTCTTCAATAAAGGCCATTGCGTAACAAATATCTTTCAGAGTTATTGTCTGAATCCCGATATATATGCTAAAAGGTAAAACTTCCTTGAGTTTTCGCTTTACATATATAAACTGAAAGAAATATGATATCCGTAGAAAATTAAATCACATTTTATCATCGAATTTTATTACAAAACCCCCTCAAATATATATAAATATAAATTTATAGCGATAGAGGGCGGTACAAAAAAGAAATAGTCATTTACTTTGAATATATTTTTAAAATAAAAATGCAAGGACCTTAAACTATTACAGACTTTGCTTACATTTGAAATATCAATAAACTAATGTTAAGTATTAGATAGTTTTAAAGAAATGTTAAATTCCGTTTTAATAAAATATAAAAATGTGAATGACGTCGGTTTTTTTAACTTGGAACGGTTATAACGCACGCGTCCCACGCGAAAAACCCGAACCATGGAAGACCTCCCTGCACCAGAAGCCCCCAAAAATAATTTTACCAACCCCAAATACCCAGTAGGTACCCGTAAATATTCAATTTGGAAACTTCCAGAATGCCCAGAATTGAAAAATGAAGAAGATTCTCAAGCCTTGAAAAAATACTCCAGCGCGGTCGAAACCACCTTTGCCGAGCTAATAAATTTTATTGACTTTTACGAAAGGGAACTGTGCGAACTGCGCTCCAACTACCTAGAACACAATACTACAAAAGCCCCCGCGAAGCGCCCAAGAGAAAAATCACCAGTAGCCGCAAAAGAAAGAACAACGCAAAAAACAACCTGGTGCCCCAACCAAAGGTCACAAGGTAATCCTGAACCAAAATTACAATCTAAACAGCCTGAAAAACCTAATGAAGCAAAAACAGTCGAAATGGAAATCGAAGTGACACCAAACAAAATGCCAAATCATGAACAAAACCATAAAAACTCTAACCCACCAAAGAAACCTAACGAAACATTGAATAACAAACCTAACAATCCCACCCCTAACCCCAAGATCAGAATACCACCAATTAAAATAAGCGGAGTAAAGGAATGGTCAGGCCTTAGAGATGGTCTTGTCAATTGTACAAAACAAAAGCCAGAATTTTACACATCAGGCCGATACATCAACGTTCAGACTCACACAACATCGGACTACCGGATAGCTACCAAGTGGTTGGAAGATCGCCACTACACCTTCCACTTCAAGATCCTAGACGACGAAAAGTGCCTTAAAGTCGTCGTCAGAGGTCTCGACCGCTGCATCACTATCCCCGAAATACAAGAAGATCTGGAAAACAAGGGATTCGAGATGTCTAAACTTGCAAGACTACGAAATTCAAGAACAAAGGAGGAGCTCCCACTAATCCAGGTAACCCTTCCCAAGACTGCAAGGAATAAAGAAATTTACAATATCACAGATCTCTGCGACATGAAGTGCAACGTCGAGGCTTACAGGGCTCCCAAAGGCCCCGGACAATGCCATAGGTGCCAAAACTTTGGGCACTCTCAGTTTGAATGCAGGGAAACTCCCAAATGTGTAAAATGTGGAGAAAATCATTTCACATCCGAATGCGCCAAAGAAAAAGAAGTCCCACCTAAATGTGCAAACTGCCAGGGTCAGCATACAGCAAGTTGGCGTGGTTGCCCACTATACAGAAAAATAAATAGAGTGCCCCAAACACAAATTAATAAGAAACCAAACCCCAATACAGAAAAAGAAAAATCCAACCCTACAGGTCCAAACCCTTCTGAAATTCCCCAACCCACTCAAAACAAGAATAAAACTCCATATGTCAATAAAGAACGTCCCAATCCTCCTTCAGCCACTAAGGTCAACCAACTAGAGAGCGCTATCAAAAAGGCTCTCAGTGACCCCGCAATAATAGAAAACATCATGAAGAACGTTGTAGACACCTTTAGATGTAAATGAATAACAAAAATATGTATAAAAATAGCCTTCGAATCGTTCACTGGAACGCGTGCAGTCTCCGAAACAAAAAACAACAATTCTCAGAATTCCTGAACGACCACGACATCGACATCGCACTAGTGTCAGAAACCTGGCTTAAGCCGTGCCATAAAATGAGGATTCAAAACTTCATCACCCTCCGCAACGACAGACTAACCGGACAAGGTGGTGGAACTGCCATTTTCATCCACAAGAAGTACAGCCATGCACCTATTCATGCCACCACCTCAAGCCTGGAAACAACAGGAATTTCAATCAAAAACAAAAACGGGTTAAATATGAACCTGTATTCGTGCTACAAACCACCAAACACCTATCTAGATCAAACCGATATCTATAACATTTTTTCAACAGACACACCGACCATCATAGCAGGGGACCTAAACTGCAAACATCCTGCCTGGGGTTCCACCACCACTAACCCAAGCGGGAGAAGGCTCCAAAACGCAATCAACGTTATGGACCTAGATGTGAGCTACCCCGACGAACCTACTCATGACTCACCTCCAGACATCATAGATATCGCCGTGCACAAAAACATCTCCCAAAGCGCATACTCTAAAGTACTGCACGAACTAACCTCTGATCATCTCCCAGTACTACTTGTACTACAGGATTTCAAAATCTCCTACTCAAATACAAAAATAAAAATTACAGATTGGGCCCTATTCAAGTACAAAATGGAAATCGCTGAACCTCCTGAACTGATCCTAGATACATCTTCAAAAATAGACGAGGCCATTACACACATTGAAGAACAAATGGTGCAAAATTTGAAAGATTCAACAAAATATAAGGACCCGGAACTAGAACGAAGATATCCACCTCACATTAAAGAAAAAATACGATCCACCAACAGACTAAGGAAAAAAATGAAAATTACTTGCGACCCCCGAGATAAATCAGCCTACATGACGGCCCGGAGAGAATCACAGAAACTTACAAGAGAGCACGATAACACCAGCTGGGACCACTTTATCGAAAACTTGAAAGTCACGGACCAAACCATATGGAAAGCCATCAAACGATTATCCAACTCTGAAAAACAAGAAATAACCCTGAAGACAAACAATGGGCAGACACTAACCACAGAAGAAGCAGCTGAATCATTTGCCAACAACTATGAAAAACAGTTCACCCCCAATCCCTATACATCCCACTCCAAACCTACTCGTACATACATCAAACGTGTGAATTCATACATGAAAAAAAATAAAGAAACAGGACTAGAACCAACAAACATTGGTGAAATAAAAGCGATTATTGAATATCTACCAAATAAAAAAGCTCCCGGAATCGACGAATTACCTAATGAAGCTCTCAAACTGCTCCCTAATCATATACTAGCATCAATAACCGAAATATTTAACGCCTCACTGCAGCTTGCCCACTTCCCTGACAGATGGAAAACGTCCATTATCTGTCCCATACTTAAAAAAGGAAAATCCATCCATGAACCAACAAGCTACAGGCCCATCTCACTGCTACCTGCCATCTCAAAACTATTCGAAAGAATTGTTTTAAGAAGACTCAGAAAATCCCTAGAAGAAAAGAATCCACTCAGACCTGAACAATTTGGCTACCAAGCCAAACACTCAACATTGCACCAGCTAGTAGTTGTCACTGAAAAAATAAGAAAAGCCATGGACCTAGGCCAAATAACAGGAGCCGTATTCTTCGATATCGCCAAAGCATTCGATAAAGTCTGGCACGAAGCCCTTCTCTACAAAATGTGCAAAAAGCACCTTCCCGGAGACATCATAAAAATAACGCAAAACTTCTTAACAAATAGAACATTCAAGGTACGAGTCAAAAATGAACTTTCAACAGCTAGGAACATCCTTGCCGGGGTCCCCCAAGGATCAGTCACAGGACCAACCTTATTTGACATATTTATAGACGACTTCCCCTGTATTGAAGACACATCTTTACACCTATTTGCCGATGATACCGCCATTTTAGCCTCAACATATAACTTCGACAATCTCCACATGAAACTCCAAGAGGCCTGCATCTTTTCCACGCTCTGGTGTAAGGAATGGCGAGTTACAATGAACCCCCAAAAAAGTGAAGCAATCATTTTTTCCAGAAAAAAAGAAAAAATTAAGAAACCTTTAGACGAACTTTTTGTCTTCGAAGACAATATTAAATGGAAAGAGAACATCCGATACCTAGGGATGACCCTAGACGAGCACCTAACCTTCAAAAAACACATCGAAAACAGAATCAATTTGGCGAAAGCTGCCCAACACCGACTATCCCTACTTCTAGGACCAAAAAGCAAATTATCCCTTCATTGCAAAAGAACCATTTACACATCAATAATAAGACCAATACTCATATACGGCCACCCAATTTTTATGACAGCACATAAGACCATCCTTAAAAAGCTAGAAGTATTTGAAAATAAAATGATCAGAAAAATCATGTCTCCACCCTGGTTCGTTCGGAACACAATCCTCAGGAACGATCTAAATATCGAAAACATCAATGACTACATTATTAGACAATCATTTAAATTTTACGAAAAATCCGAAAAATTAGAAAATCCCACCTTTAAGGAAGCCACAAACTACAAATGCGGTAAAAGGAAAATAAGGAATTTGAAACCTAGACAAATTCTCCATCAATTAAGCCAGAATGACGAAAAGTGGAAAAAAAGGAAAAACAAACCCACCTTGAATATCAAACAAGCCCGAAAAATCCTTCTCAAGAAAAATATCCCCAAGGACCTGAGAATCCGGACCCAACGACATCATTATAAATTATAATTGTAAATGAACCCCTGTACATAACCACCCCCCTCAGTATATTGTAAATATGATTATCTAGGTTGTTCTTTTTGAACGGCACCTAATAAAGTTATTTGGAACTTGGAACTTGGAACGGTTGAATGACCTTACTTCAAGGGATCACTTCTAAAGTTTCGTACGCAGTTCGATAACCGAACTTCGACGGGACGCCACCCGCGATGAGGAGATGGGGGGCCTTTCCCTGAGCGTGAAGTTGGATCCTTGTGGTCCTTTGATGATCGCTCAATACTGGGAACTGCCCGCTCTGAGTGGGTCTTTTTTTTATTAAATAAAAGAAAGAATAGTTAGAAAGAAAATTTGGGCCACCTATTTCCTGTTTATTTTTATAAGTACCGGGCTTCACCCGATAATTATTTAAGTAAAAGTTTACCTAACGGACATTCATTAAAATCATATTTACGGCGCAAACATCCATTCCTTACTGAACCTATTATTGTCAGAATAAATTGATGTTTGTTGCTTTTCTCCATCAAAAATACTGGATAAACCATTGGAAAATTTGCATATATAGGTAGTTGGATATATTGATTAGCATATAAGCTATCCAAAGAATGAAATTAAACAATAAACAAGCCATTTTGCATATTTTGAAGTTCTAAAATTGTTATCATTAAATACTCACTCTGAATGACCCAGAATCGCCCGGCTTCTCCCCTAGTGAATGTCTGTCAAGCGAATTTATTATCATTATCTCTCCAATTAGTAAGTCATGAGATCATTATTATCATTATCTCTCCAATTAGAAGTCATGAGATCATTATTATCATTATCTCTCCAATTAGAAGTCATGGGATCATTAATATATCATAATTATTATCTTCATTCAGTGTGTTTCATTTTCATTGTTTTTTCATAAAACGCTTTTTTAGAAATTATAAAAAAAGAGGATATAGGGTGGAAGACTTCTTCATATATATTGGAGAAATGAATAAAATAATCATACGAAATACTATATAGCGTGATAATACGTTTTTTTTTCACAATATAATTTACATTTAGTAAAGTTAAAAATATCCAGTTCAAGTTCAAAATGACTTTATTGGATGCGCGCCGCTCAAAAAGGGCAACACAGATCATCATATTTTAAATAATGGCAAATGGTGAGTATATACAATGGTTCATTTACAATTATGTTATCATATCAATGTATCTTAGGGATCTTGTTTTTGGAGAGGTTATTCCTGGCTTGCTTGATATTTAAAGTGTGCAATCCCTTTCTTCTACTTTTCATCATTTGGGCTTAATTTAAATAAAAGTTGTTACGGTCTAGGTTCCTTTTTTACCTTGTGTCGCATTTGTATTAGTTTAAAATATTCAGTTCAAAAGTAACTTTATTAGGTGCCGCTCAAAAAGAGCAACCTAGTTTTTGATATTTACAGTGGATGACATTTACAGGCTCCTCACATTTACATTGTATTTACCAAATTGGGGCCTTGTGGTGTGGGATCTTGAATTTCGGATGTTCATTTTTTCTGTGAAATGGTCTGCTTTCCTAGTTTTTTTTTATCAACACTTATTTTTTTCTTTCTTTCCTACCCACTTGTCAATGTTTGTTCTTAATTGATATAGAAGTTGCCTTGGATTTTTGTTTCTTGTTTTTAATTGCAAGCTTCTTGGAATGTGGTATACATTGCACTGTTGGAGGGGCCTGGGGATGGGTGGCCAGGGGATCATCGCTGGGTGAGGCCAGGAGAACCGGGATGTGGAGGAGGATCAGGGGAGCAGGGTGGTGATCCGCGGAGATCAGGGGGAGGCAGAGACGGGTCCAATAATACGAGTATTGAGCCCAGGGGTGACACCGTGGAGAGCAGACAGACCGCAATGCTCTGTTGCAGTGTTCCAGGGTACAGTGCCACGATCACACGACAGAGTCAGGGGCGGTCGCATATGCAGGGCCGGTCGGGAAACCGGGCAAGCACGGCGGCACATGCGAAAGTTGCAGCTACGTGCTAGGAATCCGAGTCACTTGAGTGATCAGACTCCTCCGCGCGGACACGTGGCTTAAGTCTTTCCGAGGCCTTCAGGAACGCCAAGCATGCTCGCCAAGTGCTCCTATTACATATAAAGTCCCTAAGTGGCCGCGGTGTGTACCCCAATTCAACTGCACAGATGGAAAGGAGGCGTAGTCTAAGGGCATCAAGGCTGCTACACTCTAACACGATGTGTGTCAAGGTTTCTTCCCTGTTGGTATCGGCAGAAGGGATCATCAATAACCCCTATCCTGTGGGCAAAACTGTCCGTCCACGTGTGTCCGGATAGCAGGCCAATCACAAGGTGCTCGCTCGGAACGATGTACTCATACCTTTTGTCTAAGAGACTCACTTGGAGTAAGGCCAAAGCGGGTGTGGATAGAAGAAGCTAGAGAGAGGAATCTTCTCTCCCACGCTTCACGCACCCGCCCATAGATTGTCGCTTTTATATACAATAAAGTAGCGAGCTTGTAGCAGCTTGGGTTAGCAGGCTCCGCTCCCCGCCTTGCGAGTGTGTCTGCAATTTCGTTTCCCACGGTTCCGCTGTGCCCTTTGATCCATTAGATGGTACACCTGCTCCCGTTGCGGCTCAGCCGCGAAATCAGAAGCAGAACTCTCCTGCTAAGATAATTACCAGTCCTAGAGTTAAGAACTGACTTCACGACTGAGAGATTGTCCAGAAGGAATCCTAAAGTTAGGTGGTCAGGTAGTGTGGTAACGTTTTCAAGAGCCTTAACTAATCCAAGGGCATCGACCTGAAAAATTGAAGAATGGGGGGAAAGCACATGGAAAACACGCATTTCAGGTGCGCAATTGAGACCGGAAATCCTGTACACGCCGGTGCCAACTCCATCTCGGGTCGAGTGGAACCTCAGCGTCAACCAATTCATACTTTTTCAAGTACAGCTCGGTTTTAGCCGCGATTTCCAGATCGAAAGGAAGTACCCGAGAGAGGGAAATGAGAGCAGCATTGCTTGTTGTACCGAATGCCCTACAGGCCTTCACAATGAAGGGCCTCTGGGCCTTCAGTAGAACATCCAAAGAACGTTTAGCAAGATTTGGAAACCATACCACCGAACAACCACTTTCAAATACAGAGTTCTCAGGGCAAGGTGACCAAAACCAAAGTTAGAGTTGGCGGTTGCGATCAAACGCGGAAACATGTCGCGGACTTAGGCGCAGACTTCAACTACGTGCTGGTGGAAGGTAAGACCTCGGTCAAACCTTACCCCCAGTATTTTGATTGAGTCGCACTATTGGATTGGCAGTCCGTTGATGACCAGATCCCGGCAGGGTTTGAGCAGTTTTATATGGGGTTTTAGGAGGACCATAGCCTGACACTTTCCCACGCTGAGTTCCAGTTTGTGTAATCTGCACCACCTGGCGATCTTGTTTATGTTTCGTTGGGCCGCGGGACGCTGACCACCACGACCAGATCATCCGCGTAGGCTTGCGGGAAAACATTACTCCTATAACTCAGCCTGAGGATCTTATCAAAGACGAAAGTAATCGATTGTAAATTTTAAGCCTTGTACCATAAAATAAATTTAGTGAACTCTAAAAATGTTGCTTTGAAATATTTTTAAAAATTATATAAATGTAGAGCTTTACAACGATATTTGAAAATTATATTGGTAAATCCTTTTATCTTGAAGGAGTAGAAGGCTTGCTGCCAAAACCGAAACCTATCTCAGACTTCGGTTACTGCACACGTCCTTGACGTAATTCTCTCAGTACCGCAGTGAGGCGCCAAAACCCAAACCTATCTCCACTGCAGTGGGGCGCTGGTTGCGAGTGGAATTGGCAAATCCCTATATATATAAAAGTCAGTGTATGTATATATGTATGTGTGTTTGTTCCTATGTCGGCTATGCACGTCCACAATACGTTACTAATCTGACTGAAATTTTAACAGTATATAGTGTAGAATCTGAAAAAACTTATAGTGAAAATTTCAGGTCTCTATTCCGAATATTCGTCGTTGCAAATTTGCCCTTTCGCTCGCAAGCAGCGCCTCTAGTGGTGAAGATGGAAGGTAATATCAGTTGACCTAATGTACATGTAAAAAGGGGTTTTAACAGGACATAGAGAAAAATATGGAAGGGATATTTGTCGCATTTTTAGTCAAGAAAAATTGAATTTGACAGGTTTTGGGCAAAAATAGTTGTTTTTTTTAGTCAGAAAATGATGATGACAATATTGCTGTATCATCATTTGATTATCAGATACAAAATTATATCGGAAAAAATTCCAAAGAGCAGAGACCACGGGTGAAGCCAGTTCATTTTTAGTATTCAGGAACAAAATTCTAACAGAAAAAAAAAATCATTCGAGCAGAAGACACAAAGCCAGATCATCTCTCTATAAAAATATCGCTTCTCAGACACAAATTTGGAGCGAGACGTTTCACAAGAGTGACATCCACGGCGCCAATTTATAATTGTAACGAATAGTATTTGAATAAAAACATTTAATCGGGTAAAACCCGGGCGTTGCCCGGGTCATTCGGCTAGTTTGTGAATAATTCCAAATATATTCGAGATAGACACCTGAAAATTTGACTATAAGTTTTTCCAGATTCAACTCTATACTGTATACTGTTAAAATTTCAGCCATATTAGTTACGTATTGTGGACGTACATAGCCTACAAACATATATATATATAGTGTCACGAAATTTGTTTATAGAAAATGTGAATCAAATGTCTCTATTAGTAAATATGTAAATAAGGAAGGAATGCATGTATGTAAGGATGGCATGTATATTCTGTAACTGATTTTTCATTCTTCAAGTTTTGTTGTGAGGGAAAACATCACTCACAAAGTGTATCAATTGATTAATAAAATTCTAATTTGAAACTGTGACAATTGGTGGAGACGCCGGGTAAAGCCTTGAAAAATAAAAACGGCTTCCTTAAATTTGAGGAGAAGTCTTCGACTTAAGGGAATATCTCCTGATTTGGGATTGCTTGACACAAGACCAATCATGATAAAGAATGAATCTGGAGAAACCTCATCCCAAGTACCTTCAACTTACCTTTCCTTGCAACAGCCAAGATGCCCTTCCACATTTGCTGGAGATGGAAGTCAAGATGCCCAAAAGTGGCTGAAGGAATATAAAAGAGTTGCCAAATTCAATAGATGGGATGACACTATGTGTCTGGCAAATGCTGTGTTTTTTCTTGAGGGAACAGCTCGAAAATGGTTTGAAAATCATGAAAAAGCACTAACTTCCTGGGATGACTTTCAGAGGGCTCAAGGTGAGGCTTTTGGCCAACAAGAAGAGGTAATTAAAGAAGCTGAGTCTCTACTGAAGAATAGAGCTGAGAAAGTGAAGGAATCTACGGAGGCCTACATCCAGGATGTACTGTACCTATGTCAAGTAGTTAACCCCCGGTTGGACGAAGAAACCAAATTGGGACATCTGATGAAGGGAGTCGCCGAGGACATTTATCAGATATTGTTTGCAAAATATGTTGAAAATGTAAATCAATTCCTAAAGGAAAGCCTGAAAATAGAGATGATGAGAAAGAGAAGAATATTTGATATTTTTCAAGATTTGAAAGACTTCCAAATGTGGCTCCCATGGCCTATAAGGAGGAAGATCTTTCGTCTTTAATCAGAAGAATTGTCCAAGAAGAAATACAGAAAGTAATATCGCAACCCAGGCCGACCACAGATTCACTGGAAGACCTGATAAGAGAGGAAGTAAGAATAAATTTGTTACCAATCTCTAAAAGACCGTCAGTTCTCTAGTAAGGAACCAAACTCGTCCATTCAGGATGTATGAGCCATCCAAAAGAACTGAATATTCTTCTCCCCCAATTCTGCCAAAATCTCAACAATGGAGGACTCCAGACGATCGCTCATTATGTTTCCACTAGCCGAATGACCCGGGCAACGCCCGTGTTTTACCCGATTGAATGTTTCGATTCAAATACTATTTGTTACAATTATAAATTGGCGCCTTAAATAAATGCATATATTAGTTAATAACTATAGCCTATGTGCTTTATCTGTCTATGTACTGTTGGCTTTCGTAGGCGTCTCTTACTGGGAAAAAGAAAGAGAGGATTCCATTTAGTTATTAACTAATATATGCATTTATTTAAGGAGCGACCCGCTACAACACAATAGTTACAAAAACCAAAAAGCGAGTGGGGGGGGGGAGCAAAGTCAAAAACAAAGTGTCTCGCGTAGTGGCGGTGCCATCGTAGCCACGTGATCGTAGCCAACCAATAGGAGAGCGCCATTCCAAAGAAAAAGCAAACGGTGACAGAGATGACGCATGACGCTCGTAACTGTATATAGAATTGTGGAAGACCTGGTCACATCGTCAGGTATTGTCGGGATAGAAGACAAGTTTTTGCTGATGCCCGCGCCAGAAGGGAACCAAGGAGACCAACAACACTCGGTGACTATATGCAATATATCGACGAAATTAGGATTCCTCCAGCTCGCCAACCTAGGAATGCCTCACCCTACCCGGGGAGAGGGATAAGTACAGGACCTAGGCCATCAAGATCACCTGCTAGGGCAAACAGCCTCTCATCCCCAAGAGAAGGGGAGGAAAACTAGAACTGGCGACCTGCTTAGGAGGTAAGGCCGCACGAATATTAAATCCTCCATCGACGATTGCGACCAAATTGAAGAACAATTTTGTTAAGATCACTATAAAAGGGACTGAGGTACTGGCTTTGGTGGATTCAGGAGCAGATTATTCGGTTATCTCCGAAGATTTCCGTCGTATCATAAAAGTTCCTATGTTATCTAGCAGAGGGCCGATTATAAGGGTAGCAATTCCAAACGCGTTAGGTCCCTAGGACGATGTGTCTTAAGGATAAACGTGAATGAACTTAATCAACCATTCGAGTTTATTGTATTGTCGGAATGTAGTCATAATGTCATCCTTGGTTGGGATTTTCTGAAATTAACTCGAGCTAAAATTAATTGTGGGGAAAATGAACTTTACTTAAAATAAGCTTCTATAAAGGAATAACTCTGTCCATTAGACACCTTTCGCACTTTAGAAGATAGCATTATTCCACCCAACTCAATCAAAAAAATAACTGTTGTCTGTAGCAGCATTACGGGAGTTCAAGAAGTTGCGATTACATGCTCTAAAGCTCTTACTTTGGACAAAGAAATAATTATTCCGGCCTCCGTTGTCAGTCTCAACCATGGAAGGAGCAAGGTTTGTATGGCAAATGGGAGTGACTTTTCAAAGATCATTCCTGCAGGAATGAAAGTTGCTGAAATATCTCTCATAGACACTAGTCATTTATGCTGCATAGATGGATGCATGATGATTTTGAGAAGAATGAAAATAGATGCACTGAGGACTTGGATAGACTTGTGACCCTTATAGATACTGATATATCCAATGAAGATAGAGTGAGACTGTTGGATGTTCTTAGGAAGTACACAGATGTATTTGAATTTCAAAAAGCGAGCCTTAAAACATTCTCATTGAAAGTTAAACATTGCATTGAAACAGGAGATCATGCCCCTATTAAGCAACGCCCATATAGAGTATCACCAAGGGAAAGAAGCATTATTCAAACAGAAGTGGACAATATACTTAAACTGAGAATAATTCAACCATCGGATAGTCCCCGGTCATCTCCTGTCGTCTTATTTAAAATGAAAGATGGAACCTTGCGATTCTGTGTGGACTTCCGCCGATTAAACAAAATAACCAGGAAAGACGTATACCCATTACCCAGAATTGATGACACTTTGGACTCGTTGAGAGGAGCTTCCATATTATCGACAATGGATTTGAAATCGGGATATTGGCAGATTGAGGTTGATTAGACCGACTGTGAGAAGACCGCTTTTGTGACTCCTGATGGCCTCTTTGAGTTTAAAGTAATGTCCTTTGGTTTGTGTAACGCCCCCGCGACCTTTGAGTGAATTATGGATAATCTCCTACGAGGACTCAAGTAGACCATCTGTCTCTGCTACTTAGATGACATCGTAGTATTTTTTGAAACTATGGACGAACATCTACAACGTCTGAAAATGGTGTTAAGTTGCTTTGCAAAAGCGGGTCTCAAACTTAATTCGGAGAAATTTAGTTTTGGTTATAGTCAAATGAAAGTACTGGGACATTTAATTGATGGAGATGGTATTTATCCTGACCCGGACAAAGTAGAAGCTGTGATTAATTTCCAAGACCAGAGAATGTATCAGAAGTCAGAAGCTTCTTGGGTCTCTGCTCCTACTACCGCCGATTCATTAAGAGATTTGCTAACATAGCAGGACCGCTAAACGAACTACTAAGGAAGGGGGAAGATTCATATGGACCGATAGTCGGGAAGCTTCGTTTAACCAGTTGAAGTCGGCTTTGACTTCTGAACCCGTTTTAGGTCACTTTGATGAGACTACACCAATCTACGTCCATACCGATGCCAGTGGCTATAGTGTCGGCTCTGTTTTAGTACAAATGAAGGATGGGGGTGAAAAACCAATTGCCTATGCATCCCGAACTCTATCTAAAGCGGAGAGAAACTATGCAACAACTGAAAAGGAATGTTTGGCCGTAATTTGGTCAATCAAAAAATTTCGACCGTACCTGTTTGGCCGCCCTTTTTCTATCGTGACTGACCATCATTCCTTGTGCTGGCTAGCAAATTTGAAAGACCCTTCTGGACGTCTCGTAAGATGGCTCTGCGACTTCAGGAGTATGAGGTCACCGTTTGCTATAAAAACGGTCGCAAGCACAAGGACGCCGATTGCCTTTCCAGAAGCCCATTACCTGACACTTCGGAAGAAAAAGAAGATGATATACCTTCCCTGGCAATGTTGACTGATGTAGAAAAGAAACAAAAACTAGATCCTTCATTGGCAAAGATGATGAAAAACTGTGATGACCCGAATTCTAAGAGATTTTACATTATCAATAGAATACTTTATAAGAAAAATTATGATCCCTTAGGACGACCTTGGTTGTTAGTGGTTCCAAAGTCCTTACGCTTGGAGGTACTTAGATAATTTCATGACGCCCCTACAGCCGGACATCTAGGGTTTGCCAAAACGTCTGACAGGATACGCAGAAGATTTTATTGGCCAGGTCTCTTCAGAAGTGTTCGCAATTATGTCGGAAATTGCAGAGAATGCCAACGGCGCAAAAGCACACCTCAACTACCACCTGGAAATCTTAAACCCATAATCCCCTCCTCAACTCCCTTCCAGAAAATAGGCGTAGACTTGTTGGGTAAATTCCCTTTGACTAGAGATGGCAACCGTTGGGTGATCGTTTGCACTGATTACCTTACAAAGTACGCAATAACGAAAGCACTACCGACCGAAGGAGCTGTGGACATAGCAAAGTTTATATTGAACGAAATTATTCCCAAGCACGGAGCTCCTAGAGAAATGATAACGGAGGGAGGGCGCTCGTTTCAATCGAAGCTCGTAAACGAACTAACTAAAATTTATGGAATGTCTCAGCACTTCACAACGGCCTATCACCAACGGACTGACCGAGAGATTAAATAAAAAACTGGGAGACATGTTATCGATGTACGTTGACGTGGAGCAGAATAATTGGGATTCTATTTTACCGTTCGTTACTTTCGAATATAATACGGCTAAACAAGAAACCACTGGATTTACACCGTTCTATTTAGTTCATGGACGAGAGGCGGAAACAATGCTGGACACTCTATTACCCTACCAGCCAGATTATGAAAAAGACGAATATCTGAGCCAGTTAATTATAGACGCTGAAGACGCCCGACAGCTAGCCCGCTTACACACCCTTAGAACTCAGGACATCGATAAGATAAGATACAATTCAAGACATAGGCCTGTCTATTACAACGTCGGCGACCTGGTCTGGATATTCACACCCGTGCGTAAAGTCGGTTTATCCGAGAAGCATTTAAAAATATTTCGGTCCATACAAGATAACTAAAAAGATTTCGGACGTTAACTATGAAGTAATGACAGTGGACGAATCTAGCAGGAGGAAGAGGTCCAAAGATGTAGTTCATTGTTTTGCGTATGAAGCCCTACAAAGATCCTGGACAACAGAACAATGTCGTTTAAATATGTCGTTTAATATAACTTAAATCTTTATTATGTTTGTACCATAGAACAGGCCATAGTTAAATTAGTATAAATCCATATAAATTGTAATACTATTGATTATGTTTAACCACTCTATTGTTCTAAAATATCACAATCTGCCTTATGTAAGTAATGAGGTATGACGTCTTTCCAGTCGTCTCAAAGTGACACCAGTTTGCCACCGGACCCCAGGGGAGGATGACCCACATAAGTCACTGACCAATGAGAATCTATCCCCGGGGATCCGGGCAGAGGGAGAAGAGGGAAAGCTTGCCGGCGATCGACAGTTAGAGTTACAGTTGATATTTCTGACAGGCACGCTCAGTACTAGGTCCGTTGTCATCTCACGGCTGCCCCCGTGGCTCCAAGCTGACGCCGAGCTTTCCTCTGGTAGTCCTCAATTCCCCCCGGTCCTGGTGCCACTTTAGACGTCCTGGGAGAGCGCCTTTTGATCCCAAACTTTGTCGTTACTGTCCCGTGCGGGCTTCCCACTCTGAACGCCTTGCCACTCAACCCCGACTGCTTCCAACTCAATTGTTGGCTTTTGTGAAATATATAGACTTTTCGTACTTTATTTTTAGCTATATTAAAGTACATCTTTAAAAAGGCTCAAAACTGACTGCGTTCTACACCTGTGTTGGTAGACCAGGCCTTTATTCTAGTGTTTTATTATCATATACAGAGGGTGTTCACACTTATAGGAAACAATTTTTATTATAAAATATTAAAAATTAACAACATATTTGAAATTTTTCAAATGTTCTATTTGAAAGCCTTTTTGTTTATTTACAGAACGGCACCTGATTTTCCATGATAGCAGACACTTTCTGATCATGGTCATACTCAAAAGATCCCATTCTTCCTTTACCACTTTCCAGAGACCTTCAATTGTCCTAGGGTGTCTCTTTCCAAGTGCTCTTTTAAGGCATCCAAAAATGCAAAAATCCATCGGGGCTAAATCGGGAGATTTTACAGGGGTTCTTTTCTTTGGAATAGTGTTGATTCCTGTTCTTTGCCTTAGATATTCCAAATAAGCTCGGGTTGAAGATGAGGTATGACTCGTGGCGTTATCATGGTGAAACCAGACTTTGTTGCTCTGTTTTCCGTAGATAGAGGCAATATCATTTAAAAATATAGGTTCTAAAATGTTGTTTTGATAATACTCCGAGTTTATTTTGGCATTTCTTTCAACTTTTCTTATTTTTAATTTTCCTCCATATGATATACCGCATGTCACCATAAATCCTTTGGGGTAACTTTCGGCACATTCCTTCAACCAAATTGGCCTAGATTTTTCCACCCTTTTTTGATAGTATATAGCTCTTTTTCTGTCGCAATCGGTTAAATATACCCATGCTTCGTCATATGTAACAACAAATTTCCATCTATCAGCAGCCAAGAAATTTTCATAAAAATATCTGCTGATAGTGTGTCGCTGACAAATATGGCTCTGAAACAATTTGTGAACCGCATGTTTTTTGTAGCATTTAAGCCTAAATCTTTATTTATTATTTTATTTATTGTTGACACTGATGTTTCTATTAATTTGGCTATATCTTTTTGTGGCATAGGATTTTCTTTTGTAATATATTTTTTCACTTTTTTGACAGTTGCAGGAGTTCTCACAGATATAGGGTGATAATCTTCTGTCCATTTCTCCGTAGGTGCTTTGAATAAAAACTTGATATTTTTGTCGTGAATAATATTATAAATACCTTTTTTAGAAATGTTGATATCATCTTGTTTGCATATTTTAATTATGTCCAAATAGGTAAGATTAGCTCTGGAAAGTCCTAAAGGAAGAATGGGATGTTTTGAGTATGATCATGATCACAAAGTGTCTGCTATCGTGGAAAATCAGGTGCCGTTCTGTAAATAAACAAAAAGCTTTCAAATAGAACATTTGAAAATTTTCAAATATTGTGTTAATTTTTAATCTATATATATATAAAATTGAATGTCTGTCTCTGTGTGCTCTATAGATTCAAAAACCATACATCCAATCGCCGTGAAAATTTGGGATATTATTAGGTATATCCCTGGGAAGGTTTTTGAAAAATAATTTCTTGAATATCTTGAATATCCTTAGAGTTATTTGCAGATTTGTAGATTTAACTCGCAAGCAGCGCCACCATTGCGACGTTGTTAACACGTTTTTTTATCTATAAGTTTTATTATCACTAATTTTATTATCTTAAAGATTATTTATCAAAAGTAAGATTATCTCAGGATGACACGGCAATTTATTTGAGACAAGAATAATGATACAATTCAAGGCGAAGATACTATTCCTTTAACTTCCAATTACCGAGGGAACCAATTAATATTGATTTCATTCAACTTATCGAGTATTTTTCAAGGGGCCGGGAAAAAATATTCACTAGATAAAACGATGATTTTGTAATGTAGAAAATCAGGAAAGACAAAATTCAGGATGACACGGCACACATGGACCGGGAAAAAATGTTCACTTTATCGAGAGATTCAAATTTACGATTTTCAAATTATCAAAATATATCTTTTTTTTATAAGTTTATAGAGAATTGTTTTAACAAATGTTCATTAGACAAACCTTTACTCCGGTAAAACCTCGGGCGAAGCCGGGTACATCCGCTAGTCTATATATATATAAAATTGAATGTCTGTCTGTGTGTACTCTATAGATTCAAAACCATACATCCAATCGCCGTGTAATTTTGGGATATTATTAGGTATATCCCCGGGAAGGTTTTTGAAAAAATAATTTCTTGAATATCTTTAGAGTTATTTGCAAATTTGTAGATTTAACTCTCAAGCAGCGCCCCCATTGAGACGATGATAAGTTTTTTATCTATAAGTTTTATTATCTTAAAGATTATTTATCAAAAGTAAGATTTTCTACCTATCAATTGCGCACAAGTCAAAGTTAGTTTTATCATTTATCTACAACATATATATTGGGAGAATAGATAAAATGATGATTTTGACATGTAGAAAATTAGGAAAGACATAATTCAGGATGACACGGCAATTTATTTGAGACAAGAATAATGATACAATTCCAAGGCAAGATACTATTCCTTTAACTTCCAATTACCGAGGGAACCAATTAATATTGATTTTATTCAACTTATCGAGTATTTTTCAAGGGACCGGCAAAAAATGTTCACTTTATCGAGAGATTCAAATTTACGAGTTTCAAATTATCAAAATATATCTTTTTTTATAAGTTTATAGAAAATTGTTTTAACAAATGTTCGTTAGACAAACCTTTACTCGGGTAAAACCCGGGCGAACCCGGGTACATCCGCTAGTCTATATATATAAAATTGAATGTCTGTTTGTTTGTCTGTCTGTCTGTACTCTATAGATTCAAAAACCATACATCCAATCGCCGTGAAATTTTGGGATATTATTAGCTATATCCCCGGGAAGGGTTTTGAAAAATAATTTCTTGAATATCTTGAATATCCTTAGAGTTATTTGCAGATTTGTAGATTTAACTCGAAAGCAGCGCCCCCATTGCGACGATGATAACAAGTTTTTTTATCTATTAATTTTCCTTTCACTAAGTTTATTATCTTAAAGATTATTTATCAAAATTAAGATTTTCTACCTATTAATTGCGCAAGGTCAAAGTTGGTTTTATCATTTATCTACAACATATATATTGGGAGAATAGATAATATGATGATTTTGTAATGTAGAAAATTAGGAAAGACAAAATTCAGGATATCGCGGCAATTTATTTGAGACAAGAATAATGATACAATTACAAGGCAAAGATACTATTCCTTTAACTTCCAATTACCGAGGGAACCAATTAATATTGAATTTATTCAACTTATCGAGTATTTTTCAAGGGACCGGGAAAAAATGTTCACTTTATCGAGAGATTCAAATTTACGAGTTTCAAATTGTCAAAATATATCTTTTTTTATAAGTTTATAGAGAATTGTTTTAACAAATGTTCGTTAGACAAACCTTTACTCGGGTAAAACCCGGGCGAAGCCGGGTACATCCGCTAGTCTATATATATAAAAATTGAATGTCTGTCTGTACTCTATAGATTCAAAAACCATACATCCAATCGCCGTGAAATTTTGGGATATTATTAGGTATATCACCGGGAAGGTTTTTGAAAAATAATTTCATGAATATCTTGAATATCCTTAGAGTTATTTGCAGATTTGTAGATTTAACTCGCAAGCAGCGTCCCCATTGTGACGATGATAACAAGTTCTCTTATCACTAAGTTTGTTATCTTAAAGATTATTTATCAAAAGTAAGATTATCTCAGGATGACACGGCAATTTATTTGAGACAAGAATAATGATACAATTCAAGGCGAAGATACTATTCCTTTAACTTCCAATTACCGAGGGAACCAATTAATATTGATTTTATTCAACTTATCGTGTATTTTTCAAGGTACCGGGAAAAAATGTTCACTTTATCGAGAGATTCAAATTTACGAGTTTCAAATTATCAAAATATATCTTTTTTTATAAGTTTATAGAGAATTGTTTTAACAAATGTTCGTTAGACAAACCTTTACTCGGGTAAAACCTGGGCGAAGCCGGGTACATCCGCTAGTCTATATATATAAAAATTGAATGTCTGTCTGTCTGTCTGTCTGTACTCTATAGATTCAAAAACCATACATCCAATCGCCGTGAAATTTTGGGATATTATTAGGTATATCACCGGGAAGGTTTTTGAAAAATAATTTCATGAATATCTTGAATATCTTTAGAGTTATTTGCAGATTTGTAGATTTAACTCGCAAGCAGCGTCCCCATTGTGACGATGATAACAAGTTCTCTTATCACTAAGTTTGTTATCTTAAAGATTATTTATCAAAAGTAAGATTATCTCAGGATGACACGGCAATTTATTTGAGACAAGAATAATGATACAATTCCAAGGCGAAGATACTATTCCTTTAACTTCCAATTACCGAGGGAACCAATTAATATTGATTTTATTCAACTTATCGTGTATTTTTCAAGGTACCGGGAAAAATGTTCACTAGATAAAACGATGATTTTGTAATGTAGAAAATTAGGAAAGACAAAATTCAGGATGACACGGCACACAGGGACCGGGAAAAAATGTTCACTTTATCGAGAGATTCAAATTTATGAGTTTCAAATTATCAAAATATATCTTTTTTTTTTATAAGTTTATAGAGAATTGTTTTAACAAATGTTCGTTAGACAAACCTTTACTCGGGTAAATCCTCGGGCGAAGCCGGGTACGTCCGCTAGTCTATCTATATATATAAAATTGAATGTCTGTCTGTCTGTTTGTTTGTTTGTTTGTACTCTATAGATTCAAAAACCATACATCCAATCGCCGTGAAATTTTGGGATATTATTAGGTATATCACCGGGAAGGTTTTTGAAAAATAATTTCATGAATATCTTGAATATCCTTAGAGTTACTTGCAGATTTGTACATTTAACTCGCAAGCAGCGCCCCCATTGTGACGATGATAACAAGTTTTCTTATCACTAAGTTTGTTATCTTAAACATTATTTATCAAAAGTAAGATTATCTCAGGATGACACGGCAATGTGACACGGGAAAAAATGTTCACTAGATAAAACTATGATTTTCTATATGATATAAAAAGCCAACAATGAAGAGTAAATGTAATATAAAAAGCCAACAATGAAGAATGAATGTAAGATAAAAAGCCAACAAAGAAGGGTAAATATAATATAAAAAGCCAACAATGAAGAGTGAATGTAAGATAAAAAGCCAACAATGAAGAGTAAATGTAAGATAAAAAGCCAACAATGAAGAGTGAATGTAATATAAAAAGCCAACAATGAAGAATGAATGTAAGATAAAAAGCCAACAATGAAGAATGAATGTAAGATAAAAAGCCAACAATGAAGAGTGAATGTAATATAAAAAGCCAACAATAAAGAATGAATTAAGATAAAAAGCCAACAATGAAGAGTAAATATAATATAAAAAGCCAACAATGAAGAGTGAATGTAATATAAAAAGCCAACAGAGTGAATGTAAGATAAAAAGCCAACAATGAAGAGTGAATGTAATATAAAAAGCCAACAATGAAGAATGAATGTAAGTTAAAAAGCCAACAATATGAAGAGTAAATCCCTATATTCCCTATATATATATATATATATATATATATATTATATATTATATTATTATATTATATATATATAAAAGTCAATTTCTGTCTGTCTGTCTGTTTCGCGATAAACTCAAAAACTACTGAACCAATTTGTACCATATTTTGCATGTCGCTTTTTATAAACCTGAGGTAAATTTTCGGCTGCATTTTGATTAGTATTTTTGGCTATTTCTTTTTTTTTTTCATTTGAAGAATTTTTTTTACGCGGACTAATCCGGAATGGAATGAATACCTAAATATGGCCATTTTTTTAAGCATCGGTGGTTCAGTGGTAGAATGCTCGCCTGCCACGCGGGCGGCCCGGGTTCGATTCCCGGCCGATGCATTTTTTTTTTACAATTTTTAAAACTCTTTTATATTATCTTATATATATAAAATTGAATGTCTGTCTGTCTGTACTCTATAGATTCAAAAACCATACATCCAATCGCCGTGAAATTTTGGGATATTATTAGGTATATCACCGGGAAGGTTTTTGAAAAATAATTTCATGAATATCTTGAATATCCTTAGAGTTATTTGCAGATTTGTAGATTTAACTCGCAAGCAGCGCCCCCATTGTGACGATGATAACAAGTTTTCTTATCACTAAGTTTGTTATCTTAAATATTATTTACCAAAAGTAAGATTATCTCAGGATGACACGGCAATTTATTTGCGACAAGAATAATGATACAATTCCAAGGCGAAGATACTATTCCTTTAACTTCCAATTACCGAGGAAACCAATTAATATTGATTTTATTCAACTTATCGAGTATTTCTCAAGGGACCGGGAAAAAATGTTCACTAGATAAAACTATGATTTTCTAATGTAGAAAATTAGGAAAGACAAAATTCAGGATGACAAGGCACACAGGGACCGGGAAAAAATGTTCACTTTATCGAGAGATTCAAATTTACGAGTTTCAAATTATCAAAATATATCTTTTTTATTTTTTAATAAGTTTTTAGAGAATTGTTTTAACAAATGTTCGCTAGACAAACCTTTACTCGGGTAAAACCCCGGGCGAAGCCGAGTACGTTTTATAAGTTTAAAGAGAATTGTTTTAACAAATGTTCGTTAGACAAACATTCACTCGGGTAAAACCCGGGCGAAGCCGGGCGGGTCCGCTAGTCTATCTATATATATAAAATTGAATGTCTGTCTGTGTGTCTGTCTGTGTGTGTGTGTGTGTGTGTGTGTGTGTCCTCTATGGATTCAAAAACCATACATCCAATCGCCGTGATATTTTGGGATATTATTAGGTGTATCCCCGGAAAGGTTTACGAAAAATAATTTCTTGAATATCTTTAATATCCTTAGAGTTATTTGCAGATTTGTAGCTTTAACTCGCAAGCAACGCCTCCATTGAGACGGAGATAGGCTTAAGCTTGCTGCTCCTGATGACCTTGGGTCTGCCCCACCCCGTGAGAGAATGGATTCGCCCGGCCGCCGGCCGACAGTCCAAGTACCCACCGACCAATCAGGGCAGAGTTGGTGACACAGCTATGTCAAGTAGACAAGAAAAAAAGCCTCGCGGGAGCTTGCCCAAGATGACCTCCGGGAACTTCGTCCATCTTCCATAAACGACCATGAATTTATTCAACCTTATCGAGTATTTTTCAAGGGACCGGGAAAAAATGTTCACTAGATAAAACGATGATTTTGTAATGTAGAAAATTAGGAAAGACAAAATTCAGAATGACACGGCACACAGGGACCGGGAAAAAATGATCACTTTATCAGTTTCAAATTATCAAAATATATCTATTTCTTTTTATAAGTTTATAGAGAATTGTTTTAACAAATGTTCGTTAGACAGACCTTTACTCGGGTACCGATTAATATTGATTTTATTCAACTTATCGAGTATTTTTCAAAGGACCGGGAAAAAATGTTCACTTTATCGAGAAATTCGTTAGACAAACCTTTACTCGGGTAAAACACGGGCGAAGCCGGGTACATCCGCTAGTATATATATAAAAATGAATGTATGTGTGTGTGTGTCCTTTATGCCTGACCAAACCACTCATTGGAACGCCATGAAACTTTAGGAAGTTATTTAGTATAGTACTGGGAAGGTTTCTGAAAAATAATTTCTTGAATATCTTGAATATCCTTAGAGTTATTTGCAGATTTGTAGATTTAACTCGCAAGCAGCGGCACCATTGCGACGATGATAACAAGTTTTTTTTTATCTATAAGTTTTATTATCACTAAGTTTATTATCTTAAAGATTATTTATCAAAAGTAAGATTATCTCAGGATGACACGGCAATTTATTTGAGACAAGAATAATGATACAATTCCAAGGCAAAGATACTATTCCGTTAACTTCCAATTACCGAGAGAACCAATTAATATTGATTTTATTCAACTTATCGAGTATTTTTCAAGGGACCGGGAAAAATGTTCACTAGATAAAACGATGATTTTGTAATGTAGAAAATTAGGAAAGACAAAATTCAGGATGACACGGCACACAGGGACCGGAAAAAAATGTTCACTTTATCGAGAGATTCAAATTTACCAGTTTCAAATTATCAAAATATATCTTTTTTTTTATAAGTTTATAGAGAATTGTTTTAACAAATGTTTGTTAGACAAACCTTTACTCGGGTAAAACCCTGGCGAAGCCGGGTACATCCATTTCGTAGCTTAACCCGTTTCTCCAAGAAGCAGTCTCTTATTAAAGGTCTATTAGAGATTCTTTAATATCAATTAGAATCTCCAATGAGAGACCACTTACAGGAGAAGCAAGTTGAGTCATGTTTTTAGGTGGTCTTTCTTAAGAGACTCTATTTACATATATTAAAATCAACATTTTCTTACTGTTACGTTTAATTACTGCTAATCTATATATACACAGTCTAGCCATAAATTCTGTTACAAACAATTTTATAAATTAAATGATTAAGAACAAGAACTAATGGAATATAAATACATATTTTATTAGCCAATAGGACATAGATTTTGAATATATACAAGCATTCAAAATGTTCTTCCTTATTTTTGACACAGGATCTCAAACGTTCGGGCCACTGATCTATGGTGGCACGCACCTTTTCTAAGGGTATTTCTTTCATTTCTCTCACCAATGCTGATTTCAATTTATCCAAATTATGATATATTTTATAGCACACCTTCTCCTCTAAATATGCCCACAAACTGTAATTTTTCGTCTCCAACCATTGTTGAGTTGACTTAGCTTTGTGAGCAGGAGCTGAATCTTGTTGAAATATCCAATGTTCTCCATTAAACATTTTTGTATTCAGAGGCTTTACTATTTGTTACAAAATGTCTTATTTATAGTTTTTAGCTGTATTTTTTACCCCTTTGGCACAGAAGTGGAGATCTGTTACACCTTGGTAGCTAACTCCCCACCAAACCTTGACAGAAGAAGGATGGTCACTTTTTCAAGTCTTCTGACTTTCAAAGAAGCTTCTAGAGAGCTACGAGCATATATCCTATCATTCTGACGATTAATCATTTCCTCGACAGTGAAAAATTTCTCGTCTGTGAAAAGGATTCTCTCATGCCACCGACCATCATGCTGCGCCAACAACATTTTTGATCTAACCCTTCTAATATCTCTAAGAGCAGGGGTTATCAAATGACCTGTGCGTCGTTTGAAAGCTCTCAGTCCAAGGTCTTCGTTGATTATCCTTGAAACTATATTGGAGCTAAATTTATCTGCTTTGCTAAGATCTTTTGTTTGCAGTGTGGATTTCGACGAATTCTTTCGCGAATGGCTTTTATAGCTGCTTGCGTTCGTTGCATGCGAGGTCGACCAGATCTTTCAAGGTCATCAATAGTGCAAGCCTTGTTGAACCTTTCAATGATTCGATAAACAAATTGACGCGTAATATTGAAATTTTGTAAAAGTTTAAAAAGGGTGAAAGATTTTGGCCTACCTTGTGTAAGGCTATTACAACTATAGGGTTTTCTTTAATACCCAAACCCATTATCAAAAAACAAATATATTTCGATTTTTTTTCTGAGCACGTGCACCAGATATTCAAATAACAACAACTGTATTTTGAATACTTAACGCGGTCAAATTAATTTTTTATCACTGATTTGGTTTTGTAACAATATTTATGGCTAGACTAAGTATAAAAATGAATCTGTCTGTGTGTGTGTTTTCAGAAATATGTCAAGTCACCTCTTTAGTTTTGAAAATTACTTTTGATATATTTTATAGTTGTTATCTGAAGCTTGAAAATAAATTATTTTTATTTTTTCTTATATATTGAGAGAGAGATACAGTTTGCACACCACGGTTAATTTTTTTATTTACCAAAATAATCTTCGGTAGTTATGCCTCCAAAGCGTAAATCGATTGGTCGATCTACCTCTCAAAGACGATCGAAAAAGATATCACGAGCTTCAGAATCAGTTCAACAACGAGATGCAAGGTTGGAAGATAATCGAATACAAACTGCTCAAGCTCGCTCGAATGAGACATTTCAACAACGAAAAGCAAGGTTGGAAGATAATCGAATACAAACTGCTCAAGCTCGCTTGAATGAGACAGTTCAACAACGAAAAGCAAGGTTGGAAGATAATCGAATACAAACTGCTCAAGCTCGCTCGAATGAGACAGTTCAACAAGGAAAAGAAAAGTTGGAAGATAATCGAATACAAACTGCTCAAGCTCGCTCGAATGAGACAGTTCAACAACGAAAAGCAAGGTTGGAAGATAATCGAATACAAACTGCCCAAGCTCGCTCGAATGAGACAGTTCAACAGGAAAAGCAAGGTTGGAAGATAATCGAATACAAACTGCTCAAGCTCGCTCGAATGAGACAGTTCAACAACGAAAAGCAAGGTTGGAAGATAATCGAATACAAACTGATCAAGCTCGCTCGAATGGGACAGTTCAACAACGAAAAGCAAGGTTGGAAGATAATCGAATACAAACTGCTCAAGCTCGCTCGAATGAGACAGTTCAACAACGAAAAGCAAGGTTGGAAGATAATCGAATACAAACTGCTCAAGCTCGCTCGAATGAGACAGTTCAACAACGAAAAGCAAGGTTGGAAGATAATCGAATACAAACTGCTCAGGGTCGCTCAAATGAATCAATTTCCCAGCGGGAAACACGGTTGGGAACCAATCGAGAACGCAATGTTCGCTCCAGACGAACACTACATGCTGACTTGAACCTGGCCGCGTTCCATTATGATGCTAAATATGATTACAGTCTGCATCCAAGTGTTGTTATTGATAAAATGGACAAGTTATGCAAATTTTGTGATGCGTTTAAATTCAAGAATGAGACTCCAGAAATGTGCTGCGCAGGTGGTAAAGTGAAATTGCCCGAATTGTATTTACCTTCTGAACCTTTATCAACGTTGATATCAGGTGCAACAAGCCAATCAAAGAATTTCTTGAGAAACATTCGAAAGTACAATTCAAGCTTTCAAATGACATCGTTCGGTGCAACAGAAATCATTCGGGACAATTACATGCCAACGTTTAAAGTGCAAGGGCAAATTTGCCATCGTGTTGGATCTCTTCTACCTCTGCCGGATTCAGATCACAAATTTCTGCAAATTTATTTCATGGGAACCACCGATGACCAAGTTAATCAACGCTTCAGATTCAATAGCAGCACAAATCAAGAAATTGTGTCTTCATTACAAAATTTGTTAGATCAACACAACGAATTAGTTCGACTGTTCAAGACAGCCATCGAGCGAATGCCTACTGATGATTACGTAGTTGTCATTAGAGCTGACAAAACACCAGCAGGTCAACACGAAAGGCGATTCAATGCACCAACAATAGATGAAGTGGCAATCCTCATAGTTGGCGAAGAATTTAATTCCCGCGATATAGTAATTCATCGCAGAGATGATAACGCTCAACGAGTATCTGAAACTCATCGCTCATATGATGCCTTACAATATCCCATTTTGTTCTGGCAAGGAGAAGATGGATATCACTTCAATATTAAGATGAGAGATCCAAAAACAGGTGACGAGATCGATCAAAAAAATCAGTGCAATTCATTTCTATTCATATCGGTTGATGAGTCGTGCCAACAGAGACAATCACATTTTGAAATGTCGAACATTGTTCCAGCAATACATTGTCGATATGTATGTAAAAATCGAGACCGAACGACTACTTTTCATTCGATTGAACCAAACCAAACTCCGCTCTGAAAATTATATTCATCTACGAGATGCAATTGCTACTTATGGGAATCCCAATGATCTGGGGAAAATGATCATACTGCCAGCTACATTCGCAGGAAGTCCACGGCACTTGCATGAATACGCACAAGATGTAATGACATATGTTCGTGTATACGGCCGTCCAGATTTATTCATAACAATTACATGCAATCCTAGGTGGGAAGAAATTAGAGAACTTTTGTTGCCTGGACAATCACCTTCGGATCGGCCTGATATCTTCGCCCGTGTGTTCAACCAGAAATTGAGAGCTCTTATGCATTTCATTGTCAAATATCGTGTTTTTGGAGCGTCACAATGCTGGATGTATTCTATTGAATGGCAGAAGAGAGGCTTACCACATGCACATATTTTGATTTGGCTAATCGACAAGATCACACCAGACCAAATTGACCAGGTCATCTCAGCAGAAATCCCAGACATCGCCATTGATCCAGATTTATTCGAAGTTGTAGCCAAAAACATGATTCACGGTCCGTGTGGCGCGATTAACAACAATTCTCCGTGCATGAAGAATGGAAAATGTACTAAGCGTTATCCAAGAGATTTACACGCCGAAACTATCACTGGAGTTGATGGATATCCACAATATCGTCGGCGCTCAACTCAAGATGGCGGTAAATGCATCACTATAAAAGTTCACAACATTGATATCGAAGTTGATAATCGTTGGATTGTGCCTATTCACCATTACTCTCTAGGACTTTCAAAGCACACATCAATGTTGAATATTGCAATTCAGTTAAGTCAATCAAATACATTTGCAAATATGTCAACAAAGGAAGCGATATGGCAGTTTTTGGAGTTAAAAATGCATCTGCACCAATCGATGAAGTACAACGCTATCAATTGAGACGCTACATCTGTAGCAATGAGGCAGTTTGGCGTATTCTATCATTTTCAATTTTCATGAACGTTATCCTACAGTTGTTCATTTGGCAGTACATCTCGAAAATGGGCAGCGAGTGTATTTTACAGCGGAAAATTTACGTGAAAGAGCAGCATCGCCACCGCAAACAACGTTAACTGCGTTCTTCTCATTGTGCAGAGGTGATTTGTTCGCAAAAACTCTACGTTACTCAGATGTTCCGAAATACTACACCTGGAATGCATCAGAAAAAAAGTTTCAACGACGTAAACAAGGCAAACCAGTTGAAGGACATCCGAATATATATTCGTCCGACGCTTTAGGTCGTCTGTATACAGTTCATCCAAGCAATCAAGAATGCTTTTACTTAAGATTACTGTTAGTTAACGTATATGGACCAGAATCCTTCCAAGAACTAAGAACAGTTAATGGCAAAGTATGTTCCACCTATCGATAAGCTTGCCAAGAATTATACCTTCTTGAAAACGATGCACATTGGGACACAGCACTTGCGGATGCATCAAGTACTGCTCAACCACATCAAATTCGCATGTTATTTGCAATACTATTGACAACATGTTTCCCATCCAAACCAATGGATCTTTGGGAAAATACAAATATTCCATGAGGGAAGATATCCTACATCATTTACGAGCAGCGAATCTGGACTTTCAATTCACACCAGAGATATATAATAGGGCGTTGGTTTTGATCGAATATTATTGCTTGGCAATCGCTAATAAGAGATTGGGACAGATGGGATTATGTGCACCGAATAGATCTGCGAATGACTCCTATGATCGTGATTTGCAACGTGAAACCCACTTTGATGTCGATGATTTGAGTGTGTTTGTTGAAAGGAATTTATCGAAACTGGTTCCAGAACAGCGAATTGCATATGACACATTGATGCAAGCAATCTCCGATCAAAGGGGCGGATTGTACTTTTTAGATGCGCCCGGAGGCACAGGCAAAACCTTTCTCATAAATCTCATCTTGGCAACCATTCGATCACGGAATGAAATCGCAGTGGCAATCGATTCATCTGGAATTGCTGCAACACTTTTGGATGGTGACGGAACAGCGCTTTTAGCACTAAAATTGCCGCTGAATTTGCACACAATTGAAACGCCAACATGTAATATCTCGAAAAATTCCGGAATGGGCAAGGTTCTTCAAACGTGCAAACTAATAATATGGGACGAATGTACAATGGCTCATAAAAAAGGATTGGAAGCCCTCGATCGTACGCTTAAAGATTTGAGGGCAAATGGGAATTCCTTTGGTGGCGCCCTCATTCTACTGTCTGGTGATTTTCGTCAAACTTTACCTGTTATACCTCGCTCAACGCTAGCAGATGAATTGAATGCATGTCTCAAGTCATCTGTTTTATGGCCTCAGGTAAAGAAGTTGATGTTGAAAACCAATATGCGTGTTCATCTGCAAAATGATGCATCCGCAGAACGTTTCGCTAAGCAACTACTAAATATTGGAAATGGGAAAATGACAATCCACCAACTTCGCAATGCATTACATTGCCCACAAGCTTTTGCACACTAACATCAAGCAAAGAAGAACTGATTCAGAAAGTTTTCTCAAATATAGCCCAAAATTACCGAAATCTTCAGTGGCTTAGTGGACGAGCGATACTTGCTGCAAAAAACATCGATGTCAATGATATAAACTTCAGTGTACAAAATTGGGTTCCGGGTGAAGAGAGAACGTATACATCAATTGATACGGTGTTAAATGAAGATGAAGCGGTGAACTATCCGACTGAATTCTGAACTGCCTAGACTTGCCAGGATTTCCACCGCATGTTCTACAATTGAAAACTGGAGTGCCAATCATTTTGCTACGGAACATCAACCCGCCCAAACTCTGTAACGGTACTCGACTTTCCGTAAAAACTTGATGAATAATATCATCGAAGCAATCATATTAAATGGGAAATTCAAAGGGCAAGATGTACTGTTGCCCCGTATTCCCCTTTTCCCACCTGATCTGCCATTTGAATTTAAGCGATTACAGTTTCCTGTGCGAACTGCTTTTTCAACGACTATCAACAAAGCGCAAGGACAATCCTTGAAAGTATGTGGACTTAATTTGGAAGTTCCATGTTTCTCACATGGGCAGCTCTATGTAGCTAGCTCACGTGTAGGAAACCCTTCAAACTTATATGTATAAACACCTGATAAAACAGGTAAAACAAAAAAATGTTGATTATTTAAAAGCATTAGATTAGAATTATAGTTCAAGTATAAATAAAGTGTAAATTGTGTAGTACCATGGAAGAGTTTGTTTTATTTCCTTTTTTCTGAAATCACAACAAAATAGTCTAATTATACCCCAGAGATCGCAGCGACGCGCGAAGCTAGGTCTTTCAGAGTCTGTATATAATAATTAGTATAATTTCTTAACTCTCAAAAATAGAAAGAATTATTTATTTATTGTATACTTTTAATCTTTGAATGGTTTGTATATTGTAGCGAAATATTTATCATTTATGTACAGATTATTAATTCTGACATTCATATTTTGCCACACTGTTAAATTCCCTCTTTGCTTCCCTTTTTTATTTTATACATTTTAATTACGCCCCAGGAGTATGGGTTAACCAAATAAATAATAGATTTTAATTTGTTGTTGCCTTAAATAAATTGCCGTGTCTTCCTGATAAAACAGGTAAAACAAAAAAATGTTGATTATTTAAAAGCATTAGATTAGAATTATAGTTCAAGTATAAATAAAGTGTAAATTGTGTAGTACCATGGAAGAGTTTGTTTTATTTCCTTTTTTCTGAAATCACAACAAAATAGTCTAATTATACCCCAGAGATCGCAGCGACGCGCGAAGCTAGGTCTTTCAGAGTCTGTATATAATAATTAGTATAATTTCTTAACTCTCAGTTCGAATGGTTTATTCAGGTACCTACACCTGCAACAGTTCCAATGGTTTATGCAGGTACCTACACCTGCAACAGTTCCAATGGTTTATTCAGGTACCTACACCTGCAACAGTTCCAATGGTTTATGCAGGTACCTACACCTGCAACAGTTCCAATGGTTTATTCAGGTACCTACACTTGCAACAGTTCCTGAAGTTTGTATTTCCTAATTTTCTACATGACAATCTCAATCTATTTATTCAGGTACCTACACCTGCAACAGTTCCAATGGTTTATTCAGGTACCTACACCTGCAACAGTTCCAATGATTTATTCAGGTACCTACACCTGCAACAGTTCCAATGGTTTATGCAGGTACCTACACCTGCAACAGTTCCAATGGTTTATTCAGGTACCTACACCTGCAACAGTTCCAATGGTTTATTAAGGTACCTACACCTGCAACAGTTTATTCAGGTACCTACACCTGCAACAGTTCCAATGGTTTATGCAGGTACCTACACCTGCAACAGTTCCAATGGTTTATGCAGGTACCTACTCGCAAAATTTCCTATGTTTAATAGAGGTTTTGGCGGAGAAGGATAACAAAAATTATTTATCTTAGCTAGAATAGTTTCAGTCGGAAGTTGATGTTTCCCGCCAAAATATTATTTTAACAAATGTTCGTTTGGCAAACTTTCACTTGGGTAAAAGCCGGGCGAAGCCGGGTACGTCCGCTAGTCTATATATATAAAAATGTATGTATGTGTGTGTGTGTGTCCTTTATGCCTGACCAAACCACTCATTGGAACGCAATGAAACTTTGGGAAGTTATTTAGTATAGTACTGGGAAGGTTTCTGAAAAATAATTTCTTGAATATCCTTAGAGTTATTTGCAGATTTGTAGATTTAACTCGCAAGCAGCGCCACCATTGCGACGATGATAACAATTTTTTTATCTATAAGTTTTATTATCACTAAGTTTATTATCTTAAAGATTATTTATCAAAAGTAAAATTATCTCAGGATGACACGGCAATTTATTTGAGACAAGAATAATGATACAATTCCAAGGCAAAGATACTATTCCTTTAACTTCCAATTACCGAGGGAACCAATTAATATTGATTTTATTAAACTTATCCAGTATTTTTCAAGGGACCGGGAAAAAATGTTCACTAGATAAAACGATGATTTTGTAATGTAGAAAATTAGGAAAGACAAAATCCAGGATGACACGGCACACAGGGACCGGGAAAAAATGCTCACTTTATCGAGAGATTCAAATTTACGAGTTTCAAATTATAAAAATATATCTATTATTTTTTTGTATAAGTTTATAGAGAATTGTTTTAACAAATGTTCGTTAGACAAACCTTTACTCGGGTAAAACCCGGGCGAAGCCGGGTACGTCTGCTAGTATTTTATAATAAAACTTGTTTCCTATAAGTGTGACACCCTCTGTATTTCAACAAACATAATTCAGCATTACATTTTATGAACCTAAAATAAGCTAATATATTTTTTACTTGCGGTTTAAGTCCTTTAATTAATTTTGTGTCAACTTTCAAATTTGTATTTGGAATTAAAAAAAAAATGGCAGACACAATTTAAGTTTTCTAATTCAATTTAATGAAGAAAACCTAAATGTTTAAACAGCTTTAATACTAAAAACTCTCAACATAGTCACACCTCCATTGAGAGACCATCTCTGTGAGAAAGCAGGATGGCCTTTAGATTAACATTGACCATTTTGAAGACATTTTTACCTTCGGCAATGAAAAACCCTAATTTTGATATATAATATCCCTTTATAATAATAAAATCATTTATATTTTGAATGTATAGTTATTTTAATAGAGCATGGAAATTCAATTAAAGATAGGAAATGATTGAAATTTGGGAAATATTTCACTTAATTTTTAATGAAATAAAATTCTCAATTTATATTAAGGTGCAATTTATTTTTGTATAATTAACGATACATTTTTAAAAAGTTATTTAAAACCGCAGTAGTTAGCGTTCTGGGCTCGAAGAACCTGGGTTATAAATATCTCTCTTATTTACAAGAAATTGTCTTGAAATCATTAATAACGGCCAGCTCCTCTAGCCATTCCGTAGTTTGAGGGCTGATAACCATAGGTTCCATAGGGATAGTAGGACTCATAGGATGGAGCGTAGTAATTTTGCCGAGCAGGCGCATAGGCAGTATATGGAGCATATCTGGGAATATATCCGCGGGTTCTCTGACCCCCACGTCCTCTGTTATGAGATGTGTGGCGGGGAGGATGGGCCACGCTGACAGCCACCTGGGTCGGCCCAATGGTCTGGGTTGCCTCCTTGCAAGCCTCGTCTCGCTGTTCTCTCGACTCGAAGGATAGAAAGCAGTAATCCCTACCTGTTGGCTTCTCAAGACGCCCAGGATTTCCATATTTTGAGAAATGGTTTTTAATATCGTCCTCAGTCAGCGACCCGATGTTGCGAATGTAAATCTTGTAGTTTGTCTTCTGGGGGAGAGATGCCTGAATATCGATTTTAATGTCTTTCACTTTATGCTCAGTTACTTGAAGGACCTTCTCGTTAGAATCTTTCTGGGCATAAAGGACGAAGGCAAAGCGATTGGGTTTCCCATTCTTCGATTTCTCCTTGAAAGTGACTTCCTTGACTTCACCATACTGTGTTAAATAATCTTCTAGGTCCTTCTGGGTAATAGAGACATCAACCCCGCCAATGAATAGTGTCTGAACATTTTGAGTTTGTTCAGTATTCTTAACTTTGTCTTCCTCGTGGGATTGAACTTCTTGGTTTAGTTTATTATCCATAGTCTCAGCTACCTCACCCTGAATTTCTTGCTGTGAAACTAGTTCAGATGTCTGTTGTCCCTGCATTGGCTGTTCTCTCTGCTGCTGAGGTTCCTGAATACTGGATTCCATTTATAAAATAATAATTGTTGAGTCTATGTATTTATGTATATGTCGATTTTCAATTGGTATGCTTCAGAAAATAAATATTCAAAAGCACATAAAAATAGCGAAATTAATCTGTTATTATTTTATTATATCACTGATTTTAGTAGGAATAAATTAATTTTCTCGAAAAAAAATATATTTTAAAATTAATATTTATTCATAATCTATATATATATTGTTACACTTTGAGATGTAGAGAGTGTTTGCTCAGCGGTTTCCATTGTGCTGTAGAATAAACCAGAACGTGTCCTCATTAAGAGCTGTCGTTTTTATTTCGGTAAGCTTACAAAGAAAAAGAATAGCAGGCGCGCATGCCCACCCAGGCCGGCGCGGCTGGAATAAATGATGTGTTAACAAATATTTACAAAACATATTGATATGTTTTATAAGTTAAATTATTAATGGAAATATTTACCTGAGTCTATGTCGGCTGAGACAATATATATATTGTAAAGCTCTACATTTTTATTTTTAAAATATCTTTTAGGCAACAAGAGGATTTATCTATACAATTTTCAAATATCGTTGTAAAGCCCCACATTATTTTAAATATTTTTAAGGCAGCTTTTTAAAGTTCACTAAAATTATTTTATGGTACATGGTTTAAAATTTATAATCGATTATTTTAGAAGATTTTTATATATTCTATCAATATATTCTAATTTTGTTGTCAAATTCTGAATTGTATTACAATATTCTAGAATGCTTGACATTATTTTTTTATATTATATAGCATAAACTATTTTGTAGTTCAAGCATTATTTGTAGGGCAAACATTCACTTGGGGAGATCCCGGGTCTGGCCGGGCCATAATTTATAATTGTAACGAATAGTATTTGAATAAAAAACATTTTAAAAATATATACAAACTCGGGGGAAAATGCTCTCGGGTAAACCCCGGGTCATTCAGCTAGTATATATATAATACACAGAGTTTTTAGTTGTAAAGTTTTAAGAAAAATAGGTTTGAATTATTGAATCTATTAATTTCTAGTGATAGATATTTCGTGTTTCTAATTTAATTGTTAATCATCTTTATCATAATTGTTAGTATAATTTTGTGGCCTTTTTTACAAATAAAAACCGCTATCTGTCTGAATGTATAAACTTTGCTTAGAAAGTATTTTTATTAAAACACACTTGAGAAATACTGCTTCTAATAAATCAGGATATACACATTGCAATTATTAAGCCAACATCTATACTCTCAATTTGTCTTTCAAGGCCCTTCTGGTAAATCCGGGGCGTTTCCCAGATCACTCGGCTAGTCATAATAAATATAATTTGTTAAAATAATATTCGTCTAGCAAACATTCGCTCGGGAAGAAGCGGGGCGAAGCCAGGTCATTTAGTTAGTTGTGATAATTATGATCATTAAATATCCCTCAATTATGCAAAATTGCTTGTTATTTATATAATTGTAGGGTTTGAATAGCCTTCATATTAATATATTTACTCTGCTGCAACTTGAAAAATATTCAAATTGTTATGTAGCAATTATAATGGAGAATAGTAGCAAACACATATTTTGAGGAATAGATTCTCAGCAGTTTTATTATTTATCTTGTGAAAGTGAATTACAAATTCCTATATAAAGATGATGATGGTATTAATTAATTATCATTAAGTATCATCATAACTTTGAAGATATTTTAAAATATGTCAAAATTATTCTGGAGTGTGGATGTTTATTATTTTTTGAAATAAATAATATTATTTGAAACACAAATATTTTATTACTTACCGATAAAATCATTAATTAAAAAAATATTAATCTTAAAAAGACGTATGACCTAAGCAGTTATCAAGATTTATTCGAGTGAATTTTAATTCGAGTGTATATGTATAAAATAAAATGATATATTTTTTTAATCAAATATTTTTTTCTACAATTTATATCCGGTTAAGCTTGAGTTATTTCCAATTGAATTTTTCCCATGAAAATTGCTTTAACAAATCTTTAATTGTATTGTATAATATCTCTTCTCTCTATATATAAAAATGAATGTTTGTATGTTTGTCTGTATGTCCGGTATACAAATTCGCAATAGTTCACTAATTCAAACCAAAATTTCCATACATAGGTAAAAGAATACGGGGAAGACGATAGGCTATTTCAAAAAATATATAAATCAATTATTAAAACTATATATTTTTAGTCAGAAAATGATGATGACGATATTGCTGTATCATGTTTGATTATTAGATACAAAATTATATCGGGAAAATTTCCAAAAAGCAGAGACCACGGGTGGAACCAGTTCATTATTTTGTATACAGGAACAAAATTCTAACAGAAAAACATCCATTCGAGCAGAAAACAAAAGCCAGATCATCCTTCTATAAAAATATCGCTTCTCAGACACAAAGTTTGGAGCGGGACGTTTCACAAAAGTGACATCCACGGCGCCAATTTATAATTGTAACGAATAGTATTTGAATAGGGTACATTTAATAGGGTAAAACCCGGGCGTTGCCCGGGTCATTCGGCTAGTAAATTATATATATAATTTCGTATCATTTATTATCACTCTAAAGTGAAAAATTTGAAAAATAAATATTTTTTATTTAAAACTAGCCGAATGACCTGGGCAACGCCCGGGTTTTACCCGATTAAATGTTCATATTTAAATACTATTCGTTACAATTATAAATTGGCGTCGTGGATGTCACTCTTGTGAAACGTCCCACTATAAAAAAAGTCTGTGGACGAGTGGGTAACACCCTCGATTCCCGACAGTCATGAACCGGGATTGAATCCCGCGTTTTTGTTTAATATGTGAATAACCTTCACATATTATTCATTGTTCAATTATCATGAACTAGGTTGCTCTTGCTGAGCGGTACCTATTTATGTGATTTGAACCAGATTCCCGACAGTCATGAACCGGGATTGAATCCCGCGTTAACATTTTGTTCAATATGTGAAAAACCTTCATATATTATTCATTGTTTCAATTATCATAAACTACGTTGCTCTTGTTGAGCGGTACCTAATAAAGTGATTTTGGAAAGTCCCACTCCAAACTGTGTGTTTTTAAAATATAAAAATAAAAAAGTAAATTTTCATAACGATATTTGAAAATTCTATTACAGTTAAACCTGTCTATAGCGCCCCCTCTAAATAGCGTCTTCCTCTCTATAGCGCCCGATTTTAAACATTAAAATGTAAACATTTTACATTAAAAGTGACCTGTCTTTAGCACCCTCTCTCTATAGCACCCTATTTTGTGAGTCCCAAGAGGGGGAGCTATAGACAGATTTAACTGTATTTTGATTTTTATATGAATATATTTTTAATTTGATATATACATAAAATGAAGATAGCAAGTGATTTCTTGCCCCTGCGCCGTCATTACGTCACTCAAGGTCACTCTTGTGAAACGTCCCGCTCCACCAATCCATGTCGCCCAACGTGGTTCATCCTCCCCCAACTTTACTTCTCGCAGTTACCGCAGTGAGGAGGCACTGGTTGCGAGTGAAATAGTGAAAATTTGTTAACAAATATTTGATAACTCCACGGATATTCAAGATAGAAGCCTGGAAATTTGCCTATAAGGTTTTCCAGATTCAACTCTATATACTGTTAAAATTTTAGCCAGATTAGTTACGTATTGTGGACGTGTATAGCCGACATACATACATACATACATACACTGACTTATATTAAAAATGGCATATCCTGACCAGGAGCACATGTGCTTTTCAGAAGGCAGAGCGCCATCTGGTGGAACAGAAATCAACTATTCATTGATTTAGCCTGTTCCCTGATATTTGGCCAACCCAATTTCTTGATAAATCAAGAAAAGCCATCCACGAACGCGTTTCGCGCTTTTGGCGCTCGTCAGCGTGGAGTAGGCTGAACCATTGCGACCAAAAAATAATTTTTGATCCCAATGGCTTCCTGAAAAACCAAGAAATGGGTATTTAAGGCCAAACTTGCGTAAATACGCTTAGCACATTAAAAAACGAAAGAAAAAATAAAAGATAAAAAGATCAGGTGTTGAAATCAATATTAAAAATGGCATATCCTGACCAGGAGCACATGTGCTTTTCAGAAGGCAGAGCGCCATCTGGTGGAACAGAAATCAGGGAACAGGCTAAATCAATGAATAGTTGATTTCTGTTCCACCAGATGGCGCTCTGCCTTCTGAAAAGCACATGTGCTCCTGGTCAGGATATGCCATTTTTAATATTGATTTCAACACCTGATCTTTTTATCTTTTATTTTTTTCTTTCGTTTTTTAATGTGCTAAGCGTATTTACGCAAGTTTGGCCTTAAATACCCATTTCTTGGTTTTTCAGGAAGCCATTGGGATCAAAAATTATTTTTTGGTCGCAATGGTTCAGCCTACTCCACGCTGACGAGCGCCAAAAGCGCGAAACGCGTTCGTGGATGGCTTTTCTTGATTTATCAAGAAATTGGGTTGGCCAAATATCAGGGAACAGGCTAAATCAATGAATAGTTGATTTCTGTTCCACCAGATGGCGCTCTGCCTTCTGAAAAGCACATGTGCTCCTGGTCAGGATATGCCATTTTTAATATTGATTTCAACACCTGATCTTTTTATCTTTTATTTTTTTCTTTCGTTTTTTAATGTGCTAAGCGTATTTACGCAAGTTTGGCCTTAAATACCCATTTCTTGGTTTTTCAGGAAGCCATTGGGATCAAAAATTATTTTTTGGTCGCAATGGTTCAGCCTACTCCACGCTGACGAGCGCCAAAAGCGCGAAACGCGTTCGTGGATGGCTTTTCTTGATTTATCAAGAAATTGGGTTGGCCAAATATCAGGGAACAGGCTAAATCAATGAATAGTTGATTTCTGTTCCACCAGATGGCGCTCTGCCTTCTGAAAAGCACATGTGCTCCTGGTCAGGATATGCCATTTTTAATATTGATTTCAACACCTGATCTTTTTATCTTTTATTTTTTTCTTTCGTTTTTTAATGACATATATATAGGGATTAAACACAAAGTGTGATGTTAGTTTTAATTATATATTAATTAGAATACTCGTGAGTAATAATTAGAGGGTTGAAAATGACACATCATGTAGTATAATAAATATTAAAGTTATATTCGCCTGGGAAATATTCATTTGGGAATAGGCCGGGAAAAGCTTGGTCATTAAGTGTCATTATATAATAATAATTTACTAATTTTATAATTCCGAAATATGAAAAATGTTTTAAATATCACATCATTTCAGTCTTTTTGATTATAGCTTATACGTTGATCTATATATTCATCTATCAACATACAAAATTTTCAATGGTTTAATCAGTAGTTTTGTGGAAAAAAGTAACAAACCTTAATTCACCTTTATAAGAACATATTGAATAGAGAGTGGTTTTTTGCTCGAAAATATATTTTTTATAAAATATTCGTTGGTAAACTTTGGTAAAAAAACACACTCGGGTGGAACCCAGGCAAAGCCAGGTACATCCGTTAGTTTGGAATACTTTTTAAAAATGTAGTGAATTTTAAATAATAGAACAATGACCCAATTGATCGAAGTACGTATTAGACGAATGGATTGGGAAACGCTCAGGTTTTACTTAAGTGAAGTTTTATTTGAGGCAATATGTACGAAATAGAAGGCTACTTCAAGTTAAATATTTCATTTACAATATTATCTATTTCGACCTCTTTCCTCCCGTAGGTTCTCCCCGAATTAATGTTTTCCCAACGCGAATAATGATTTTATAAATATTATTTATTATATCTTTTCATCCTTTTCAAAAGTGTAAAGAATTTAAGATAGAAAATTTCAAAGGAAACAGGAAATGATGATGGTAGTAATAAAATATATTAATTGACATGTTCTTGACTACAAATTAGAGTTATAATGACATAATCACAATATATAACATTTGTTAATATTCGACTTGTTGAAGTTTGAGATTGAATCAAGGAATAAAATGATTATTTATTAAACAAAGTAACTTAAAACAAGATGTTAAAGTAGCAAGGTTTTAAAGGCAAGTATATGTAGGGAAGGCGAGAGACAAAGACTATATATATTGACGTCGACCGCAGCGCCGCCGCGGCCGTTGATTGGTCGATCCTCCAATGCTTCACGCCAATTTTGATCGCTATTTCAACACTCCCTCTCGATCCAAAATGTTCAGTAGACCTCTTAAGTAGTGGAATTTGTTTCGTGGAAGAGGTTTAGTCATTATATCAGCTAGCTGTTCTGAGCTGCAAACATGATGCACTTTAAGTTCACCTTCTTCATGTTTGGATCTAATGAAGTGGTAGCGAACATCAATATGTTTCGTTCGTTTGTGGAATACTGGATTTTCAACAAGTTTTATTGCTGCTTGGTTGTCGATATAAAGTTCAGTTTCTTTAGTAATATCACAGCCGATGCCCTGTAGAAGTCTTCTGATCCAAATCAATTCCTTGGCAGCACTGCAGGCAGCGATGTATTCACTTTCGGTGGTTGAAAGTGCGATAATTGGTTGTCGTTGGCTTGCCCAAGAAACAGTTCCTCCGTTCATCATGAAGGCATAACCAGTCGTACTTTTTCTGGAGTCAACATCACGAGCAAAATCACTATCAGAGTAGCCAACAAGTTGGTCTTGTCCAGTGAAGAGAATTCCCATGTGTGGAGTGCCTTTCAGATAACGGAAAATATTCTTCACTGTTGTACAATGTGCAGGTCCTGGATATTCTAGGAATTTACTCACTTGTGAAACTGCATAAGTGATATCTGGACGTGAAACACATGATGCAAACATAAGGGATCCAACAGCTTCTCGAAAAGGGAATTTAGGAATCTTTTCCTTTTGTTCTGGAGTAGGACAATCCTGCTTTGTTAAGATGACAGAAGGATCCATAGGCACCGAAGCAGGAATACAGTCAGCCATATTAAATTTACTCAAAATTTTGTCAATATATGATGACTGGTGAATGAAAATACTTGCCCTATCTTCTGACTGCTCTATTTGTAGCCCAAAAAAAAGTTAACACTTCCAGATGTAATATCAAATGCGTGTTCTAACTCATCCATTATAATAGCTATTGCCTCTTTATCTTTAGATAGAATAATTCCATCATCAACATAGAGAGCTAAGATAACATTTGAATCATTGTGTGTTCCAATGAAAATGCACGGGTCGGCGTCTGATGTTTTGAAATTATGGCTATACAAAAAATTGGTAAATTTCTTATTCCAATTTCTAGAAGATTGTCTCAGACCATACAGACTTTTATGTAATCTATAGCAGCTATTATCATCTCTCTTGTAGCCTTCTGGTTGTTCAAGATAAACAAGTTCCTCTAATTCGCCATTGAGAAAAGCTGTCTTTACATCGAATTGCTTAAGAAACATCCTTTCAGAAGCAGCGTGTGATAAAAGAATGCGTAACGAATCATACCTGACTACTGGGCTAAACGTATCGAAATAGTCAACATTTTTGATTTGAGAATAGCCTTTTGCAACTAATCTGGCTTTGAACCGTTGAATTGTACCATCGGACTCCGTTTTAATTTTATAAACCCATTTACAACGGATAGGTTTATGACCATCTGCCAAACGTTCTAAAGTCCATGTTTTATTTTTATTTAATGCATCAATCTCTTCATCCATGGCTAATTTCCATCTTTCTGAATCTGAACTTGTTATTGCATCTATATAGTTACTGGGTTCATCAGCGAGCGCAAAGTTACATTGGCTATTCGAAACTTTAGAGCGTGTTATCATTGGATGCGAACTGATATCGGATACTGGCAGCATTTCCTGCACTGGGATGTTTGTTGTTGCAACTGGTGATTCATCCGGAGCGCTGTTAATCTGAAATATTCTTTCTTTCGGTTTGGTAGATTCTCTATCTGAATGTGGAGTAGCTTTCTCATCGAATGTGACATCTTTAGAAATTCTTATTTTTCTAGTTTTCCAATCCCATAATCTAAAATTTTTGCTTGTATTCTCATAACCTAAAAACATAAGTTTTATCGATTTATTATCCCACTTTTTACATAAATCTGCAAAATTATCGCTTTTGAATTCTAGCGCATTATCAGTCCTAAGAACTTTTATCTTATTTCCAGTTTGAGTATAGATTAGAGTAGCATATTCTTTGAATATATCTAGCACATCTGATTTGTTTTTAATAAAAAAAATATGGCGATAACCACTAAAGTAATCTTTAAATAAGCAGAAATACAGATATTTACTTAATGATTGAGTCTGCATTGGGCCACAAATATCAGCATAAATAAACTCTCCTAGCTGGTAGTTTTTGCCATCTGAGGGATAGCACGACTTTCTATGGGCTTTTCCAAGTTGGCATCCTTCACAGAAGAAAAAATCTCCCTCTAAATCTTGAGGCTGCAGACCATCCACCAATCCTTTGGTCGCCATCTCTCGAAGTGTAGCAACTGGAAGATGCGCAAGTCTCTCGTGCCACAACTGAAGCTTGTTCTCGCTGGTGATGTATCCTTGTGATGATGACGTAACCTTGAAGAGCATCCTGTAGAGGCCGTCATGACGCACTCCTACGGCTTTTAGGTCATTATCCATGAAGATCTGTAGCTTGTCATGTTTGATAATGACGTTGAATCCTCTTCTTGTGGACGTAGAAAGGCTATACAAATTTTTCTTTAGTTGCGGCGAGTAGAGCACATTTCTTATGTACGTATTGTACCATCCACCGTCGACATAGGCTTGAATCTCGATGTCTCCCATGCCTTCTGCAAGTAGTGTCGAGTTGTCTCCCAAGTAGATTGGATGATCACTGGTGAATGGCGTGTAGGTCTTGAACCACTCTCGTCGAAATGTCATGCTGCAGCTTGCACCGCTGTCAGCATACCAAATATCATTGGGCTCTACTTGATTATCGCACAAAATAAGTCCATAATCACTTGAACTTCCTTTTGAATCATGAAGATTTTTGGATTTATTTTTCTCATTAGCTAATCTTTTTCTACATTCGCGGCTCCAATGTCCAATTTTGTGACAATAGTGGCATTTAGTGTTCTTCTTGGCATCTTGAAAAGAACGTTGTGTATCTTTAGGCTTCGTTTCTGCTTGCCTGTGTAATAAGGCCTCATCTTGTTTAGAAGAACCGCTTTGTTGATTCCTTGTTTCTTCAATCAAAAGTCTTGCAGTTAAATTGTTAAGAGTTTGAGCTTTCGGATCTAACGATTCCCACGCTGCAACAAAGTAGCGCATACTCGAAGGCAAAGTATTTAAAATTTTTGCTACCTTTTGATCTTCCGTTATGGTTCCGCCCATTTGTGAAATTTGTGCAGAAATATTTTCAATTTTTGCTATGTAATCACTTATTGTTTCCGATGTCAATCGTGCATCGAAGAATTGTTGCCAAAGTAGGCCAATAGTAAATTCGGATTTTTGTTCATGAATAGCAAGTAATTTCTGCCACATTTGTGAAGCGGAAGTACAGTTCATCAGGGGCTGAAGAAACTTTAATTCGATTGCCTGTGATAATAACATCCTTGCCTTAACGTCCTTTGATTTCCAATTCTGTAGTGAACTTTCAGAGTTACTGTCGGAGGAAACAACATTCGGCTTTATTTCTAAGCCTTCCAATAATTCTAGTAATTTTTGTTGTTCCATAAGAAGCCTGAATTGGAATTTCCATAGTGAAAAGTTTTCACCATTAAAAACTTTAATCCTTGAAAGACAATCTTCGCGCATCTTCTTTGTCTTGGAATCGGCCAACGACAAAAAGAAACTAGGGTTATGGTTGGCGGTTGACGCCTAAACTTCGAGCAAAACAAAGGCTTACTCACTGCTGGCGGTTAATCCTTTTAGGCGCAGTGGAAGCGTGCTGGGCCCATAACCTGTTGAAGTTTGAGATTGAATCAAGGAATAAAAGGATTATTTATTAAACAAAGTAACTTAAAACAAGATGTTAAAGTAGCAAGGTTTTAAAGGCAAGTATATGTAGGAAATTTTTTATTTATTTCATCTCAATTTACAGGTGTTACATTCGAGCACAGCTCGCGAGTCACCTTGTCCAGATTATTTACACATGGCGAGTTGTAATGCTGGAGTGGCCCCCCGTACCTTACAGGAGGGCAGTTGTTGGGTGTTTGGCTGTCAGCTAGCCATTGGGTCCAGGTCGTCGGATTCGGTGGCTGAGGTCACCTTGATTTTGAACAATTTCTTGTATAGTTGGATTTGATGATTTTTGAAATTGCGAGAATAGTCTTGTCGCAGAGTCTTGATAAATCTCTTCTATATTAAGCGGGTTGAGATCTTCTTTGAGAATTTTGTTTGAAAGATTGAATGGGGCTCCTATAGTGGTTCGTAAGCAAATCCTTATGAAGGCATCTATTCTTTTTTTATCCGTAGGTGTGATATATTTGCCCCAGACTGGTAGTGCGTACGTGATGATGGGTAGAATACAGGTTTTGTACAACGTGAATTTATGCTTTGTAGTTAAATTACTTTTAAAATTAAGCAGACTTGATAGAGCTATTTTGGCTATCTTTATGTAGGAAAGGCGAGAGACAAAGACTATATATATTGACGTCGACCGCAGCGCCGCCGCGGCCGTTGATTGGTCGATCCTCCAATGCTTCACGCCAATTTTGATCGCTATTTCAACACGACTTACAAACATTCAATCGAGCAGGAACTGGGTGAAACTGGTTAATTAAGGTAGTTTATAATAATTATGATATTTTATATTTCCAAAATGGTTTGTTTAATTTTAGTTTAGGAATAATTTATATGTTAATATATATTTTCAGCTATATGCAAAATTACTCAATGGTTTATTAAATATTTTGTTAAAGAAGAGAAAAAATATCGATTTATCTTGAAATGATTGGATTCAGTTGGGAATTGAGGATAGCCTCGCAAATATTGCTTTAATGAATGTTTAGCATCACATTTTATCATCCCAAAATAAGAAATTATAATATGATGCATTAGCGAGCCATCTCTTATAAGAAATTGGAACTATTTTAGACTGGTAGGATTATTATTTTTTTTTTTTGCAATTTAACAATGGTAACAAATAAGCAATATTATTTGATGTTTGGCTATTCTCTAATTATTGGATCGAATTGCTTCCAGTTCTTACAATCATTTTATTCTAAAAAGTGTAAGTTAGTTAATGGCTTAGTATGTGAATAAGGTTTTAATAGCCTAATTTTTTAAAACTGAAATTAAGAGTTTAAATGGAAAAGAGTTAAAGTGGACTTTGATCTTTTTCCTTTCATAGATATAAGACCTGGTTTCGCCCCTGTTCTGCTTGAGTGATAGTTTCGCTGAAATATTTTGTTCCTGCCTATTAAATATGATGGTCTTTCTTCCCCAGGTTCTGCTTGAATGAATGATCCCCGAAAGAAATTTGCTTTTGCCCATCAAAAAATGAAGAAATATTTCATTATCATTTATTTTTAAAATATACAAGTATCAGAGCCATCAATCAACAATCAATCAACAATTCTGTCACCGTTTGCTTTTGTGAATGGAATAAATACCCAAATATGGCCATTTTTTATAAGCATCGGTGGTTCAGTGGTAGAATGCTCGCCTGCCACGCGGGCGGCCCGGGTTCGATTCCCGGCCGATGCATTTTTTTTTTTTACAATTTTTAAAACTCATTTATATTATTATTAAAATATACAAGTATCAGACTAATCAATTCTGTCATCGTTTGCTTTTGTGAATGGAATGCTTTTACGTAATATACGTAAAATACGTAACTAATATGACTGAAATTTTAGCAGTATGTATAGTAGAATCTGGAAAAACTTATTTTGAATATTTCAGGTCTCTATCCCGAATATTCTTCGAGTTATTTGCAAATTTGAGTTGCAAATTTTCTCTTTCGCTCGGAAGCAGCGCCTCTAGCGGTGAATATGGGAGGTAATATCAGCTGACCTAATGTACATGTAAAACGTGTTTTAACAGGACATAGAAAAAAATATGGAAGAGATATTTGTCGCATTTTTAGCCAAGAAAAATTGAAATTGACAGGTTCTGGGCAAAAATAGTTGTTTTTTTAGTCAGAAAATGATTATGACAATATTTCTGTATCATATTTGATTATCAGATACAAAATTATATCCGGAAAAATTCCAAAAAGCAGATACCACGGGTGAAGTCAGTTCATTTTTAGTATGCAGGAACAAAATTCTAACAGAAAAACATTCATTCGAGCAGAAGACACAAAGCCAGATCATCTCTTTATAAAAATATCGCTTCTCAGACAAAAAGTTTGGAGCGGGACGTTTCACAAGAATGACATCCACGGCGCCAATTTATAATTGTAACGAATAGTATTTGAATAAAAGCATTTAATCGGGTAAAACCCGGGCGTTGCCCGGGCCATTCGGCTAGTTGACTATAAAAGAGATAAATTAGTCCATTAGTGTTTAATTTGAATTTTCCTTGGATGAAAATGTTACAAAAAAAAAAAAACCTCCCCCCGACTCAACTCAATATACTGTTAAAACATTAGCCAGTTGGTTAAATATTGAGAAAACATATAAGGAACAAATAAATAAATAAAAATACATATACATACGTTGTATATATATATATATATGATGAGTTTAACCTGTCTACTGATTGTTGTGGTAGGCAGGTTGACGCAGTCTTGGGACCACAGTGGTTTCAGGCGTTAAGGGTTAGCACAAAAGGACGATGCAGGTTGGATGTCACCTCGGAGAGAGGCCAGCGCTGAAGACGCGGAAACGGTCCTGTAGGGTGTGATCTACATAAGCGGCAGAGATGAACTGTTTGTTATCGGAATATCGGAATGTTTAGCGGTCTGTAATCGGAGACCCTTTGTCCTGTCTTGGCGCCGGCGGACCCTCAATCAAACTTGATTATCCTGTTTTGTATTACACGATGGCCAAACTAGCGAGAGATTGTATCTATATTCAGGATAATGACGCGGCATTGATGATGATTTGCAGAGTAAGCCACCACATATTATTTATTCTGTAACATTACCCCCTCCTTTAGGCTCCACCACGCCCTCGTGGTCTTCTTGAATTCTTTGTAAGTATGGCTTCATTCTTGATATATGGACGACGTCTGGGTCTATGTCGGGTTCATATTTAGGTGTTACAAGATAGTTCACTTCTGATAGCTTTCCTGGTATTACGTATGGTTCAAAGTATCTTCTTAGAAGCTTTTCGCATTTGCCTATTTTCCTTATCTGTGCCCAAATAGCCACCAAATCCCCTATGTTGTATTTACAATCGCGATGATTTTCATTGTAATATTTCTTCATCCGTTTTTGCACTTTCATCGTGTTTTGGATGCCTATATCTCTGCAATTCTGAACTTTCTTCAGTAAGTCATTAAAATATTCATTATAATTCCCGGCGTTAGCTTCGATTTCGACATAGATGTTGTCTAAGAGAGACGCTGGCTTTCTACCATAAACGAGTAGAAGGAAGAATGGCGAGAATCCAGTTGTTTCTTGCAATGTCGAATTGTATGCATGGGTAGTGAATGGCAGTATTTCATCCCAATTTTTCTAGTTTACATTTACATACATGCTCAACATGTTGATTAGTGTTCTGTTCAAACGTTCTGTTAATCCATTTGTTTGCGGATGGTAGCTGGTAGTACTGTGAACCCCTATTGCTTATTAGATAACGAGGGGCTCCGTGCCTAAGAAAAACACCTTCTACAAGAAATTTAGCGACTTCTATTGCGGTGACATCTGTAACAGCTTTTGTTTCTGTATATCTTGTATGATATTCTGTCAAAACCACTATCCATTTATCCTAGATTTAGTAGATGGAAGAGGGCCCACGAAATCTATACTAACTCTTTCGAATGGGTAATTTGCTGGAGGTGTAGGCTGAATAAATTTTGAATGAAGTTGGTTTGTTCCTTTACGACTCTGGCAAAGGTGACATGTCTTCACATAGTTCGAGACATATTTTTAGCATAGAAGGCTAATAATATTTATTTTTATTCAGTATATAGTTCTTGCCACTCCTAAGTGGCACAGAGCATATGGTTATGGTATTCTTTAATAACTTCCTCTTTTATTTTTTTTGTGGCACAACAAGGAGACAATGATTTCCATTTGGGTTTGGGTTCTTTTTATAAATAAAACCATATTATTCTTTGAAATTTTGGGCGATAGAGCGTTTGCCATCACCAATCCCCTGAGGCTCTTTCTAGCATTTTCGATAAATTCGTCTTTCTCATCATTTATCTGCCCTTTTATCACAGTCAGTTTCAGGCCAGGGTCCTCTTGATAGGCAGTCGGCGTCTAAATGTTTCTTACCAGACTTGTGTATCACCTCAAAGTCATACTCTTGGATTTTCAGAGCCCATCTAGATAGTCTACCAGCAGGGTCTCTCAGGTTTTAAGCCAGCAGAGAGCATGATGGTCTGTTATCACTCTAAACTGCTTACCGTAAAGATAAGGACGTAATTAGGAAATTGCCCAAATCATTGCTAAACATTCTTTTTCTGTGGTTGAATAATTATGTTCTGATTTGGTTAGGGTTCTACTGATATATGACACTACCTTTTCTTGTTCATCAATCTTTTGCACTAGGACTGCACCTAGTCCGACATTTAACGCATCTGTGTGAATACAGGTGGGGGCTTGAGGGTCAAAATATTCTAGGACAGGAGAATTCAATAGGGCCATCTTCAGAGTATGAAATGAATTTTATTGTGCTTTGGTCCATCCAAACGGGGTGATTTTCCTTGCGAGTTTAGTAAGGGGATCGAATAAATTGGCAAATCCATTAATACATTTTATGTAGTAAGAACAAAGTCCTAAAAATAATTGTACCTCTTTTATTTTCTTTGTGTGTTTCGGAGAATTTGATAAACTTCCTTCAGAGTTATATCATTGAGCTTCCTGCAGTCGACGCAAAACCTCCAACTGCCATATTTTTTCTTAACTAATATGACTGGCAACGCCCATGGGCTTGATGGCGGCCGAATTACTCCTTCGTGAAGCATATCTTGTATTTGTTCATCAATTATTTCTCTCTCTGCTGAACTAACCCTGTAAGGCTTGTGTTTGATTGGGTTATTATCCTTTATTTTTATTTTATGCTTTGTCAAATTGGTTGTACTTAATTTTGAAGAGAATAAATATGAATAGTTTGATAAAAGTTGTTTTAGTTCGCTTTGTTCCTTAATTGATAAATCATGGTTGATCTGGACTTGATTTTCGGTATTTTCGACTTTATCTTCTACGGAGTTTATTAATAAGGGAAAACTTCAAAACCCCAGTGTTTGATTTTTAATTATCTTAAGGGAGCGTGAGTAAGCATTTGTTATCCAAGCATGAGATTGTTTGTTTTTCACAATGATTAAGCACCTAGCAATTCCAAGACCATTCGTTTGAATCAGCTTATTATTTTGTTCAATAAGATATTCGCCGTCATTTGCCTCAATTCCTACTTTAACCAATTTGGCTGAAAGTCCAGGAATAATAGCATCTTCTAAATTTCTCACTTTTATGTACTTTGTTTCTAAATTTTTGGATTCATAATTTATATCACATTCTATTTGTTCGTCTTTACAATTAATTTTTGTTTTAATTCTTTTCAACAGGTCTCTTCGCAGGAGATGAGCGTTTCAAAGTTAGATTTCATTACAACAAACGTATGAGAAAAAGCTTCGCCATCAATTTTTACCTCAATTTCTATATATCGGTTCATATCAAGATTTTTTCCATCTGGACCAGCGCATATAGTGTTGAATTTCTTTATTTCGGTTCCTATTTTTTTCTCAGTAATAATATCGACCACTGACAAGTCTGCGCCTGTGTCCACCAAAGCATTGCAAATTCCGAAGTCTTTCACATACACTTGGATCATATATTTATGGTCTAATTTTTTAATATTATTGATGGTCGACTTGCTTTGGTTTCTCGAATCAGACGCGTCGCTTAGTTTAAATCTTCTAGGACAGCATATCGATTATGAGTAGATATGCTAGGTTCTGCACAAATATCGGCATAGGTCTTGGGAGTGGGATGTGTTGAAGGTTTATTTGCTCTCCCATTCTCTGTTCTGTAAATTAAAACCTGGTTCTCTTTAATGTTTGGTGTGTGATTCATTCTGAAATATTTGGTTCTACAGTACCTAGAGATGTGACCTGGTTTGTTACATTTGAATCATATTGGTTTTCAAACTCTGACATATTTTCGTGATAAGCACGAATCCTTCGGCCAGGTATTAATACAGTAGAATTAGGCTTACTGCAAAATATTTAAACCGAAATTTTGAAAATAAGCTTGTGCCGCGCCAAATAGAGTCTATAACACTTGTGCTGGATACGCCAGTTCAGATTAGCTGGGGCTCTAGCTTTGTATAAATCGGCCACAAAATTTCAATCATTTGCATGTTTTCTCGAAACGTCTTTCTATACATGTTTAATATATACAGTTATCAGCGTCATAATCAATTCTTTCTTAATTCTGTCATCATTTGCTTTTGGTTCAGTGGTAGAATGCTCGCCTGCCACGCGGGCGCCCCGGGTTCGATTCCAGGCCGATGCATTTTTTTTTTACAATTTTTAAAACTCATTTATATTATTAAAATATATGTGCTTTTCCTGTCTATGTACAGATTTATGGTCTATGTACACAAGTATACAAGTATGTATACAAATTATTTGAAATAAAATTATGAAATAAAAATAAACGATAGCAATACGTTTCTTTATACGTGAAATTTTTTGCAAGCTTTCGGATCTTATCGATCCTTCCACAGGCCAAGCTATAAGCTGAGAGAAAGAGTATATATAGATGTACAATATTATTTACATACACCTAACGAAGATAGAAAATAAAAATATAAAAATAAAAATAAATATAAACACATTTACATAAAATAATATATAAATTTCGCCAGACTGCAGGACATCTGCATATTCGAAAATTAAGACGCAAGTAAAATTCTATCTACATGCGAACAAAACATGGTGTATGGGGCTATGGGTGTGAAGGTCAAACTGGGGAAGATGAGGAAGGATCGGGTGAAAAGGAAGGGCTGGGCTGTTTTTTCCTGAATGAGTGGTACTGAGATGGTAGTTCTATACGCCTGTTGATACTGTTTAAATCATGAGAGACGAAGGATTCTATTAATAATCTTTGATATTTGGATTTGATGTTGTGGTAATGACAGGTTGGGTCGGAAAGGTTAAAGGCATGGCCGGTTTTTGAGGTGTGCTGAAAGATCAAAGACCTGGGATCCCTGTTTATTATATTTCTGTTGTGCTCGGAAATTCTGTTATAAATGAAGCGGCCAGTCTCACCCACATATTTTGCGTTGCAATCTTGGCAACCTATGGAGTAAAGGCATATGGTTGCTGGTCGAGACGTTTCTTAATTTTGGATCTGGTGATGGGGTTCCGGAGTATTTGGCCTATTGAGAGGTGGTTGGTGAAAAAGGTTCTTAAACCAAATTTTTTGAGGGAGTGGGCTATTGATTGATTTTCAAAGGAATAAGGTATAATGCAGGTGTTACGGTTTACTGCGGGCTGAGTGTGTTTGGAAGGGTTAAAAATATGTCTAAGTATAAAGGGAAGTGGATAGCCTCTTGATGTTAGATTACTGATGATGGTTGTCTTTTCTATTTTTTTGAAGGCTGGGGTGGAGCAGTGTGTATGTATTCTTTTCGTGAGTGTTCTGACGACTGTGAGTTTGTGGCCTATTGGGTTATATGAATCAAAAAGGAGATAGGATGGTTTTATGGATTTTTTGTAATAAACTGTTGTGTGGTATGATTCATCAGTTTTGATAAAAAGAATGTCCAAATATGGCAGAACTTTGTGGGACTCGTGTTCTATTGTAAAAGTGAGACGTGTATGGTAAGAGTTTGGGGTTTCCAACACCAATAGGACGTCATCCTTGTGACATATGCAAAAAATGTCGTCCAGGTACCTTTTCCAAACTTCTATTCGGAGATATTTCTGTTCCAAAATCCAGCTGTCAATGGCGCTCATGACGAGCTCTGCCGCAATGTTGGATAAAGGGCTGCCCATAGGAGATCCACAGATTTGTTTAAAATGCTGATCTTCGAAGCTGAAGTTAGATGTTGCCAAGCATGATTCAAACATTAAAATGATTCCTTCTATTTCAGGGTTCGGGATGCTGTGCGAAGAAAGCAATGAACGGATGTTTTCTATAATTAGGCTGTGTGGGAGAGAGATAAACAAGGAGGTGACATCATAAGAGCACATTATGAAATCTTGTTGTGGTTTCAATGCTCTTATTTCTTGAATAAAGGCTGAGGTGCTATTAATTGAATGGGGGTTAGAGGATCGGATCAAGGGCGAAAGGCGGAAGGACAGATATCTGGAGAGCTGTATGGCGGGGGACAAGTGATAAGCAATTATGGGACGTAATGGGACTGAAAGCTTGTGGATCTTAGGAAGTCCATAGATATATGGTATGGTGTCGCTGTTTGAATTGAAGGTCTTAAATTGGTCTTCGGTGATCATCTTATTCTTCTTGAGAGAGGTAAGTGTTTTTTTGAAATTTTTCTTGATGGATTGAAGGTTGTCTGGAGCCGTGATAGGTACAAAGGTGTCTCTATCCTCAACGATGTCAAAAATCTTCTTTCTATAGTCGACTTTGTTTAATATAACAACATTAGAACCTTTGTCAGCTTTACTGATGACTATGTTGTGGTTGGCTTTCAATTCTTTGATGGCAGTTGCGTATTTTCGGGTAGTTGCTGCATAAGGGCGTTTTTGGTTAGTTATCTTTGAGGAAACCAGGTTTCGTATTGAGTTTTTCTGTAAATTATTGAACGACGTCATTGCTACTTCAATGCCGGAGGTGGTGACATATGGATCAGCATGTCTTGGAATGCGGAATTTCAGACCTTGGTTTAAAAGTTCTTCTTGGGATTGGGAAATTGGGAAGGATGACAAATTGACAATGGAGGTTTGTTTCTTCACATCAGAAAATGCATATTTTTGGACCAAAATTCAAATTTTTTATTGTGTTTTTTGGAGATGTTGATGTCTTGTGTCCGGATTGCATTGGTGGTAGATCTCAAGAGGTCAAACCATTCAGCTGCCTGAATCCTGGATGTTAATAGACAAATAATGCCCTTTATGGTTTTACTGAGAAACCTGATCATGGAATGGCAACCTTTGGTACGTGATCTGAGTAGGTCCCAATGAAGGTTCTGAATTATTTTCTTAGAAAATGGATTTTTCACCGGATCGTTGATTCTGAGAGAAGGAGGGATGAATTTGACTGATTGACATTTCAAATTGAATTCTAAATTATTTCTCCAACGGGCTAATTGCAAGGATTTCTTGAAGAAAAACGACTTATATCTCTCAACGTTGTAATGGTAACTTTCCATTGTAAATAGACAAAAGAATTGCTATAAAGTATGAAATAAAAATAAACGATAGCAATACGTTTCTTTATACGTGAAATATTTTGCAAGCTTTCGGATCTTATCGATCCTTCCACAGGCCAAGCTATAAGCTGAGAGAAAGAGTATATATAGATGTACAATATTATTTACATACACCTAACGAAGATAGAAAATAAAAATATAAAAATAAAAATAAATATAAACACATTTACATAAAATAATATATAAATTTCGCCAGACTGCAGGACATCTACATATTCGAAAATTAAGACGCAAGTAAAATTCTATCTACATGCGAACAAAACATGGTGTATGGGGCTATGGGTGTGAAGGTCAAACTGGGGAAGATGAGGAAGGATCGGGTGAAAAGGAAGGGCTGGGCTGTTTTTTCCTGAATGAGTGGTACTGAGATGGTAGTTCTATACGCCTGTTGATACTGTTTAAATCATGAGAGACGAAGGATTCTATTAATAATCTTTGATATTTGGATTTGATGTTGTGGTAATGACAGGTTGGGTCGGAAAGGTTAAAGGCATGGCCGGTTTTTGAGGTGTGCTGAAAGATCAAAGACCTGGGATCCCTGTTTATTATATTTCTGTTGTGCTCGGAAATTCTGTTATAAATGAAGCGGCCAGTCTCACCCACATATTTTGCGTTGCAATCTTGGCAACCTATGGAGTAAAGGCATATGGTTGCTGGTCGAGACGTTTCTTAATTTTGGATCTGGTGATGGGGTTCCGGAGTATTTGGCCTATTGAGAGGTGGTTGGTGAAAAAGGTTCTTAAACCAAATTTTTTGAGGGAGTGGGCTATTGATTGATTTTCAAAGGAATAAGGTATAATGCAGGTGTTACGGTTTACTGCGGGCTGAGTGTGTTTGGAAGGGTTAAAACTATGTCTAAGTATAAAGGGAAGTGGATAGCCTCTTGATGTTAGATTACTGATGATGGTTGTCTTTTCTATTTTTTTGAAGGCTGGGGTGGAGCAGTGTGTATGTATTCTTTTCGTGAGTGTTCTGACGACTGTGAGTTTGTGGCCTATTGGGTTATATGAATCAAAAAGGAGATAGGATGGTGTTATGGATTTTTTGTAATAAACTGTTGTGTGGTATGATTCATCAGTTTTGATAAAAAGAATGTCCAAATATGGCAGAACTTTGTGGGACCCGTGTTCTATTGTAAAAGTGAGACGTGTATGGTAAGAGTTTGGGGTTTCCAACACCAATAGGACGTCATCCTTGTGACATATGCAAAAAATGTCGTCCAGGTACCTTTTCCAAACTTCTATTCGGAGATATTTCTGTTCCAAAATCCAGCTGTCAATGGCGCTCATGACGAGCTCTGCCGCAATGTTGGATAAAGGGCTGCCCATAGGAGATCCATAGATTTGTTTAAAATGCTGATCTTCGAAGCTGAAGTTAGATGTTGCCAAGCATGATTCAAACATTAAAATGATTCCTTCTATTTCAGGGTTCGGGATGCTGTGCGAAGAAAGCAATGAACGGATGTTTTCTATAATTAGGCTGTGTGGGAGAGAGATAAACAAGGAGGTGACATCATAAGAGCACATTATGAAATCTTGTTGTGGTTTCAATGCTCTTATTTCTTGAATAAAGGCTGAGGTGCTATTAATTGAATGGGGGTTAGAGGATCGGATCAAGGGCGAAAGGCGGAAGGACAGATATCTGGAGAGCTGTATGGCGGGGGACAAGTGATAAGCAATTATGGGACGTAATGGGACTGAAAGCTTGTGGATCTTAGGAAGTCCATAGATATATGGTATGGTGTCGCTGTTTGAATTGAAGGTCTTAAATTGGTCTTCGGTGATCATCTTATTCTTCTTGAGAGAGGTAAGTGTTTTTTTGAAATTTTTTCTTGATGGATTGAAGGTTGTCTGGAGCCGTGATAGGTACAAAGGTGTCTCCATCCTCAACGATGTCAAAAATCTTCTTTCTATAGTCGACTTTGTTTAATATAACAACATTAGAACCTTTGTCAGCTTTACTGATGACTATGTTGTGGTTGGCTTTCAATTCTTTGATGGCAGTTGCGTATTTTCGGGTAGTTGCAGCATAAGGGCGTTTTTGGTTAGTTATCTTTGAGGAAACCAGGTTTCGTATTGAGTTTTTATGTAAATTATTGAACGACGTCATTGCTACTTCAATGCCGGAGGTGGTGACATATGGATCAGCATGTCTTGGAATGCGGAATTTCAGACCTTGGTTTAAAAGTTCTTCTTGGGATTGGGAAATTGGGAAGGATGACAAATTGACAATGGAGGTTTGTTTCTTCACATCAGAAAATGCATATTTTTGGACCAAAATTCAAATTTTTTATTGTGTTTTTTGGAGATGTTGATGTCTTGTGTCCGGATTGCATTGGTGGTAGATCTCAAGAGGTCAAACCATTCAGCTGCCTGAATCCTGGATGTTAATAGACAAATAATGCCCTTTATGGTTTTACTGAGAAACCTGATCATGGAATGGCAACCTTTGGTACGTGATCTGAGTAGGTCCCAATGAAGGTTCTGAATTATTTTCTTAGAAAATGGATTTTTCACCGGATCGTTGATTCTGAGAGAAGGAGGGATGAATTTGACTGATTGACATTTCAAATTGAATTCTAAATTATTTCTCCAACGGGCTAATTGCAAGGATTTCTTGAAGAAAAACGACTTATATCTCTCAACGTTGTAATGGTAACTTTCCATTGTAAATAGACAAAAGAATTGCTATAAAGTATGAAATAAAAATAAACGATAGCAATACGTTTCTTTATACGTGAAATATTTTGCAAGCTTTCGGATCTTATCGATCCTTCCACAGGCCAAGCTATAAGCTGAGAGAAAGAGTATATATAGATGTACAATATTATTTACATACACCTAACGAAGATAGAAAATAAAAATATAAAAATAAAAATAAATATAAACACATTTACATAAAATAGTATATAAATTTCGCCAGACTGCAGGACATCTACATATTCGAAAATTAAGACGCAAGTAAAATTCTATCTACATGCGAACAAAACATGGTGTATGGGGCTATGGGTGTGAAGGTCAAACTGGGGAAGATGAGGAAGGATCGGGTGAAAAGGAAGGGCTGGGCTGTTTTTTCCTGAATGAGTGGTACTGAGATGGTAGTTCTATACGCCTGTTGATACTGTTTAAATCATGAGAGACGAAGGATTCTAATAATAATCTTTGATATTTGGATTTGATGTTGTTGTAATGACAGGTTGGGTCGGAAAGGTTAAAGGCATGGCCGGTTTTTGAGGTGTGCTGAAAGATCAAAGACCTGGGATCCCTGTTTATTATATTTCTGTTGTGCTCGGAAATTCTGTTATAAATGAAGCGGCCAGTCTCACCCACATATTTTGCGTTGCAATCTTGGCAACCTATGGAGTAAATGGCATATGGTTGCTGGTCGGGACGTTTCTTAATATTGGATCTGGTGATGGGGTTTTGGAGTATTTGACCTATTGAGAGGTGGTTGGTGAAAAAGGTTCTTAAACCAAATTTTTTGAGGGAGTGGGCTATTGATTGATTTTCAAAGGAATAAGGTATAATGCAGGTGTTACGGTTTACTGCGGGCTGAGTGTGTTTGGAAGGGTTAAAACTATGTCTAAGTATAAAGGGAAGTGGATAGCCTCTTGATGTTAGATTACTGATGATGGTTGTCTTTTCTATTTTTTTGAAGGCTGGGGTGGAGCAGTGTGTATGTATTCTTTTCGTGAGTGTTCTGACGACTGTGAGTTTGTGGCCTATTGGGTTATATGAATCAAAAAGGAGATAGGATGGTTTTATGGATTTTTTGTAATAAACTGTTGTGTGGTATGATTCATCAGTTTTGATAAAAAGATGTCCTGCAGTCTGGCGAAATTTATATATTATTTTATGTAAATGTGTTTATTTTTATTTTTATATTTTTATTTTATATCTTCGTTAGGTGTATGTAAATAATATTGTACATCTATATATACTCTTTCTCTCAGCTTATAGCTTGGCCTGTGGAAGGATCGATAAGATCCGAAAGCTTGCAAAAATTTTCACGTATAAAGAAACGTATTGCTATCGTTTATTTTTATTTCATACTTTATAGCAATTCTTTTGTCTATTTACAATACAAATTATTTGCAAATTGCGTGGCAAATTTGCCCTTTCGCTAGCAAGCAGCGCCTCTAGCGGTGAAGATGGGAGGTTATATCGGCTGACCTAATGGACATGTAAAACGTGTTTTAACAGGACTTAGAGAAAAATCTGGAAAAGATATTTTTCGGATTTTTAGTCAAGAAAAATAAATTGACAGGTTCTGGGACATTGACAATATTGCTGTATCATATTTGATTATCAGATACAAAATTATATCCGGAAAAATTCCAAAAGCAGAGACCACGGGTGATGCCAGTTCATTTTTAGTATGCAGGAACAAAATTCTAACAGAAAAACATTCATTCGAGCAGAAGACACAAAGCCAGATCATCTCTTTATAAAAATATCGCTTCTCAGACACAAAGTTTGGAGCGGGACGTTTCACAAGAATGACATCCACGGCGCCAATTTATAATTGTAACGAATAGTACTTGAATAAAAGCATTTAATCGGGTAAAACCCGGGCATTGCCCTTTCTTAATCAATTTTGTCACAGTTTGCTTTTGTGAATGGAATAAATACCCAAATATGGCCATTTCTCATAACCATCGGTGGTTCAGTGGTAGAATGCTCGCCTGCCACGCGTGCGGCCCGGGTTCGATTCTCGGCCGATGCATTTTTTTTTTACAATTTTTAAAACTCATTTATATATTATACAAGAATGACATCCACGGCGCCAATTTATAATTGTAACGAATAGTATTTGACTAAAAGCATTTAATCGGGTAAAACCCCGGGCGTTGCCCGGGTCATTCGGCTAGTTTTCATATAAATCGGACAACTCCTTCTTGGTGCGTCGAAATTTTTGTTATAAAGTATATATATAAAGCAATAACGCGCCATCTATATATAGAAAATAAAAACATCAAGACGCGAATGTTTCTTCCCCACATAAATCAATTTCTACTGTCCACCTGCAATGGAAACATTTTGGGAGGGCTTGACTAATCAGTGGTGAACCCTCCCAGCGGTTTCGCCAATTTAATCTACCAGACCGCTTCTTTAGAGCTCTAATACTGTATTGGATCATTCTGATTATTTTCACCCTTGATTCCACCCTTCAGTGTAGAATATGTAATCAGAATGATCCAATACAGTATTGAAGCTCTAAAGAAGCAGCTTGGTAGATTAAATTGGCGAAACCGCTGGGAGGGTTCACCACTGATAAGCCAAGCTCTCCCAATATTTTTCATCGCAGTAAGGACATTAGAAATTTGATCTATGTGTGAAAGAAACATTCGCGCCTTAATGTTTTCATTTGATAGAGTTTAATATTTGAGGGGAAGTTTTTTGAACAAATAATATAAAAAGTATATATGAGAAGATTAAAGACAAAAATAATCAAAGGAAGCTTTACCATAGTATGCGTAGATAGTAAGAAAAGTAAACAAGGGGTTTTGAAAGGTATGTGTGTGGGATAACAAATAAATAGCGTTGATGAATGTGGTAAAATTATTAAAATAAAGTAAGCAGTAAATAATCAGTTTATCAAAATAGAAAAGTATAAATAGCGATTCAGAAATCGAATTTAAACTTTGAAATAAAGCTTTATCATCGTAATCAAGAAAACAGAAATAAGTTATTATGTGTACATTTATATCAAAAAATCTCTAGTGTATATTGAAATATGTTACTACATACATTTATTATGTTACATTAGCGCGCCATCTGTTATGAAAATTCGAAACTATTATATACGCGTATGATTATTTTTTAAAAATTAAACAATTCTACTGCCCTTATTGCAATGAAAAATTAATGGGAGGGCCTGGCTCATCAGTGGTGAACCCTACCCCATTAATCTTTCATCGCAGTAAGGGCAGTAAAAATTGTTTAATTTTTGAAAAGAATCATACGCGTCTATAATAGCTTCGAATTTGCACACAATTATTTTTAAAATGGCTTAAAGTAATAGCATTGTCTTCATGTGTGTGAAACACACAAAGAAAAATAATTTATGTGGTTCAACTGTTAACGCATCAAATTTTACTGAATATTTTTCACTAGTAATAAATATATTGAGAAAATTTGAAATGGTAAAAATATTAAATGAAAAGTTTTTTTTTGAGGAAACAATTTCATTTAAAAATGCACTAAGAAATAGAAAATAATCCTTAAACAACTATATTGGTGACTTAAAAAAACCGCGGAGCCATTCATTATAAATTACAAAGGTGAAACGACTGGTTAGCAAGTTTTTATGTTTCACAAAACTTTCTACTTATACAATCAATATATCACGGCCTTGTTCACCACACACTTTCATATATATAAATACTCTCTCTTTTAGCCATATAAATCTGATTATTTAATGGTTCTATAGCTGTAAGCAAAAAATCTTTGATTTAAATTTATAAACTCCATATTCAAAAGAATTTTAAAATTGAAATTGAAAATTTAGAAAAAATTGAAAAATCAATATAGTCAATAGTCAATAAAAATACTTCATTTTAATTAATAATATTTTACTACAAGGATATATTTTATCGCTGTTACTTTTACTTATTTTTTTTTTTTTAGAAATTCATTTGGCGATTTCTGGACGCTCAAGTTCAGGTTATATATACGCACAGTATAAAATAACTAAAATTAAAACCTTTCTAATAGAATATTAAAAAATAAATTGTTGGTAAGTATGTATTTATATTTTTAAAAATTTGAAGGCAATCGTGCTAGTTAAAAGCCTTTGAAATATATTTGTTGTATTCAGAAAAGATGCATAAATTAGATTTATAAGTATTTTATTGTTCCAGTATTTAGAGGGGCAACTCGCCTCTCTTTATCGAGGATGTTTTAAACACAAAAACATATGAGCACGCGTACACCACTCTCGTTCTGAAAGGCCAATGAAAGAATTGTATCTTTGATTCAAATATTACATTTAGTATTGTTCCAAATAACTTTAATGGGTGCCGCTCAAAAAGAGAAACCAAGATCAACCAATTTACAATATACTGTGGGGGATGTACAGGGGTTCATCTATAATTATAATTTACATTGATGTCGTTGGGTCCGGATTCTCAAGTCCTTGGGGATATTGTTCTTGAGAAGGTTTTGACTGGCTTGTTTGATATTCAAGGTACACTTAGTATATATACAGCTAATAATTATATATAATATTATAGATTATAGTTGAATGGTGATTAAGTTCAAAGTTTTTTGAAAATGTGTTCGATATTGTCTAATAGGTAGTTTAGAAGTGTAACATATTTACCATTACGACTTTGTGTCTATTTAGTTCACATAGCTATATTCATTTATTCAAGTATTTATTATTTGAGGATTTTTAATCATTCAAAAGGAATTTATATTAGAAAGTTCTCTTTAACCATATTTAAAGTGGAATTCTCTCTTGAAGATTTTAATAAACCTATTTTTAAAATGATTTTTACTCTCGACCAGAATACAGTGAGCAGGATTCAATTTGAAATATTAGTTCCTGAATATTCGTGGGGAGGCCTAGCTCTCATGTTTGCCAACCTTATTCTAACGTAAAGTGTTTCGGGCCATGATGAGGTTAGGGTAGGTTAGGTTAGGTTAAGTTAGTTTAGGAGTAATAAACATGGGAATTAGTCCAGAGACCTCCTATAGTTACTATATTCTGAACATTAATGGCTCTACCTTTTAAAGGTATTAAAAAGACTTACTAGATTTGAAGAGAGATTATAAATTGGTTCAGTATTTGAGTGTTTTAAGATGTTATTCCTTTCAATGTATTGCGATGTATTTTATCCATCTGTCGTAATCCACATGACAATTCCATTACCCAGATGGCTTTATTCTCCCATTCTTATATGTCGAATATTGATATAACTTTAATTATAGAAAAATAGAATCCCTTGCGCTATATTATTTTCAAAAATCGTTCAGGGAAAAGTCCCTTTAAAATAAGCTAGAGTGTTTTCCTAAGAATTTATTTACTTGTACCTCGGAACGGAAATATCTTTATTTACGGGGCTGCTAACCAGAATGAATGATTTTTGAGCCCCGATGGACGCATAAAGCGGATTATATACAAAGCACTGTTGGAGGGGCCTGGGGAAGAAACTTACTTGTACCTCACTTTATTTTTTCCCATTTATATTGCTACCTCTTTTTGAAATATATATATTTTTGATATTGAAAATAGCTCTTTTTAAATATAAAGTATTTTATTATATATATTAAGGAATTGGATTATATTAAGGAATTTTATTTTGTACATTTGGACCCTCGCTCTTTTTTTATTTTTATGAATTTGTGTTTCTGGCCACTTTTTATATATTGTTGTGCACACCTCAATTTTGATTGAATTCTATATGTATTATGCATATGTTCAGGCACAATAAAGTTATTTCCTTTATATATTTTCTGAAAATGAATTTTTAATATCCTTTGCCTACTTCATGTACCCTACTTGACTAAATATATACTTTCTCTAATTGTGTCACTCTGAATATGACACTTAATATATAACGATTTATAAGATATTATAATGATTCCATTTTTTCCTATTAAATCTAGTTTTTGGTTCTAGACCAGGGGTCGGCAAACTTTTGAGTCAGAAGAGTCAAAAATTAAAATTTACAAAATTTCAAAGTTTTTAAAGAGCCACAAACATTTTTTGCCAACAATAAATAGTACTCGCATAAAGTATGAGCCTCAATTCTTATATAGTATATTAATACTTCGCAAATGAGACGAAAAATTCAAAAACTATTTGAATTTCAAAATGTGTCGACGTAATAAAATCGAACTATTCTCACACGCCGCTAAAATTTCCGTATTTGTTGTTTCTTAGCCCCTTGTGCAAAGATTACACGAATTCCAGGAGTTCATGCTCCTGATCTCATGGAATGGAGGGTAGGGGTGCAGCTTTCGTTTATCATGGCACCATGATCCAGGCACACTGTGGTGAAAGTCGGACTTTGCCTGTGATTTGAGGCCGTTCCTAAAATGGGACTGCTGCGACTCTAAAATGAGTACAAACGCAGCTCCTCCGTATTCCTGGAGAGGGACTCTTGATGAGGTCCATAAACCGGGTCAGATGAACTCAGGATTTTTAAAGAGGTCTTTCTCCTTATCTAACAATGCTGCTGTTGGTCTGTGACTGTTTATTCGTCAGAGTTATTCTTCTTGTTTCGCAACTGGCCTTCATATCTGAAGGTCGCTGTCCTATCCGCCACCTGAGAATACGTATGATGTAATTACTTTAGGATAAACTTTGTGTTAGCTTTTTTTTTTCAACCCCCCTTTGCTTCTATTTACAAAAAAAAAGTATCGTGAATGTTTAATTTATCTCTCTGAATATATTTTGTTAATTAAAATACATATATGATGACATTTATTCCTCTAGATATTTTTAATGGTTGGTAACCTGTAAGTAGTTACCATAATTCACAATAATTCATCCTCTAATATAATTTTTCACTTTGTAACAATATGTACTTTGAACTTCTCGATTGGATAAATTTGATTACTCATTGCATGTGAAATTGCATTTTTGAAAAATAATTTCTTGTTAGATTCTATTACTTATTTAGTGATAATAACAAGCACAATGTCACAGTTGTTATGAGATTTGATTCGAAACTTGACCGATACTGAAATTCAGTTGGTAAGTTCACTCTAACTTTGAACTATGCCATTAAGTTGTTGAACTCATATAATTGTTTTCCTCAATTGATATAATAACCCTTTATTACCCTCACAATAAATTAAACTTTATTTCAGTAGCAAAATGAATAGCAGTTTCTTTTGACTTCGAAAATGTTTTCATGTGATGGTTGCATTGTTTTTAATAAGAACCATTCAAATATTTATTTGTGATCACAAAATTCTCAAATATAACACAGAAAATATTTTGTTGAAGATAATATTGCTCAGGTTGATATTTACGCTCTCCTTTCTTGAAAATAATGAAAAATCATAAAACAAGCAAATTGTTTCAAATTTAATGAATTAAACATTATAAAGAGAATATCAAACATTGAAGTTTGTAGAGTATTTTAATTAGGGAATTATGTAGGTTTATATTGAGAAACGTTCACCCATTTAATAATTTTAAAGTCAAAATCTACTCACGTCATATTAGACACAATGTTCAATAAAAGTTCAACTGATTTCTTAACAATCACTAAACTTCTACTAACTAAGCGTTACCCGGACTCCTGGAGTGGGAATGAAATTCTCCTAAATGTAAATTTAAGAGATATCGTCAAAAATACCCAAGATGAGATCTTTTCAAACCATTTTCCCCATCAAATTAATTTCTAATTGATTGTCACAGAAAATATTAATTTTAGCAGTATTTCTATACAGTGATTGACACAACACGTTTCTCAATAAATAATAAAATATGATATAAATTTAATAATTACATATTATATAATAACATTTTGTGTAAAGGTTATGTTAACATGGAGAGAATTTTAAAACTTTATTGCTTCCAGATAACGCAATAACACAGTTCTAAGATGATTCTTTTTATGTTTTCAGATCAAACACAGAAAGATGAATGACCAGAATGCAGATTCTATGAATATGGCAATCGAGCAAGCTAAGTTGCAAGCAGCTCAAATTGCAGCTGGATTAAACCAAAATGGCCGATCTGGAGCAATGAAGAGGCGATTAGAAGAAGATTCTCAAGACAATTCAAATCCCGAGAAGAGGACACGTGCCAGCATTAATGACACAAGAAGTGAAGGATTGAAGACAAAGATTCACTACATTCCCAATGGTATGGTTGGTCTTGTGATTGGAAAAGGTGGAGAACAGATCAAACGCCTCCAAGATGAGTTCAACTGCAAGGTACAGATAGAAAAGGAAGACGGACAGGAGTTCAGACCTTGTACCATCACAGGATCTGAAGAAAGCATTGAACGCTGCAGAGAAATGATTGATAGCATCTGCAACTCGCGTAGCAATTTAAGAAGTCCTCAATTGCACACACAAAGAAGTTCTGAGCAGGAGTATAATATTGAGATGGTGCTGCCTCCAAATACAGCAGGGCTTATCATCGGCAAAGATGGGGCTACCATAAAGAAAATACAAATGGAGGAAGGTGTGAAGATGTTATTAATTCAAAATAAAACAAGTGATTCAAATATTTCCAAGCCTCTCAAAATCACGGGGCCCTATGAAAATTGCCTTAAGGCGCAAACCAGGGTGCAAAATTTAATTGACCAAAAAAGAAATGGTGGAGATGGACGCAGCTTTGTCAGCTACATCATTCACAGCAGCCATTGTGGTCGGCTGATTGGGAAAGGTGGGGAGACCAAACGCAAGTTCATGGAGCTATCGGGGGCTCATATTGACATTAAAGATAATCCTTCTTCTGAAGACCCTAAAGGTAAAATTTGCACGATTCGTGGAACACTTGAAGAAATCGAAAAGGCCAAAAACTTGATAGTCGAAAAAATCGGGGATCTACCTGAACCGATAAATCAGAAAACGGGCACTAGTGTCACAAATCTACAAACATATCAAATCGGGCAGTTGGGAGGAGCATATTTTTGCGGTACCACACCTCAAACTGCAGGTGCTCTTTATTATTATGGTCAAACCCACACAGGAGCAGTATATTCAACGCCATATGTCAACCAACAGGCAGTAGAAAATACAGCATATCAAACCCAGCAAGTTTATAATAATGATCATCTTAAGAATCTTCAAGGTTGGTATCAATACTTCCTACAAAAAGGAAATATAAATGATGCAGAACAAATAAAGACAGAAATAATTCGTCTTTCAGGAGTGGAAGGTATTAATATATTTTCTCAATTGTCTCAATCTCACCTTCAACCTTCTTATCCTGTCCAAGCTTCAGTATATCAGCTTCAAGCGCAACAACTTCCCTCACAGACGCAAGCAAATAATCAAGTGTATGTCTGCTCCATGAATAAACCAGAATCTCAAAATATAGAGAAATACTCCCAATAATTACCATAATAATTATTTTTAGAGCCGCCTTGTAAATAAATCATGTGTGTTTCCTTTTTAATTAAAGTTCCAAATATTAATTTTTAAATTGTTTTGTATTTTATTTATTTAACCCTATCAAGGATAAACAAGTTCACATTTACAATGTGGTGCTAATTATACCAGACTTGTTGAATACATCAATATCTTAATACAGTACAACCAAAATAAATTATATACCTTCCATTGTTTTTGTATTATATGAGCTTTAGTTTAAATATGCTATCTCATTCTGATGAATGTTCCCAAGTAGACCTCTTTTAGAGGGTTTCTCAGTTTTATCCTCGATCCAGAGTATGCTAAGTTGTCTAGAATTCTTGAGAAAGGAAAGGTAACTTCTTACCTTTCGAACGTTCTCTACAGGTAGCTATATGCACAAAATGGATTTACACTTGGAACTGTTAGATTCAAGCAATTTCAATGCGCTTCAAAGACTATTGAGATGGGATTTGTTGAAAGTGTTTATTTTGCCGTGTCAAGAGGGAGAGAGAGAGAGAGAGAGAGCTACTCCGATGTTATGGAGTGTCTACTACTTTCTTTTTACCCACATTCCATATGAAATTCCCAAATGGTGAACTGAAGGGGCCGATATTGGAAGTAACATGGAGAAATCTGTCAACTTTATCTTTGGGTTACAAAATATAAAAGGAATGGTATGGTTCATGTTTAAAAACAAGGATTCACATGACTAAACCTGTATTTCAGTTTCATAACCGCGTTTAATAACAGTGAAAGCAGCGGGTTTGATTTTAAATAAATATATGTAGAGATATGCTATAGCCTTTGAATTTCATGACCTCCATAACTAGTTCTGTGGGCCTTTTACAGAAAGATTCATAGAATTCGCGGAATGGTCGCGTAAAAATAAATGGAAACACTGGGAAATTTGAGCTATGAAACTCCATTGTACCACATTGTAATTACTCTTTTTTAAGTAATTCACATATACTTTTACTAGACGAATGGCCCGGGCAACGCCCGGGTTTTACCCGAGTGCGTATATATTTTAAAAACGTTTTAATTCAAATACTATTCGTTACAATTATAAATTGGCGCCATGGATGTCACTCTTGTGAAACGTCCCGTTCCAAACTGTGCGTTTTTAAAATGTTTTAATTAAAATACTATTCGTTACAATTATAAATTGGCGCCGTGGATGTCTCTCTTGTGAAACGTCCCGTCCCAAACTGTGTGTGTCTTGAAAATATAAAAATAAAAATGTGAATTTTCATAAAGATATTATCATGTCGATTTTTTTTTTTTGCATTTCACCTACTAAATCGATAGAGATAATTACATTTGCAACATGAACTTAGGTATATTGACTAAATAGAAAACTGCATAGTAATAAAGATCATTTTTAAAGGCACCATATCGTTTTTTTTTCAATAAAAGCGAAACAATAATTAACGATAAATAACGATAATTGCCTTAAAAAGAAATTGCCTTAAAAAAAAAGAAACATTCGCGGTGATTTTGTTTTGCATTCGTTTATACAATTATTATATACGAATGACCCGGGCAACGCCCGGCTTTTACCCGATTAAATGCTTTTATTCAAATACTATTCGTTACAATTATAAATTGGCGCCGTGGATGTCATTCTTGTATAATATATAAATGAGTTTTAAAAATTGTAAAAAAAAAAAAAAAATGCATCGGCCGGGAATCGAACCCGGGCCGCCTGCGTGGCAGGCGAGCATTCTACCACTGAACCACCGATGGTTATGAAAAATCCCATCCGTGAGCTTCAGACAGACAAACAAACAGACAGAATAAGGCAAATATATAAGTAGATAATTTGGCTGAAGCGCCAGTTAAATACCTCACTCCAGTCAATACAACGGTCGCGGTAAGGCGATGGAATAAGGGTGGCGTGATGTATTAACGAAATATAATATTTATAGTAAAATTTACATAGTTATTTTTCTATTAAAAGTATAAATCGTCTACAATGCTATTTGATGTTTGAATGATATTTTCTAATATACAGTTAAATCTGTCTATAGCGCCCCCTCTAAATAGCGCCTTCCTCTCTATAGCGCCCGATTTTAAACATTAAAATGTAATCATTTTACATTAAAAGTGACCTGTCTATAGCACCCCCTCTCTATAGCATCCTATTTTGGTGAGTCCCAAGAGGGGCGCTATAGACAGGTTTAACTGTATTTGAACTACATAATGTAAATTAATCCGAAGATATGAATTAACAAACTATCATGTTTCACTAAGCTCTCTATATATTAGGCGTACACATAAGTTTTGAGGGATTTTTTAATAAATTCGAAGCTTTATTCAGAGAAATCAGTACAATATATTTCATTCAAAGTATTGTCCATCTTTAGCTACGACTTTTTTCCATCTTTCAGGCAGCATACGGATTCCGTGTCGAAAAATATCCTCGTCTTTTGAGGCGATCCAAGCATCGACCCAATTTTTCGCCTCTTCGTAAGAAGTAAAGTGCTGCTCGGCCAGGCCATGTGTCATCGAACGGAACATGTGGTAGTCTGAAGGAGCAATGTCTGGTGAATACGGCGGGTGGGTAGGACATCCCATTGAAGCGCCTCCAAAGTCTCCTTGACAACTTTTGAAACATGTGGCCGAGCGTTGTCGTGCTGATAGATCACCTTGTCATGTCTTTTGGCATATAGTGGGCGTTTGATCTTCAATGCTCGGCTTAATCGCATCAATTGTTGTTGGTAACGTTCTCCAGTGATGGTTTCGTTAGGCTGAAGTAACTCATAGTAGATCACTCCGAGCTGATCCCACCAGATGCACAGCATTAGCTTCTTGCCATGAATATTCGGGTTGGCCGTTGAAGTTGATGCATGACCGGGCTTACCCCACGATTTTCTGTGCTTTGGGTTGTCGTAGTGAATCCACTTTTCGTCCCCCGTCACGATTCGATGCAAAAAACCCTTCCGATTTTGTCTTTTGAGCAGTAGTTCGCACGTGCAAATACGGGGCTCGATGTTTCCTGGCTTGAGTTCATATGGAACCCAATTTCCTTGTTTTTGCACCATACCCATGACCTTGAGACGGTTCGAAATCGCTTGTTGAGTAACTCCCAAGGTTTCAGCGAGATCCTCTTGAGTTTGGCTTGAATCTTCGTCCAATAAAGCCTCCAACTCAGCGTCTTCGAACTTTATTGGCCTCCCTCCGCGTTCTTTGTCTCTGGTGTCAAAATCGCCACTTTTGAAACGCCGAAACCAGTACGCACATGCTTTTATTGATAGAGCATGTTCCCCATATGCCTCACACAGCAATCGATGTCCATCAGCTGCACCTTTCTTCAAATTAAAACAAAAAAGCAGCGCTTCTCGCAAATTGTGTTTTGTTGGCACAAAGGTTGATATGGTTAGAGAACCAAAAAATGTTCCTTACACTTGAGTGAAAAGACTCCTTCTGATTTTTTTGGGGAAATCATGAAGCCTTAACATGAAACCTTACAAGGTCCGATGCTATTTATATAATATTTGTTGTGGCTTCTTTTGCAAATCCCTCAAAACTTATTTGTACTCCCAATAGAATTTTATTTAATATAGTATATTAGCCACGCTTGTCAATTCAATCTCATTTTTAAATATTATAGTTATATGAAATTTCATTTGAAAGTTTTAATAAAAATCCTAAGATTTCATTTTTACTAGATCACTCACGATGAAAATGTAATTAATTGATGACACATTTCAATTATTTCGACTTTAAATTGTCATTTTATGTAAAAGAACTATGATCAGTGTTCGATTAAAATATAAATAACCCAGTGTTGGGCAAATATTAATTACAATGATTTATTAAAGATTAACAATTGATTAATTGTTAATTGTATTCATACAATTAACAATTAATTAATTGTTAATTGCACTTTTCTAATTAACAATTAATTAATTGTTAATTGCACTTTTCAAATTAACAATTAATTAATTGTTTAGAGAAATTTAATTAATCTAACAAATAAAAAAATTACTGGTGCATAATAAACTGGTATATAATATACTGTACAGGCCTGCGTGGGACGTGGACGCAGGTACAATATAACTATTCAACTATTTAAATACACATGTTAGCAACAAATAAAAGACTGATGCAAATGATCATCAATAACTTTAATTAAGCATGATTAGATAGACAATGATAATTTATAATTTCTTGTAATAATTTAAATTACATTTCAGTACCACTCTCTTCTCGAACATGCTGTCCGACAATTTGTGACTCTTTGGCAGATTTGTCATTGTCGCAAAAGAAAAAAGGCGTTCAACTGCAGCTGACGATGGTAAAGGTGTGTTGTATTTAATAAAAACACTTTTTATCTCAGGATATCTATTGAGTAGTTGCAAATCTTGGCTTTCCTCTGCAAAAAAATGCAGCATCAAAAGTTCTGCTTTATTCATTGGTGCATCGGAGGAGCATCCGTTTTTTTCTGAGATTGAACTATCGGAGTCAGAGTCAAAATTGAAAAAAAAGTTTTCTTTGGTACTTTTTGTTGTTGCCACTGTTGCTGCTATATTTCCACTAATTTTTTTCGGAAATGCAGGTCTTGAAAACTTTTAGAATCTTGGTACGATCCGCGGGCTCAAAACAAGTCAACCAGTTATTTTTGAATCTTGGGTAGGATAATGCCGCAATAGCCGCTATTTCAGCTTCAGGAGTGGTGACGTCAAGCATTTTTTCAAATCTCTTCTCTACACTCTCTCTGTATGCCTTGACCAACGGATTGCAAAAGGAAAAGTTGTTTTTCTTTTCAATTTTTAGCAATTTTTTTCTCAGCGCAAGAAGGCACGGCAGAACTATCCCATAATATGCGTTAGTCTCACTCTGCATTATGTCGAGGGCTTCTGCCACTGGCGAAGTGCACGTCAAATACTCTTGTATGTATTCGAATTCGTTGTCTTTGATAGCATTTTTTTTTATGTTTAATAATCTATGTAAGAGTAAGCTTTTTTCTTTAATATCGAAAATTTGCTGGAGGGCATCAAACAAGCTATTCCATCTGGTCTCACCAGGTCGACTTAACGTGTGTCCTAACACATTCTGCATTATTTCAGCACTCTTTGGTCGTCCTGCAGCCTTCCACAAAGCATTACATTTCTTCATGATTGCAGCATGCATTTGCGACAGAGGGGTGTCTTGCTCGCTTAAAAGTTTGTTCGCGTCCGTAGTTGCGCAAAGGCTTAACGTATGCGCACAGCATCGTAAATGGGCAGGAAGTAAATTCTCAGGATCTTCTAAATTTGATGATTCGTCGTCTTCAACATCTGATTCAGAAAAGGCTTCTGTTGGCTGAGAGTCTGGCATAACTTCATCAACAATATTTATATTGGTCAATTTGACACCGAACATTCTGAAAGCTTTTACGAAATTGCTGCCATTATCCGTCACCGATGCAACAATTTTATTCGTATTGAGGTCGAAATGATCGTTAATTTCTTGAATTATATCGGATAGTCGATTGTAGCTGTGGACGCCTTTGATTCGTTGACAAGCTAACGCCACTGAAACTCTGCGTAGATCATTTGTGATCCAGTGCGCTGTAACTCCTATACAACTTCTCTTTTTACTGGACCAAATATCTATTTCTGTGCACACATAGGAAGCTTCTTTTAGTTTCGACTTTATCTTAGCTACTTGCGTTTCATAGTGGTTTTCTATACGACGTCCTAGTGAACGTCGACTCATTAGAGTTAGCCCCATTTCAGATATTTCCAAGTCCGTGAATATTTTTGAAAAATATGGATCTTCCACTGCACGTAATGGGATCATGGAATGTATAAAATATTTCAGAATATTTTCATCGAATTGTTCTTGTGTAATTTTATTCTCATTTGACTTCTCAGTTTTTACCTCGGATTTCTTTTTTTTTTTACATATCTTTTGTACTCTTCAATGCATTCTTGCCCGTGTTTTCGCTTCAGGTGACTCAAAAAGTTTGACGTACAATTATGATATCCTTTAATTTTAGTTAATACATCTCTTGGACATTTCATACAAAGCGCTGTGATTTTATTACCAGTGGACTCTTCAAGCAAGGATTTGAAATATGTTCCATCTAGCAAGTAAAGCCGCGCTTGCGAAGACGAACACTCGGCGGTGTCAGTTGGTGGCACAGGCGAAGATGTTTCTAATGACTCATTAATGTCCGAAACCGAAAAAGTCACTGGAATGTTACTGTCTTCGTCCATTTCGTTTATCGACGCCATTTTATTTCCCTAGTCTAGAACAATGTATTCTTAACCAAAACAAACATTCACGTATGTAAAAGGCTTAACGTGACAAGAATAGTTCATCAATGAGAAGGATTGATTTTTTTTATGCAGTGTAATTTTTTAAACCTTTCATTGAATCTGTTATTTTTATTTATTCTGTATTAATACATATTTAATTGTTAGTTTTAATTGTTTCATAAAACAATTTTAAAAATTAATTGCAATTAATTTAATTGCAATTGATTTAATTGAAAAATTAATTGCATTTGATTTAAGTGCAATTAATTTAATTTCAATTAATTTAATTGCAAATTGCAATTTAAAGATTAATTGCAATTGATTTAATTGCAATTAATTTATTAGCAATTAATTTCTTAGTCAATTAACAATTTAATTGAAAAATAATTTTTTAATGCCCAACACTGAAATAACCATAACATTATATATAACCCGTTCTTCAAGAATTTTAATTATTAATAGTTTAGTCTCTCTTTCTCATATTTTGAACTTTAGGCATTTTGAATATTAAAAAATAGATATTATTTTCAAGAAATACGAATCAATGTTTGTTCTTTCGAATAAATAAAACATCACTCGAATCGCGGGCTTTTTTTTTTCTGCGAGCTACTGATTTTCAGAATCATTCTTTTAAAAATGGAACACCTTCTGTAAAAAAGGTAAAAGAATTATGCTAACTTTAAATGATATAAAAGTTTTATAAAAGAGATAAAGGTGCAAAATAATCTAAAAATACTTACCCGAAGAAACCTAGAAATAAGGAAAAACATAAAAGACAAGAAAATAGCAAATCAAATAAAGCATGATAAAAAAGGAAAATAAATATATTGACTGAATTAAAACAATCATTCAAATATAAAGGAATATCGAAAGTCCCCGGCTTAGCCCGGGTTTTACTCAACTGAAAGTTTCCCTATAACATTCTTTTAAAAATGGTACAATATCAGTAGTAGTAAAAAATCATTAATATATCATTTTTATATCGTACAGGGTGTACCAGGTAAATTGGTACTAACTTTGACAGTCCATAAAACAAAAACTACTTGAGATTAAAAACTTGTTTTTTTTTTTTCATTACGTAGCCATATTCATGTAAAATGCAACAGTACATGTGTGCGCAGTGTAGTGATGAAGAGTAACCGAGAATTTGAAAATCGAGCTGCCATCATCGTTGCTCTGCGCGCCGGAAGGAGCCCCAAAGAGATAGTGGATTTTCTTAAGTTGCCCAAAACCACTATATATCGTGTCAAGAAGCAGTTTGATGAGGCCGACAGTAACAAAGAGGGGATAGCTACAAGGAAAAAGCACTCGCGTCGATCGGACAGGGTAAGAGGCGAAGAATTTGTCAAAAATGTCAAGGAGAAGATTGATGGAAACCCTGGGAAGAGCATGAGGGCCATAGCCAAGGAAATGGACGTTGGCTCTATGACAATTGTCAGAACTATCCATGAGGACCTTGGTCTCAAGTCTTATACCCTTCGGAAAGGTCAGTTGCTGACTGAGAATATGAAGAATAACAGAAAAGGAAAGGCTGCTGCCCTCCTCAACAACCTGAAACACGACTCTTTTGGCATGCTAAGGTTCTTCTCTGACGAAAAGAACTTTGACGTGGACGAAAAGGTAAATCCCAGGAATGATCGCTGGATCTGTAAAGACCCCTCAGAGATACCTGTCGTGATGCACACGAAATTTCCTGCCTCCGTTATGGTCCTTGGCGTTATCAGCAGTGAAGGTGATGTCATGCCTCCCCATTTCTTTGAGAAGGGCCTTAGGATGAACGCTGACACCTACATCAATGTTCTGGAGACCGTTGTGAAGCCTTGGATGGACATGGTGGCTGCAGGAAGGAAGTATGTCTTCCAACAGGACTCAGCTCCAGCCCATAAGGCAAAAAAGACACAATCGTGGCTGACACTTAACGTCCCTAGTCACTGGGGTCCTGATATTTGGCCCCCTAATTCTCCAGATTGCAATCCCCTCGACTACTATGTATGGGGCGTTGTTGAGAGAGATGTCAACAAAGCTCCTCATACCACCATCCAGTCTGTCAAGAAAGCAGTTCACACGGTGATGACCCAAATGGACAAGGTCATCGTCGCCAAGGCCTGTGCTTCATTCCGCACTCGCCTCGAGACTGTTGTAGCTAATAATGGAAACTACATTGAATAAGTAAAAACTATATCCTTTTATCTACTACTGTGTCAAATTTCATTCAGATATTTTAATTTTTACTTGCAAAAAATTTCAGTTAAAATACCATTGTTGAAATTCCCAATTTACCTGGTACACCCTGTAGAATATGTCAATTAGTTAGTCATTTGTATGAGCTTTAAATAGCCTATATTTTATTTAAACTGTATTTCCATCTACCTGTTACATTTATAAATTTTCATTCAAAAGAGTGGCCTTCGGACCATCGCGCCTGTCAGTCACGCGTTACTGCGATATAAGAAAGGAAATTAAAATCGATTCAACTCACGAGATTTATTCGAGGGCTCATAGATAAGCAATATATTTCTATTTTCCGCCTGGGACGTACGCAAATAAATCAGAAAGTTTTAAAACGCGTGAGCGCTGGCCACATACAGCTGTCTATGTGAGAACGGATTCTTAAAAACTACCTCACACACTTGATGGTCATTGCAATAACGATTGGGACGTGGAAACTGCGAACGTTGGTATTCAAATGGTGTATCTGTTGGGGTAAGTGGAATACGTGGAGACAGTACATTTCCCCCCTTGAATTTCCTATTCAAAATTGTAGATTCAATGATATTCTTCATAAACCTCTTCATAAACCGAAAGTCTTGTGCCGATTGATGTTTCGGGAAAGTATGATAAGCACTTCAATTTGTTCAATTTAGGTGGCGCGTGCCTATCTTTCCCTATTGCTATATTATTTTAACCAAAATAAATATACTTTGTTATATATTATTTTCATTACTATATATATATATATATAGTAATAATAACGCGCGATACAATTTATTACATATACACACAAATACTTGAGATAATGGAGCTTCTTATAATATATTTGGTGGTAGCTTTTAATATGGGTATACTTCTTGAATATATCCTTCCTTATATCTATAAAAATGAAATCCAAAATCGATGTTTGTTATCGCGTAGCGCAAAATCTACACAATCAATCATTATGAAATTTCGCATGTAGGTAGCTGAATATTTCGTTTAACATATAGGCTATTCAAAAAACATAAAAAGTTAATGTGCTTTTTTAAAAAAATAAAAACCAAAAAGCGATAGTTGCAGCCTTTTACCGCTTGAGCGCAGCACTGGTCGCGACGAAAAATGAATTTGATTGTTTAATAATTAACACGTGGTTTGTTTACACGATGAATGTTAGTTTGTTCACACGATGAATGTTTTTAAAAGGTAAGATTATCCAATCGCCGTGAAACTTTAGGAAGTTATTTACTATACTACTGGGAAGATTTCTGGTTTGAATTCGATTTGAAATAAATATTCTTTACAATTTTATTTGCAAATTTTCTACTTTCACTCGCAAGCAGCGCCTCTCGCGGTTTCTGGTGAAATTACATTTATAAATTGTAGAAATTCTAAAATGTGTTCCAAGTATAATAAATTTAATTAGAAATATAGTACAGTAGAACTTGGATAATTCGAACTTCTTTAATTCGAAAACCTCTTTAATTCGAATATTTATCTTGGTCCCTAGAATATTCTATATAAATAATGTTAAAAAATCGTGGTTAATTCGAATTATGTCTTGGATAATTCGAACTTTTACGAGTTAAAATAAGGACCTGATGCCGGTTCAAGGCGTGAAATTTTGCGAAATGACGTTGTAATATTGTAACAACGAATTTGTTATTTTATTATTATTAATTATTTTCTTAACAGAGTTATAAATTTTTATGTTTATATTTTGCTACTCTGTAAACTTCCCTCATTGCTTATCTTTTATTTTATCAATTATAGTTTGTCCTTGCCTTAAATAAATTGCTGTGTCACGCCGAAGTTTGTCTTTCCTAATTTTCCACGTGGCAATATCTTGCCGCAAGAGAAGTACTATATATAATAAATTTATTTTTATTGGATTTTTGAGACTCCTTATTTATCAAGAAAGCTAAAAGGAGCGAATATGTCGGCGCTTCGAACATACAAAACTTTGACGTTGGCTGAAAAAATAGCGGCGATTAAAGAAGTAGAGATGGGAATGAAAAAAAAAATCCGATATTGCTAAGGACTTTGGGATTCCTCGAAACACGTTGTCGACGTACTTAAAAAATAAAGAAAAAATTCTCAGGAGTGAAAGTGAGTGTGTTAAAGGCCGAAAAAGGTTAAGGGAGCCGGGAAATCCTGATTTGGACAAATGTGTTTTAAAATGGTTCAAGCAAGCAAGAGATAAGAAGATTCCCGTGAGTGGTCACCTTATAAGAAGCAAAGCTGAACAATTTGCTACTGAAATGGGGAAAACCGATTTTAAGGCGAGTTCTGGGTGGCTAGATGGCTTCAAAGAACGCAACAAAATTTCGTTCAAAAAAAGCTGGTTTTAAAAAAGCTGGTTTCGTAAAAAAGGAGGAGGATGAAGAAAATGCAGATGATATTATAGCGGAAACGATGCCTTCAGTTAACGGCTGGGAGGACGTCATTTCTAATCCTACCATATCGTATGACGATTTCTTAAACGTGGATGACGATGTTGCAGTATGTGGTGAGATAACCGACGCAGATATCATCGCTGAAGTACTCAACCACAACATTGAAAAACAAGACGGCGACGAGGCATCGGGTGATGAAGACGAGTCATCAGTTGCCGGGGAAATGAACGTTCCAAGTGCGGCCGAAGCAACGAACTATATCATGCAACTTAGACGCTTTTTTGAAAGTAAAAATGACGTAAGTCCCTCTATTTTCCACTCGTTGAATATGTTAGAATCCTTTGTCCTTACTGAAAGACTTAATTCTAGAAAACAGGCTAAGATTTCTGACTTCTTTGGCAAAAATTAAATTTCAGAGTTCCAACGAAGCAGAATAATCTGTACATTTTTTTAACCAGCAATCTGCCTTTTTTTTGGTACATTAATACATGAGTTTTGAAATTTTTTAATATGTATATAGTATATACATACAATTATTGCACATAATCTAAATATACGGTAAAAATGTAAATTTACAGCAACTAATGTTATTCTTAATAAAGGAATTGATCGAAATTGTGAGATTTTTATTGTTTTAAGCCTTTTTATTCAAAACATCTTTAATTCGAATTTTTGGATAATTCGAATTTTTTTATGGTCCCTTGGGGTTCGAATTATCCAAGTTCGACTGTAATATAATATTCCAAAGACGTTGTAAAAAAACTTGGCATTTCAATATTAATATATAATTAAAGAAAATATTGTAACGTGTTTGTGTTAAATGTTAGAATGTTGAATGTTAAAATATATTTTTACGTTCTTAATTTAATTTGCTGTTGTTTTATAATAACGAAGATGCAAATTTAATTGTTGTTGTTTTTTTATCGTTTGTTTTTATAAAAAATTACATTGTATGTGATGATGATAACAAAAATGAATTTTTAAATTAATATACATAATTCATTGAGAAAAAAAAAAGAAATAACTAATTATAAAATCCACAAACGTGAATATTATCAATAATATTCGTTAGTCAAACTTCCACTCGGATAAAACCCGGGCGAAGCCGGGTACACATCCGCTAGTATCTCATAAATTGATCATATTTAAAAGATATAATTATCTAAATAATATCAAAGTTTATTCTATTCTTCAGATATTAACATACGCACTCCCAGTTTGGTGCAAATATATTACAACCACAGACAAAATGTCATGAGAATATGCTATTAGAATTATAATCCTCTGTATCAATCAAATATAAATCTCCGAGGATAAGCTTATTTATTTGTAATAAAGAAACCTATCCTCGGAGATTTATATTTGATTGATCATGAGAATATGCCTTCGGACAAGTATAGGAGCTCCCTTCAACTTATCAAACAAGATACTGAAAGAGAACTTAAACCAACCAGATCTAGAAGATATGTACCAAATATCCGTTAAGAATTATACCTTCAACTTCAAAATTATTCTAATTCAACTATACAAGATATTATTCAAAATAAAGAGGATATCAATCCCCGTTTCCGACGACCTGCCACTTAGTTGGAGTTCATCACCGAACAGTTGCCAAGGTCTGGGGGGCACCTCTACTCCACCAACTCGCCATGTAGCCAGGACAAGGTGACTTGAATGTAACACCTGTAAACTGAGACGTAATAAATAAATAAATAATAATATCAATAAAACAACACTTAAAGTTTCACCGCATGAGTTTCTTTTCTGTGAAAAATCAATATTTATTTCAAAGAGAAATATTTACTCTTTCTAACTTTTTTTTTTTGGATGAAGTATGAAAGGGTGAAAATATGAATAGTAATGGAGAACGGAAAAATAAAAGTGTCCAGGAGCGGGAATCGAACCCACAACCTTTTTGTGGGTTCGATTCCCGCTCCTGGATACTTTTATTTTTCCGTTCTCCATTACTCTTCATATTTTCACCCTTTCATACTTCATCAAAAAAAAAAAAAAGTTAGAAAGAGTAAATATTTCTCTTTGAAATAAATATTGATTTTTCACAGAAAAGAAACTCATGCGGTGAAACTTTAAGTGTTGTTTTATAATCATACGCCGCAGTCCTTTATAAATAATATCAATGTTAGATCTTATTTGCATTTGAGTTAAATGATAGAATGATTTTAAAACCATTTTTAATATTTAGAATTTATGGTCCCCCGGTGTAATCGTAATCGGAAATCGATTTGTATTTAGTGTAAGATTTTCTTACCGTATGTGTACTCTATATATGTACTTTATAAATATATTGAATGTACCTTGTCTTTATTGTTTATTTACCTTGTGCTCTTACATTTCATGTACTTTGTAAGATTACTTAGGAGTAAATATTTTTTTTTTCAAATAAAAAACTGCTACTGCTTTTGCTGCATCATAAATATGATATACATTTTTTATTGATCATAAATTAATTGATTTAAATTTAATAAATTGATATTGATATGCGTATAAACCACCTCGAATAAACTTCTGATGTGGGTGAAAGTAGGATTTTGAATATCTTTAAAGCACAATTTGGATTTTTTTTTTCATTCAAGAATTCCTACTGTCAAATACGCCAGAGAAACTGCTGCAGCTTTTCCTCGCGTTTTAAAGGAAATTCATATATTCGTTAAAACCGGACTAATTAGCATATCTCGGGATCGAAACTATCACAACGACTGACCTATCTCTATATGGTGTCTTCCGGATAGGTCAAGTATTGTGGCGGGACATATGTGGGACAAACAGACATGTATTTTTTATATAAAGAAAAAATATTTTGAATATTTCAAATACAGTGGTACCTCGACATACGAGCGCCCCAACATACGAGTTTTTCGAGATACGAGCCGACGAGCAAGTGATTTTTTGCTTTTAGTTACGAGCGAAATTAGAGTACGAGTTCGGTTCGGTAGTAACACGCAGTCGCGCCATCACGATCAGTTAGCAGCGTGCTTCCGCTGTGATAAGTTGTGTTTTGTGTTGCGTTTACATTTACAGTTTTAGTTCCTTTAATTTTATAACCATGGATCGGAAGAAAGTTTGTAAAAAGTCAAGTGCTAAGAAAAAGATTATGAGTATTGAATTAAAACGTGAAATTTCTACAAGTGAGATAAAGGAGATCTTGGGAATGTGGGAGAGAGTTTCACAGTTCGTGGAAAAAAAAAACACCCAGAAAAAGTTGCAACAGGTCGTGCATCTGACCTTTTTAATGACACTTGCCTAACTCATTTCCGGAACATTCTAAGAGGGAGGAAGAAACAAACCTCCTTGGACATTTTTTTTTTCTAAACGGCCTACAGGTGAAAGCGAGAAAAATGTAGCGAAAAAGGCAAAGATCAGTGAGGATATCTAATTTATTTCTTTACATTATCTTTTTTGTTTTTGTGCAATAAATATTTGATATTTATAAATACGTTTTTATTATTTAAAACCATGTAACAAAAATAACTGGGGTGACATTTTGGAGGTTGGAACGGATTAATGGTAGTTCAATTGTTTTGTATGGAGAAATTTGCTTCGAGATACGAGTAATTCAAGATACGAGCAAGGTTGCGGAACGAATTAAACTCGTATGTCGAGGTACCACTGTAATTATAATGTCATCGCGGGTGAATAGTTAAAATATGCTGATATATAGCTAAATTATATGAATTAAATAAAAATAGGGTGTAGGGTGGATGATGTTATCATATATATTGGGAGAATTAACTGTGAGTAAAACTCACTTCAAATCGATTTTATAATTGAATGTCAAGTAGATTTTTATTTCATTTCACACTTTTAACTCCTGAAAATTAACATATGTTTTCCATTTCATTTATAACAATCAATTAAATTTAGTTTTATAACAATTAGTTTCTATTTCTTGTATTATATTTTATCTAAGTTTTCTTGATTCAATTTTATGCCCATATCACTAAATTGTAAGTTGTGCCAATCACTTATATTACACGTCACACATTATATGAAATTGAACCTGAAATATTAGAACCATTTCAAATAAATTATTTTCAAATATTCATCTTATAAAAACACCATAAATTTGTTTGATGACAAAAACAAAATGCATTATTAAAAAAAAAAACAGTTTAATAATAATTTTATCTTTAACACTTTTAATTATTGTCCTTAATCAACCGTTAGATTTTATACCTCTCTAAATATTCGCTTCAAATAATATCATATTTAAAATAAAAAGCTTTTATTGCTCAAATCTGTTCACTTGAAGGAAAAAATCAAGGTTCTGGTATTTTTTAATGTACCTCAGCCGTCCTCTGAAAATACTGTATGCCATCACTTAGAAATTCTACCGTGTTCTCATCACAACAGCCATAAATATCAATTTACCTCACACAGTGTAAAGATATTTTCACTATTATTCCGTCTGTAAAATATTCCCTTCCACAAACCATCTAATTATAACACAGCTACTTTCAAAAAGAAAATTATTGAATTCAAAACATAAATTGAAAATATGTCTCACCCTAACATTTTCCTTCATCCCTTACATTTTACCTATACCCATTACTATAGCAAATCCCATACACACCTCCATGGGACCGCCATAGCACCACTCTCACGAACAAATCTTTCAATAGGAGATTCACTGCCCGCTATCTATTCCACCATAATACGCCACGGTACTTTTCAAAAAGGAATCCAGACGACCTTCACCATTCAACCATTGCTATGATCATCACTATCAACACATTTGTCATATAATTCAAATAAAGTTTAGTTCCTACATAGATCGCCCTCCCAAACAAAAATATAAAAACTCATCAACCTACTACTCTTCAATGACCTGCCCGCAGATCTTCTCGAGAACCCAATTATATTGGAGAGTAACTTCACACATCAACTGATGCTCCACCTTTCCTACCGGACATCACGTGACATGGCGGCACACTGACTCTACCTTTTGTTTAAGTTTTGGTTAATGATACTACACTTACCTTTTTGCCTCTTTTGTTCTTTGTCATCTTAATCTAATGTTATTGTTAATAAAACAATAATTTCTGAGATCCAGCCTCTGATTCTCTTACAAATTAACAGCCATATTCTCCCAGAGAGCCCAATTGAGTAATCCATACATTTAAAACCAGATAGTTTTAACGGTTTTTAACACCCAAATTGACTTGAATGCTTTGTTAATACCGTTACTTTATAAACAACTAGCCGAATGACCCGGGCAACGCCCGGGTTTTACCCGATTAAATGTTTTTATTCAAATACTATTCGTTACAATTATAAATTGGCGCCGTGGATGTCACTCTTGTGAAACGTCCCGCTCCAAACTTGTGTCTGAGAAGCGATATTTTTATAGAAAGATGATCTGGCTTTTGTTTTCTGCTCGAATGAATGTTTTTCTGTTAGAATTTTGTTCCTGCGTACAAAATAATGAACTGGTTTCACCCGTGGTCTCTGCTTTTTGGAATTTTTCCCGATATAATTTTGTATCTGATAATCAAACATGATCATCATCATGAGCATCAAACAGCAATATTGTCATCATCATTTTCTGACTAAAAATAAATAGTTTTAATACAACAACAACAACAAAAAGCCTTTATTCAGGGTCACTGACCCTATACAGGATTCACCAGAGGTATGCATAAGAACAAAGCAGTGAGACAAAGGAAATAACGATATATACAGAAGAAAAAGAAAAAAAAACAAGAAAGAGAAAGAGGGAAGCAAGAAAAATAACACAAAAAGAGTAGCAGTAAGAAAGTGAGGAGTGAGTGTCACTTGGCCTTCTTCTGAGATATGGACTTGTGGAAACCATAAAACACCGTAGCAATATACTTATTCTGGGTCATATTGTCAATTATTGATGGAAGTGAAGCACAGAGTTGCCCAGTTTGAGCACAAGGGTTCTTCTTTCTTCTTTCAGAGCATAGCAATCAAAAATATAGTGAGTGATTTCATTTTTTAGTTTTGAATTACAGAAGGTACAAATCGGGTCCTCACCGCAGAGCATCTTGGTGTGGTTTTCTCTAAAAAAACTTGAAAGTATTCTAACTTGTGCGAGTAGTCTTACAACCGGGAAAGGAAAATCCCCTAAAAGGTATCCCTCCGTTATGAAAGATATGTGAATGTCTTTGTAGTGAGAGTATAGCTTAGATTTATCCATTCTAGTAAGGTCGTTTTGTATAGATTGGTCTGCCGCTGTTTTTAAGAGCCCTGTAATCGCGCTCCTCAGCGTTCCAGGATCATCACAGGAAACAAGTGCAGGGGATCCATTATTGTTAAGCAGATTGGTGAGCTTTTTAATGAAACCGATGGGTGTGCCCGAAGCGTTAGACAGTTCCCGTGTTCTATTAAAACATATACGCGGCAATCTGTCACTGTTCATATTCAACACCCGCAGCCAATACTTCAGGGTTAATTTTAAAGCTGTTACACTCAATGAGATACGACCGGTTTCTAATATGATTATGTAGCCTGGAGTGTATCTGGGCAGATTCAGGAACCTACGGATAAATATGTTATAGTTTTAATAATTGATTTATATATTTTTTAAAAATAGCCTATCGTCTTCCCCGTATTTTTTTACCTATGTATGGAAATTTGGTTTGAATTAGTGAACTAATGCGAATTTGTATACCGGACATACAAACAAACATACAAACATTCATTTTTATATATATAGATAGATGTATCTAACGCACACAATATCTTTTAAAATTCTTCTTTCACATCAAAACTAGTACCAAATAATCCATGTACATCATAAAATGTATCCATCACAACATCAAACCAAATCATGAAAATACATTTCTACGCAAGCTCCTTAGTTGGCCATCCCGGTCACTCGATACCGTCGCGGCGGATTCTTTGTCACGCCTTACCCCGCCGCGCGCCTCATGGTGTTACTGTCTCTTATTCCTCACTTGTGATATAACTTCCCAATAAATTACACACTTTCTATTTCTTAAATATCCTTAACAATCCTTACAAACGAAAATATAACCACTAGGTTCAAATCTCAATTCATTCCAATTCAGTGCCAAGGTAATGTACCAAGGCTCATTCAATCATTAAGCACCACTCATGAGCACCACTGTAATCTCATGTAGTCACGTCCACCCATTCTAAACTAAACTAAACCTATCCTTAACTAACTCACGTAAAATTTTAAAAACATCTATCGCCACTTCAAAGTTCGAAGTGTTACCTTAAACCACCAACTTACATCACCTCCAATATCACTTACTTTATCACACTCATATTTTCCATAATCTATATCTGCTAGACATATGGCGTCGCATCACTATATCACCTTCTTTCTCTCTCGTCAATCACCATACGGGCGCCTTCACCCTCACCTGCCCTACCACCACCACGGTCGCCATGTCGGATTCCACATCGACGAGCTAAAACCTCAGCTATCACTGTCCAACTTACCCCAACATTATATAAGGACAATTTAACATGTCGATCACCAACGCAGACACCTCTACATCGATGTCAATATGTGTACACTTCAAGACTGTCTGGCTTGAACATCAACTGTTTTATATATATTCTCTACTTCTATATTTTTAATATGTTAACTTTGTGATGTTAATATGATTACTTTTCTATTTTTTTTTTATCATTTTAAATACTTATTTTCCTATATCTCTCTCTTTTTAATATATTTTGCATGTTTTATTCAATTATCCCTATATATATAAAAAAGTCAGTGTATGTATGTATGTATGTATGTGATAATCTGTATATAGCAATATGTAACCCCACCACAATCTATGCAATGTATCGTCAAAAGATTTAATAAAAGTTAGGCTTCGCGAAAAAGGAATAACAATTAACAGGATTGCATCATCCAGGAAGTAAAGGTCACTGCCCAGCACCCCCATAAAACTAAAGTTCAAAGTCCTTCTTCTTCCTGGAAGATTGCAATCATGGCGACAATGGAGGTACTAAGCCAATCACAGTTAAGCATGACAAATCAACAACCAATCATCTTTAAGCATGACCAACTAATAGCGAATCAGCAGAAAGCACGTGGAAGGATCTCCACCAATGAGAAGTCGAGAGAGTTAATGACGATGATCTCGGACAAGAAGTTAGAGAAGGTAGGTGACCGGGCTAGAAGCAAGGTGTGCTCAACTTAGGCTCCAACCAAGGTAGTGTCCGCTCCATCATGTGAAAGGCAAAGTACCTCCTCCAGTCTCATCACTCTCTCCCTTTCGCAAAGTTTATTTTCTATCCCATCCAGGTGAGCTCGTTATTCCCCTGTGGTAAGCCATCATTCGACCAAGACTGCGCCACCAATCACCAATCCAATCAAATCCACCCAACCACACAATTCACCAGGACTCACCAGGATTCAAACGGGTTGTTACACCAATTCAACATAATCCGACACAGGATTCACCAACTACAACATCGATTCTCACAGTCAGTCGACAGGTCCATTCGAATTATTATAGAGAGTCGACAGGATTTCAATCGAAATATTATATGTATGTATGGTTTGTATGTTTGTCGGCTATACACGACCACAATATGTAACTAATCTGGCTGAAATATTAACAGTATATAGAGTTGAATCTGGAAAAAAAAAACTTATAGGCACATTTTCAGGCTTATATCTCGAATATCTTTAAAGTTATTAACAAATTTTCCCTTTATCACTCGCAACCAGCGCCTCACTGCGGTAACTTCGAGAAGTAAAGTTGAGAAAGGATGGAACACGTGGGGTGACGGTGACCTTGAGTGACGTAAAGATGGCGTAGGGGCAAGAAATCACTTGCTATCATTTTTGTATATATCAAATTTAAAATATATTCATATGAAAAATCAAAATAATACAATTTTTAAATATCGTTGTGAAAATTTACATTTTTATTTTTTATATTTTAAAAATCACACAAAGTTTGGAGCGGGACGTTTCGGTTCCAAATAACTTTATAAGGTGCCGCTCAAAAAGATAAACCTAGATCGTCATATTTACAATATACTGAGGGTTATGGTTATGTACAGGAATTCATTTATAATTATAATTTATATTGATGTCGTTGAGTCCGGATTCTCAGGTCCTTGGGGATATTGTTCTTGAGAAGGTTTGGCTGGCTTGTTTTATATTCAAGGTGGGTTTATTTTTCCTTTTTTTCCACTTTTCGTCATTCTGGCTTAATTGATGGGGAATTTGTCTAGGTTTTAAATTTCCTTTTTTCCTTTTTCCGCATTTTTAGTTTGTGACTTCCTTAAAGGTGGGGTTTTCTAATTTTTCGGATTTTCGTAGAATTTAAATGATTGTCTAATAATGTAGTCATTGATGTTTTCGATATTTAGATCGTTCCTGAGGATTGTGTTCCGAACGAACCAGGGTGGAGACATGATTTTCTAATCATTTTATTTTCAAAGACTTCTAACTTTTAAAGGATGGTCTTATGTGCTGTCATAAAAATGGGGTGGCCTTATATAAGTACTAGCCGAATGACCCGGGCAACGCCCGTGTTTTAATTTAGACACGTGGACCTGTTGGATCATTAACGCCCGTGTTTTACCCGATTGAATGTTTTTATTCAAATACTATTTGTTACAATTATAAATTGGCGCCTTAAATAAATGCATATATTAGTTAAAAACTATAGCCTATGTGCTTTATCTGTCTATGTACTGTTGGCTTCCGTAAGCGTCTCTTACTGGGAAAAAGAAAGAGAGGATTCGATTTAGTTATTAACTAATATATACATTTATTTAAGGAGCGACCCGCTCCAACACAATAGTTACAAAAACCAAAAAGCGAGTGGGGGGGCAAAGTCAAAAACAAAGTGTCTCGCGCATTGGCGGCGCCATCGTAGCGAACCAATAGGAGAGCGCCATTCCAAAAAAAAAAAAAAAAAAAAAGCAAACGGTGACAGAGGTGATGACGCTCGTAACTGTATATAGAATTGGTCTTATTATTGACGTGTAGATGATTATTTTGCAATGAAGGGATAATTTGCTTTTCGGTCCTAGAAGTAGGGATAGTCGGTGTTGGGCAGCTTTCGCCAAATTAATTCTGTTTTCGATGTGTTTTTTGAAGGTTAGGTGCTCGTCTAGGGTCATCCCTAGGTATCGGATATTCTTTTTCCATTTAATATTGTCTTCGAAGACAAAGAGTTCATCCAAAGGTTTCTTGATTTTTGTCTTTTTTCTGGAGAAAATTATTGCTTCACTTTTTTAGGGATTCATTGTGACTCGCCATTTTTCACACCAAATCGTGGAAAAGATACAGGCTTCTTGGAGTTTCATGTGGAGTCTGTCGAAGGTGTATGTCGAGGCCAAAATGGCGGTGTCATCTGCATATAGGTGTAAAGAGGTGTCTTTAATACAGGGGAAGTCGTCTATCTATATGTCGAATAAGGTTGGTCCTGTGACTGACCCTTGAGGGACCCCAGCAAGGATATTCCTAGCTGTTGACAGTTCGTCTTTGACTCGTACCTTGAATGTTCTATTGGTTAAGAAGTTTTGTGTTATTTTTATGATGTCTCCAGGAAGGTGTTTTTTGCACATTTTGTAGAGAAGGGCTTCGTGCCAGACTTTGTCAAACGCTTTGGCGATATCGAAGAACACGGCTCCTGTTATTTGGCCTAGGTCCATGGCTTTTCTTATTTTTCAGTCACAACAACTAGCTGGTGCAATGTTGAGTGCTTGGCTTGGTAGCCAAATTGTTAAGATCTGAGTGGATTCTTTTCTTCGAGGGATTTTCTAAGTCTTCTTAAAACAATTCTTTCGAATAGTTTTGAGATGGCAGGTAATAGTGAGATAGGCCTGTAGCTTGCTGGTTCATGCATGGATTTTCTTTTTTTGAGTATGATGCATATAATGGACATTTTCCATCTGTCAGGCAAGTGGGCAAGATGCAGTAATGCGTTAAAGATATCGGTTATTGATGCTAGTATGTGATTAGGGAGCAGTTTGAGGGCTTCATTAGGCAATTCGTCGATTCCGGGAGCTTTTTAATTTGGTAGATATTCAATAATCGCTTTTATTTCACCAATGTTTGTTGGTTCTAGTCCTGTTTCTTTGTTGTTGTTTTTTTTCATATATGAATTCACACATTTGATGTATGTACGAGTAGGTTTGGAGTGGGATGTATAGGGATTGGGGGTGAACTGTTTTTCATAGTTGTTGGCAAATGATTCAGCTGCTCCTTCTGTGGTTAGTGTCTGCCCATTGTTTGTCTTCAATGTTATTTCTTGTTTTTCAGAGTTGGATAATCTTTTGATGGCTTTCCATATGGTTTGGTCCGTAACTTTCAAGTTTTCGATAAAGTAGTCCCAGCTAGTGTTATCGTGCTCTCTTGTAAGTTTCTGTGATTCTCTCCGGGCCGTCAAGTAGGCTGATTTATCTCGGGGATCGCAGGTTTTTTCATTTCTTTTTTCATAGTCTGTTGGTGGATCCTATTTTTTCTTTAACGTGAAGTGGATATCTTCGTTCTAGTTCCTGGAACTTATATTTTGTTGATTCATTCAAATTTTGCACCATTTGTTCTTCAATGTATGTAATGGCCTCGTCTATTTTAAAAAATGTGTCTAGGGTCAGTTCAGGAGGTTCAGCTGTTTCAATTTTGTACTTAAAAAGGCCCCAATCTGTAATTTTGATTTTTGTGTTTGAGTAGGAGATTTTTAAATCCTGTAGCACAAGTAGTACTGGGAGATGATCGGAGGTTAGTTCGTGCAGGACTTTAGAGTATGCGCTTTGGGAGATGTTTTTGTGCACGGCGATATCAATGATATCTGGAGGTGAGTCATGTGTGGGTTCATCGGGGTAGCTTACATCTAGGTCCATAACTTCGATTGCGTTTTGGAGCCTTCTCTCGCTTGGGTTAGTGGTGGTGGAACCCCAGGCAGTATGTTTGCAGTTTAGGTCCCCTGCTATGATGGTCGGTGTGTCCGTTGTGAGAATGTTGTAGATATCGGTTTGATCTAGATAGGTGTTTGGTGGTTTGTTGCACGAATACAGGTTCATATTTAACCCGTTTTTGTTTTTGATAGAAATTCCTGTTGTTTCCAGGCTTGAGATGGTGGCATGAATAGGTGCATGGCTGTACTTCTTGTGGATGAATATGGCAGTTCCACCACCTTGTCCGATTAGTCTGTCGTTGCGGAGGGTGATGAAGTTTTGAATCCTCATTTTATGGCACAGCTTAAGCCAGGTTTCTAACACTAGTGCGATGTCGATGTCGTGATCGTTCAGGAATTCTGAGAATTGTTGTTTTTTGTTTCGGAGACTACACGCGTTCCAATGAACGATTCGAAGACTATATATATATATAAATATATATATTGTAATTCATTTACATCTAATGGTGTCTACAACGTTCTTCATAATGTTGGCTATTATTGCGGGGTTACTGAGAGCTTTTTTGATAACGCTCTCTAGTTGGTTGACCTTAGTGGCTGAAGGAGGGTTGGGACGTTCTTTATGGACATATGGAATTTTGTACTTGTTTTGAGTGGGTTGGGGAATTTCAGAAGGGTTTGGACTTCTAGGGTTGGATTTTTCTTTTTCTGTATTGGGGTTTGGTTTCTGATTATTTTGGGTTTGGGGCACTCTATTTATCTTTCTGTATAGTGGGCAACCACGCCAACTTGCTGTATGCTGTCCCTGGCAGTTTGCACATTTAGGTGGGACTTCTTTTTTCGGATGTGAAATGATTTTCTCCACATTTTATACATTTGGGAGGTTCCCTACATTCAAACTGGGAGTGTCCAAAGTTTTGGCACCTGTAGCATTGTCCGGGGCCTTTAAGAGCCCTGTAAGCCTCGACTTTGCACTTCATGTTACAGAAATCTGTGATATTATAGATTTCTTTATTCCTTGTAGTCTTAGGAAGGGTTACCTGGATTAGTGGGAGCTCCTCCTTTGTTCCTGATTTTCGTAGTCTTGCAAGTTTGGACCTCTCGAATCCCTTGTTTTCCAGATCCTCTTGTATTTTGGGGATGGTGATGTAACGGTCGAGACCTCTGACGACAACTCTAAGGCCCTTTTCGTCGTCTAAGATCTTGAAGTGGAAGGTGTAGTGGCGATCTTCCAACCACTTGGTAGCTGTCCGGTAGTCTGATATTGTGTGGGTCTGAACGTTGATGTGTCGGCCTGATGTGTAAAATTCTGGCTTTTGTTTTGTACAATTGACAAGACCATCTCTAAGGCTTGACCATTCCTTTACTCCGCTTGTTTTAATTGGTGGTATTCTGATCTTGGGGTTTGTTATTCGATGTTTCGTTAGGTTTCTTTGATGGGTTCTAGTTTTTATGGTTTTGTTCATGATTTGGCGTTTTGTTTGGTGTCACTTCTATTTCCATTTCGAATGTTTCTGCTTCATGAGATTTTTCAGGCTGTTTCTTTCGTAATGTTGGTTCAGGATTACCTTGTGACCCATGGTTGGAGCACCAGGTTGTTATTTGCGTTGATGTTTCTTTTGCGGCTACTGGTGATTTTTCTCTTGGGCGCTTCGCTGGAGCTTTTGTAGTATCGTGTTCTTCTAGGTAGTTTGAGCGCAGTTCCCTTTCGTTTAAGTCAATAAAATTTATTAGATCGGCAAAGGTGGTTTCGACCGCGCCGCAGTATTTTTTCAAACCTTGAGAATTTTCTTTGTTTTTTAATTCTGGGCATTCTGGCAGTTTCCAAATTGAATATTGACGGGTACCTACCAGGTATTTGGGGTTGGTGAAATTAGTGTTGGGGACTTCTGGTGCAGGGTGGTCTTCCATGGTTCGGGTTTTTCCTTTTCGCGGGAAGTTTCACAAGAGTGACATCCACGGCGCCAATTTATAATTGTAACGATTAGTATTTGAATAAAATATTTAATCGGTTAAAACCCGGGCGTTTCCCGGGTCATTCGGCTAGTTTTAAATATATCTCGAGTTTTTTTTATGTTTAAACTTTTGTATTTTTATTTGACAATCACTTTTATTTTAATCTTCGAGAGAGAGAGATGTCAATAATCATTTTTGCTTGTTTGTATAATGTTGCATCCACTTACTAATTTTGAAGTTTGACCTTTATTTTAAAAAATATCTAATTCAATTACACCCCAACCCTTCAAATTCTCCGGCATCACATCATACCTTCCGAGTGAAGACGTTACTATCCGCTTATTTCACATTGATTCTATCTCAGCTCCGCACGTTTCTTCGCTGTACCTTCCCAAAAATTAAATTTGAGAGGCTAGTTATTTTATTTTTTTTATTCACGTTCTGTTCGAGCACCAACGCTCACATTTTTTTTTTTTTATTCTCACATTCAAGCAATTTACTTTAAAAAACATTTTTTTCATAACCTCACCTTCACCACTGCTCGCCGCGGCTAAATCAATCCTTTTTTTTTTTTTTGGGGGCGACAGAACGACTCTCTTTTTCCCTCTCCACTCACGACCAAAGTTTCCACCACCCATTCCCAAATCCGTCTGATAGGAAAACACATATGGAATACCTTCAGCCTACTGTAGATGGACCAATGCCTACGATCACATAACATCGCATTGCATCGCAGTACCAATAGCAGTCTATCCTGTGTCCACCCATCTATTCCTTCCAATTATATCACCTCAGGAGTCAATGCACTTTCTAATAATAATTTCAACATTCAATGCTATATATATAATCTCCCAAATTTATCTTTGCTTTTTATTTTTATTTATTTTTTATTAAAAATAAAAAGGAGGCGTGTGTTGACCAATTATAATTGATAATAATGTTAACCCCAATGTAAAATTTATTGAAAAAAAAAGGATAAAAAAATAAAAAGCAAAGATAAATTTGGATGGTTATATATATAGCATTAAATAATATTGGGTGTGCTTTACTCTAACTTATAATAATGAAAGTTAGAGCAAAGCATACCCAATATTATTATTCTACAACAACCCCATATTTTATTAGTTACAACTATCAAACCAATTTGTACACAAATTATTTACCCCATTGTATTTACTTTATGCTTTAATCTACAATCACAATAAGCTAATTTTCATCACCCGGAGCATAAACTCTGGTAATATATTTCAGCTAGCCAAGTGATCCGAGCAACGCCACGGGCTTACCCGAAGGGCCTGTGACGACACATTAAGAGTATAGATGTGGCTTAAAATTTGCAATGGTTATATTCTGATTTCTTAGAAGCAGCATTACAAGTAAGGTTAAATGAGAATACCTTCGGGCAGATACGACCACGGATAAATCCTGGGCATCCAGAGTAGGTCCACAAGGAAAATTTAAACAGTTTCACTTTGGAAAAGCTAAAAAATAAAGTATGTATGATTAATATTGTACCTTTCACTAATTTATTAACTCTACCTAATGTAAATTAATGTTAAAATCATTTTAAAACGCAATAAAACGTTTAACATAATTATTTTTATCTATTCTCTCAATATTTATAATGACATCTCCCACCATTTACCCTCCTTTATTTTAAGTCATTTCAAAAATGCCATTTATATAAATTTTACTTTTTGAAAATAGAGCAATCCATAAATAAATCTTTAATTAAAAAGGCATATTGGATCAAAATATCATTAATTTTACCAATATTTCAGTTGGCTGAACGCCAACCGTTATCAAGGTATTATAACATATTAATGTGTGTCAACAACAAACTCAGCGCCACATAACGTCAATAGAATAAAGTTTAAAAAATATTAATTAAATACATTTTACTATTTCGGAATTTTTAACTTTTGATCACTCACAATGGCAATTCAAATATTCGAAATATTTTCACTGTGTCATATTTTAAATAATAAAACCTTGGCTTGTTTAATAAATCATCTTATAAACTGGATGTCCACCATTAGACATGAAGTCTAATGACCGGATAGTTGGTGACTCCAGAGTTACCACAAGAGAGAGTTTATCAAAATGAATAAACGAATGAACAAGGCAATCTCCAGGTAACCCGAGTAAATTTTTATATATGAGGTATACAACTATATTTAGTTTTAAATGAAATAATATTAGTTACAAATTATACAAGGTTGGGTCAATAAGTAATGCACAATCATCCTTAGCAAAATAAATAAATGATTTATTAAAATTCGAAACTATTTCAAACGCGTAAGATTCTTTTTGAAATTAAACAATTTCTACTGCCCTTACTGCAAAGGAAAAATTGCAGTAAGGGCAGTAGAAATTGTTTAATTTCAAAAAGAATCTTACGCGTTTAAAATAGTTTCGAATTTTGATAACAGATGGCGCGCTAGTGCATTATATTATAAATAAATTTCTTGAAAATAAAAATACTTCGGCCAGTAAATCTTTTTATTACCTCGACGTTTCGACAAAAATCTTTTGTCCTCGTCAGGAGCAAACAAAAATTAAACATTTAGCAAGGCGTTAAAAATATTTCTAAAGTTCCAAGGGCGTTCTCACGCGATATTTAAAATTTTTGTACAACATCTAAAGCACGAGTCAAAAATAAATATTTAACTCACAAAAGACTATGATCTTTGAAATAAATTATAATATACATATTTGTGAGTTAAATATTTATTTTTGACTCGTGCTTTAGATGTTGTACAAAAATTTTAAATATCGCGTGAGAACGCCCTTGGAACTTTAGAAATATTTTTAACGCCTTGCTAAATGTTTAATTTTTGTTTGCTCCTGACGAGGACAAAAGATTTTTGTCGAAACGTCGAGGTAATAAAAAGATTTACTGGCCGAAGTATCTTTATTTTCAAGAAATATGAATGCCGGCCAGGCAGCCTCAATATTTACGATATAAATAAATTATTATCAAAAATACATGTTTTCTGGTAAATAAAACACTCTGCTTTCATATCTGCAATCATAATTGATTTATCATTTGTAATTTTCAGATATGGAGCCTAATGTGAACACAAGGACCCGACAACGGCCGGTGACCGAGTTCCTCTTTAAGTCCGGTGACATTTCAGCCACAACAATTCACACAAAACTCCAGTCAATACATGGAAACGAAACATTGGATAGAATCACTATACAGAGATGGGTTCAGCGCTTCCAGAAAGGTGATTTTGATCTTCATGACAAAGAGAGGCCAGGTAAACCTTCAACTGTCACAACAGATCAATATATGACTCTTGTAGAATAACCGGACAATAACGACATATCAATTGATGAAAAAACTTTCAATCTCTAAAGGAAGTGTTCTTAAACTACTTTCAGATCTTGGCTATCGAAAATTGTGCTCAAAATGGGTGCCAAAGCTTCTAACACGAGAAATGATGCAAACTCGGAAAGAACTTTGTTTAGACCTCATCGAATCTTACCCAGGACCAGCTTCTGAGGCCTTTAGAGAAGTCATAACGTGTGATGAGAATTGGGTTTATCATTATGACCCTTCTTCAAAGCGTTAATAAATGCAATGGACCCATAAAATGTCTCCAGTCAAGAAAAAAACCAAGGCTTTCCCTTTTCAAAGACAAAATCATGATCACGGTCTTTTGGCACCAAGAGAGGCTCATATTCATGGACATGCTTGAAAAAAATACTTCCATCAACAAGGAAAAATCATTAAAAAAGCCAAAAAGAGCCATTTCAACAAAAAGTCCGGGCCTAAAAGACTGTCAAACCAAATTTCATCAGTATAATGCAAGACCTCACACCGCGCCAACAGACATTGACTCAAATTTCCAGATAATTGTGGACTTTGGTGCCCCACCCAGCTTACAGTCCTGACTTGTCTCTCTCCGATTTCTACCTGTTTGGTGAATTAAAGAATTCTCTACGCGGTAGAACATTTGAAAATGAAGAAATATTAATCTATGAGGTTGGAGGGTGGTTCAGAAAGCAAGATGTAGCATTTTACCAAAGTGTTTTGTGAGTTAGAAAGAACGCTGGACAAAATGTGTACAGTGAGAAGGTGGATATATTGAATGATGCTGATATATAGCTAATAGGTGTTCATATATCCAAAGTTTCATCTTTATAGTTTGTCAAATAAAAGATAATTATTGATGATTATGCATTACTTATTGACCCAAACGTGTATTTATTTTGCTTTTTCTTTGTGGATGTTTCCGCTGAATATATGGTTTGAACACATGTTGGTTTCACTCGGGTAAAAACTGGGTGAAGCAGGTACATTCAATAGTTTAATATAAATATGTACATGATGATATATTGCAATATATTTCTGAATTATGGCGGATAAATTAATATAATTCTTGATTTTTAAAAGATTTTGCTTGTAAATCCAAGGAGAATTTATATAGGAATATGAATATTTTGATTTATTCCTCCCCTGAAATCTTGAATAATCGCTGAAAGAATGAGTTCGCAACTTCGAACAGTTACCCCCTTACTTCAGCACCCTGAATTCAAAACTTGCATTGTTATTTGGACTGTTGGGTGCTGCGCTGCCTGGAGTACAGAAGTTTCATCTATGATTCATTTCTTCCTGTGGTGAATCTGTATAAGACCGGTGGTCTTAATAAAGCTGTATGCGTGTGTTATTTGGACTGAGCGAGTGTTCAAATTCCAGATTTCTTTGTGGTCTGGAAGCATATTAAAATACAAAATTGGTGAAAGGCAATTTAGAAAATTGGTCCATTTCCAACCAACTTGACAACCTAGAAATAGGAAAATTAGTAAACTTCATTGTTATCAATTTCGAACACATTTCCAAAACTTTATGCTTCTACGTGCTCTGAAGTTATGTTCAAAATAATTACAAGATTTGTAAACAGAGATGGAAGCTTTGAAAGCTTATATTGGAATATAAAGCTTTTATTAGTTAAATTTGCTGATATATTACAGCAATTCTATAAATATATTGTCACGTTGAAATTAGGAAAGACAAACTTCAGACTGACGCAGCAATTTATTCAAAGCACAAACTAAAATTGTTAAACTATAAGAGAAGCAATGAGGGAAGTTTACTCAGAGTAATAAAATATCATCATCATTAACATTGATAATCTATCTATATATATAAAAATGAATGTATGTGTGTGTGTGTGGTCTGTTTGTCCTTTATGCCTGACCAAACCACTCATTGGAACGCCATGAAACTTTGGGAAGTTATTTAGTATAGTACTGGGAAGGTTTCTAGCAAATAAAATTTTTGAAATAACTTTTCGCTTTAAAATAATCAAAATAAATATTCTAATTTATCTGTTATAATTCAACAATCTGCTCTAAATATTATCATGATGATACGATGACTTTGTAATGTAGAAAATTAGGAAAGACAAAATTCAGGATGACACGGCAATTTATTTGAGACAAGAATAATAATACAATTCCAAGGCAAGATACTATTCCTTTAACTTCTAATTACCGAGGGAACCAATTATTATTGATTTTATTCAACTTATCGAGTATTTTTCAAGGGACCGGGGGAAAATGTTCACTTTATCGAGAGATTCGTTAGAAAAACCTTTACTCGGGTAAAACCCGGGCGAAGCCGGGTACATCCATACAAGAATAATGATACAATTCCAAGGCAAGATACTATACCTTTAACTTCCAATTACCGAAGGAACCAATTAATATTGATTTTTTATTCAACTTATCGAGTATTTTTCAAGGGACCGGGAAAAAATGTTCACTTTATCGAGAGATTCGTTAGAAAAACCTTTACTCGGGTAAAACCCGGGCGAAGCCGGGTACGTCCGCTAGTCTGTTCATAAAATAATCAATACTTTGCTACAATATTTAAGTCGCTTAAGCAAAATAACATCGCATGAAAATTTGAATTCAAAACAAAAGAAATATAACACACATCCATAATTTTTTTTTTAATATTCAAATTAATATATATATATATATATAGGTAAAAAAGGCATATCCTGACCACTAGCATGAGCGCTTTTCAGATGAAATTTCACCTGTTCCTTGATATTTGGCTAACCCATTTTCTTAATAAATAAAGAAAAGCCGACCACGAACGCGCTTCGGGTTGTTGGCTCTCGTCAGCGTGGTGCAGCCTGTACCACTGCGACCAGAGGTGAGATATAGAGAAATGGGTATTTAAGGTCAAACTTTTGAAAATACGCTTAACTTGTGAAAAATAAATAAAAGGTCAGGTTTTGATATTAAAAATAAATTAGGCATATCCTGACCACTAACATAAGCGTTTTTTTTTTTTTAGATGGCAGAGCGCCATCTAGTGGAACAGAAATAAACTAAACGTTGATTTTACCTGTTCCTTGATATTTGGCCGACCCATTTCCTTGATAAATCAAGAAAAGTCAACCACGAACGCGTTTCGGGCTGTTGGCCCTCGTCGGCGTGGTGCAGACTGTACCTCTATGACCAAATATTTGGTCCCAGAGGCTTCTTGAGAAGTCAAGAAATGGGTATTTTAAAGCCAAACTTTAGTAAATCCGTTTACCATGTTAAAAATAATAATAAAAAATAAAAGATCAGGTTTTGGTATTAAAACAAAATTAAGCATACCCCCTGACCACCAACATGAGCGTTGGTCAAATATCAAGGAAGAGGTAACATCAACATTTAGTTGATTTCTGTTCCACTAGATGGCGCTCTGCCATTTAAAAAACGCTTTTTTTTAGTGGTCACAGGATAGGCTTAATTTAAAAACTACAAATATATTCTCACAATGAGTTTCTTTTTATTTCAAATTGTTTCAAATTGTTTCAATTTGTTTCAAATTTTATTTCAATTTCTTGTAAAAATTGTTTCACACAATCAAGCCCGTCGAAGAGAGATTATCATCGTCTGAAAGCTTACAATTTATAATAAACTCATTGTGAAAAGATATTTGTAGTTTTTAAACTCTTTCCATAATTTTATTTTGAGTCAGGAATATGCCTAATTTATTTTTAATATAAACACCTGACCTTTTTATTTTATTATTTTTCACCTATATATATATATTAAAAATAAATAAGGCATCTCCTGACCACGAGCACATGTGCTTTTTAGATGGCAGAGCGCCATCTAGTGGAGCAAAAATAAACTAAACGTTTATTTAGCTTGCTCCGAGATATTTGGCCAACCCAATTTCTTGATAAATCAAGAAAAGCCATTCACATGTGCTCGTGGTCAGGAGATGCCTTATTTATTTTTAATATCAACACCTGACCCACTTATCTTTTATTTTTTTCTATTGTTTTTTTCATATATATATATATATATATAATAATAAATAGTTATTTAATTTTATAGTCCAGTTTTGTATTAAAATTATCTTCACTATTATGATCATTTAAATACAAATTATAAAATTTGTAAAATGTTATTAATTTGTAGATAGAGAGAGAAAAAAAAAAAAAATCCTTTACTTCTATTACATCCTCAAGTTAATTATATATTTATAATTAATAACAATAAAAAAAATTAACAAAGTAACGTCTATTACATCGGCTTTTACACGTCATTCAGACATACTCTAATCCTATATATAGAATAATCGAAGAGATAATATATATAATAGTTAGAAAAAAGAGAGAAAGACAGAACCATGCACTTTTAATCAAACTAATAATAAGGAAAAAAAAAAAAAAGAGTTTTATAAAGAAGGTAGATAAGATTGTTAGTATATATATATATATTTTTTTATGATTTTATATTTTATCCTTTTTTTTTTTTTTTTTTTTAAAAAGATTTTTAAAGGTTTTTTTATTTTATAATATGATTATAAATAGTTGTATTTAGTAATATATCTATAGTATGAATTAACATTTGTTATAAGTTTGGATATTATGTTTTGAAACCCTAATGGTAGACCAGACATACACAAAAAACTTTAAATTGAAATAAATTGGAAAAAGAGATCTGCTGGAACGGGGATCATCAGATAAAATTCCAGCGACATTTCAACCCCTCCTTTATTATGTCATAGATCTCTTTTAAACCGTATTTTATGTGTTAATATTAAGTTGTTTCAGTGAAATATTTAAATGAACATATAACAGATACAAGTGTTAACAAATTCAAACTGTAAACCTACCTTGACCGCTGCGTCCTCCATTGTGTATATCTATTTCTGGCTGGCACATGTCGCGGGAGGGGAATGTCCCCCCACATTTCAAATTTAGACCATTTCTTCAGAATTTTTTTGAACAACAAGAAAATTAAAGAAGATAGGAAAAATAGTTAAAGGAAGAAAGCTAAGTTTTATAATCTTTACAGATAGTTATATCAAAATAACTGATTTAACATTTAATCATCTTTTAATATTCCTTTAAAAAGGCAAATTATAAGAGTTTAATAAAGCTATTAATTGTGCAAATTCATCTTTATTTAACTTCCATTTTCCTCCCCAGAAATTGGAGATTAAACAAAAATGAACTATATACTTTAACACTTTAAAAATCTTGTGAAAAAATCTTTTAATCAGTTATTTAATAAAAGTTTAATTAACTGTTAAAGATTATAAATTTGTATTAGTTAATATTAAGAGAAATTATAGAAAGTTGATTTCATAAATGGATATTTCCATTTATTTTTTTTTAAATATTTTATAATTGATATACTGTTGAAATATTTTACTTGTTTGATACTAAATTTGTTTTTAATAAATTCCATGTTTAAATTTTTAACATCTTCTATGAAATTATCTAATATATTATTTATTCTATAAAATCTTAGAAACTGACCATAATATATACCTTTACAGCAATTTAATGATATATTAGAATTCATATTACAGTATTTTATAATATTGAAATTATAATTACTCTTTTTATTATAAACTCTAACAGCACTATTTGTAAGGTCTATATTCAAGTCTAAAAAGTTAACTTTTTTGTTTCTATAAATTTTTTCATTGTTCTTAAGTTTCAAGTATTTAGGATATATTTCAGGTATTAATTTTTTAAACAGTGGATTATTAAATATTATTATGTCATCTACATATCGGAATATTTGCCAATTAATATTATTTTGTAGAAAGTATTCTCTTTCGTACCAGAACAATATTAAATTTGCTAGTAACGGACTAGAAGAAGTACCCATGGGAACGCCTTCTGATTGAATATATATTTTATTTTTAAATTCTATATAGTTAAAATTTAAAAATGTTTCCAGTAGAGTTTTTGCTGTTTTAAGATCTAATTTAAATGTTTTATATCTGTTATGAATAATTTTAATGTAGAAAGTTTTGTCATTAATTAATTCATTAAATAAATTGGTTATTTTATTATTTAGATCTCTTAAATTTATTTTAGAATATAGGTCCTCAAAGTCAAATGTGTGTACTGTTTCAATGTTTGTCCAATTGTTCATTAAATAATTAATGATTTTTTATTTGAGTCGATAAATTTATAATTATATTTATTAGTTAATTTATTTATAATAAATTGTAGTGTTGAGGCTAATTGTATATTGTTGCACCAGGTTGCGGCTTGGCAGACTCTTCAGCCTTGATTCTCTCCTGTGCTGGGTCTTGCATCTTACCAGAGCGTGTTTCAACCATCCTACAAATTTATAAAAGGGAATAATGAGATAAGTCTACTTTATGTAGCCACCAGAATAATTTATTTATTTTCTCACATCAAAGAGAGCAGTGAAGTCACAGTGTACCTAAATACAAATGATGATAATCTAAAAATAATCTGTTTTAAATAAATATCATAGAATATAAAAATAAATAAATATATAATTTAAATTTCAAATATATTAAAAATAATATAATAAATACGCCATTAATCATGATGTAACACTTCCCCCTCTCCAGAGGTCGTCACGTCCTCGTGAGTTACCTCATCAATTCTCTCAAAATAGGGTTTGAGTCTTGAGACATGGACAATCAATGGGTCTTGGCCAGGATTATCTTTCGGCTCAATTAAGTAATTTACGTTAGACAGCTTCTTTAATATTCGATATGGGCCAAAATATTTTCTCAATAGTTTTTCGCATTTTCCGATTTTCCTGACTGGTGTCCAAACTGCCACTAAATGTCCTGGTTCATAGATTTTCTCATTGTGTTTTTTGTCATAGTTTCTTTTCATTCTTTCCTGAGTCTTCTCTGTGTTGTTAATGACTACCTGTCTCGTCCTTGCTATTTTATCTAAGTAGTTTTCTATATATTCGTCGTAATCGTCCATGTTACTGTCCGTTGGGATATTCTCGTCGTCTAAGAGGGACATGGGTTCCCTTCCAAACAACAGGAAAAATGGAGAGTAGCCTGTGGTTTCTTGAATCGTGGTATTATACGCGTGGGTGATAAAAGGGAGGATTTCATCCCAGTTCTTTTGGTCTGTGTTCACATACATGCTGATCATATTGATTAAAGTTCTATTTAGCCGTTCCGTTAGTCCGTTAGTCTGGGGGTGGTAGCTCGTTGTGAAGCAGTGTTTCACTTTGCACATTTTCATTACCTCCTTCATCAAATTGCTAGTGAATTGTGAACCTCTATCGCTAATAAGAAATCTTGGGGCCCCGTGACGTAAAATAATATGTTCGATTAAAAATGTAGAGACTTCTTTCACAGTTGCTTCTGATACTGCCTTTGTTTCAGCATACTTGGTATAATAATCAGTCAACACAATTATCCACTTCCTTCTTCTTTTCGTTGATGGCAAGGGGCCAACAAAGTCAATTCCGATTCTTTCAAAAGGGTAGTTAGCTGGGGGAATAGGTTGTAGAAGTCCAGAAGGCAAGTGATTTGAACCTTTCCGACTTTGGCAAAGATGGCACGTCTTTACAAATTCTGAAACATCTTTCAACATGGAAGGCCAATAGTATTTATTCTTCAATCGGTAAGTGGTTCTGGCGACGCCCAGATGGCCATTCAGCATATGGTTGTGGTATTCACTCATGACTTCCTTCCTTCTCTTCTTTGGCACTACCAGCAACCATGCCCTACCTTCAGGATTTGGATTTTTCTTGTAGAGACACCCATTTTCTTCTTTGAAGTTCTGTGTAATTGAACGCTTGTTTCCACTAAGGTTCTCCTTGATATTCTCAATAAAATCATCCTTTTCGTCTATTATTTGATTCAGAAATAGTCTTTCATAATCTTCGTCCCATTCGTTTTCAGGTAAGGGTCCTCTAGATAGACCATCAGCGTCCAGATGTTTTTTACCCGATTTATGTATGATTTCGAAATTATATTCCTGAATCTTCAGTGCCCATCGTGCTAATCGGCCGGTCGGATCTTTCAGATTCTTAAGCCAGCATAGTGCGTGATGATCAGTTACGATTTTGAAGTGCCTTCCATATAGGTAGGGTCGTAACTTGGACATTGACCACACAACAGCTAGACATTCTTTTTCGGTAGTCGAATAATTTTGCTCAGGTTTGCTCAGTGTTCGACTTAAATATGAGATAACTTTTTCTTTATCGCCGAACTTTTGGACTAATGTTGCACCCAGGCCGATGTTAGATGCGTCAGTATGAATGTAAGTAATTGCATTCGGGTCAAAGTGCCCTAAGATTGGAGGATTTATCAATGCTACTTTAAGGGTTTGAAATGCTTTTTCTTGATTTTCTGTCCAGGTAAAAGGTACATTCTTTTTTATAAGACTGGTTAATGGATCGGCAATTTTTGAAAAACCTTTGATAAATTTTCTATAATATGAGCACATTCCTAAAAATGATTGAACTTCTTTTATCTTTTTGGGCCGAGGAAAATCTCTAATAGCCTTGATATTATGCTCCGCTGGTTTTATACCATGTTGATTAGTTATATGGCCAAGAATCTCCAGTTCTTCGAAAGCAAATTGACATTTTTTGTTGTTCAATTTTAAATTAGCCTCGCGAAAACATTTTAAAACAGCTTCTATTCTTTTGAGATGTGTTGAAAAATCCGAGCTATAAATGATTACGTCATCTAGATAACATAAGCAAATTTGCCATCTAAGATTACCAAGCATATTTTCCATGTTCCTCTCAAATGTAGCAGGGGCATTGCATAGACCAAAGGGCATTACGTTGAACTCATATAGGCCATGTGCTGTAGTGAAGGCTGTCTTTTCTTTATCTTTCTCCTCAACCTCTACTTGCCAATATCCTGATTTAAGGTCAATTGCTGAAAAATATTTGGATCCTTGAAGTGTATCCAATACTTCATCAATTCTGGGAATTGGGTAAACATCCTTCACTGTTACATCATTCAATTTTCTGTAGTCAACGCAAAATCTGTACTTACCATCTCGCTTCTTGACCAAGATTACAGGGAAGGACCATGGACTCGAGGATGGTCTAATTATGCCGTCTCTGAGCATTTCATCAATTTGTTCTTTTATGATTTCTCGCTCTTTCGCGCTCACCCTATACGGCTTGTGTTTGATCGGTTTCGCGCCTTCTGTATCGATCCGATGTTTCGCTAAGTTGGATCTTCCTAATCCCGACGAAAACAAATCCTCGTACCTTTCCAAAACTTGTTTCAATTGCTCCTTTTCCGTATATGCTAAATTTTCGTTTATCTGAAATTGGGGTTCTTCATGCTCTTTTTGTTCACTTTCTTCCATAAGATTCACTTCGGCTGGCTGGCTTCCAAAGCACAATGTTTGGTTTTTTAATATTTTTAATGGTCGAGGGTAAGGGTTTGTTATCCAGATATATGTTTCCTTATTCACAACATTTATTAAGCTTCTCGCTAGTCGAAGTCCATTTGTTTGAAACATTTTATGGTTCTCCTCGATGATGTATTCGCCATCCTCTGCTTCTACAAATGCATTAATCAATTTAATAGAAAGTTCTGGTATAATGGCATCCTTAGCACTTTTTATTTTCTTCTGTTGATATTTGATTACGTCACGATTTTCTGTAAAGTCATATTTGATTATTTCACGCTGACAATCAATTTTTGCGTTCATTTTCTTAAGAAAATCACGTCCAAGTATAAATATTCGCAAATGTGTTCTCATTATCACAAATTGATGTGTAATTGTTTTGTCATCAAATTTTATATTTAAAATAATATTTCCTACGATATCTAATTCTTTGCCATCGGGTCCGGAGCACATTTTATCAGGATTTATTATTTCAAGACCTGTGTTAAGAGCTGTACTAAGGTCGACCACTGAAAGATCGGCGCCTGTATCAATCAAAGCTTCGCAGATACCGATTCTATCCACGTTAATGTTCATTTTATATTTGGGGTCTAACTTTTTAATTCCATTTATGGTCGACTTGCTTTGATTGACGGACTCAGGCGCGATGTTTAGTTTAAATCTTCTAATGCAGCATATCTATTCCTTGTAGGGATACTCGAGTACGGGCTATTACTTACGTCAGAGTAGAGCAGAGGTCTCGACTTCTGAGTTCCATTATCCATTCGGATTTCTTCTTCGACCTTGTCTTGTGTAACTATGGGGTCCTCTTCCACAATTCTTACAAACCTGACTCTGCAATACCGCGCTACGTGTCCTGGCTTGTTACACTTGAAACATATTGGTCTCCCGTCTTCTGTCCTATTCCTATTTGAATTTGGATTCTTATTGTATGTTTTACTTGGGTAGACCGGTTTTGGCTCAGGATTGGGAGTGTAAGATCGTCTAGGGGCAGATACCTGGGGCAGAGGCTTGTTCTGGTAATACCTCGGAGTGGGGGCCTGGGGCTTGGAGGTGTTCTGGTAGTACCTCGGAGCGGGGGCCTGGGGCTTGGAGGTGTTCTGATATGGTCTTCTGAACGACGTAGCATTCTTCCATTGCTCTTGATGATGGGGACGAGGAGAGCGTGGTCCATTATAAAGAGCTTTTGATTTTTCTGCACGTTCTTGGTAATTCTTTTCGAACAAATCCAGCTTTTTACAAATTTCTAGAAGTTCATTGGTATTTTTAGGAGGGTTTAGGTGAAGGGCAAAAGAGTATTCTTTCTTTAACCCTCCAATAACCCAGTTTATTTTAGTCTCTTCTTCCATTTGGGGGTCGACCTTGTTGCACAGTACAAGGATATCCTCTGCGAACCTGATTGCAGGTTCATTCCACTGTTGTATCCTGTTTAATCTCATCCTCATTTCTTCTTTGTTGGCGTCTGAGGCAAAATCCTCAATTAGGCGGCTCTTGAAATTTTCCCAGCTGGTGAAACTTACTTTGTGTAGGTTCAGCCAGGTTTTGGCGCTACCAATCATATTCATGGCAGCATAACGGGAGATAATGTAGTCTGCCCAATGGTACAGGAAGCCAATTTCTTCAAGAGATTCAATCCATGGGCGAGGGTCTTCTGTTCCATCATACTTGGGGATGTCGATGTTGGGATTCAGGACAACTGGGTCGGAACTAGCATCTCTACCAATTGTTGCACCAGGTTGCGGCTTGGCAGACTCTTCAGCCTTGATTCTCTCCTGTGCTGGGTCTTGCATCTTACCAGAGCGTGTTTCAACCATCCTACAAATTTATAAAAGGGAATAATGAGATAAGTCTACTTTATGTAGCCACCAGAATAATTTATTTATTTTCTCACATCAAAGAGAGCAGTGAAGTCACAGTGTACCTAAATACAAATGATGATAATCTAAAAATAATCTGTTTTAAATAAATATCATAGAATATAAAAATAAATAAATATATAATTTAAATTTCAAATATATTAAAAATAATATAATAAATACGCCATTAATCATGATGTAACAATATCAATATTTTTTATGACTGAATTTATACCAGATGTGATTGTTCTGAAAGAAATAGGTTTTTTGTGTAGTTTAGGAATTATATAGAACTTTGGTATGTTTGGATTTTTGTGGTTATTATAAATTTTTAGTGAATTTTCAACATTTTTGATGTCTTTTTTGATTTTTGTGCCTGTAGTTCTAGCAAAAGTGTATTTATGATTATTATCAATTTCCTTTTTTAGTATATCGTGGTATAGATTTTTACAAATTAAAGATAAATTATTGGGACATTTATCTATAGGAGTGATAATATAGTCCTTCTGTAAATTAATTATATTTTCTTTGAAAGAAGGAATGTCTGAATTGGGTTTTGTGTATTTAAGTGTATTATTATAATAATTTATAATTTCCTTTTTAATATTATGTTTCCATTCCAGAAAAGTAAATTCTGGAATACTGTATTTTATACTAGTTTTATTTATGAAAATATCTATATCTTTTAATATAGATTTAATTGTATTATTATAATTGTGTTTAATTTGAGGTATATATTTATACCCTTTATTTAAAATTTCTTGATATTCTGGATTTAAAAAAGAAAAGTTGCTAGTTAATATATGACCTGAGTACTTATATTTATCAATATAGTTGTTGCAATTACATTTAATTTTTTTAAAATTTGCCAAATTATTAATAAATTGGTTATAATTGCAAACTAAATTACCTATATTTTTATTGTATCTCCAGATTGTTTTAAAATTTAAATTTTTTATAGGGAAAAGATTATTGATGATTTGGTTATTAAAAATATCATTAAATTTAATATGATTAAATAAATTGTTATTAAATTTAATGATAATATTAATGTTATTAGTATTTTGTTTAATTTTTCTGTATTTAAAGATGTCGTGTGTGATATCTATTAATCTGTTAGTCAGATTATGAATTTTAATATATTCTATGAGTTTGATAAATTTATTATTATTTAGTTTAAATAATGTTTTAATAAATTTATCGACGAAGTTGTTAGTGTACATTTGTTTTGGGTCCAGTAATTCTTCAAATTCAATGTAACCTAATTTATTTGTAGTTTTACCTCTAGTTTTATTAGGTTTAGTTTTAAATTCATTTTTATATTTGCAACTGATTTCATAAGTTGAAATTTCTTCTGTTTGTGGTTTGTATGTGTAGTTTAATTCGTCGTTAAGTCCATAAGGGAATAATGTGTTGTGTTTATAAATGTAGTTGTTTTCTAATAATAGTCGTTGTTTTTTGTTTTGACATATGTCTAGTATTTCTATCTTAAAGTTGTTAAAAGTATGTAATTGATTGTGTTCTTTCATATATATATTACCAATTGATTTTTTAGCGTGGTTTCTATGTAGGTTTATTCGTATATTTAATGGATTACAAGTTTGTCCTATATATGATAGTTGACAAATTTGGCATGTTAATTTATAAATAGTATTCACTAATTTACAACTAGTTGTTTGAAAAGTGTCATGGTTCTTAAGAGAGGGACAAGTTTGACAATTTTTTCTTAGGCAATTCTTAGCGAGTTTAAATTAACATAAAAGAGGTGCTAACACTAATATGTTTATAGTTTTTTTTAGTTTTTTTAGTTTGTTATTCTTATGAATTTTTTAAATATATTTTACTTAATTGTTTTTGTGGTGATAAAATTTGTAATAAATTGAATAATTAATCTATAAATATATAGATATTACTGTTTGTTATCTGTTATATTTTTAAGAATAACTAATAAAAAAAACATCTTTAAACTAACAAAAACACTGAAAAAAACAAAAGTTCTGAAATTATTTTTTTTTCTAGAATTACTTTTATAATTTAATTTTTAATAATCAAACAATGAAAGATAATTAAAATTTGTATGAAGATTTATTTATATTAGAATATCTAATATAATTTAATTTGTATATTATGTTATATATAAAAAATATATATCATAGAGCAAGCTCATATGAATTAATATAGTGTAGAACTATATAACAAAATTATAACAGTGATTCTAATTTTAAAAAATTTAAGGAGCAAACTGATAATAATGATAAATTATATCAGTTAGATTTGATTAGATTAGCAAGCTAAATCTAAATTAATTATAATAATAAATAGTTATTTAATTTTATAGTCCAGTTTTGTATTAAAATTATCTTCACTATTATGATCATTTAAATACAAATTATAAAATTTGTAAAATGTTATTAATTTGTAGATAGAGAGAGAAAAAAAAAAAAATCCTTTACTTCTATTACATCCTCAAGTTAATTATATATTTATAATTAATAACAATAAAAAAAATTAACAAAGTAACGTCTATTACATCGGCTTTTACACGTCATTCAGACATACTCTAATCCTATATATAGAATAATCGAAGAGAAAATATATATAATAGTTAGAAAAAAGAGAGAAAGACAGAACCATGCACTTTTAATCAAACTAATAATAAGGAAAAAAAAAAAAAGAGTTTTATAAAGAAGGTAGATAAGATTGTTAGTATATATATATATATTTTTTTATGATTTTATATTTTATCCTTTTTTTTTTTTTTTTTTTTTTAAAGATTTTTAAAGGTTTTTTTATTTTATAATATGATTATAAATAGTTGTATTTAGTAATATATCTATAGTATGAATTAACATTTGTTATAAGTTTGGATATTATGTTTTGAAACCCTAATGGTAGACCAGACATACACAAAAAACTTTAAATTGAAATAAATTGGAAAAAGAGATCTGCTGGAACGGGGATCATCAGATAAAATTCCAGCGACATTTCAACCCCTCCTTTATTATGTCATAGATCTCTTTTAAACCGTATTTTATGTGTTAATATTAAGTTGTTTCAGTGAAATATTTAAATGAACATATAACAGATACAAGTGTTAACAAATTCAAACTGTAAACCTACCTTGACCGCTGCGTCCTCCATTGTGTATATCTATTTCTGGCTGGCACATGTCGCGGGAGGGGAATGTCCCCCCACATTTCAAATTTAGACCATTTCTTCAGAATTTTTTTGAACAACAAGAAAATTAAAGAAGATAGGAAAAATAGTTAAAGGAAGAAAGCTAAGTTTTATAATCTTTACAGATAGTTATATCAAAATAACTGATTTAACATTTAATCATCTTTTAATATTCCTTTAAAAAGGCAAATTATAAGAGTTTAATAAAGCTATTAATTGTGCAAATTCATCTTTATTTAACTTCCATTTTCCTCCCCAGAAATTGGAGATTAAACAAAAATGAACTATATACTTTAACACTTTAAAAATCTTGTGAAAAAATCTTTTAATCAGTTATTTAATAAAAGTTTAATTAACTGTTAAAGATTATAAATTTGTATTAGTTAATATTAAGAGAAATTATAGAAAGTTGATTTCATAAATGGATATTTCCATTTATTTTTTTTTTAATATTTTATAATTGATATACTGTTGAAATATTTTACTTGTTTGATACTAAATTTGTTTTTAATAAATTCCATGTTTAAATTTTTAACATCTTCTATGAAATTATCTAATATATTATTTATTCTATAAAATCTTAGAAACTGACCATAATATATACCTTTACAGCAATTTAATGATATATTAGAATTCATATTACAGTATTTTATAATATTGAAATTATAATTACTCTTTTTATTATAAACTCTAACAGCACTATTTGTAAGGTCTATATTCAAGTCTAAAAAGTTAACTTTTTTGTTTCTATAAATTTTTTCATTGTTCTTAAGTTTCAAGTATTTAGGATATATTTCAGGTATTAATTTTTTAAACAGTGGATTATTAAATATTATTATGTCATCTACATATCGGAATATTTGCCAATTAATATTATTTTGTAGAAAGTATTCTCTTTCGTACCAGAACAATATTAAATTTGCTAGTAACGGACTAGAAGAAGTACCCATGGGAACGCCTTCTGATTGAATATATATTTTATTTTTAAATTCTATATAGTTAAAATTTAAAAATGTTTCCAGTAGAGTTTTTGCTGTTTTAAGATCTAATTTAAATGTTTTATATCTGTTATGAATAATTTTAATGTAGAAAGTTTTGTCATTAATTAATTCATTAAATAAATTGGTTATTTTATTATTTAGATCTCTTAAATTTATTTTAGAATATAGGTCCTCAAAGTCAAATGTGTGTACTGTTTCAATGTTTGTCCAATTGTTCATTAAATAATTAATGATTTTTTTATTTGAGTCGATAAATTTATAATTATATTTATTAGTTAATTTATTTATAATAAATTGTAGTGTTGAGGCTAATTGTATATCAATATTTTTTATGACTGAATTTATACCAGATGTGATTGTTCTGAAAGAAATAGGTTTTTTGTGTAGTTTAGGAATTATATAGAACTTTGGTATGTTTGGATTTTTGTGGTTATTATAAATTTTTAGTGAATTTTCAACATTTTTGATGTCTTTTTTGATTTTTGTGCCTGTAGTTCTAGCAAAAGTGTATTTAACCTAATAAAACTAGAGGTAAAACTACAAATAAATTAGGTTACATTGAATTTGAAGAATTACTGGACCCAAAACAAATGTACACTAACAACTTCGTCGATAAATTTATTAAAACATTATTTAAACTAAATAATAATAAATTTATCAAACTCATAGAATATATTAAAATTCATAATCTGACTAACAGATTAATAGATATCACACACGACATCTTTAAATACAGAAAAATTAAACAAAATACTAATAACATTAATATTATCATTAAATTTAATAACAATTTATTTAATCATATTAAATTTAATGATATTTTTAATAACCAAATCATCAATAATCTTTTCCCTATAAAAAATTTAAATTTTAAAACAATCTGGAGATACAATAAAAATATAGGTAATTTAGTTTGCAATTATAACCAATTTATTAATAATTTGGCAAATTTTAAAAAAATTAAATGTAATTGCAACAACTATATTGATAAATATAAGTACTCAGGTCATATATTAACTAGCAACTTTTCTTTTTTAAATCCAGAATATCAAGAAATTTTAAATAAAGGGTATAAATATATACCTCAAATTAAACACAATTATAATAATACAATTAAATCTATATTAAAAGATATAGATATTTTCATAAATAAAACTAGTATAAAATACAGTATTCCAGAATTTACTTTTCTGGAATGGAAACATAATATTAAAAAGGAAATTATAAATTATTATAATAATACACTTAAATACACAAAACCCAATTCAGACATTCCTTCTTTCAAAGAAAATATAATTAATTTACAGAAGGACTATATTATCACTCCTATAGATAAATGTCCCAATAATTTATCTTTAATTTGTAAAAATCTATACCACGATATACTAAAAAAGGAAATTGATAATAATCATAAATACACTTTTGCTAGAACTACAGGCACAAAAATCAAAAAAGACATCAAAAATGTTGAAAATTCACTAAAAATTTATAATAACCACAAAAATCCAAACATACCAAAGTTCTATATAATTCCTAAACTACACAAAAAACCTATTTCTTTCAGAACAATCACATCTGGTATAAATTCAGTCATAAAAAATATTGATATACAATTAGCCTCAACACTACAATTTATTATAAATAAATTAACTAATAAATATAATTATAAATTTATCGACTCAAATAAAAAAATCATTAATTATTTAATGAACAATTGGACAAACATTGAAACAGTACACACATTTGACTTTGAGGACCTATATTCTAAAATAAATTTAAGAGATCTAAATAATAAAATAACCAATTTATTTAATGAATTATTTAATGACAAAACTTTCTACATTAAAATTATTCATAACAGATATAAAACATTTAAATTAGATCTTAAAACAGCAAAAACTCTACTGGAAACATTTTTAAATTTTAACTATATAGAATTTAAAAATAAAATATATATTCAATCAGAAGGCGTTCCCATGGGTACTTCTTCTAGTCCGTTACTAGCAAATTTAATATTGTTCTGGTACGAAAGAGAATACTTTCTACAAAATAATATTAATTGGCAAATATTCCGATATGTAGATGACATAATAATATTTAATAATCCACTGTTTAAAAAATTAATACCTGAAATATATCCTAAATACTTGAAACTTAAGAACAATGAAAAAATTTATAGAAACAAAAAAGTTAACTTTTTAGACTTGAATATAGACCTTACAAATAGTGCTGTTAGAGTTTATAATAAAAAGAGTAATTATAATTTCAATATTATAAAATACTGTAATATGAATTCTAATATATCATTAAATTGCTGTAAAGGTATATATTATGGTCAGTTTCTAAGATTTTATAGAATAAATAATATATTAGATAATTTCATAGAAGATGTTAAAAATTTAAACATGGAATTTATTAAAAACAAATTTAGTATCAAACAAGTAAAATATTTCAACAGTATATCAATTATAAAATATTTAAAAAAAAATAAATGGAAATATCCATTTATGAAATCAACTTTCTATAATTTCTCTTAATATTAACTAATACAAATTTATAATCTTTAACAGTTAATTAAACTTTTATTAAATAACTGATTAAAAGATTTTTTCACAAGATTTTTAAAGTGTTAAAGTATATAGTTCATTTTTGTTTAATCTCCAATTTCTGGGGAGGAAAATGGAAGTTAAATAAAGATGAATTTGCACAATTAATAGCTTTATTAAACTCTTATAATTTGCCTTTTTAAAGGAATATTAAAAGATGATTAAATGTTAAATCAGTTATTTTGATATAACTATCTGTAAAGATTATAAAACTTAGCTTTCTTCCTTTAACTATTTTTCCTATCTTCTTTAATTTTCTTGTTGTTCAAAAAAATTCTGAAGAAATGGTCTAAATTTGAAATGTGGGGGGACATTCCCCTCCCGCGACATGTGCCAGCCAGAAATAGATATACACAATGGAGGACGCAGCGGTCAAGGTAGGTTTACAGTTTGAATTTGTTAACACTTGTATCTGTTATATGTTCATTTAAATATTTCACTGAAACAACTTAATATTAACACATAAAATACGGTTTAAAAGAGATCTATGACATAATAAAGGAGGGGTTGAAATGTCGCTGGAATTTTATCTGATGATCCCCGTTCCAGCAGATCTCTTTTTCCAATTTATTTCAATTTAAAGTTTTTTGTGTATGTCTGGTCTACCATTAGGGTTTCAAAACATAATATCCAAACTTATAACAAATGTTAATTCATACTATAGATATATTACTAAATACAACTATTTATAATCATATTATAAAATAAAAAAACCTTTAAAAATCTTTTTAAAAAAAAAAAAAAAAAAAAAGGATAAAATATAAAATCATAAAAAAAAATATATATATATACTAACAATCTTATCTACCTTCTTTATAAAACTCTTTTTTTTTTTTTTCCTTATTATTAGTTTGATTAAAAGTGCATGGTTCTGTCTTTCTCTCTTTTTTCTAACTATTATATATATTATCTCTTCGATTATTCTATATATAGGATTAGAGTATGTCTGAATGACGTGTAAAAGCCGATGTAATAGACGTTACTTTGTTAATTTTTTTTATTGTTATTAATTATAAATATATAATTAACTTGAGGATGTAATAGAAGTAAAGGATTTTTTTTTTTTTTTCTCTCTCTATCTACAAATTAATAACATTTTACAAATTTTATAATTTGTATTTAAATGATCATAATAGTGAAGATAATTTTAATACAAAACTGGACTATAAAATTAAATAACTATTTATTATTATAATTAATTTAGATTTAGCTTGCTAATCTAATCAAATCTAACTGATATAATTTATCATTATTATCAGTTTGCTCCTTAAATTTTTTAAAATTAGAATCACTGTTATAATTTTGTTATATAGTTTCTACACTATATATATATATATATATATATATATATATATATATATATTTAATTAAAAAGGCATATATTGGATCAAAATATTATATATATATATATATATATATATATATATATATATATACTAGACGCCGACCCGGGCTTCGCCCCGGGATTGACCCGTGTGCATATATATTTATATAAGATTTTTTTTTAAATAATCGTTTTTACTCGAGGGAATGTTTGTAGTCTAGTATTTTGATATAATAAATCTATCTGAATATTAGGAAAGGTCAGGTAATTTTTTTGTAGGGTGATGCTCTGAAAAAGAACGCTATACCACTTTATCACTAAACAAATTGGCGAGTCAAAAATAAGCAACCTAAACAATCCATTAGCTTTGCAAGATAAGAAAAGAAATAGAGAAATGCATGCAAAATTCTCAACACAAATCAAAAGCTTTAATCCTCATTAGTAATGTATATTAGGTAGGATGAGGTTTATTTTGTTTCTATTACATTACATGGAATAGATTTTTGTTTTTCTAATAAAATTTACTGACCTCTTTGTTCACTGAAACCTAAACAAAGTGTATGTTAGACCACTCTTTGTTCAACCTTACACATTGTTTAGGTCTCTTATTAGGTGCAAGATGTATACTAATGCTAAAATGGTAATTTGGGTAAACATAGGTAAATTCATGTTGGGCCAGTATTGTTCAGCAAGCCAACACAGATATAACATTACGGTATGAAGCAAGTTGTGCTAAAACTAATATTTCCAATCAAATTATCAAAAAATAACACATACTATGTAATATAAACACATGTATGTAAAATAAACACAATAATAACCAATAATTAAAAACCATAAATTTTTCTAACACAGTATACTTCTTAAGTAAGAATATCTTACCATGAAGGTTTAAAACCCTACACATTGAAACATGTGAAAAATGTAGCATGTGTGTATGATGGGCTTGAAGAGAAAATATTTAAAAAAGATATTTATTGAAACTTTTGTAATACCACACCAAATATGCATATTTACAGTTACAACAGTTGCAGATCTTATTAGCGCTTTAAAAAAGGGACAATCATATATGAGCAAAGCATCTATGTACATTAGAGGACATTAGAAACATAGTGAAAAAATATTAAAAGGTAATGAATAATTTTTTTGCTAATTGAGGAAAGAAATACCTTAAGAAAGAGCTTCTTGATAAACAATATTTTTTGTAGCGCCATTAGGTGCGAGAATAAAAGGTTTTCTGGAGGAACTGACGCGTGAGCAGGCAACATAAAGCTGGCCATGGGAAAAACATGGAACTTGAAGATCAATTCCAGCCCATTTCAATGTTTGACCTTGTGCTTTGTTAATTGTCATTGCAAAGCACAACTTAACAGGAAATTGAAGTATTTTAAAATGAAATGGCAAATCTGAAGATATAATGGGAATCCTAGGAATCATAACCTTCTCACCAGTGCCGCATCCAGTCAAAATAGTCGCCTCCAGAAGATATCTGTGTAAGCTGTTAACTTGCAACCGAATACCATTACACAATTTTGGGGGATTAAGATTTCTTAACAAGATAATTGGGGCGCCAACCTTTAGGGTAAGACTGTGCACAGGCATTCCAGGCGGATTGATAGAATTTAAAAATTCAATGGGGTAATGCACAGAATCATTCGGATCTACAACAGTGTCTATTGACAAATAAGTTCTTGAAGGAGCAATAAATTTACCGAGGATATATTCATTTATCTTGTCCACAGCATCATTTCTTGGTGCTAATAAAGCCCTTTCACTGAACCAAGAAAGTGGCATGGTAAGTAAAAAGCCTATATTGGGGTAAACAGATGATATTAAGGTATGGATATCTTCAACCAAGACACAAAGATCACTTGATGCAATGGAGATGGGTCCTTCGTGAGTTGCAAATGTCCCATTGCCCAGTTCAAGCAACAGCTGAGAGAAGCTGCTTCCTCTGTCGCCAAAGAGATGTGACCGCATATTGATAGTGAGAGATAACTTAACAATACTACTCCAAATATGAGAGCGTTTAAGGCATGCATTCACCTCGTCTGCTCGAGTGCCTTTGGGAATAACCGGTAAAGTTTGTCGGAAGTCCCCAACAAAAAGAAATGTCACCCCTCCCATTATGCTGTTGTTATCCCTAAGATCTTTCAGAGTGCGATCAAGGGCCTCGATTGAGCGTCTATGAGCCATTGTGCATTCATCCCATATCAATAATGAGCATTGCTGTAGAATTTTGGAAGTGGCGGTCTGTTTAGCAATGTTACAGACTGCTATTTCATCATCATAGAGATTAAAAGGTAGCTTAAATAGAGAATGTGCTGTTCTGCCGCCATCAAGGAGTGTAGCGGCGATTCCAGAAGAAGCAGCAGCACAAACTACTAAACCCTCTAAGCGCAATTTGGCTAACAAAAGATTAATAATAAAAGTTTTTCCAGTGCCACCAGGAGCATCCAAAAAAAAAATCGTGCCAGCCCTAGAGCGAACACTATTAAGAATGGCTTCATAACAATATTTCTGATCAGGATTCAAAGAAGATTCGCGGGTTGAAGCCAAAGTTTCTAGCTCATGCCTATCATATATGTCTGATAAAAATGATGCCTCTCTGGGTGGTGATACATTTTCAGGAAGGGGCAAACCCATACATGCAATATTTTTACCTGAAATTGACAGAACATGTTTATCAATTTCCAGTAACGCGGCATTGGAAACATCAGCATTGTAATCAAGTTCAGGGATGGACATATCTCGTCGCATTCGGTGCAAAATATCTTCAGACATACACTCCTTATGAGCATGCCACAGCGTAAGTGTATCAGACAGGTGGCAGAAGATGAGCATTGTAGAGAACAATGCTCTCACCGATGCTGCATTACGACATATAGATGCCTCTTTGAGAGTTTCATTCCAGTGAGAGTCGTCTTCTAGTAAGCCTAAAGCTTTGCAGGCCATTTGGAAGGTAGTGTGGATAACTCCTTCAACTGTGCGCAAACTCTGGAAAGAACATGGCCCTCTAATATGGAACAAAAGAAGTCTCAAATAGTAGCATTCAGCATTAGTTGGGTGAACTGTATAGACGCGGCCAAGAACATCACTTTTCCGCACACCAGGATATCCTTCTACAGGAGTACCCTGCTTTCTGCCTAAAAATTTATTGTTGGTCCAGGTATAGAAAGAAGGAACTTCACAGTATAATAGTGTCCTAGCAAATGTGTCTTGGTTACAAAGCTTAAAAAATGATGTCAGAGTTGTAACTCTTGGATTTGAAATAACATTTGCTGCATTTGCAGTAGTGAAATAGACCCTCTGTCCATTTTCAAGATGAACAGCTAAGTGTACAATAGGAGGTGATCTTTCATGGATGCTGAAACCCAGAATCCTCCAAACAGCTTCTGCGGAACTTATATAGCGGCCAGACTGAAATTGGGTAACCTCATCAAGGTGATTCAAAGATAAAACTGCCTGATCAGTTCCCTTATTAATGTATTTGCACACGTATTTGATGGCCTTTACGGAGCTGCAGTATTCCACATTTATATGGGAATCAAAAGCACGAAGGAGAACAGAATTATAGGGCACAATCCAGCGATTGTCAATTTCAAAAGTAACTCCTCGCATATTCACCGATGAAGTAAGACCACCTTCAGCAGAGCACCGTCTTCGGTATCGGGGATAACCATCTTCTGTTGTCGAAGTTGTCTCACAAAAACCTTTAGGATATTTTTTGCTACATTTCCCATCCTTCATACATGGAGAATTTGTATTCAGAACCCCACATGGACCATGAACCATTTGTTTCATGACAATTGCATGAAGCTCTGGGTCTAAGTTAATATCCGGAATCTCGGCCTGTATGACCTCATCAATTTGATTAGGTCTAATTATGTTCGTAAGCCAAAGCAGTAAATGCGCATGTGGCAGACCACGCTTCTGCCACTCTATTGTGAACATAAAACACTTGCAAGGCCCAAATAGCTCAGCCTTAGTCACTAAATAGATAAGCTTTTTCATTTTAAGGTGAAAAACACGACTAATCAAATCATATCTATCTTTAGCAGAGTTATTTGAAAATAAATGAATCTGAATTTCTTTCCATTGAGGGTTGCATGTAAATGTTATAAAAAGCTGAGGCCTTCCATAGCTACGAACATAAGTCATCGCATCTTGGGTACGCTCATGCAGATAACGGGGACCACCAGTAAATGATGATGGCAGTATGACTATTTGGCCTATATTGGCTAAATTCTCAATTCTGTCCGAAGCTTTTTCTGATTGCGCCGTATGAAGGAAAGCCTTTCTGATTCAACCTTAGCATACATATCAACCCAGAATTGATTTGTAAGCATGCCATAACGCAGAAGTGAGTTAAATTCCCCAGCACGAGCCATCATTCTGTAAGCATAAAAATTCATGCACGATACAGTCTTCTGCATTATTTCTCTAGTGGATGGATTGACTTGAGGTAGCGAAACAGAATAACCGACCTCACCCCTGCAAAAAATTAACGGGTATTGTAGAGGATCATATGCTTGATGGATCTCGGATATCCTTTGTGTCAAATTATTACGACAATGTAATACAATATCTCTTGGCCCAAATTCCTGACCTACCATCAGCAGAGCTACTTCATTGGTCATGGGCGCATTGTAGCGACGCTCATGCTCTTCTGGTGGAAGCTTATCAGAGTGTATAATAATCCGGTAATCAGCGTGATTTTGAGGAAGAGTTTCTAAGGCTGCTTTAAAGGATTGAATATAATGATTGTGCGCATGCAATAAATCTTGAAAAGAGCGAACTAAATCTCTGTTCAAGTTTTCTGTCATGTTGCAACGTGCAGTAACCTGAGACTCATAATTATCGATAAAGTATATCTGCAGGAATTTGTGCTCACTATCAGGTTCTGGAAGGAGACTACCAATTATGTGGTAAACTTGGCCTTGGACTTTGAAAGTAGGCATATAACCTTGCTCCACAACTTGTCTAGCACCAAAAGATGTCATTTGGAATATAGAGTTATATCTACGGATATGCAGCAGGAAGGACTTCGATAGAGGATGTTGGCCAGAGAGCAAAGAGAAAATAGGTTCTGGAGGGGACTCAATAGCAGGTAGAGAAACTCTACCTTGTTTACAACAGAGGCCAAAGGGTTCATCTTTAAATCTCAAAGCATAGCAAAACTGGCATACCCGAGACATTTGGCCTATATCGACAGATGAATCAGCTTTATAATCAATATGGGCATTATACTGCAAACCTGAAAACGGCTTATGAGTCCAAAGCTGAATACGCTGAACAGGAACTTGCATAGTTTGTCTAGCTGCGTCGCGGGCTTCAGAATACCTAAGACGGCGAAGCGCACGACGCGTCTCACTTTGAAGTGGTGTCTCAATAGCTCTAGCAGTCCTGCATCTCCTGGAAGCAGCCGTACTCCTACCAAGTAAACGTCGGCTGTGGCGAGGCATATTCTGTAAAAAAAATTAGATTGAGATTAATAACCAAAGCTTAAAAACCACCAATTGCTAAACAAAGCATAAAAATTTCCTGTCTTTTTGAGGTAAAAATCAAAATTTGTAAATTTTTTTTATTCAAAATCACCTTCAGATATGTTAAAAAGATTTAAAAAAACTAAAATCATAATATTATTACCAAAAAATTATCATACCAATTGAATCCCAATCATACCAATATCAATTGAAAGATATAATAATTTTAAAAAAAGTTCTTAAAAAATATTTGAGAAGGGCCTCATAATGAAAAGCACATAAACATATCAATAAAATAGCTTGCATCTTAGTGAAAAAAATAGAAATAACCCAAAATTTGTTAACAAAACAACCCATATATGTGGAACTGAGATTAATAACCAAAGCTTAAAAACCAGCAATTGCTAAACAAAGCATAAAAATTTCCTGTCTTTTTGAGGTAAAAATCAAAATTTGTAAATTTTTTTATTCAAAATAACCTTCAGATATGTTAAAAAGATTTTAAAAAACTAAAATCATAATATTATTACCAAAAAATTATCATACCAATTGAATCCCAAGCATACCAATATCAATTGAAAGATATAATAATTTAAAAAAAAGTTCTTAAAAAATATTTGAGAAGGGCCTCATAATGAAAAGCACATAAACATAGCAATAAAACATCTTGCATCTTAGTGAAAAAAATAGAAATAACCCAAAATTTGTTAACAAAACAACCCACATATGTGGAACTGAGATTAATAACCAAAGCTTAAAAACCAGCAAATGCTAAACAAAGCATAAAAATTTCCTGTCTTTTTGAGGTAAAAATCAAAATGTGTAAATTTTTTTATTCAAAATAACCTTCAGATATGTTAAAAAGATTTTAAAAAACTAAAATCATAATATTATTACCAAAAAATTATCATACCAATTGAATCCCAATCATACCAATATCAATTGAAAAAGATATAATAATTTTAAAAAAAGTTCTTAAAAAAATATTTGAGAAGGGCCTCATAATGAAAAGCACATAAACATATCAATAAAACATCGCGCATCTTAGTGAAAAAAAATAGAAATAAGCCAAAACTTGTTAACAAAACAACCCATTTATGTGGAAAACACCATAAATAAGCCACTTTTAAAATATCTAAGCAATTAATTAAAATCTGTTCTACAAAACAACCCATATAAGTTGAATAGGATCACATTAATGAAATTTATGTGGAAAACACCATAAATATCTGTTCTTAAAATATCAAAGCAATTAATTAAAATTTTGTTAATGTCTTCAAAAAGACATAAAATTGAGCACATTAATGAAATATTTCAATCTTTTTTTGTAAAAAATAATATAAATAACCTTAGTCTTATAAAAATACTAACCACGTAAGTTAGAAATAGCATATATAATAAATTAAAATTAGCCTAAAAATTTATCTAAAATATAAAATTGATCTCATCAAGTAAGGCTTCAATTTTTTTTTTTATAAAATATGAAAACTATAAAATAAAAGTATCTTACCATGTATAAAAGTTATTAAAATATATATAAAAAAGATTAAAACTAATTTTTCAAGAAACGCAAACGTGTAAACACTTTTGAAATTGTAAACAGTTTAACTCTGTGGAATTATTTTGTATTTTATCGATAACAGCAAAGTTATGTATGTTAAAGTTAGGAAAAATATTTTGATGTTAAGCAAAACCTGCTCCATCTCGTTTTACATAAATGTTGAAAATTTGGTTGAAATTGATGCATTGTAACGAAAGTTTTTAGTGATCGACACTTATGAAATTTGCATTTTATTAATATAGATATGTAAATAAAATATGAATTCAATTTTTTTAAAGCACAACAAACATTTTATACGCTAAAAATAATAAGAAACTTTGCATAAATCTTTGATATTCGTCAAAAATATATTTTTTGCAAAGATTTTGAAAAATATGTAAAACTTTTTCGTTTTATATATGAGAGTAAATTGTTCTATATTCATATATAGGGATCAGGTCTTAGTTTCAAGATGTCTGAAAGTGATGATCTCATCGAGCTTGTAGCCGAACTCAACGTTGGAATAAATATAGAAAACCAAGACGAGATTACTTCTCCGAATAGCAATTTGGTCAAAGAAGATTACAAGATTCCTTGGGAATTAGATAAAGCTTTCCTTGAAAAATTAAAATCAGAGATTAATCTTATCGAGACTGAGGAAAAATGCGATATAAAGATTGTGGAGTCGCCTAGTGGAAGTCCTGACTTCTTTTTAGAATTTACTGGGACTTTAGAAAATGTGGATCGGTTCCGCGAAGTGGTCAACACGATTTACGACGCAATAACCTCCGTGCCCATAGGCCTCTCTTATAAATCAATTAATTATTTAGCTAATGGTGGATGGGAAAATTTGGAGAAAATCGCAAAGGAGAATGGTGTCACGATTGAAATTGATTCAGAATATATAAACGGAGAACTAACTTTCCCCTTTCTTAAAATTCATGGATTGCGTCAAAATTGTCAACAAGTTCAAAATTCAATCAAAAACCTATTCATGAACTTAAGTCAATCGGATAACCGAATGGAAACAAACGAAGGACATAATGAGCAGTTTGATCGAACTCCCATTGAATCCGTACAGAATAATCCAAATGTTCAACGAGGCGCTGATACATCACAAACTTCTCATCAAGAGCATCAAATCTCTTCACTTCTTAAAAATTGCAAGTTGTATCTTGTATCGAACGAAGCAAAGGTAATTGAAGAAAAGATGCAGTATTATGTGGAAGGACTAGAAAAGAATGTTTTCAAATGTTGATAAATTAATATACAGGCGTCTAGCTTCTAGCCAATATTTTCAAACCATCGGATATTCAATGGAGCCTAATAAGAACCAAAATAATCCTGTTGCTATAAATCCAAATTTACCATTACAACATGCCAACCCTTCATATTCGCCTCAATTTAACCAAAGAAACCTACAGGCTGACCATCCTCCTTTAGAATCGCAATCTACCCAATGTATTGATTATCCCCTTCGACCACAGCAGCAGAGAACCGTACGAATTTTATCCCTTTTGGCATCAAAATTCGGAAATAGTTCATATAACGGACCTCAATTGCTCCCAAGAAAACGAAAGAATGCACATAATCCATATGCATCACAAAATACCCCAAATATAGCTTTAGTACCCCAAGCGCAGCAAAGAAACGAAGGGAAAGCTTCCCCCCAGTCATCACAACTAGATCAACCAACAGGTTATACGTACCAAACAAGTCCCGCGACTGTACACCCCTTGTTGGCATCACCAGACATTCAACCTGCAGATTATTTGCCTCTTTCTCAGTTAACATTGCAACAAGGGGAACCTACAATGCACGCTTCAAGAATTCAAAAGATGCCAACAGGAAAGATTCCACCTAGTTAATATCACAAGAAACATAACCTGCAATTTAGTTGCTTCAAGGAAATCCCATAAACCGAACGATTTTACATCTCTATTTACCTCTAACTTTGAAATAATACACAACAACCCCGCAAAATACACCGAAAGGTTATACATTTTAATTTTGTAACGCATAAAACTTATCTTTATGATTTCAAGTCCCCGGGATACTAAAGAAGCCAAAACATGTATATCTGCACTTTGCATAACAACGCCCGCAAAACACAAATATGTTATGCTTTTAATATTTTTTTTGAATTTCTCTATCTGAATAGGAAATAAATTAGATGATATAACATTTGTTATAATTTAACAACCGGGGAATATGAATGTCGATCGAAAAATGGTTATAACATTTTAAAGAAATCAAATCAATCACAATATAACTAAATTTTAAGTAAATTGTGCATATAGATTCACAAAATAAATTTGTATTTGGCTTTTATAATAAACTTTATAATTATTACTATCTTCGGAAGTGTTATCTTTTTATTTCTTATACATATATAAGTTTGGCCTTAAATACCCATTTCTTGATTTCTCAGGAAGCCTCTAGAGCAGTGATTCTCAACCAATGTGCCGCGGTAATTTTGTGTGCCGCGAAATTCTAAAAATGTGCCGCCGAATTTTAGTCATATGATTATTTTCACGTTTGTATTGGTTTTTCTTTTTTTCTTTTTCATTTTTTTACTTTTTAAAATAACGAAATTAGCAAATTGAATGTTAGAGATGTATATTACTTATATTTTGCATAGAAATATTGATACATAATTTGAATTTTCTTGCATTCAAGTTAGCAAAAGTGTGCCGCGAAATTCTAAAATTGTGCCGCCAAATTTTGAAATCTTTAAAATAATGCCGCAACAAAAAAAAGGTTGAGAATCACTGCTCTAGAGGTATAGCCTGCACCACGCTGTGGTCAACATCCCGAAACGCATTCGTTGTTGGTTTTTCTTGATTTATAAAGAAAATCAATTGGCAAAATATCAGGGAGCAGGTTGAATCAATGTTTAGTTGATTTCTGTTCCACTAGATGGCGCTCTGCCATCTAAAAAAGCTCATGTGAGCAGGTCAGGATATGCCTACTTTGTTTTTAATATATACATATAGTTTATTGGCACGTTAAGTGCATTTTCATTTCACTGCTGGATACTTCGGCCAATTAAAATGCAATTAATATAAAAAGCCTTTACATAAAAAATGCATAGGAGTGTTTGCTTAACGAAATTTGTTTTTAAGAATTTATCGTTCGTTCTTAAAATCCAATAAAAAGGTTAAATAAACCTTTGAAGCCCACTTCATTATTTAGGTTTCTAATTGGAGGTTAAATAATGTGTAATATGGTTAGTGTGTGCAGGAATATTTGTGAGTTTGTAATAGAATATTTTGGGATAATCTAGGTTGGCGAGACAACGCAGCTAAAAACGTATCACCTAAAACGTTAATGCGTAAACAATAACAAACAATAGCTCGCTAGCGACAATCGCTGTGGAAGAGCATTTTTCGGAACAAATATTTATTCTCACAGTCCTCAAAGCTCATGCCCGTAGTTTTATTGAATACCTTTACCAAGAAATTTCTCCTTCACAGTGTCAAATTGATAAGCGGAATATATCCCGGAGTATTAGAGCAGTATGGTGGATTGAATTTGAGAAACCGTTGGGTTTCGCCGAAAGTTCCGGAAAGGTAATCAAATATGTTTTTTTAATTTTGTAAAAAAAAAACCTTCTTCTTCTATGTTAAAAACATATTTTTGACATGTTTAATATCTTTGTAAAGAGTTTCTTCAAATATGTCTGCCTATGATCCAAATAATTCACAAAATGGCTCGTGGAAGAGCTCAATGAAACTATTTATATAGAAGTGTATTGTTGCAGAAACTTGGAGGTCGACAAAGCTACATTAAACTACTGATAAATCATTATTCACTCAATATAGTTACACTATTATTAAGTAGAGTGCTAACATTCTACGAAGAGTCTCGCTTAAAACACTGACCAAATACCATTTAAGATACAATTGCTTCTATAGTACTCAGAACTAAAGTTATCAACTGCACCGACTGGCATCGGTCTGCGGAAAACTTTGATAGGTATTCGGAAATTTTTCCGCGTTGAAACAAAAAAAAAATTGACGATATTTTTGACATTAAAACCTCATATTCATTTAGGAGAATAAGTTAAAAACAAATTGAAAGAAAGAATCTACTTAGGTAATTCTTTAAAACCCAAGGTAATATTTTGTTATAAAAAATCGGACCACGAAAACATCTACCATAGCGCGCGTTATTTATGTAGCAAATTTGCATAATATATCTGTGCATATTTTGTGTTCCGCTTGTCCCAAACGTTTAGACACGATGCTGATTTACTTCGTCTGCTATCCTGAGATAACTTCTGCCTACACTAGAGTCATCCATCCCACAGTCGCACACAACAGAACATTTAAAGAATAATTATGTGAAAAATAGACACTTTGACCAGTCAGAGTTTTTATTTTCTCAACGTTTCAACAAAAAACTTTTGTCTTCGTCAGGAGAAATAAATAAAAATAAAGCATTTGGCAAGGCGTTAAAAATTTAACGTTGAGGAAATAAAAAAAAAACTAACTAGCCGTAGTGTCTATTTTTCACAGAAATATGAATTCCAGCCAGGCAACCAGGATTTAAAGAATAATTAAACTTAAAAACATATCGTAAATATTGAGGCTGCCTGGCCGACATCCATAGTTCTTGAAAATAAAGATACTTCGGCCAGTAAATCTTTTTATTAAGAGGTAATTAAAAACGTATCTCTCTCTCTCTAACTGATTTTATCGTATCAAGACTGATTAAATATGAATTCGACCAAGTGAAAAAGACTAATGAACATTCAGTCCACATTCTCCTTCAATAATGAATGATTTTTAAGAACAAGAATGACAGTTATTTTTCTAATACATGCTCACTTTCGTCTCTTTTTCCCTTCAGGCATCCCAAAATATTTCCGCCCTGACTTTTACAACGTGCAATTCGTTACTAATCTTGGAAACTTCGGAGATTTTCTATTTCGAATAGGAGCTATAGACGATCCAGGGTGTTTATGTGGAGAGAGAAGGCAGGATTCCAGTCACTTGCTCATTGAATGTCCAATCTTCCAGAACTACAGAAAGCGGGAAAACATTGAATACAAGAATCTTTTTTTTTTGTTGTTGTTTATAAATAGCAAGGACTCATATTTTATATTTAGAAAATTTTGTAATCATAAGATTTTCTCTTGGTTAAAAAAACGGTAATTGTCAAACTAGGTATATTTATTTGTATTTATTTCATTGGTTGATTGTAAATTCAAGCATGGTTTTAGTTTACTTTCCTTTATTTTTATCTTTAAACTATACTCAAACCATGTAATTATTCAATTGTTTATGTAATATAGTATCAAGTTTAGTGTTGTTTCTTGACGCAAGCATCCCTTGTGAGGACATCGCGTCTTATTTGATAATAAATAAATAAATATAATCTTTCTCTCGATGTGCGCTAAAATAGAAATATTATTATCTCTAAATAAAAAATATAGCTTTAATTTGCATAGTTTATTATTTTTTAAAAAATCAATATTTATATTACTTATAAATGACTGCGGCGTATAATTATAAAGCTATACAAACAGTTTTACCGCATAAGTTTCTCTTTTATTTATGAAAAATCATTTTTAATTTCAAAGAGAAATATTTAATATTTCTAACTTTTGGATGACGTATGAAAAGGTTGAATACATGAAGAGTGATGGTCTATATATGAAGGGATGACGTATGGAAGGGTGAAAAATATGAAGAGTAATGGCGAACGGAAAAATAAAAGTGTCCAGGAGCGGGAATCGAACCCACAACCTTCTGCTTACCGGGCAGGTACCATGTCCACTAGGCTATCCTGGACGTATTTCTCCGTTCGTAACTAATATTTAAACTGACTAATAATACTTATAAATGACTGCGGCGTATAATTATAAAGCTATACAAGCTATACGTCATCCAAAAGTTAGAAATATTAAATATTTCTCTTTGAAATTAAAAATGATTTTTCATAAATAAAAAAGAAACTTATGCGGTAAAACTGTTTGTATAGCTTTATAATTATACGCCGCAGTCATTTATAAGTATTATTAGTCAATTTAAATATTAGTTACGAACGGAGAAATACGTCCAGGATAGCCTAGTGGACATGGCACCTGCCCGGTAAAAAGAAGGTTGTGGGTTCGATTCCCGCTCCTGGACACTTTTATTTTTCCGTTCGCCATTACTCTTCATATTTTCACCCTTCCATACGTCATCCCTTCATATATAGACCATCACTCTTCATGTATTCAACCTTTTCATACGTCATCCAAAAGTTAGAAATATTAAATATTTCTCTTTGAAATTAAAAATGATTTTTCATAAATAAAAAATAAACTTATGCGGTAAAACTGTTTGTATAGCTTTATAATATTTATATTATTTATTAAGTGGATAATTATTATAATATATTTTTTAAATATTATTGATTCTGATGAAACACTATATAAAATAAGATATAATATGTAAATACATTTTCTTGTATAAATATTGCTCAAAAATGTAAATTTAATTTTTATCTTTTTTTCTCTATCTTTTATAATTCTACTGTTAACATTTCACGCGATTCAATGCGGTACAGCGACTGCATTGAGGGTAGTTACATAAACTGCTTGCTGATGATGATCTCGGATTTTTATTAGAAAACCAAACTGATATCCCCTTGTTAATTGAATGTATTGTTTTGAAATATAGGATAATTTAGGTCTGTGAAAAATATCATAAAATATTTCATTTTCAAATTTAACGAATATGAACGATGAAAACATTAAGATGCGAAATTTTTTTCATGGATCAATCAAGCTTCTACTGTCCTTACTGCGATGAAAAAATGATTGATGTATGGGAAAAATCGCATCTTAAGGTTTTCATTTGTTGTATATAGATAGCACGTTATTGCATTGTAATAATATGAACAATGGTTTTTTTTTCTGTCAAAATAAGAACAAAATGGTGGAGAATCTTTTGTAAGTTCTTTTATACGACGTCTTTTTTATTTCTGTTGAAGGGCAGAAATGCTCCAAATCTTGTATAAATTAAAAAACTTCACCTCTTGATTTTATTCTTCTTTTGATAATCCAGGTGATTATTCAACTTATAATGCTTTTCTTTCTTATTTGGCATATAGAGCCTATTTGCCATCTAAGGCAAACGCTCTCCTTGAAAAATTGTTATTTAAAATATAATACTATAATATATACATATCATATCTCTATCAATTATTTTCAAATAATATTTTCATTTTCTCATCTTTGATCCCGAAACTAGCTGCTTCTCAAATTGAATACACACACAAGCCATTTCCTTCTTTCTGAAAAATAAAACATTTTAAAAGGTTTTAACGGGGACTTTTCAAACGAATTGTTCGTGGTGGTTTATATATTCGCATTTCTAATAGAATGTGTGAATTGGTAATGCGCAAATATCAATATATAGGTAGTTTTACGTCAAATAACTTCAAAAAGATGTCACCCGAGTACTGACACAAAACTTGGTTGGTTTGATATGACTGAATTTTTACTACCCCTTTATAAATTACTTAACTCAAGAAATGTTCACAAATGTTATAGAAATAAACAGAAATAATTTTCAAAATAATATTTCAAAATAACCCAGAATAAAAGAAAAACTTAAAAGATATAGCCTATAGATGAATATCTGGTCAAAAAGCAACGTCAAAACAATTTCCTTTCAAAAACGACCGTTTAAACAAGGCCAAAGACTTTAGAAACAAGCTTAAAGTGTTACACAAAAAATCGTAATGGAAATAATTATGTTTTGCTAAGGTTTTCGTTATATCATGTTGATCCAGAACAAAATTTTGTGTGTGTGCGTTTATTATAGGTTTATATTTTAAATATAAAACTCTTAAAATATATATATATATATATATATTGTTATTTGTAAGCATATAATAATACGTTCACTCTTGATCAAAATATACGTTATTAATGATAATATATACAAACTTAAATAAAATGTAAACTTTCAACTTATTTTTAAAATTCAAACTCCCACAAGAGATTTAAATAAATCTTAAAAGTTCATTTGAATTTTCAACAGGCAGAATATGATACGTGATATGAATTATTCACTACTCACAGTTTGATGAAATGTCAGGAGCAACACTACAATGGTGATCTTGAATTCCAATATTGTGTGAAGACTTGAAGGATTCTGAAGTCGAATCAATATCTGACAATGTCTCTGAATTTTCTTCCACTTAAGTCTGTTTTATTTCATCATCATACAAATACTTCCAAACTCTCTCAAATATACAGTTTCTATTATAAGAGGAGGAATCAACGGATGTCAATTCTAAGATGAAATAAAAGTTAACGGCGACTTTATTTAAGCGACATAATCCTGGCAAGCTTTCGAACTATGACGTCCTGGCTGTAATACGCATACATTTTTTTTTTTTTTCATAATTTTAAATTAAATAATATTTAACGATGAAACTTATATATTAAACCTTAATCAGATAGATTTTTCCCAGTTTAATAATAAAGTAAATTTCTCGTTTTTTCATTGTTATAATAGGGAATTAAATTATTTCATAGTGTTTTTTTTTTAAGTTTATTTTTGATCACTCTTTATTAGAATATTTGAAAAATCTTTTCTCGATATTGGACTTTATACTATTACAAGTGGATCATAAATGTTGGATAACTGAATGCTACGACAGCTAGCGCCACACTGGACCTATCATCATCACAACTGTTTGTTTACCTTTCTTCTCTATACTTCAATAACTGTTCGCTACCATAACTTTGTCTTTCTTGCTAAATGGATAATAAAGATTATTATCATATAATCCTCAACGTCCTCATGCCTTCCTACAAGCTGTAAGTACCTAAATCTTACAACAATTAGATTATGAGACTGAATATTGCATGAAATTCAACTAACGAGTTAAGACAAAGAAAAAAGGCTTAGCAAAAATGGCGTCACTCCCGAGCCACGATGTAACCCTAAATAAGCTCGACGGCTATAACTACTCACTATGGTCTTTCAAAATCGAAATGCTTTTGCAAAAGGAAGATCTTTGGGAAGTTGTCACCGAAAATATTCCAGATGAACCTAAAGTCGAATGGAAAAAGGAAGACTCAAAAGCTAGAGCTATCATTAATCTAAGCATCGCCGACTCACAAATAGTGCATGTCAAAAACCTACTAACAGCCAAAGCTACCTGGGACACTCTTAAAAATATCTATGAAAGAAAAACACTCTCAGGAAAAATTTATTTGCTAAGGAAGCTATACAGCTTAAAACTCGAAGAAGACAAAGACATGCAGCAGCACATCACTACCATGATGGAACTTGTTGACAAACTGCGAACCATTGGCGAAACACTAAAGGACTCTCACATCACGGCTATACTGCTTTGCTCGCTTCCAAAGAGCTACTCCAATCTCATCACGATGTTGGAATCAAGGCCTGATGACGAGCTAACGCTTGAATTTACCAAGAACAAACTCCTTGATGAACACACACGCAGAGTAGAAAGCTCGAAAGACGGAAGCACCGCATCAAAAGCCTTAAAAAGCCTCCACGGAGCTTCAAGCCAAAGAAGAGAAAAAGAGAAGAAATTCTGTTCTTTCTGCCACAAACCAAACCACTCCAAAGAAGAATGTTGGCACTATCAAAAGCGAAACAACAGCAACAAAGAGTACAAATATGAAAACTTCAGAAGAGGAAACGTACCAAAGTACACAAATCAGTCGAGTGTCACCCAAGAACAATCAACAAATCAGAGAACAACAAAAGGACCTAACCCAAAAGCTCTCAATTGCACTCAACGAGAAGCAAGTGTACACAACTGGTTCGTCGACTCTGGAGCCACATCTCATATGGCGTACGACGAAAGCTTCTTCACTGAACTTAACAGAGAACAAACACAAAATGTTGTGGTTGCTAATGGCAATAAGCTGCAGGTCAAAGGGATAGGACAAGGAGAAATCAAAGTCATCACACCCCAAGGAAAGACTGACACCTTACTTCTCACAAAAGTTCTCTACATCCCGGAACTAACAGACAACCTTCTGTCAGTGAGTGCGGCCACCTCCAACGGATGTAAAGTAACGTTCAACAGAGATTGGTGTACCATCGAAAGAGACAACACAGCCCTCGCGAACTGTATACTTGACAATGGAATGTACCGACTCCACCTGGATGACAACCCCCAAACTCGCACATTCAAAGCAAATGTAGCAAAACAAAACCACTGTAAGAACAAAAATTGCCTCATGCTCTGGCACGACAGACTAGGACACAGAAATATAGAATCAATTAAGAAGATTCGAAATGAGAACCTAGCAAGAGGACTAAGTCTAAATAACTGTTCGCACAGCACAGACTGCGTTCAGTGCATTCAAGGAAAACTCACCGAAACCCCATTTCCAAAGAAGACAGAGTACAGAGCAACTGAAACGCTTCAACTTGTCGACAGTGATGTCTGCGGTCCATTACCAACTAACTCTCTCAGCGGTAAGAGATACTTCATCACCTTCACTGATGACTACAGCAGATACACGAAGATCTACCTCCTGAAAGGAAAAGACGAAGTCTATGAAAAATAAAAGACTACGTCATCTCAGCACACACGGAATTTGGAAAATATATCCAAACCATACGGACAGACAACGGTCGTGAGTACGTAAACCGACAAGTCGAAGATTTCCTGAACCAAAGCGGAATCAAACATCAGCTCACAGTCCCCTACTCACCAGCCCAGAACGGAGTAGCAGAAAGGAAAAATCGATCACTAATGGAGATGACAAGATGCATGCTGTTTGACTCAGGACTCCCACAGTCTCTATGGGCGGAAGCGGTTACCACAGCAAATTACCTACACAACCGAATACCCTCGAAAGCTACAGACAAGACTCCATTTGAACTATGGACCAACAGGAAGCCCAGTCTGAAGCATCTAAAAAGATTCGAATGTAAAGCCTTCGCCTATATTCCCAAGATAAAAAGAAACAAGTTGGATAGCAAAATTATCGAAGGGATTTTTCTTGGATACGATGATCGAAGCAAAGGATACAGAATCCTGCACGATACAGACAACATCACAATCAGCAGATCCGTAAAATTTATAGAAAAAGAAAATGGGTTTCACCTCGCTTCCACAAAAACAACTTCACCACAAGTACTAAGTACAGATCTAACTTCCTCCAATCATATTGGTAATGCAGAGGAAAGTCAGGAACCAGGAACACAATCCGAAAACCTTGAGGACTCAGAAACCGAGGATTACATTCAACCCGGTACAAGCACAGGAACACAAGTGGTCACACAAAGAAGATCCACGAGACCAACAAAGGGAATACCTCCCATAAGAAATGACTACATGCTGTACAAAACTGAAGCTCAAGACATTCAGACACCTACCAACTACTCGGAAGTCCTACAATTACCAAAAATAGAAAGAGAAAAATGGCTACAAGCAATGAACGAAGAACTAAATTCTCTTGAGAAGAACAATGTCTGGGAACTAACGCCTCTACCTAAGGACAAAAAGATAATAGGATGTAAATGGACCTATAAACAGAAACTCAATTCCAAAGGAGAAATAGAGCGGTACAAAGCCAGACTCGTAGCAAAAGGGTTCAATCAGAAATTTGGCCTAGACTACGAAGAAACCTTTGCACCAATTGTGAAGCATTCTACAATTAGAGCCTTCCTAGCCGCATCAGTCTACAAAGGGATGCAAGTGAACCACCTCGATGTCAAGACAGCGTTCCTACACGGCGACCTAGATAAAGAACTCTACATGGAACTTCCAGAAGGACTCCCTACAAAACAAACAAACGAAGTCTGCAAACTAAAGAAGGCAATTTACGGTCTAAAACAAGCTGGAAGATCTTGGAACACAAAAATCGCAAGCACTCTAATTAAAAATAACTTCAAACAGAGCATTGTAGACCCATGCCTATTCACCAAGAATGAAGAAAACCATTCCATCTACTTGATTCTATATGTGGATGACATGCTCCTCGCAAGCGATTCCGAGATAATCATCCAAAACACTGTAAAAACTCTCGAAAAAGAATTCGAAATAAAGAACCTTGGAGACCCCACTCAATTTATTGGTATAGAAATCTCAAGGAACAGAGAAGGTGAACTCCTTCTGAGCCAAAAGAATAAAATCCAAGAATTAGTTGAAAGGTACAATCTCCAAGAAGCGAAACCTACTTTCACTCCCATGGAAAGCGGATACCCCGGTATATCTGATGTAAAACTTCTACCAAACAACGTCCAATACCAACAACTGATAGGCTCACTATTGTACCTAAGCGTAGTATCCAGACCAGATATCGCAGCTCCAGTCTGCATACTTAGCAGCAGAAACCAGAATCCTAGAAATTGTGACTGGAATGCAGCAAAAAGAATCGTAAGATATCTAAAAACTACTAAAGAACTCGAGCTACGCATATCTAACCAAAAACCTCCCACGCTGGAAGCATACAGCGATGCCACATGGGCAAGCGACAACACCGACAGAAAATCACTAAGCGGAAACTTGTTCCTACTGGGTTCAAACCCCATCTCATGGATGACTGGGAAACAAGGTTGCGTATCTCTCTCGTCCACCGAAGCGGAACTAATCTCCGCAGCTGAAGCCTCACAAGAACTGTTATGGCTTCTCGACTTGCTAAAGGATCTCGAACTGGAACAGAAAGCTCCAATCTACTTCCACCAAGACAATCAATCATGTCTCAAGATATGTTCATCCGAAAAAGTGTCTTCTAGAACCAAGCACATCGCAACCAAGATCCATCACCTGAAGGATCTTCAGAAGAAGACAGTGATAAAAATGATCTACTGCCCAACTGGCGACATGAAGGCGGATATTCTGACCAAGCCGCTACCAAGGCCGACATTTGAGAAGTTACGCTACAACCTCGTGATGTCTCCACATTCATGCCGGGGATTTGTTGGATAACTGAATGCTACGACAGCTAGCGCCACACTGGACCTATCATCATCACAACTGTTTGTTTACCTTTCTTCTCTATACTTCAATAACTGTTCGCTACCATAACTTTGTCTTTCTTGCTAAATGGATAATAAAGATTATTATCATATAATCCTCAACGTCCTCATGCCTTCCTACAAGCTGTAAGTACCTAAATCTTACAACAATAAACTCTAAATGTAAAATTGATGTCGACGCTTAAGTTTCCATTAGATGTTTTTCTATTGATATTCAGCATCGTTAAGATTTAACGAATATTTTCATTATTCAATTTAATATATTAAAAACAAAGTAAGCATATCCTGACCAGGAATACATGTGCTTTTCAGAAGGCAGAGAGCCATCTGGTGGAACAGAAATCAACTAAACATAGATTTAGCCTGTTCCCTGATATTTGGCCAACCCAATTTCTTGATAAATCAAGAAAAGCCATCCACGAACGCGTTTCGCGCTCGTCAGCGTGGAGTAGGCTGTACAAACAGGCCAAATATCAGGGAACAGGCTAAATCAATGTTTAGTTGATTTCTGTTCCACCAGATGGCGCTCTGCTTTCTGAAAAGCACATGTGCTCCTTGTCAGGATATGCCTACTTTGTTTTTAATATCAACACCTGATCTTTTTATTATTATTTTTTATTATTTTTTTCACATATATATGAATAAAATAGCCCTCTATCGTTACTTGTAGACCATGCAATTAAGCAAGGACATATGCCAGATTTTGATAATGCAAGACTTTATACAACCATGTACAGGATAAATACACAAGATTATTTTTGGAGAGTTGGGCATCTAGCGATGATAAAAATAGCATCAATAGGAAGATAGAAATACCACAACCATACCTACAGTTAAAAAAATAGCCAAATATATATATATAGCATTTTATTTCTGAAGATACAGTAATTCAATTTAAATGGTTGGGCCACACCAACATATGTTATATAAAACAACACTTCTCGTGCGTGTATCACGAGGATAACAAGCTTACAAGGAGTTTGAATTTTTCCTAGAAGAAAATAGGCGAACAGCCTCGTCGAAATATTGAATTTTAATACATTTATTGATTCAAAATATGCCTTTATTTTAATTAACATAAATGGATTGCTCTATATTTAACAATATACAGTAGACTCTCCTATAACGCGAGTTTTTACAACGCGATTTCGTACAACGCGATAAAAAAATTGCGACAAATTTATTTATACAACGCGAATTTTCGTATAACGCGTTATAAAATAAAATGCGGAAATTTCCATATTGACAACTGTACAATACATTTAATTTTTATGCACACGCGTTTAGGTATTAAATTAGAATTTACATGTAAATATTTTGCAAATATAAAAAATTACGAAACTTGCTCCCCAGGCATGATGAATAAAGTTGGAAAAAATAAAATTTGAAAAGGAGATATACTGTATCATGTAAAAATGTATTGTATAAAATGATGTGTATAGGAAAAATAATTATATACTAAAACAAAACTAAATGTTATAGTATTTTATATGCAAATGTATATATAAAAAAACAAATTACGTAGTGAATAAACTTTAATTCCTATAACGCGATTTCATACAACACGGAACACATTAATCGCGTTATAGGAGAGTCTACTGTATATATATATATGTAGTGATCTCGAGAAAGTCCACTAATAAGGCAGAAATATATCCCTCCCAGCTAGACAGTCGATTGGTATCTACCAAGTGGTTTTTACAGTCAATGGCCAAGCGGCTTCTCCTTTTTAAAAAATAAAAGACACACTATGGATTTCAGAAACAAGAAGCTCACAAACTAAATCAAAATAAGGTTGTTCTTAAACCATGGGTGATTTGAAGTGTGCAACAAGGTTTGACGGGAAGTTGCGAAAGGCCTGAAGGAGATGGGAGATTCACTAGAGTGAAGTCAGGACTAGACTGTGAGTCCTGCTCATCTTCTGCTGTTTGCTCTCTGTCAACGCTGACTAAACTGTCTGCCCACGTGTACCATCTGGCCTGGACCTGAGGGTCACCTGATGATCTTGACCAATCAGATGGTGATACGTCATAGCAAAATGGCCGACACCTTTGGATCGAGAAGAAACATCTAATTTCAGCTGTGCACCTCATTTTTCTAACTCAGGTTATTTAACCGACTTACTTCTTGTCTTTGTGTCAGAGGGCTGACCTTTATTTCAACATTTGTTTTCTGTTACCTATTAAAAAGGTTAGATTATTTACAATACATTGGAGGGAAGTTTTTTTCTTATGAGGTAGGGACATATGAATTATTTACAAACAGGAAAAAAGTGATCGAGATGGGATGTTTTGCAGGTTAGGGCTAGGAGATACATAAGATAACGTTTATATATAGCGGCAAAAATATTTATAAGTATAAAACACTCATGGACAAAACTTAAGGAAGTGAAAAGTCTTTTATAACGCCGGACGTCTGTTTTTTTTTTTTTTTTTTTTTAAGGAGACAGAAGCAATTTTGTTCAAACTTGGTTATCTCGTGTGTTTTCAATGAAAGTAACTGCTTATCAAATATTTTTCAGAGTTATTGTCTGAATCCCGATAAACATGCTAGGAGGTAAAACTTCCTTAAATTTTGTCTCCATGAGTAATATATATTACTAAATGTTAAAATAAACGGATAAAAATTAAAGATGATACGCGGTGCATAGTAAGATTATTTTTTAATACGCAAAATATGAGAGAGAGCCTTTTCCAAAAATAGAGAACTCACTCACTGAATCTACATACATTTCTCGTAACTCATCAAATGCCAAGTAGTTACATATGTATTAAATAGTTGTTTTAAATTTTCTGAAGTGAAAATTTACTTATATTACTAATATCATCAAAAGTTTCACAAACAGAAATACAAATATAATTTTCTTTATGGATTTCACGACGCTAGGTCAACTTTTGTCCAAATTTCAAAGATGTTGAAAAAACCTTGGGCGTTTCTGAATTTTCTACACTATAATATACATACAATGCAGAATAACTAAATAGTAAAATGCATCGACACACAATTTTTTTTAAAACAAGTTTTGCAGATTTCGTTAAACCTTTTATTAGTTTTTGCATTGTGGTAAAATAAATAAAAAAAATTATGTGGCATGTTTGCATGAGGGAAGGGGGGAAATGGAAAACTAAGCCAAAAAGTTTGTAAAATGTTTTATGTTTGAAGGGTAAAATATATTGTGCGGTGGTAGTCCATGAAGTAGGCCAAATCGGTCCATATACTCTGTGTACAATCTTGGCTAAGTGAGCTGCTCTGTCAGGTCTGGGTTGATGATCCCCATGAAGATGGTTGGGCAGCTAAATATGTGATCCAGGGTAAGCTGGGGTCGTCTCAGTTGTTTCAATTTCTGAAGGATCTTGTCAGGTCTCTGAGTTTATCTTTAATCCCAGTCCTCTGTTCTTATATTATGGTAATTGTTGTCGTAAATTTTCTATTGAGTTTGCAGATGTGATGGACTATTTGGATTTTTGATAGGAGTGTTATTTTTGTCTTAGTATATATTTTCATTCTTAAAGGTTAATGAATAGGATTGTTCCCCATCCTGCTTCGCAATGGTATCAGCTCTCTCATTGCCCTCTATACCAACATGGGCAAGATCCCTCTCATGCAATACTCCCATACTTCTGCAACATGACAGCGCTCAAGCTCATCGAACTAGGTTAACAACGGATAAAATAAAGGATTTGGAGGGTATTGAAGTTCTAACTCACCCTGCTTATAGCCCGGATGTTGTGCCATCTGGTTATGCATTATTTCAGTCCATGGCTACATTTCTGAGGGGACACATTCCAAGACGTCGAAATTGCCTCGCGTGACTTTTTCGACTCCAAACCCGGAGAATAGCATCGTCAGAAAATTGAAAACCTGGCAAAAAGATGGCTGGCTGTTATTGAAAATGACGGTCTCTACTTCAATAAATAAATATTTTTGCTTATATAATATTTAATGTGTATTAAAATCTTATTTATGGGAACTAACTTTTGATACAGCCTGGTACAAGAACCTTTCTAAATTTTGAATCGTTCGGTCCCATCAGTCAAAAAATCAACCGTAACCAAAACGCTCACAAAACGAGTCCAATAGTATACAGAACCCGTAAAAAAGCTAACAATTCAAGCTATTTCAAAACTCTAATCAGAAACGGCTACCCAACAAACTTTATTACGAGACATCCCTACAAACAAAACTCTACAATAAACCATCCGTCTCCTATTCTAGTTCCTTCTCCCTTACAGTCATGGTTTGGAGAGAATGGCAAGGATCTTCAAACGACACGGTATATCAACCCGGTACCGAAACAGCAGACGACAAAGAACCAAACTAAGCAATCCCATCACCAACCTATCGAAATCCCGCGCGCGCGGAAACAGAAACGAATTCAGTTAACATAACCTCCTGCCCATCCACATACATAGGATAAGGGTGGGAGTCATTTTAAAAACGAGTGAAGCAACATAAATCCGGGCGACAAACAATAGCCCGTATCCCTGTGGGCGAAACAGGAAAGATTATTCTTTGAAAGTTGGGCCTCAATAATAAACAAAAGTAGTATGAATAGAAAGAGAGAAATAAAACCCAGAACTATATATAATTATTTTTAAAAAGGCGACCCCAGAGAAACTCAAAGTCTACCCTAGCAGCACTACGAAACCGCATATATACGTCGTGAGTTGGAGTCGTGAATATGTTGAAAAAATAAAGACGCTCAGTGTTTTTATATAAATATCACGTATTTTTTCAAATGAAGTGTTTCAGTTAAATCCAAAATGCGCCTCGTTATTAATCCTAGATAGCAACAATTCATCGAAAATTTATCGTCATCAAGCAAATTGTGCATATACACTAACATATGCAATTTAGTTCCTAATTATCAAATAATTGGCTTTGAATCTACATTTATTTATTTCAATTCAAAACGCTATGTCCCCCTAGGGACACTTGCGCTAAATGTACATACAAATATAACAAAGAAAATATTCAACATGGAAAGATACACAGAAAGCGACTTAGAAAGATTCAAAAATGTTATTTACATATAGAGATATTCTTTGAATTTTATTTACAGTTACATCAATAAATTTAAAAAATATATACAAATATACACACATATACACACATACACCTATATATTGTTTACAACCATATAATATGTTCAATATTTCCTTGAGATCGTTACATCAAAGACCATTTTTCTTAATGAAATCCAAAATATATTTACAAAGGAAATTAAATTTTATATATGTGTCCTTACTTGAAATTAAATAACTAGGGCCTAAAGCAATTAAACCGTTGTTGACTCTGTAATCTTGAAAGACAGGGCACTCCAGCAAGAGATGTATTGAAGTTTGTTCCCCCAATCCACAGAAACATGTCGAATCTTGCACAGCCTGAATTTTCTTAAGAAAAAACCAAAAATTTCCATGATCTGTGATAAATTGTGAATTATAATAGTTTAGTCGAAAATATTTCGGAATATCATAAGCAAAGAAACTTTGAAAAGTTTGATTATTATTCTTTTTCAGTAAATTAATCCTTGATATAATGAAATCTTTGAGTATACCTGGAATATACAAATCATAAAATTGTTTATTTCGTGTTGATAAATTATTCAACTCATTTATAACCTATAATTCTAGATTCCATATAATCAGTGATCAAAGGAATATTGGCTAAGGTGTGAACACAGTTATAACTGGTTGTTTTATATGTTTGGGTACACCATAGCATAATTTGATATTGCATTGAGTTCAGTTTGTACATATATCTTTTGCTAATAAATTCAAACCATATTTCTGTTCCGTAAGTTAACGTTGGTCTTATTATAGATTTATAAAGTGTAAGCCTTTTTTGGGTGCTAAGAACCCAAGATTTTACACATATTGAAAAAAGAAGATTTTTTAATCTTTGAGTTTTGTTTAGTATAATGTTAAGGTGAGGGCCAAAATTCAATTTGTTTTTCCTTCTATGATTCGCAATCAACAACAACAACAACAACAAAACAGCTTTATTAGGGCATCTTGTCCTGTACGGATTCTCCGTGGTGTTACAGACAATATTAGCCATAAGAGAACAGGTGAAAATAGAGTATTTACAATTAAGGTATGGCAAACAGGGTGACTTTTTATTGTGCCCCTGTTCTATTTCCAACCGCTTTTTGAAAGTTGAACAGTTCAATTGCCCAACTTTTCTTATCTGAAACAGTTTTTATTAGCTTTATTGAGTTCAAATGCGGTCTAGGAAGACTTTTCAGGATCTTTTTTCTCTCTCCTTCCAGATACCCGCATTCAGCAATAAAATGGTATATTGCATCAGTTATCTGACTTCCACATAACCCACAGTACAAATCTTCTTTCTTAATTGCATATATATGATTTTCTTTGATCATTGTTGACATTAATCTGATCTGTGCAATAAAACTCACTAAAGCTGAAGACAAATTACATGAAAAGTAATGTTCTGGAATAAATGAATCATAAAGTAACCTATAGTTTGAGTATGTTTTCGTAAGAGATAATTTTGCCAGATCTTGCTGCAATAGCTGTTCAATTTTTATTTTTAGTATATTCGGAAGTTCGATCTGTATGTAATCATAATTTAACCTATAGTTTAGCCATGTGAGTCCACAATGATTGATGATATCCATAATATTCTTACAGAATCCTATAGGTTTTTTGTCATTAAGGAAATTTCCTTCAATCTATTCCAGCATAGCTTAGGTAGTCTATTGTCTTCCATTTTTTGTAATCTAATGAAATATTTCAAAATTAATTTGATCGTTGTAAAAGTCAAAGATATTCTGCCTGTTTCCAGCCTTACAATATACCCTGGTATATATCTTGGTAGATTCAGAAAATTTTTGATAAACGTATTCTGTAATTGGTCTATAATATCCGTATTGTCCCAAGCCCACACATGGGCCGCATAGAGCAGTATTGATTTAATAACTGAGTCAAATAGATTCAGAGCAACTTTTAATGAGTTAATTTTTTCTTTTTTTATCAGTCTAATAGTTGCATTTATTGCCGTATTTGCTTTGGCTTTATAAAAGAGGGCTACCTTTTTGCTATTAATAGTAGAAGTGAATGGATATCCCAGATATGTAATATTGGACGCAACAGTCAGTGGGGTGTCACCCCAGTACCAGTTTTCGTGTCTTGCCGGTCTTCCTCCATTTCTGAATACCATTATTTTGGACTTATTTTCATTTAAAACTAATTTGTTCTTATCCAGGTAAGACTTTAGTAAATTGATTTTAATTTGAAGATTAATTTTCGATTCTCCAATTATGGCTATGTCATCCGCATACATAAGTAGGTGTAAAACACCAAAATCAGGGAGATGAAATCCTGTATGTGCTGAGTTATTAAAAAGTTCTATTAGGTCGGCCATATATAGTATAAATAAAAGTGGGGAAAGTGATTCTCCCTGCAACACTCCAGAATTAATTTTCACATTACTTGAATATTGTCTTTTCCATCGGATAGTGATCTTAGCTTCTTGGTAAAAGTTTTTTATCAGCATTACAAATTTATTGCTAATGCCCATTTTATGCAATTTTTGCCAAAGTAAATCATGTGGGACTGTGTCGAAAGCTTTAGTCAAATCGACGAAGAAGACATATAGCTTGCCTCATTTTCTTCTCAGAGATAATTGGATGAGTGAATTCAATAGTATTATGTGGTCAGTGCATGATCGGTTCTTACGGAAACCTGCTTGGTTTTCTAAAATAATCCCTCTTTTTTCTATCCAGTTGTTTAATCTGTTTCTTAGTATTGTAGTAAATAATTTAGATATATTACTGCAGAGGGCAATCCCTCTGTAATTTGTTGGGTTATTCTTATCCCCGCTTTTATATATAGGGTGTACTATTGAGTTCGTCCAGAGTTGCGGGTATTTTTCTGTGGACATTATTTTGTTGAATAGGTTTTTCAATTTAGTTAAAGTCGGTATCGGTAAATTCTTTAGCAACTCATTTGGTATACCATCGAGTCCCACTGCTTTGCCATTCGCTAGTTTTTTTACTACATCATGGATCTCTTCAAGGGTTATTTCCGCGTCTAAATCTGGATCTTTCCAACCGATCATCTGGTTTAACGTAAAAGTAGCTTCTTTATTTTCTTTGTTCAGTAAATTTTTATAAAATAAAAACCATTCTTTTATATCAATCTCTCCTTGTATTATTGGTTTTTTTCTGAAGGATGCAATGGCCTTCCAGAAGGATTTGGGATCTTTGGCGTTTTTTATCCTTTCATTCTTGTCCTTTTTGAATTCATCTTTCATCATTCATCTCAATTCATTCTTAATATTGATGTCACCAGCTATTAGCACTTCGTTACCTTCACTCATGTGATAATCAATATGCCTAAGTAAATTTGTTAAATTTTGTTCTTGTAATACATTAGGAGGTAAATAATCAAACAACAAACATATACTCTCGGTGGTTTTGTCTAGAAATTTGTGCGTCAAGACAGATATCCAGTAAGGGTTGATTCGCAATCGTAATTCCAAGAATTTTAATTTCTTCTACGGGCACAATAATATGGTCTCTAAAATTAATTGAAATTTTGTCTTTATTGTGCAAGTGTAAAATACTAGTTTTATCAAGATGATATTTAACTTATTATCATTACACCATTGATCTATCTTTTCCAAATTAAACTCAATCGACTTTTTTTAGATTTGTTAACTCATTATTCCAACATATAATTGTTACATCATCAGCATAGCAAATGATTTCAGAGTTTGGTGATTGCAAATTAATTAGCAGATCATTTAAATATATCAGCCATAACAACGGAGACAATGGCCCCCCACCCTGAGGACAGCCCTTTGTTAATATTTTTAAAACTTTCATATTATTATACTTGAAAATCGTTTTTCTATTTTTCAAAAAAGAACGTAAAATTTTGATCAATTCAACTGGTAAATTGTCTTCGTCTAATTTTTTAAACAAGGCTGGCCACCATGTATTATCAAATGCTCCTTGTATATCAATTGCAATCAGCGTAACTAGTTGTTTCTGTCTATGTTCCATTATGATCTTTGTGATTTCTTTCAAACAGGTTATTGTTGACTTATTCTTCAAGAAACCATGTTGTCTGGGGCTAAGGAGATCATTATTTTCATAGTATTCGTATATTTTATTTTTCAATTTTTTTTTTCAAATATTTTTGATAAGTTAGAAATTAATGAAATAGGTCGATAACTCTTTACTAATTCTAAATTCGTTTTGTGAGGTTTTGAAATTATCCTGAGAGCTGCCTCTTTCCATCTATCTGGATAGTATCCGAAGTGAATGCATTTATTAAATAAATCGCATAATAATGGTAAAATATTTGGAAGGGCACTTTTGATCATGTTATTGCTTATACTGTCAAACCCAGGGGCTTTTTTAATGTCTATGTTAGATATTAGGTTCACTATTTCCCCTTCCTCAACAAATACTTTATTTTTGTTATTCATTTTTAGTTTGTAATTTCTAATTAGTTGTTGGTAAGAATCATCCGTATCGAAATTATCATCTGGTACCAACTCATTTAACAAATTGCTCATTGATCGTTCTTTTAGGTGTTCTGGGGCATTGTCAATTAAGGGTATTCCCCTTTGTTTATCTGGTGTTCTTAATTTATTGAAAATTTATATGCGTTTTGAATCTACATGTCTACATGTGAAATATTTTATTAATCAATTCATTATAGATCGGCTAGAGAAGAGTAACAAACATTTCTAGAGCCTTTGTTTAGAATATATATGTGGATGTTACATTTCCATAGCTCTTAATAGTAATAGCGGAATGCGACATGAGAACTTGAGTTCTCTCCTAATGAAAGTTTGCCGAATGAATATTGTTTTATTAATTTGTTAATTATATATTATTCAAAAGGTAAAATAATAGGAATATATTGAATATATAAAATTATCATAAATAATATAAGACTTTACAATATTATTTAAATTTAGATCTAATATTTATAGACATTTAACAGCCTATATATGTAAAGGAGTGGTATTGAATGGTTAATTTAATGGTTATAAATGTGATATTTATAAGAAACCTTCACTGACAATGTTGCTTCAAGAGCAAACAGTGAATCATTTATCTGTGTCAGTCTTCCAATACGGGGATTTGGGAAATTATTAGGTATATCCCCGGGAAGGTTTTTGAAAAATATTTAGAGTTGAGGTTCTAGGTACCCCCGAACAAAATAATATTGCACTTGCTATTGCATCATCTGGTATTGCAGCAACTCTTTTGGGCGGTGGTCGAACAGTAAATTGCCATTAAATATGCCGGTAATTCCAACATATAATATTAGCAAATATTCTGGGATGGGAAAAGTACTAAGATCTTGGCAATTTATAATATGGGATGAATGCGCCATGGCACACAAGAAATCATTGGAAGCACTCAATCGCACATTAAAAGATTTGAGAGGAAATGAGCAGCTCTTTGGTGGTGCACTCATTTTTCTAACTGGTGATTTAGACAAACTTTACCAGTTATACCACGTTCAACACCTGCATGAATTGAATGCATGCCTCAAATCATCAGTGTTATGGCGGTATGTGGAGAAAATATCTTTAAAGAAAAATATGTGTGTTCTCAATTACAACAAGATGATTCTTTTGGACGGTTAGCAAGTAAATTGTTAGATATTGGGAATGGTGGGAATTACCAGAAAACTTTTTTCACATTGTAAAATACACTAATGAATTGATTGCCAAGGTTTTTCCAAATTTATCACAGAATTATAAAAATAATCAATGGGTTAGTGAGCGTGCTATATTGGCAGCCAAAACATTGATGTGAATTTAATAAACTGCACAATTCAAAATGAAATATACCTGATGAAGAAACAACATATAAATCCAAAGATACTGTTGTCAATAACTCACGATGAATCAGTTAATTACACACCCAATAGAATTTTAAAAATCATTGGATCTACCAGGAATGCCACCGTATATTTTATCTTTGAAAATTGCGAGTATGTGGATTAAATTTGATAAATCCATGCTTCTCACATGGACAGCTGTACGTTGGGTGTTCACGAGTTGGAATTTATTCGTTCTTGCACCAGATAGGAAAACAAAAAATGTATACCTACAAGCACTACTAAGATAAAGTTCACCATCAATCATCATTCTATTCATGATGATATTTAAAATAATTACAAAATTATTCAATTAAAATTCAATTGATTATTGAAAAAAAAATCGTTTGCAATATTGTTTAATACGCGAGTGAAGAAGCATGTTTATTCTACCATCAACCATGTATATATATGTTTTATACATATTTTATATTCACATGACATATATGTAGGGATAATATTATTGTTAAATTTAATTTTGATGTATATACATTTGATCATTAATAAATTATGTTCGAGGTATCAAAACTGCCTTTTTGTTCAAACTCAGCAACGTGTGACTGGGTACAGCTAGGTTGAGCAGAGTATCAAACATAAAGTTATCTTGACAAGTATTGATTCAGTAGGGATTTTATGTTTGCTAGAATCGTTCTAACAAATGTTCGTTGGGCAAACTTTTACAAGGGTAAAAACCGGGCGAAGTCGGGTAAATTCGCTAGTTTTTACATAAATATTATTCAATGGATGAAGCTAAAATATTTTATTATTTTTAGTGAATTTAAATAAAAGCTTTTTAAAAGGCATTTTATTTAATATTACAATTCAAAAGCGTGAGCTTAAAAAGTCAGCGTTTCAATTATCTTTTTCAACTCTTGCATGATACATTAGTGGAATCTTCATTTATACTTCCAAAAATAATATTTTCTTTCAAGGTTCTTTCGAGCATATCAAAAGAATTTTTGAAAATGAAAGTTTTACAACATGCTTATTTATATAGGAAAATATTTATTAAAAAATATATCAAAATACACAATATTTTAATACATTCATGGGTAATTTCGAATATATTTTAAATATTTAGATACACAAATTTTAAAGTATAAATATAGACAAATGATTTAGAAAAATTATTGCGATAGAAAGTAAAAATGTAGCCTTATATTATAATTTCTACTAATATATTTATCTCTATATATGAAGTGATTAATCAGACATTCCATGTTGTTTCCAACTGAAATCTCTAATCAGATCATTTTTGTATAGAGTTACGAGTTTTTCCTAATTCTGAGGTTGTTTAGTACCTTGGTTCCTTTGCTGGACTTGAGGAGAAGAATCTGTAGGTTGCACTGCTAACTGAAGTTGTACAGTCTCTTGATGGCGTGCTTGAGGTGTAAAATATTCCAGAGCGATTTGTTGCAATGCTAACAGATTTTGGCGCTTCATGGTAGGTTCGAAGATCATGACTTGCCGACTGTTTTAGTGGAGATTTTTGGACTGATCTTCGATCTCTCTTTTCTTGAGGACATTTTGGGATTGAAGAGCAAAGTCTCCAAGTTCTGTTGAAATCTCTTTTATTTTTTGTTTAATGTTTTCTGCATAGGAATGTTTACCTTTTAGGCAGCTATACCAAGCTTCGATATTGGAGCTGTAATGGCGGATGTCGAATACCTGATAGTCAGCTATAGAATCGGTTGAAAGACTTTCTTCCTGAGAGTAACTCGCCCCTTCCGTCGAATCTTCACTATCTTCTTCGCACTCGACTTCGTGACTTCGAGAATTTGAATGATCTCCAATTTTGTTTTGGATCATTTGCTTTGCAGTTTCAACAGATTCTTTGGCTCCATGTATTTTACAAATTTTAAACTCCGGATCACCGGGCAAGGAAGTTTTCGCAATTTTAATATGGCTGTTTGATATGGTCTGAGTCACTCTTATCGAATCCCCACCTTTTCCTATTAATGTACCGATCTTGGAGGTGGGAATTTTTAGAAAATCTGCTCGGATATATTCCGGCCGTTCTATAGTTATCGATTGTTCTATTAAATTCTCCAGCATTTTTTGTACTTCTCGACAATTTTGTTCAAACCCAGTTATTTCTAGATATGGAGGAATTTTTTCATTATTTGAATTTCTCTCGAAAATATTAATCCCCACTTCGTGATTGCGTCTTAATAAATTTATGGTAGCTCCATTTTTGCCTATTATATGTCGTATAGATTCAGGCGGCAGTTCTAGGCGTACCTTGAAAGTATCATTACAGATTTTATCAATCCTAGAGCGGCAGAGCAAAATATCTTCTGGAAGGCCTTCAATGGTACAGATAGAAAAATTTTGATCATCTTTAGATTTCGCTATAGAAACCTTACAATTGGTCACATTTTTGATAAATTTTATCTGTTTTCCATCTACTCCAATCAAATTTCCAACTGAATATGAAGGAATAAGGTGAGTGCTTATATTTGCCGCCATAGATCCGGCTTGCTCAGAATACAATTGTCCTCTTCACCAGAGAGTTCCTTTACGTTTTCAATTCAATAAGTCTCTTCAGATATTTCTCTCGGTGCTACTTTATAAATGTTGGAGAGTCTGCTCTGCATATGAAAAAAAAAACAAAAAAAAAACAATATTTATAGTCTAATTTCTGCCTATTTTAAAATTTTCACGATCAAAAATATTTTTAAAAAATGCAAAATTGTCTATGCAAATTTAAAATTAGTTTAAGCTGGAGTATTCTTGTTATATTTCTCAGTACAAAGCAATTTTGAAACATCATTAAAAAACAAATCCATTTTTTTGTGAAAATTTTACTAGAAAATATTTGCAAATAAATATTTGAAAAGGTAGAGAATATTTAAATATGAGAAAAATTTGGATATATATAATTGTTGTTGAATGAACAGAAACCAAAACCTCTTTTGTAAATATAATATACACACAATAATTAACATATTCATCAACTTATAATTTTCCCCGAAGGTATCGCGGAAAGTTCTTTCATCACTTCGAAGTGAGCTTGAACGAGTTTGGACTTCCTTTTCTGGTTTAACAGACTAGAAAAATATTTCTGAATATTTTCTTAATTTCTTCAATTTAGGCATCATTTATTTCTACCTTTTTTAATTAGCGAAAATATTTAATGAATATTACTAAGCTGCATCCCCCTTCCGACATCAGACGCCGGTCGTGTACACAGAATGGTCTAAAGACGACAAGTGAGTACGTGAAGAGATGAAGATATATAGTTATGGCTTTATTAGAGTGGTGCGAATTGTAAGAGATACAATGTTAGTGGGACTTGTCCTCAACCTCCGCCGTCAGAAAGATCCGTGGAGTCGTGGATGTCGCTTTTGCGAAGTGCCCCACTCCACACACAGTCCACGTCCGACACCGACGCTGATCCGCTGCTGTAGACTGACACACTCGTTCCGGTGTCCACTTTCCACAGAGTTATCCGCTCGGTTCAGTACAGTCGCCAACGCGGCCTGGCAAACTTCAAGGCAACTCCGCGGTCAGGCCAACAGCTGTTACCTACTGGGATGTCCTATCCGGGACACTCTAGCGCCTTCTTGGGAGACTCCTCGCTGTCGGATTGCTGTCATCAGACTTTCGTTCACCTCCTTGATTCCGTGGTCACCTACCCACGCTGTTTTGTTCTCCCTGCTGGCTTATTCCAACCTGGTGTCAGCCCGACTAGCGCCAGCCGTACTTCCTTATTTATCTCTTTCTTATCAACGACGTTCTTAGATTTTTAAATTAAAGAGCCAGACGTCATAGTATATAAAATTGTGACATGAAAGGTTGAAAATAGCTACACAAATTTTATATTTACATCATACACTTCTATATTCGAATTTTCAAAAAGAATAGCTCGAAATGCATTGTCTGTTTATATTGTTTTTCCACCCTAATTTTATTTTTCTATTAAATTTAAATTAACGAAAAAAATCGTCGCTAGAGTGAAGCGAAGAAGAGAATTTAGGCCTAGGTGACTCAAGCAAGGAGACACTTCCTGTAATCTCAGCGGATAGGAGTTTATCTATGTCCACGGCTAGCTAGAAAGGATTGAAACTTCAGACTCTTGGCATATCATAGCCATCTCTAGACGACGTAGGGATGCTATCCGACCTCTCCCTGAACTGTCCATAGAGCATGATGAGTCCAGTCAGTACTTTACATTTTTAATAACCTCTCTTCGCTTCTCTTTCTGCACGCCGTAATGGAATTTAACCCCAATATTAGTCCACTCATCACCACATTTCAATGCTTCAAAACACTAAACATGGATTTACCTCAACAAAATTTCTGACTAGCCATGGTTACATTCAGGCAGACTTTGCATAGGTATTTAAAGAAGGCCAAGATGAAGACAAACCGTGGACCACCTCCTCTTCCCCTGCCCAACCTTCCAATACCAAAGATTCCTGACGGCAACCTAAATACAGCATCTCTAGAAACGTCACCTCATGTATTGGACTTCCACTGGCATTGTAAATAAAACCAAGAAAACTTAGGTCACTGCCCGGGTAGTTGGCGACTTCTGTACGGATGTGGATCTATGTGGATTATCTAAATAAATAAAATAAATAAATTCTTGTACCTTAAATAAATTACCGTGTCATCCTGAAGTTTGTCTTTCATTATTTTCTACGTGACATTTTGGTGGAGATGCTGAGTAAATTAAGGAAGACAAAATGAAGGTCTCTGAGAAGACATTGAGGCCATCGGTGATGTGATATACATTTTACGAGACTGGTTCCCTGATTTCACTGCCGTGTTGAAGTCAAGACTTCCGTCCAAGATGACGACGTCCCTATAGACGATACGACGACAAAGCCGCTCTTCACGCCGCAAGAGAAAGAACGCTAAAGTACTAGGGACAGAGTTCCAAGACTCCGAGGAAATCCTTAACAGAAGCAGGTCAGATCCATGTCAGTAACAACAAGATTTGCAAGCTGTGAGTCACAGCTCCCATAGGGAAGGAGCTATTTAGCTAAATATTTATTGTTCTATGTACAGATTATCATTTTTGATATTTATATTTTGCTACTCTGTAAACTTTGCGCAGAGGCGTTATCGTAGCCAGTGAGGAACTTTCGAGGCGCGATTATTGCTGGTTGAAATCTTTACTCTGTAAACTTGCCTCATTGTGTGTTTTGTAAACATTAATTCATTCTTGTGACTTAAATAAAATGGCGTGTGATGGTGAGGTTTGTCATTCCTATTTTTTTTACGTGACAATATTTTATATTAATAAATAAATTATGTATATATTTGGATTCATTTTTACTATTTATTTTTGTATGGCGAATCATTACAAGGCGAAATGCCTTAATAAGCTTCGTTGTTGTTTAACCCTATGGTGGATGAGTTAAAACTTGATTTTGCATTTGGTTCTCTTTTGGATTACAAAATATTTGACAGTAGAGGAAAGTTTCAAGTAAATATAATATTTTAGAAAAAAATTATATATATTGTAACGTAAAAATGACCAAATTCAGGATGACACGGCAATTTATTTGAGCCCAAAGACAAAATCAACATTTATTAGATACAAGATAAGCAATTAGGAAAGTTCCAGAGTAGCAAAATATAAATAATATAATTTAAAAAAAATAAGATCTGTGTATAAAATATAATAAATACTTTGCTACAATATATTTTACAACTACAATTAATTTATACCTTTTAATTCAAAAATTGCTTTTGGTTGACTTCAAATTATTTAGTAGACAACGCAAAATATAGAAATAAATTAACGAATAATATTCTTACAATAATATTAAGTATATATATATATATATATATATATATACAATATTTTAGTAAACACTATTACAATTTCCAAAATAGTTGCTATAAGATTCGAGAGATGGCGCCACCAATATGAATGAAAATAACACATTGAAATTGTTTTTGATATTGTTCAACTAAGAGCGTATTTCATGTTAATAAAGACTGAATAGCGTATTGAATACACTGGTGTCTAAACCTGAATAAACACGAAATGCAAGATTACTAAAACAATATAAACATTTAAAAATAAAATTAATACATCCAGAATTTATTATATGGTTAATCAATCTAGCACTATGGATTGGAAAAAATATATATATATATATTGTAATTTAAACCAACAACCTTATATTGTATAATACTTATAACAAGATTTTCATGTTGTATAATAGAAACACATCTGTAAATGATTATACGCATGATTGACAAGTGTCTTTACATCATCATATGTAATGTACTTTGTACAAACTGAGGATGAATAAATAAAACTCTGTAATAGATTAAGAGTTGAGTCAAAGCAGAGATCGAGATATAGCAGTACCACAACAAAGTCTAAATATAGGAAACTGCCAGGGCGTTGCCAGAGTATAAAATATCGCTTCTGATCCACGCTCTTGTTGCATCCGCTGAAATTCAATACTTCCTCTCTCGGCAAAGATATATAAGACCTCCGCCCTAGCCGAAAATATAATCACTTGATAGTCACTTCATCATCAGCGGAAGCCCTCGTCGGTTGTGTCCCAGGTCCACCTCATCGACCATGTAGACCAGTAAGAACTCTTCTATCTCCATCTTGTTTCTAGCTCGACTTTAATCTGTTCACGCAACTTTTCTACTAAAACTGTGTCTCTTCGTTTTTTTGTGTGGACATTCCCAAGCTTTCCACTCTGCCTCGACCACGACTGCCTGTACTCTGTGGGAACTGTTAAAGGTCTTCCAAGGTGCAGAGAGGTACTGGAAAACTCTCCACATCCTGACTGTTCCTCTCTGTCAACACAGTATAGCGAGAGTTGACAGGAACTCACGCCATAGATTAAGTCGACTGGATACCTCACTGTAGAATTAAGTATAATTTATATGAAAGATAGTTGTATTAGAGAAGGAGTAATGATAATTTTAAAAAATATATAAAAATATTACTTTTAGGGTATCAAAAAGGTTTTTTTTTTTAATTTAAAGTAACAACATAGGGTTATAACAAGTTCACGCTGTAGCCTCGGCAGTTACGCGTCATATAAGCAGAACCTAAGGAAAAAATAAGAAATAATTGAAGGTATTAGGATAAGAAAAAATTATATATATATATATATTAAAAATAAGAATGACATATCCTGACCCGGAGCACATGTGCTTTACAGAAGGCAGAGCGCCATCTGGTGGAATGGCTTGGATGGCTTTTCTTGGATCGTGGATGGCTTTTCTTGATTATCAAGAAATTGTGTTGGCCAAATATCAGGGAACAGGCTAAATCAATGTTTAGTTGATTTCTGTTCCACCAGATTGCGCTCTGCCTTCTGTAAAGCACATGTGCTCCTGGTCAGGATATGCCATTTTTATTTTTGATTTCAACACCTGACCCTTTTATCTTTTTTTTTTTTTTTTTCATTTTTTCATATATATATATTTATTAAGAAAAAGGCATCTCCTTATTGTGCAACTGAAAGTTGCTGATGGCTTGCGCCATCTATCGGAATAAATATCTACTATTCTCGTTGACTTTTAATTATACCGAAAGACAACATTTATATAAGAAATACCTGTCATTAGAGAGTACATTTATATCTGACAACGTTACAAATCTCGGAAAGAACTTTCATGCCAATGTTTTAGTGGAAGTTTTAAGGCAATTAATCCCGCAATGGAGCATATTTTAGTTCGAAGAGATTCTGAGCAAGTCTGATGAGCATCATTGAATATCACTAATGGAATCATTTAATTGGAATCTTTTTTATTGACAACTAAAAGCTTTATTCATTTAGACGTTACACATATAATTATTTACATAAATGACAATAAGCATGCCAGAGAGAATGTGTACATTCGCTGACATTAAGTCGACCTCTTTTTCTGCATCATATTCGTTATTAAAACAAACATTTTTCAAAATTTATTTTTAATAATAATTTTAAAAATATATATATTAATGTCATTTTTCTCGTTTTAGAAAATAGGCAAGTGATTTGTCTCTCTCTCGTTTATAAATCGACTTTCTTGTATTGTTCATTTATACCTTTTTTTAAATCCCTCTTTTTATTAGTTTTATACCTTTTGAATAAACAAGAGGCTCGAAATCTCGTGTTTTGCCGTTAACGAAATAAAAATACACTATTCTTCTTCGTCCTTATGATTCCACTTATACAGAACCCCATAGTTGTTATTTTCTTGGTTATTTAAAATATTTGTAGTAGTAGTTGCAATGGCGGTATAAATTCGTTAATATATTGGTATGGTTATTTACCGGGTCAAATATATTATTCAATCTGTTGTCTTATTTGAAAAATATATTGTGGCCATTCCTTTGTGAACTTACTCTAAATATTATTGAAATTTTATCTAGACAGATCCAATATTGTGGAAAGGTATATGAACCAAATTTATTTTAAATTGACAGAGATAGAAGTATTTGCATTGATGGCAGAGATTCATTGGCCTATTTTTAACATGTTCTCTCTGGTTGGAATATACATATTAATCCAACATTTGGACAATTTGACTCTGCTAAGATCGATATTAGAACTGGCATACCACCATAACCGTCTTACACACTATCCAAATAGACCAATAAATTGTGCCAATCTATATGTAGAAACAAACAAATATTAATCAGAAGAGTCGGTGGACGAGTGGGTACCCCCCTCGATTCCCAACAGCCAAGAACCGGGATCAAAACCCGTTTTAACATTTTGTTTAATATGTGAATAACCTTCACATATTATTCATTGTTGCAAATATTATAAACTATGTTTCTCTTTTTGAGCGGTACCTAATAAAGTGATTTTGGAACAAGGAACAAATTTTAATTATTTATATTGTCACAGATATTTCTTGTGTCAACGGGTATTAGAATTAGCGCTAATAAAAACAAGGTAGCACTCCATTCCAGGTAGCAGAGACAAATTGTCTACTTGAGTCCTGCCAGTAGATTATACATCATTCTTTCGAACGTGGCTGGGGCATTACATAGGCCGAACGGCATGACTCGAAATTCATAGAGACCAACAGGGGTGATGAAAGCTGTCTTCTCCCGGTCTCCTTCATCAATTTATATTTGCCAGTATCCTGTACGTAAGTCCATGCTGGAATAGAACTTGGCTCCTGTTAAACTATCCAACACATCATCGGTTCTTGGTATTGGATAAACATCCTTTTTCGTGACCAGATTGATCTTTGACAATCCAGGCAAAATCTCCATGACCCATCTTTCTTTTTGACTAGGACTACTGGGGACGACCAAGGTCTTTGAACCTTTTCACTAATAACCGCGATTTTACTAATCGAGCGAAGATCCTTCTCCTCGTAAGCCACGAGAATCCCATTTGGGAGCCTTTCGAATTTCCTAGCAGTTATTCGTCGTTTTTTTTTCATCAACTCTATTTTCCGGCACTCCTTTAGAAACTGATCCCCTTTTCCACGTCTTTGGCTATCAGTATCTGATAGATGTCCTCCGCTATTCCCTTCATAAAATGTCCTAGTTTTGTTTCATCTCCCATCAGAGGATTGGCCAATTGACACAGGTATAGTACATCTTGAATGTATGAATCAGATGATTCACTGGATTTCTGTGCTCTTGTCTTTAGAATGTTCTCAGTTTTCTTCATCTCTTTTTCCTATTGTCCGAATGTTTCACCCAACGCCTTCTGAAACACTTCCCAAGATGTTAGCAGGTCCTCATTATTCTCGACCATTGTCGGGCTGTTCCGTCCAGGAAGAATATGACATTGGTTAAACACTTAGAATCATCCCATCTGTTGAACTTTGCCACACGCTGGTAATCTTTCAGCCACCTTTGAGCATCTTCACTTACATCTCCGGCGAAAGTGGAAGGACATCTTGGATGTTACAAAGAGATGTAGGTTGATGGGACTTGAGCCGATGTTTCTCCTGGTTCCCTTTTCAACATTGTTGGTTCCTTGTGATGACCTTCAGGTGGTAATCCTTTCAGTCGGAGACTTCATCTCAAATATTCGAAGTCTGCCGTTTAATTCTTTTGTAGATTTTACCCAGCGCCTCCACCAAAAATGTCACAGATATTTCTTGTGTCAACGGGTATTCGGATTAGCGCTAACAAAAACAATTAGTCGAGGTGCTGTTTTCTCTATAAACTTTATTGACCTTCCACGCCAAATATTTACACACAAGATTATTAAAAGGAATTTTTTGAAAACTTGGAAAATAGATTTTATAAAATTCAAACTATGCAAATTTTATACAGTGACAATATGAATAAGGAGAGATATAAAATGCCTTTAATATATTTCAGATTTTGCGCGTTAACCATCAGTATTTGAATATTTTCATCGTAAAAATATTTTTGATGGACATATCTATATATCTTTATAGTATAAGATCAATAAAAGCATTCAATATATAAGAGTTAATTTTTAATTCAAATCCAAACTGTAAAATAAGATGAATTTGTTGATACTTTTATCATCACCTGGTGTATATTTAGTTGTTTTTTACTGTAGGGTGTGTGATAAGCCGGCGAGAAAGAAAAAGAGGGACAATTTCAAAATGTTATTGACATCTTGTTAATTCAAGGTAAGTACACAATCCGCACTATTCAAAGAGTGATATGGAGAACAATAATAATATTAAAAGTCAAATATATCTATACACAGTCAAAATATACATGGCGCCTCTGCCACCTCTGCAAAGTGGTTTCTTTGGACAACTTCCGTTTTTCTACTCTGATTTTGAAACACTGGGGGCTTCAATATTTTTTACATTTCAGAAACACTCGCCGTTTTAGTCACCTTGTGTCGTCTTCCACTGAAGTTCGGCCATCTTTGAACTTTTTGAACCACTCAAAGGGTTTTCTTTTTTAAAAACTTCTCCAAATGATTTTTGTAACAAATCAATCATTTCATTGGCTGATTTACCAATTCGGAAGCAGAATTTTAAAACAAACACTTAGTTTCATTTCAATTTAGCCGCGCTGTTACTACTATGTCTTCAACAAATTGAATTATTTGAAAAAGAATGCGAGGCTCACGCGTAAACATTTACATGTGCATCTGGTGTTTTATCCTATTTTTATTATATATGTTTTTTTTACTCTGCGAATGACTTCAAACGGGCCTCCGGCATCGGCGTCAACCTCGGGAAGAGCGCGGGCCTCTGGTGCGGCGCCTGGCGCAACCGCGGTGACTCTCCTCTCGGCGCCTCCTGGTCGACCACCTCCATCAGGGTCCTAGGGATGGACATCGCCCCCAGGAGCTCCGTCGCCCACCGGAAGCAGCATCTCCTGGCCCTCCTGGAGTCCGCCTGCCGAAAGTGGACCCCCTTCACGCGCGGCCTTTCCCTTGTCGGGCGAGCTAAGGCCGGGAACTCGCTGGTGAGCTCCACCATCCAGTATCACCTACACAGGTACCTGCCCGGAGCAGCGACCATCGCCAAGCTGCAAGCCCGTCTGGCGAGGTTCGTCTGGGGGGCCGACCACACCATGGCGAGGCCCGTCGCCATCGGAGGCCTCGGCCTCCTCGACGTGGGAACTCAGCTCCAGCTGGCCTGCCTTAAGGGTGTCCAGGTCGCGCTCCGTGGAGGCAGGAATGGCTTCAACTGGCTGGTCGCCAGCGAGGCCTGGAACCGCCCCCCACCTGACGGCACGCGACTTCAGCCCCGCCTTCTCCGGCTACTGAGACTTTGGGAGGAGGCCTCCAAGATCCTGGGCCTCAACCACCGGTTGGTCCCCACGTCCCAGCTGCTGGACCTTCCCATCATCGGCGGCTGCCGGTTCCTTCGCCCTCCCGACCTCCTGGCCCCCGCGCGCTGGGTCGGGGCCCGAGTCCGAGACCTAGGTGACCCCCACATCGCCCGCCCTACGCGCTCCGCCCTTGCTTACCCGCGGCCCTCGCCGCCTTCTGCTAGAGGGTGTGGCTGAGAACGTGCAGGAGAGCTTCCGGGAGACTACCTTGGCTGGGTACTGCGCGGGACGGCCACGCCGTTCGTCGGCCTCACGACCCGCTCGGCCCGACGGGCCCTGAATCGTCCGCGCCTTGCGGCCACGCCGATCTCCCGGTACCTAGCGAGATGGGGAGCTACCATCGGCGCCCCGGCCAGGGTTGACTGGGCATCGCTCCGGCGCTGCGCCTTCTCGGATCTATCGTTGCGGATCTACCGCCACTTTGTTCAGGTTGGGCTCGGTGGCGTGGAGGACCCGCTCATCGCCTGGAGGAGAACACTTGTGCGCGGGGGATGCCTCCCTTCATCCTCTATTATATAATATTTTGTACATATTTTAATATTTTTATTTATTAATATATTATTTAATTCACTTATCTTAATTTACTACTATTAATATTCTCTCTTTGAGTGTATATATTGACGAGATGTCACTAAAGTTGTTTTAATTGTCAATTGTCTCTGCGATTTTTTTATTAGGCCAGTGTGGGAACCATTTTGATCATATTAATCACACTTTTAAAATATAGTGCGCCTCACATGTAAGTTTTGCATTTTTCGGCCAACTCTTCATGGTTTAACAATTTCACTGGCCACCAGCAGTGTGCAATTTATATAAACATAAATTTTTTTTAAATTGATCAATAAACAAACTTATAAATGATTTTGTGAAAAACTCCGGTGAAGGCTTAAAAGTCAAATTATTTTGAAATATTTATTTTTCACCTATTTATTGGGATATTAAACATACCATCTTATACATTTTATTTGAATATATTTTCATATATATAAAATGAAAGGATTTAAAAGCACGAATGTTTCTTTTATACATAACTAGACGAATGGCCCGGGCAACGCCCGGGTTTTACCCGAGTGCGTATATATTTTAAAAACGTTTTAATTCAAATACTATTCGTTACAATTATAAATTGGCGCCATGGATGTCACTCTTGTGAAACGTCCCGTTCCAAACTGTATTATTTAAAGTTTATAGTTTATATATTTAAAGGTTCTCATAAAGGTTACCGATTTAAAAGTTTATTTTATTTTATTTAAAGAAACATATTTTCATTTAAGTATTGTTATTTATTTTAAAAGATTAAGTAATTGTGCAAAACGATAATTGCCTTAAAAAGAAATTGCCTTAAAAAAAAGAAACATTCGCGGTGATTTTGTCTTGCATTCGTTTATACAATTATTATATATTAACTTTATGAACGGAAAAAATATGTCCAGGGTAGCCTAGTGGTCATGGCATTTGCCCGGTAAGCGGATATAAACTTCTACTGCCCTTACTGCGATTAAAAAATATATTGGGAGGGCTTGGCTCATCAGGGGTGAACCCTCCCAGCGGTTTCGCCAATTTGGATCCACCAGACCGCTTCTCAGAGCTCTAATACTGTATTGGACGATTCTGCTTATATACGCAGCACTGAAGGGTGGAATTTCAGAAATGGGTTTCAAGGAGACTGTGGACATAAGCTTATAGGACAGTAGAATTACATTCAATGTGTTTGTGTGTGTTTGTGTTAGAATATATTTTACATAATTTAATGTACCAATGCCATTTCGATATTTTATAGTTTCCTATATAAAACATTAAATTCATTTAAGCCAGTTTTTCAAAAAATATACAAATATTAATTATTTTGGGATTATTAATACATTTATATACAAGAAGCATACGAGTCATTTTTCATAAATGCATTTATAAATACATTCTATAACAAAAAAATGTACGCACCAAGAAGGAATTGGTGAATGTGAAGAGAATGTAAAAGTGGGAAAACGATTAAAATTTCAGAACAATTTTTTGTTTCATATCTCAGAGTTGATCGTTACAAATTAAGAAAGTCAATATGACCCCACTGGCCTGGATGCCAGCTGCCACCCGGCGTGTCGTGGACTGATAAAGATTCAGGATGATGTGCTGAGGAATTTCTTTCCAAATTGTCTCCAACTGTCGGCTAACAGTCAATATACCGGGATGGTTGACATTGTCTTCCCATCAAATTCCAGATGTGTTCTATGGGTGAGATCAGGCGACCTTGCTGGCAACGGAAGAGTTTGGCAAGATTGAAGGCAATCTATAGTAACAAGTGCTGTGTATGGCCGGCCATTAACTTGTTGAATTGTAAAGCTCGTGGTGTTGTGAGAGGAACTAAAATAAAGAAAAGCCGTAGAATGTCATCTACATACCGTTGTGCTATCAGAATGCCAGGAATGACTACCAATGGGATCCTGCTATTAAAAGAAACGGCACCCAAGTCCATAACGCCCTGTTGTGGTGTTCGAGAGTAAGCTCACGCTACCCAGGACGTCTCCAGACACGTTTGCGAAGGTCAGGACAGTAAGAAACAAGATTAGTTACTAAATACTATACTTCTGACACAGGTCAGATCAGTTCCAAGTTGATCGCTTCCGACACCACTGTATTCGGATTTGTCGATGTAGGAATGTAAGGGGTAGACATCGTAACGGTCATCGAGCTCGTAAGATTCCGCTCTCTCAGTCGTCTGTTGATGATATTTTTGACCACTTGGGTGCTGGTCATACGTTGACGTGTAGGAAACGTTTAAATCGGTACTGCGACAGCCGTTCTGACAATCACTCTGTCCTTTCGTTCTGTTGTTTCTCTTAGTCGACCGCTGCCGTCTTGACGTTGCATTTTTCAGTTGTTGACCCACTCTTGTCAACATCGTCAAATAACTGAATCACTTCGATACAGATGTCGCGCGGTTAGTCGATTTGACCAGACTCAACCCAAAGGCACGACCTCTTTCAAACTCTGACATACAAGTACTTGTATATTCTTATATATTTGTAATGAGCGCGAATATTTCGGAGAGGCATCGATACAGTATAAAAAGGTTTTCTGCAAAAATTTAAGCGGAGATTTTGAAAATCAGCTCGTGCCGTGCAGAATATTGGGTCTAAAATATTCGTGCTGGATGCGCAGTTCAGATGCGATGGAGATGGCGTAACGTCTTTGTATACATATTTCCATATAAATCCGACAAATCTTTCTTGGTGAGTCTATTTTTTTTATTATAGAGTATATATATATATATATATATATATATATATATTAAAATTTATTTCCCTAATCATTTCTCCACATTTTAAATATTTTATCATATTAATTTAAAAATGGGATGAAATAAACGTTTTCAAAAGAGAATTTATAAAAATAAAAAAGCAAAATAATAAACTAATATATTGATCACAAAATTTTATTTTAAAGAGATATATATTTATTACACATCGAATGATTTCAGATAAGCTTACTCTAATAGAGAAAGAAATGTCACGTCATAATTCTATAATTTATTTTAATGAATTTATCTTGATTAATAGAGATTCCACGTGGCGCCAGTTTAATTTCCAACCAGATCTTTTGTGTATTGGATTAATACTCGTGAATGCACACGCTGGGAGTTTCTACATATTCTGAGCTTGTATGGACTAATTTATTTGGTGCGCTTGAGGCGTTGAATTCGAAATTAAGGTTTGTTGCAATGATAACTGAGATTGTATAGTCTCTTAGTTACTTTGTTCGACTTGAGGAGAAGAATCCGATTGTTGAATCTGTTGCAATGCTAACTGAGGTTGCACGGTCTCTTGATCAATTTGGGATGCTAGAGGCATAGAATCTGCAAGAGAGATTTGTTGCAATGCTAACTGAGATTGTAGCGTCTCAAGGTCGGTTTGAAGGGCTTGAGTATCATAAACTGTTGGCTCTATTAGAGGGGGATTTTGTACTAAATTTTGAATTTGGGGAGAGTTGTCAGTAAAATAGTCGTTAATTTGCTTCAAAAGCAAAACTAGTTTTATTTGAATGACCTTTGCCTGGATTATTTCACCTTGTTGTAGGTAGCTATTATGCCAGGCTTTGATATTGGAGAGAAGTGGGCCAATATCAGATTCATGAGAGGTGCTTTGCTCATTTTCTGGGTCCCCGTGACTAGCCCTTTGATTTAATGACTTTGATTTAGGTTCAAGTATCTCAGTTATTAGGGTTTTTGCAATTTCAATATCTTTTGGTTTGCCATATATTATACAACAATTATAATCCGGATCATCAAGCAGGGGAATATTCTCTAACTTAATTAAGGTCCTTGAATTATTCTCTAATCCTTTTATGGTTATACCATTTATTCCTATCAAGGATCGTAACTGAGGTTTTGGAATTTTTAAAAAGTCAATAATGCATTCTTTTTTATTACCATCATAGTTTTCTATCATTTTGAGTATGTAATTTACCCACTTTGCCGCCCGGTCACAATTCTTTTTGGGCCCATTGATTTCTAAACCTGGAGTATAGATTGGTTCACCTGGAGTTTCAAAAGTTCTTCTTCGAATACCTACTTTTGCCTCTTTTCTTAATCTTTCCAAATTGATTTTATGTTTGCCAATTATATGCCCCATTTTAATAACATCCAAGCTTATTCTTACGGATTTATAGTCTTTGCAGAATTTTTCGATCATAGCGCAGCAGCGCCGAACGTCACTTTGGGTGCCATAGATGTGTACAGGCGAGAATAAAGAATCAAGCGAACGAGTAATGGTGACGGAGCAAGATGTCTCTAACTGAATTCGCTTTATCTGCTCTCCTTCTAGTCCAATCAGAGGCCCAACAAAATTACGAGGAATATTGTGAACGACTTTAATAATATCTCCTTCCATTTGTCTCTATTATAGCCACAGTTTTCTCAAAGCTCCAATTTGCAGATCTTCACTTGACAGCTCCTCTAGACTTCAATGAGATGCTTCAAATATTTCTCTCGATATTGCTTTCTCTTCAATCTTGAACGACTGCTATTTATATGAAAGTAAATTTGATTATCATATATTTATAACACTAAAATATGTTTATTCAAAAATTGTTTGTGCTCAGAAATATTCTAATAAATGAAATATTATCCATGTAAATTTCATATTAGCTCAAGATGAAGTATTATAGGTCTATTTCAGTAAAGGCCAAAACATCGAAAACAACCAAATTCCAATTATCTGACATGTTTATGCCTAAACTATTCGGATTGTTAATAATTCGGATAGTTTAATATTGGTTATTTTTTGTTAAATGATTAAAAGTACATTGCTAATAATATACAAATATTTACATTTTCCTAAGTCGTAATTTTCCATAAAAAAAGATTACAGAAAAATAATTTGCTGTAATCAACTAATATTCACTACTCAAGTTTCACTTCGCGACCTTCATGTATTGAAGCACAAAATATTTACTATTTTATCTAAAAAATACTAATTTTGTTATTCTACTACTCAGAAATTTTTCTCTCTTTGCCTAACTTTTATTTATGCAAATAAGTTGGTAATTGATTTGATTCAAATTAATGCCTTGTCATACTCTTGTCTTTCCAAATTTGTATTTAATATATTATATGTATATATATTTTTTATTCATCAGACCTAGCACCTTGTGACTTTTTTTATTTCCAAAAGTTAATTTATTGTTGAATGGGATAAAATTTGACGCTGATGATGAAACACTGCAAGCCTTTATCAATGCCGTAAATTCCATCCCCGAAGATAACTGGTGTAAGTGCTTCGATAATTGGTTTTCACGGATGAAATCTTGCATAGGTGCTAAGGGTTGAGAAACTCTGAAAATTTGAAAATTGCAGCTTTAATAAAACTAAGTGATTGAAAAAACCTTTGGAGTGACCCTTGTATGTTGCAATATATTTCAATATATATTAATATCCCCATATGTAATATAGGTATAGTGTAACAACCAAAACTGTAAACACAATTTAACTCGACAGTTTGACCATCATGTAATACAAAACGATATAATAAGATTAGATTGAGTGATAGCCGGCGCCAGACAGGAGAAAAGTCTCCGATTACACACTCTGTCCTAAAAACATAGTCGGATTACCACCAGTCTCTCTCTGACACTAGAATAGATCAGACCCCTTCGTCAGACCTGCCTTGACCGGCGTCGGCTTCTCTGGCCACTCTCTCTGAAGTAACATCCAACATTCCTCGTCCTTTTGTGCAATCCCATTCACGCCTTAACCCACTCTGACCATTGTGGCCGCCACCACGCCTGCATCCAACCAACATGCCACTCTACATCACGACAGACAGTCGACAGGATCCTTTGCAACACAAAAGAAAGTCGACAGGATCATTTCCATCATGCCACAACATATACATAAATAAATATTACAAAATTCCATGTAGAACTTGTCCAGCCACTTACATTAGAGAAACCAGCAAAGCATTGAAAGAACGCATTAACCAGCACAAAGCAGCTCTACGTATCCATAAACCATTATCTATCCTAGTAGACCAAGCGCTACACAATAGTCATATACCCGAATTTGACAGAGCATCTATTTTATATCAGAATATAAGAGAAAAACACTTCAGATTTTTTAGAAAGCTGGGCCTCTATAGAAGATACTGAAAGCATAAATAGGAAAATTGACCAACCAGAAATTCAAAGAGAATTATTTATTCATTATTGATTTCTGTATATATTTATATTTGTAGTATGTTTTTATTTATATATATATATTTATCAACACAAAATATTTAATCATAATCCTTCTCATTTTTATTTATGTATTATTTATCAGTCTCTTTATTTATCTGATCAAATGGTTATTTAATTATATATTTTTAAAATTATTATATTAATATTACAATTGTACATATATTTGATATACAGTGAGATTTTCATCAGATAGTTTCTTACTTTGATCCTGTATAGCGGGAGTGGATCACATACCCACGTGATTTAGTTTAAATCAAAGGAAATCCTTGATAAAGAGAGGCGTTTTACCCCTAGAAATATTGGCTGAAAAATAAATTTAGATCCAATATATGCTTTATATATATAAATTAATAATAGTGAAATATGCAAAATTAGAGAACTTTTCATCGCTAAAGGTAAACTCACTTTTCTTCCTTCCATTGTTGGCCCAAGATCTCACCATTTTAATGCGGGTTATACCAGATTGATCAATACACCTTATTTTCTGATGTTTCTTATATATATATTTTCGTATAAAATTCGTATAAAAATATTTTCGTATATATATATATGGTAATTTAAACCAACAACCCCATATTGTATATAACTTATAACAAGATTTTCATGTTGTATAATAGAAACACATCTGTTAATGATTATACGCATGGTTGACATGTGTCATTACATCATCATATGTATTATACTTTGTACAAACTGAGGATAAATAAATAAAACTCTGTAATAGATTAAGAGTTGAACTGAAGCAAGAGATAGAAAAATCATAACGTCTAAAATCGAGATAGATTTAGAATTCCCACAACAAGGTCTGAAAATGGAAACTGCCACGGCGCCAGTGTCCAATTTCACCCGTGATCCACCCTCGTGTGCATCTGTTGAAATGCAACACTCCCTTTCTCGGAAAAAATATAAAAGGCCCCCGTCTTTAGCCAAAAATACAGTCACTTGACAGTTACTTCACCATCTGCGTGAGCCCTCGTCGGTTGTACCCCAGGTCCACTTCATCCACCATGTAGACCAGTAAGAACTCTTCTATCTCCATCTTTCGCTCTTAGCTCAACTTTTATCTGTTCACGGAACTTTCTTAGTGCAACTGTGTCTTCGTTTTTTGTGGACATTCCCAAGCTTTCCACTCTGCCTCGACCACGACTGCCTGTACTTTGTGAGAACTTTTAAAGGTCTTCCAAGGTGCAGAGAGGTACTGGAAAACTCCCCATCTTGACTGTTCCTCTCGGTCAGCACACTATAGCGAGAGTCGACAGGGACTCACACCATAGTTTAAGTCGACTGGATCACTTATAACATATTTAGTCGACAAGATTCTATAAGAGGCTACAGGATCACATCGCATAGTTAGCCGACAGGATAACCAAAACGAAGGATACCAAACGAAGAAAGTCAGATAGTCCAGATAGAAGCGAGAAAGTGCAAAGATGGAAGAGCAAACCCAACAGTCCAACGATTCGACTGGGCCATCTGTCCCCAAACAAGAGACGACATTTGAAGAGGAGGTAATGTCGCCGCCTCAAGGGACCTCCGCAGACCCGCTGACACAGATCGCCGATGCCCTGAGTAAGCTGCTGATCGCCCGATCTCCGAGGGAGATAGACGTGAGTCCATACGATGGTACCTTTGAAGCCCAGAGCTTTTTCGACAACTTCGATGCCCAAGCAGACCGAGCGGAGCTGACCTACACGGACCGCCTACGCAAGTTACCCTGCTACCTGCAAGGTAAGCCCCTCCAATATTTCCGAAGCCTACGGTTAGATAGGTTATTTTATAATGAAGCCCGCCAGACACTGATAGACTTATTCCCAACAACGACAGAAGCGTCGTTTGCAAGCTTCCTGGCCATCAAATTGACACCCCAAATGCCCTAGAAGACTACTACCAAAACAAAACGGTAATGGGCATGAAATTAAACCTACCCGCCGACATATTAATAGAGTCTCTGACCGAAGGACTACCCGTCGCAGATCAGCGATTAATCGCAACTGTGCAGCCAAACACCATTAAAGAATGGTTCGACCTAGTGTCAAGAATAAGGAGAACTCAGTGTGCCACCAGTGCAGCGTACTAGCGCCAAGTAGACAAGGCCCCACATCCAACCTACCACAACCCACCACCGCGGTACAACAACCAGCGGTCATCACGTGTAACCTACCAAGTTACACCCCCACCCTCGCCTTGCAAGTATTGCAATGCTATGCACTGGCACTCCCAGTGTGAACAACGGTTCCCACAGGGCCGAACACGCCAAGTCTACAGCGCCAGACCACGCACAACCACTGTACCAAAATGTGGTACCCACACCCGGCTCAAGGTCCAATCTCTGAGCCATGTTCCCCAAGTCCAAGCTGCAAGCCAAGACGACTCTACAAGCCCCGCGAGCAACTAAACGGTAGGAAAACCTGCAACCTTTTTTCGTTGAACAGCTCGTAATATGGACTGAACTGTCACCAAATTTAAATTTGCCCTTTTTAATAGACACGGGAGCATCTATTAACATACTTAACTTGGATATTTTAAGAACCGTAGAAAATAGATTACCATATAAAATTATTATCCATCAGTACAGTTTAACTATAAATGCAATAGCCCATAATGTAAATACCCTTGGATATATTTTTTATAACTTAAAATAGGTAACCTCACCCAAAAACTATTTTTTTTATAATAGAAGCTTCACTACCTTTTGGTATTTTATCTATTAATACCCTTAAAATATTTAAATTAATTATAGATTTTAATAATCTTCAAATTTATCAAAATAATGATGCTCTCCCAACGAATGTCTATAAGTTCACCAAGTGCAGACAGGATTTATGTCCCACTCAACCGAGGGAAACAGCTATTTTTACCACCTTCCCCTCGAACCAGTCCTGTTTACACGTGGCGGACACTACCCAAATTATATGTTCCCCCACTATTGTATCACCCCCTATATCTCCTGCTCACGACATTCAGTTATCTATACCTTCTAATGCGGCACCTCAGTTAGAACATTGTCCACACGAACTTCACCCAATTCTATACGAATTCTCGCAAGTGTTCTCTACTAATAAATACAATGTGCCCAAATTGAACATACCACCGGTAAAAATCAATACCACCACAGATAAAATAATAGCATTACGCCCATATAGAGTGCCACTACACGACCAACAAGAAATACAAACCCAAATAGAGCAAATGCTCCAACATGGAATAATTGCCCCGTCAGTCTCACCTTACGCCAGTCAAATAACTCTTGTTACGAAACGTGACAAAACGAAACGTTTCTGTATTGATTACAGAAAACTTAATGAAATCATCGCTCCAGACGTACATCCTTTACCTTTAATAGAAACCATTCTTGACAAATTGTCGAAAGCCAAATACTACTCTTCTGTAGATATAGCATCCGCATATTGGCAAGTGGAAATAGAACCTAACTCACGTAATCTACTAGCTTTCGTGACGTTAGATAGTCAGTACGAATTTTGTAGACTTCCTTACGGATTTAAAAATTCGCCACAGATATACCATCGTGCCATAAACCAGGTTATGCAAAAATATAAACTAAATTTTGTTACCCATTACTTCGACGATTTCATTATTTTTTCTGACACCTTAGAGGATCATCTACAACACCTACAACAATTTCTAACGGTGTGTCAACACGAAGACATCAAACTCAATTATAATAAATGTTCTTTTTTTAAAACATCTATAGATTTCTTAGGATACACTGTTACCGCAGGTACTTATGCACCACAGACGCGCAACCTTGGTACCATAAATGCCATCAAAACACCTACCAATCAAAAGACACTACAATCATTTTTAGGAGCAGTGAACGTTTATAATAAATTTATACCAGATTATGCCCGCTTAGGAGCACCTTTAAATAAACTACTTAAAAAAGATGTGAAATGGAATTGGGACCCAGACTGTCAACAAGCTTTCACCACTCTCAAAGAGAGTTTAACCAGTAAACCAGTACTACTCTTGTATCAAGTCGGTTTACCGTGCCGCCTTTATTGCGACGCATCCACTCAAGGGATCGACGGCATACTCAAACAGGTACATTCAGACGGACAAGTACATATCCTGGGCAATATTTCAGCCGCGCCCTTAGAGCACATGAGAGAAACTACACCGTTTCCGAACTCGAGTGCCTCGCCATCGTCGAAAGTGTAGACAAATTCCGAATATACCTCACCGGTATAAAATTTTACCATATACACAGATCACCAAGCTTTACAATGGCTTAAAACTATTTTAAAAAATCCGTCAGGACGACTCTTTAGATGGAGCCTGAGACTATCTACCTATAATTACGAAATCCACTACCTCAAAGGCAGCCAACAGTACGAAGCAGATTTACTATCACGAAACCCCTTTGTAGGATTTATCAGTGCTGATATTATCAAACAGCATCAACCAACAGCATCCCCCTTCAACATTGATACAAACGGCTTACATACTATTACCCGAAAAGGTGTAATTAAAATAATAATTCCCGAAACCCTGCAACATACTCTCATGAACAAAGTTCACCAAGAATATAACCACCCAGGCATCTCTCAGATGACCCGCATAATTACTACCCACTACTACTGGAAAGGTATCTCTAAATCTATAGAAAATTTATCAAGTCGTGTCACCCCTGCCAAATCATTAAAAGGCCCAAAGGTAAACCCTATGGTGCCCTCGGACAAATTCCACCACCTCAAGAACCATTCGACTTAATCTCTATAGATACCATAGCTGGATTTTCGAAATATGGACACTCCAAAACATATCTACACGTAATAGTGGATCATTTAACGCGATATGCTTGGATCTTTCCATCGAAGTTCACCAGTACCCTAACGTACATTCAAACCCTCAAAACTGTACTACAGCAAGGATCTCCAAAACGTCTGTTATCTGACTGAGCGCCCGCTTTTACCTCAGAAAAATTCCGTAAATTTCTAATGATACATGGTATACAACTCCTACTCACCACAAGCAATAACCTACAAGCAAACGGTTTAATAGAACGCTTAAATGCGGCCATTACAGGCAAGCTCAGACTAGCTTATCTAGAAAATCCGAAAGCTTCCTGGACTCAACTAGTTGAGCGCGTCACTCAGACGTATAATAATACACCCCATTCTGTCACAAGTTTTCCACCCACCTACTTAATGTTCAATGTTATCCCCCCAGATCTAAGAACTCATCTTAACCCATACCCCGAAATAAATATAGCTCGAGAGAGAGATAGCAAGCTCTCGTACCCAAAATAAGCATAAAAAAGATAAAGAAACATTTGATAAGCAGCACAGAACACCACATTTCGAAGTGAATGATCTTGTTTTGGTAAAAAATTATAGACATCCCGACACAGGTAAATTAGCACCATATTTTACTGGACCATACACAATAATTGAAATAATCTCACCCAATGTCGTTCGAATAGATCGCCCCAATCAACCTCTCAATAGAGACAGGGACACCATACATGTCAATAAATTAAAATATTACACAGAGAATGTTCTGTACATCACACCTCCACAACCCCGATTTGTTCAAAACCTACAGCGATTGCCTCAAGATGTATATCTCAGTGAATTCAATCATTTGACTCCAGATATCTTCGAGACGCAACTATTCCGAATTATACCGCCTATAACCTCACAGCCCTTTTTGCATTTAAATCCCGGTATTTTCAAAAAGGAAAGAAAATTGCCGACTTCAACAAAAGAAGAAAGTTTCAAGTAAATGACAAATCTCAACACCCCGCACGAGTGACCATACCAGAAATAGAACCATCGACGATACCGAGAAAGATAGAAAGTGGACGCCCTTTAGGCGTCACTCCCCCAAGTCGAATCTATTTCAGTTATATGTCCCCGCTCAAGGAAGATGTTAATGACCCCTATCTTCATGATTGCCATTTTTTAAACACATTTTTCACACTAACCATTTAGGTTTTCTTACAAATCTCACCAACGCCTTAATCACAACACACACACACACACACATACAACATACATTAAACATTTTACATGTTAATTGATATCACTAATTAAAACAACTTGGTTAAGTCTGTTATAGACTTTATAACGGAAAAGAGATATAATTGTCTACATATCACCTTTTTGGATAAACGAGAATGTTCAATTTTCCACTACCCAACATTTATCCAATCATTAATAACCTTTAATTACATTCAAATTTTTGTGTATAAATTCTTTAAATTTTAATTATTTATTTTTTTACCTCTCAATTATATAATCAAATTTTTAATCCAACATGATTTTCAAAAAAAAAAAACTTTAATCAAATTTACTTTTATTTTCATGATATTATTTTAGTATTGCAAAACATTTAATTGTTTCAAAAATCATTTTTATTTTCTTAATTATTATATCTTTTATATATTACATGTTTGATTTTGTCCACTTTCACTTTTTTTATCCGCAATCATATTTCTATCTTTTTATTCACTATATCTTATATTCGTTTAAATACCTTTATTATATGACAATGTTTATCATCAACTATCGGGCATCTACAACAATCGTTTTCAACAATCATTATTACTATTTTTTTTTAGTCCTTACTTCACATCAACGTAGAAAAACGACAGCACTGCTTGGCAATTTTTTTTATTTCGTAATTTTAACAAACTCTTTGAACACAGTTCCCCAGATTTAAAAATCGCAACTTCTGGTCTGAACACGCTTCAAGAGTTAATTTCAATAATCTGCAGAGCACACGATCACCAACGAATGCACAAAGCGTTCACTTTTTTCAACTTTCAACTTTTTTTTCAGCTCTAGCGGACCACAATCAACCTCTGATTTCGAGTCAAGTCAGAACACTTACTGTCGCTACAATTTTACTAATCGCATGGCTCTACCACCCCTTTCAATCATATTAATAAGTAACTTTTCTTCAACAACTTTTAACCCAATAACCCTAAAATTGTAACAAAGCACTGTAACCCTTATATAGGATCGCAAGTGAAACATTGCCTAGGAAGACGCTCAAGTCTATATCCTCGCTTTGCACCTGAATCTGAGTATTTGGTTTACATGTGCACTCCTAACAATTGCATATTCTTTAACCCCTAACCCTTTCCAACGCCCGCCAATTATACCTTAGAATTTTTAATTCTCTTTCACATAATCATATCATTATGTATTTAATTTAAACAACGGTTTTATCTAAAAAATATATTTTTATATAACCAATATTATAACTTTTTGATTGAACAAACTTTATTTTATTATTTTCAGATATATCCATACAAATCATCTTGTTATAACCCTTTTTAACCCTCACAGTTTAAATTAATTAAAAGAAATTTTAATTACTTACCTGTGTTAGAGAGGCTTTACCCGCTTAAACCCGGATAAACCCTTTCACTCCCGGGGCCCATCTATGGTAATTTAAAACAACCACCCCATATTGTATATAACTCACAACAAGATTTTCATGTTGTATAATAGAAACACATCTATTGATGATTATACGCATGGTTGACATGTGTCATTACATCATCATATGTATTGTACTTGTAACAAACTGAGGATAAATAAATAAAACTCTGTAATAGATTAAGAGTTGAGCTGAAGCAAGAGATAGAAGTCATAACGTCTAAAATCGAGATAGATTTAGAATTCCCACAACAAGGTCTGAAAATGGAAACTGCCACTGCGCCAGTGTCCAATTTCACCCGTGATCCACCCTCGTGTGCATCTGTTGAAATGCAACACTCCCTTTCTCGGAAAATATATAAAAGGCCCCCGTCTTTAGCCAAAAATACAGTCACTTGACAGTTACTTCACCATCTGCGTGAGCCCTCGTCGGTTGTACCCCAGGTCCACCTTATCCACCATGTAGACCAGTAAGAACTCTTCTATCTCCATCTTTCGCTCTTAGCTCAACTTTTATCTGTTCACGGAACTTTCTTAGTGCAACTGTGTCTTCGTTTTTTGTGGACATTCCCAAGCTTTCCACTCTGCCTCGACCACGACTGCCTGTACTTTGTAAGAACTTTTAAAGGTCTTCCAAGGTGCAGAGAGGTACTGGAAAACTCCCCATCCTAACTGTTCCTCTCGGTCAATACACTATAGCGAGAGTCGACAGGGACTCGCACCATAGTTTAAGTCGACTGGATCACTCATCACAGATTTAGTCGACAAGATTCTATAAGAGGCTACAGGATCACATCATATATATATATATATATATATATATATATATATATATGCGAAAATATTTTAATAATATGTAGATAATTTAGGCCATTAATTTTTATATTTTCTCAATTAAGTGATTCTAAAAAGAAAAATTCAAGAGTATTTAATATAGTAGTGTGTATAGATATTCAACTAAGTAAAGTCAATTTTCTTTCAAAAAAAGTCACTAGTATTTTAAAGCTTGTAATTTTCTTCGTTTATTTTTTCACATTCCCTACTGACCATATAAATAGCGGTTATATATGTATAGATGGAATTTTCTGATTTTGACATATTTGAAAACAAATCATTCAGATATACACATGCCTATTGTACTGTGTTATTACATATAATAAATATTTAAATGTGAAATAATAAAAAATGAAACAAAAAGGTCAGGTGTTGATATTTTAAAAAAAGGCATATCTTGACCATGAGCACATGTGTTTTTCAAATGGCAGAACGCCATCTAATGGAACCGGAATCAACTAAACATTGATTTAGCCTATTCCCTGATATTTGGCCAACCCAATTTCTTGATAAATCAAGAAAAGCCATCCACGAAGTTTGGCCTTAAATACTCATTTCTTGGTTTCTCAAGAAGCCTCGACCAAAATTATTTTTGGTCGCAGTGGTACAGCCTACACCACGCTGACGAGCGCCAACGGCGCGAAATGCGTTCGTGGATGGCTTTTCTTGATTTATCAAGAAATTGGTTTGGCCTAATATCAGGGAACAGGCTAAATCAATGTTTAGTTGATTTCTTTTCCACTAGATGGCGCTCTCTGCCATATGAAAAGCACATGTGCTCATGGTCAGGATATGCCTTTTTTATTTTTATATATTTAAATCCTCAGATGAAAAATTCAGATTTAAATGTATAAAAAAATAGAAGTATACATTTTAAAATCCTTTTAGATATGTTCTCGTTTATCAATATTTATAATAAATAATTTATATAGAAACCCACTAATGTTTAAGTCTCCAATTCCTATATTCCAAATTTTATTATAAAACTTGAAAATGTTCTAAGAAACTACATCTCTCTCCAATCTATATATAAACTCACGAAATAAAATGTAAAATATCTTTATTTATTTTTTGTTTCAGAGAGCCAATTATCATCGTTAGGCAAAACAATAAAAATTTATAGGATCAATCAATTTGATCTAATGACATAAACAATGTAAATATTCGGAGATTCCTTTTATCCTATTACTCTAAGAAAAATATTATTGAAAGATATTGAGATAACAAAAAGAGGGCTTGGCAACATTGTCAATTGCTCGCAGACGATGAGGATAATCCGTCTGGCAACACGGAATGGGAACTATAATGAAGATGGAATTGCTCTATAGATTGGACAAAATTGTCATTATATAGAGAAACAAGCTTTTTGTTTTGTTTTTGTATTTATCTGTAGTCTTCTGTCGTTTTCCACTATTTAAGATACTTACCAATAGAAGTAAATCTGTAGGAATTGGCCTTTAAAAAACATTTTGTAAAAACTTGGATTTTTCATAGTTTCAAAACAAAGCTTTACATTTAGAAAATAAATAAGGGATTAACGATTTCCTTAAAGTTTGAACTTTATTAAAAATAACTTTTACGAAGGAAGGATAACATGTGATTTTTCAACTTTATTTTTATTTCTTGTTGTTTACTGGAATGCATTTTTTATATATTTTTTTCAATTTAAACATTGTAGATTGTAACATAGTTAGCGACAAATTGAAATGAAATGTTTCTTATTTATATAATAAACGATATTATATATATAAATTGTTAATAGAAATATAACATTCATATTTAGAGTTTCACACTTTTATTTGCTACTATATAGGTGGTTGTTATGTTCTTTAATAGATTTCCAGAGAACATTTGATGATTTTATAATCTTTATTTGTATTTACAGGGAATAAATAAATAATTTTGATTTTTTTTTAGTTTCAATGAAAGTGATTATATTTAGCCAAAATTTAAAAATAAATAAACTTTGAAGAATCAATTGACCATCTCTGTAAAATTGTCAGATTTGGTTTGGCGAATTCACTGTACTATATAATTCTTTAGTAGAGATTTTGTGCGTAAAATAATATTTTGAATAATATAATTGAACTCATTTTTATCCGCTAAATAAATATTCGATTTGTGAAAATAATCAATAAAATGTACATATAACTCATTAAAAAAATAGATGCTGAAAACCATTAATCATTTTTTAAATGTTTTTTAAAACTTTCAAACTTGAAAGGATGTGCATCTATGAATAGCGCAGAATATCTCGAATGCATCTGTGTGAAGAGAAGATTGTCATTTTATTTCCTTTTAATAACACTATCCTCCATCAAATGAGATTTTCAGATATTAAGGTAATAGGATAATATATATGGGGGGGGGGGGGGGGGAATAAGGAAGAATGAATGGCAGTTGTGTCTTGTCCAATTTTCAGGGTCCTCTAGCATATTTCCTACTGGTTCCCCGGACCGCAGGCCCCAGCGCGTCGGCTTCCTCGGACGCAATAGCATGGATCGTCAATTCATGATTTTGTTGCTCCGTGGAAAGGGGGTGCCATTGCCCCGTTAGTCAGTCACATTTCAGAGTTCTCTGTTCACGGTTACCGTAGCTGCTCTGTGCTCACGACACCGTACTACAGGGCAGTCCCTTACTTATGCTGCTTCTCCCGCCCGCCACGTAGAGGAGGACTTCTGGGCAGGAGTAGAATGAATAAATGAGGAAATAAAAAAAATGAAATATTGCATTCTTTCAGTCAGTTTACACAAATTTGATCAGTTAACTACAAACAGACAGATATAAAGTAACATCTCGAATTATTGATTCAGATTTGTTTTTACTTCTAATATTACATGTGGTATAAGCGTGCCATTCGTTTTCGAAATTATTTACCTATGCGCGTAAATATTTTATATTTATGAAATACTATTAATTTATTATATTTACTAGCGGATGTACCCGGCTTCGCCCGGGTTTTACTCGAGTAAAGGTTTGTCTAACGAACATTTGTTAAAACAATTCTCTATAAACTTATTAAAAAAAAAAAGATATATTTTGATAATTTGAAACTCGTAAATTTGAATCTCTCAATAAAGTGAACATTTTTTCCCGGTCCCTTGAAAAATACTCGATAAGTTGAATCAAATCAATATTAATTGGTTCCCTCGGTAATTGGAAGTTAAAGGAATAGTATCTTGCCTTGGAATTGTATCATTATTCTTGTCTCAAATAAATTGCCGTGTCATCTGAATTTTGTCTTTCCTAATTTTCTACATTACAAAATCATCATTTTATCTATTCTCCCAATATATATGTTGTAGATAAATGATAAAACTAACTTTGACATGTGTGCAATTAATAGGTAGAAATCTTACTTTTGATAAATAATCTTTAAGATAATAAACTTAGTGATAATAAAACTTATAGATAAAAAAACTTGTTATCATCGTCGCAATGGGGGCGCTGCTTGCGAGTTAAATCTACAAATCTGCAAATAACTCTAAGGATATTCAATATATTCAAGAAATTATTTTTCAAAAACCTTCCCGGGGATATTCCTAATAATATCCCAAAATTTCACGGCGATTGGATGTATGGTGTTGAATCTATAGAGTACAAACATACAGACAGACATTGGACATTGGACAAAATAACCGAGACCATACTGAAACACAAACAAAACGAATTGGTTGCATTGATTGCCATTGATATAAGTGGTGCGTTTGATAATGCGTGGTGGCCTGCCTTAATAAAAAGAATGGATGAAGACCACGTCCCAGCAGTTCTTATAAAAATCATCCAATCATTTTTAAATCGGAAAAGAAAAACGAGTCTCACCTTCTCGAATACTACAATTTCAAAATATTTATCAAAGGGATGTCCTCAAGGCGGACCATTATCACATTTATTGTGGAATATACTGCTGAATGATTTGTTGATCAACTTCGTATCCCCAAATTCTGAAGTAATCTGTTATGCGGATGATGTTTCCATTGTTTGCTGGCACAAGACCATAGAAGGGTTAAAAAATGAAACAGAAAGTACTTTAAATTATGTAATACAATGGTGTACAAGAAATAAGCTAAAGCTAAGCCCGGAGAAAACCGGCTTAATACATATGCACGGCAAACAAAATGTTCCAATGGGAACTCCAAACTTCATAATAAAACCAGTGGAAGAAGTAAAAATTTTAGGTATAAAATTTTCTAATCACAGAATTAAGTCAAAAATTAACTTCGCACCCCACATTAATGATATTCTTTGTAAAACCAACCGTATGAAAAATCTGTTATTTTCACTCTGTGGGAAAATGTGGGGATTGGATGCTAAAAAAAGATTAATTTTATATAAACTCTTTTCAGGCCTATACTAACCTATGGATCTGAAATATGGTATAAATTTATTAATAAAAGAAGTAAGCAAAGATTAAACTCTCAGCAATATCAGATTCTTCTTTGGGTAGTGAGAGCCTATAAAACGACCTCATCAAATTGTATTCATAGTTTGGCAAAAAATACCTTTTCTCACAGATCACATAGAATCGTTGATAATAAAATACGAATTGGCCAATTTATCAAAAGAAGAAATTAATTTATTTAGACCGCGTGCCCCAACTATAATTCATAACTTCATAGAATCAAGAATGGCTGAAACAATAGCTAACACTAATGAAACATTCCGAAAATTTTTCCCATATGGAATTCCTTTTTATTTTCGTTCTAATTTTTATAACTCACAGTTCATCACAAATCATGGTAATTTTGGAGAGTTTCTGTCGAAAATCGGGGCAACGGATGATCCTAGCTGCTTCTGTGGAAAAGAAAACCAAGACTCAATACATTTATATTATTAGAATGTCCGATATTTCACAGCTACAGAAGTAATCATTTTTATCCCATCGAAGAAATTTGCGAATTTGTATATAACAAAGACACTTATGTAAAATTCAATAATTTTTGTAAATTCATTTTAGATTTTCTCTTCTGTTTGAGAAAACCATCGTTTCAGTTTTAATTGTGTTTTTAGTCGGTTATTGAGTTGTATATAATGAATACTACAGGGAGAATCCTGTTAGGCACGTGTGCCCAATAAAGGCTATTGTTGTTGTTGTATATAATGAATTGTTTATAGGTTGCTAAAATAATCCATTTTAGATTTTTTCTTCTGTTTTAGAATACCATCGTTTAAGTTTCAATTATGTTTTTAGTCCGGCTATTAAATTGTATATAATTAATTGTATATAATCTACTAAAATGTATTTAGGCGCAAGTATCCCGAGCTGGGATATCGCGTTCGATATGTCAAATAAAATTATACAGACAGACATTCAATTATATATATATATATATATATATATATATATATATAGATGATTCAAGATAAAATTGCGAAAAACGTTTAAAAACTACAAATATTTCTCACAATGAGTTTCTTTTTATTTTAAAAGGCTCGCTTTCGCGCTAAACTCGCTCTTTAACAGGTTTAATTAAAACATAGATTATTACAAGAAGTATTTACAAATTTATGCTGCTCGTATGAATATATATTTATGGTAAGGAATAGTCTATATTTTTAATTAAGAGCGTTGAAGAACGATTATTGCTTGAAAGCTGGCATTTTAAAATAAAATTAAACGCATCGCGAGAAATATCTATAGTTTTTAAACTATTCATTCGTGCTTATTTTTATTATTCTATCCAATTACTTGGCATATACCTCAAACTAGAGATTATAATAGTTGGCCTACATGGATTTATTTTCAAGAGTATTACATAATCTTGTGTTATTTGAGAATAGAGGGGGAATATATTTGGATTTGATTAAATTGTTTATTTATATAAAAATAAACGCTATATTCCGAATGACGGTTCGTTTGCTTTTTTTTTAAAGCAATTTATGTGCCAGGTGCAATCCGCCATCTTGCTGCTGCGGTGGAATGTTATTTTCTGTGGTTGGATGTAAATTGCATGTATTCTCGTGGGAACTCTTTATTGTTCTTGTCTATTATATATGGAGCAACAACTTTATACAAATAATATATTTCTTGCTTTATATGGGGATATTGTGGTAAATGATTTTGCTGCTGTTCAAATTAAGGATTGCACATACCTGTGACATGAATTTCTTTAAAAGAGTAACAAATAGTTTCTCGAAATACTGAGTTTATTTTAATATAAACAAACATATTGATTAAATGTGCCATATTATTGAGTAAAATAAATTTATATACAGCTTTATATTCCTACAATATAATTTTGGAAATTCTGCAGAAACGAATTTAGCAAAGGTTATTGAAACTGGGAGAATGAAAATGTATCGGTTGATTAAAATATTTCATAGCATTAAATTTGTTAAAAAGAAATCAGATATTTCACTAGTAAAGCCTTTGGTTTTACTATCAACACCTGACCTCTTTTCATTTTTCTTATTTTTCTCATATATTTATATCGATAGTCTATAATTTTTATTTGATAACAAGACTGGAAGAGCATTGTTCGATGCAAATATTTTATGTAATTTTACTGTCCTAAAAGCTCATGTCAATAGTTTGCTTAAATACCATTTCAGAGATTCTACACTTCAGTGTAGCATACATAAGCAGAATTGTCCAATATAGTATTAGAGTTCTAAGAAACGGTCTGATATATTAAACCGGCGAAACCGCTGGGAAGGTTCACCACTGATGAGCCAAGCCCTCCCAATATTTTTATCATTGCAGTAAGGACAGTAGAAATGTTTTCATTTCCCATATATAGATAACAAGTAATATATTTGATGAAACCGTTGAGAGGATTTACCACTGATGAGCCAAGCCTTCTCATTCAATAACCTTTATCATTGCCGTAAGGTCTGTAGAGATAATACAAGTATTGTATTGTATTTTATGATTTATGCAAAAATAAACATAGTGAATTAAATAACTGTTACAAATTTCTAACGATAATGGCACACAATAACGTTATAAAATTTCTTCAAATAAAGACACTTCGGCCAGTAAATATTTTTATTGTCTCGACGTTTCGACAAAAATCTTTTGTCCTCGTCAGGAGCGAACAAAAATTAAAACATTAGGCAAAGCGTTAGAAATTATTCTAAGGCTGCAAGGGCGTTCTAACGCTTTGCCTAATGTTTTAATTTTTGTTCGCTCCTGACGAGGACAAAAGATTTTTGACGAAACGTCGAGACAATAAAAAGATTTACTGGCCGAAGTGTCTTTATTTGAAGAAATATAAATGCCGGCCAGGCAGCCTTTATCTTTACGATAACGTTATAAAAGTAATATATAAAATTATCACACTATATAAAAGCTCAATATAGTGAGGCAGTTTGAGAGTGAAGTAATTGGCTTCCAAAGAAAACACGGATTTGAATACATTTAAAAAGCGGCCAAGAGAATGAGATGTAAATAAAATTAAAGCAATTAGAATTCAATACAAACAGTAGTTAAATGATTAGATTAAATAAAAATGGATAATTACTGGGAAATTAGCGAGTAATTATATTGATTATATAAAAGAAATGGGTAACTTGTGTATAGGGGTTTCTTTTGATTTATTGTTTACACATGATGTTTTTAATGCACAATATATAGAGATATATTCTACGGAAAGTGCATCTTTAAAAATGCTCTATATTTATAGTATGGAATCAATATTCAAGTATTTATAGATGTATTTAGTATACATTTAGTGGTGGTGGTGTCTTGACCATGATTTTGTTGCTCCATGGAAAGGGGGGTGCCATTGCCCCATTAGTCAGCCACATTTCAGAGTTCCCTGTTCACGGTTACCGTAGCGGCTCGGGGCTCACGGCACCGTACTACAGGGCAGTTCCTAACTTGTGCTGCATTAAGTATATTTTGAGTAAATATATATTTAGTATACAGTAAATAACCATGTATTTAGTATATATTTATAAGATTAAATAAGGATATATAGATGAATGAATATAAATATACACATATATATATAATATATACGAGTATACAATGTCGTCATTGATGGCGACCACCAAATGACGGAAAGACTCCGCCAAAGAGAGAAATTAGCGCACTACTTAGGATAGCATTATAACGAAGTTGTAGTCTCGATCAAATAGTGTTTGTCCTTTTCGTTTGAAATGATTTGATTACAAAATATTGGTTGGAATTGCTCCTGTAGCTTCTCCATATCTTGGAATAAGCTCGGAGCATCTTGATAACCCAATATTTCTGTAATAATTTACATGTATAAAGTACTTGTTACATGCCAGGTGGGATTGCATCATTCTCTCTCTACGTTTTTGACCTGCTTCACCTTCCTTTGTCATTGAAATACAGATTTTATATCACTTAGCTCTTTTATCATCTTATGTCCCATCTATTAAAGCCATTTTACTTCTGATTGCAGGTTATATTTTACAGAAAAAAATTCACGAAAAAGAATATTAACTTATTACTGAAGGTCCTGATACCAGATTTCTCTCAATTATTATCGTACTATATAAAAACAATAAAAATAATATTTGACAAATGTTTTTACAATAGAATTCTACATTATAAAATGAACATATTGTGATATTCTTATAATTTACGGTTCTCGTGAGAGTACTAGAAAACAACTCAGCTTTACATATTGATATATTGATTCGTTCTATAAAGTTACTTGTGTGAAATATATAGCAAAATAACCAATATTATAAAATATTTATAAGAGAGAGATAGATATGCTTTTAGTATCGAAAAACGTTCCTGTAGTAACGAAGTTCGTCAGAATTTTTTAATGGAAAATTGAATTTTAAACAGATCCAAACGAAAATCAATTCCATTTATTGAAATTGACCATAGAAAATAAAACATTAATATGCGTGTATAAGCGTTTATCTATTTAGAATATTATTTTACGCATGCATATTTGATTCTTTAATATATTTTATTCTTAGACACATTTTTTTCACAAATTTTAGTCAGTAATAGCAAGTGATTTAGCATATATATAAACTTAAATGTTATTTTTAAAATGTGATATGATTCAAATTTGAAACAAACTTTTATACTAAAGAATATAAGCTGATGGTTTATACAATCACTTATAATTGTATCATATGCGGCGAAATTTTATATTTAAATGTAGAGATGTTCGTAAAAGAGCCTGAACCCCTATCATAGCAAAACCTCCAATCAATGACTACCTTTTTATAATCACAAATTACCATAAATAACCCAACCTCTGATGAGAGACCACCTCCTGGAGAATCTATGTTTTAGCTGGTTTCTTCCTGGATAGAATAGAGCTTGTACTATTAAAAAACGAGCAAAGTATTTTTGTGATATTTTTATGCTATTATTTATAAATAAATATACATATAAGATTATATAGAATATATTTTATATTATCAAGGCTTCACATAATTTTAAATTAAATTTTAATTTAGAAAATATATTTTTTTCTTGGATAAAATTTCACGTAAGATATATTTAATAACGTTATCAAAAGAAATTCTTTTAAATCTTGATTTCTAAGGCAATTTAAATTAGTAAATTAAATTTAAATAAAAGGAAAACCGTTTGTGTTAATATACATAAAAAATATTGCATTCAGCTTTCTCAGATGTTCTTTCAGATAAATTGAAAATTAGAACCAATAAAATGTGTGCAATTTAAATAAAAAAATTGGGATAAAATTTAATTAAGATTTTAAATTTTGATTTGTGAATCTTCTAAATTTTATTGATTTTTTAAAGTTACAGAATCAAATTAGGCAGAAATATAAAAAGCTCTTAAAATAAATAGCTTTGAAATCAGGGTTCATTAAAACTTAGCTTCCTTAAAAATAGAAAATACAATTAAGAATAAATTATATGAGACCCGAAATTAAATTAAAATTTTCATTAGAAATATAAAATGAATAATAAACTAATTAAGGAAATACACACTACACCTTAATTAAAACATTAAAATAATATTATTAAAGTATGAGGTTGTAATTTTAATTTGATTATAAAATTTTCTACTGTTTTTAGTAATTTACCTATGTACTATTACATTGTTAGGTAAAAATAATTTAGAAAGCATTTTCACATAGTAATAAAATTAACAAAAATTAAATATAACTAATTTAATATTTATATTTAATACTTTTATATTCTAATTAGCGTTTATTAAATTTTTAATGATATTTGTTAACAAATTTTGTTAAAATTATATTCATTTTAAAATTATTATTTTAATAAAAATACCAGGTGTTGCTATAAATAAAGAGACTGTTATAATAAAATATATTTCAGAAAAATATACGATGCAAATATAATGTTGCTTCTTTCTAGTTATTTCCCATCCCCTACCTATGTATATAGCTACACGAATTCTTCTATTGCTGAAAGCAGAGCTGTTAGTCATCAAGTTATAAGTTATGCTCAATCGTTTTTTTTTCAGTATCAACAGAGTTTATCCTCTTTCCTTTCAGTGCAGACATGATATTAAGGAATAGGACCATGTCAGGTGGGGCAAGGTCAGGTGAAAATTGTGGATAAGCCAGGAATTACATAAATGAAAATACTTTGTGTGTTGTTATGTTGTCTTGATGAAGAAACCATGACAAGTTCCTTTATATTACAACCCTACTTCTTTTGACACGGTCTGTTAGAGTGATTTATATTTAATGAAAAATAATTTACTATTTCACTTTTTTATATACATACGAATTACATTCATCACAAAACTTAAGGAAGTTGTACCTTTTAGTATGTATATCGGGATTCGGACAATAACTTTGAAAGATATTTGATACATAATGACCTTATAATTGATGACACGAGATAACCAAGTGTGAACAAAATTGCCTCTCTCTCTCCTTCAAAAAAAAAAAACCCGAAAACTGAAGACATCAAAGAATTTCCTTTTTCTTAAGTTTTGTACATACATATAGTGTATTTATTTGAATTGTCTTTGTTTGGTAATTGTTTATTACAAACATGTCTTAGAATAAACGACATTGTATAAACATCAAAACTCATAATATAAAAGTTATTACGCTTTATTTATAATTTTATACTATATAGGCAGCACAGAAATAAAATATAAATATTTTAGATTTTCTTCTTTCTGTGTGTTATATAATTTAAATTCTTATTACTTCCATTAAAGAGACTTGTTAAACTTTCTGCCTAATAATAAGCATTTTAAATTTCATTTTAAAAAGCAAATTATAATGTAATCGTTTTTTGAAATCTGGCAGAACAAAAATCTTCGAAAAATCAACAAAAGTAAAAATAAAAAGGCGTAAAAGATTTAAATAATATTTGAATAAACACACCAAATCACAAAAGAATTGGAATTAAATTGCATACGATTTTCTACATCAAGTCTTATTTAAGAATCGTCTGGTGGGTTATTATTCAGACGCTCATCCTCATTACAACCGACAGCCGTCACTTTAAAGTGACGCTTTTTGGAACAACGAGTCTTCAGATTTTCTAATTTGGATGCCATTAGAGCTGTAACCTGGGGCCTTTCTGGCTTTTATTTCTGCTTTATTAAGGCATTTCCACTTCTATTACTTGTCGACCAAAAGATGCACCTCAATTCGTCGTTTAATCTTATTTTAAACTTTGATTTGCGGCATTTTGATTTCTATTTCTTTTCAATTTTATTATCCATTAGCTTCTATTTTTTGTTAAATATAATTTTCCATTTAATCATCGAAAAATTTTAAATTTGTTAAAGAATATTGTTTTATTTTTATGTGATAAGCAAATATATATATGTATATAAAATATAATATTTTTAATTTAAAAATTTTAAAATTTATTTTTGAAGTTCCGTGGTAATTCTTTAAAGGCGGAGCTATTTATAACTAAAAACTCCCTGAACGCGAATTTTGAAAGTTTATTTCATATATTAATATAATAATCGTTTATTTTTATTGACTCTTTTGAAATAGAGACCCTAGTAAAAAGAAACCTCGCTCCTCTAATTTAATTATAGATTTTTCTTGCACCCTATCCTATTATCAATATAATATAGGTTGAAATATTCTTCTCACAGTGTTCTATACAATTTAAAAACCCAAGGGACCGTACCCAGTAGGAACTGATCCCCTCTAGCTCATCATCGTCAACCCTTAGTCCATTTAGGGCCACTCAAACATTTCAATTGAAATGTTTTCTCCCTATGTGAATAGCTTGAGCTGAATATACAATATCAACTTCACAAATAGCTCGATTAATAAATGTTTAAATACGTCGTTGGGTCGTTGGTCAAAATCTGCTCCAAAACTCGCCATTCTTGACTCCTCTCGGAAAGGTTTATTGACAACAGTCATTTCTATCTACAACAGACCTGGCACTTCTCAGTATTTTACTTGAAACTTGAATTGAAAAACAGTATAATATTGTTTATTTTAAGTTCGAGGTGTCCGATATAGATTGGTAACTAGTTTACCACTCTTAATTTCAATGATTGATTAGTAGAAGTTCACCTCTGAGCCAAATGAATGGGAATTATTAAAATGGTGCTTCTGCTCCTATTGTTAATTTTCATGCCAATGGTGCCAACTTAGCATTGCTCGTTTCACAATCATACTTATAAAGTGTCACTTTCACTAACATTATTACTTTCAATGCCAGAGATATACGCCTTAGTGCCAATCTGGCACTAGAGCATCCTAGAGCGCCTGAACCTGTCTGTCCTTCCTATCACCTAGTTCCCAAGAAGGTGGGAGAAAGGTCTGAACATCTCCATCAATATCGGTTGTTCGACGCTTTAGCGCTGCGGCAGTGAGACTGGCCTTGTACGCTTTCCCCATTCAGCCCACCCCGCCGCCTCGGCCTGATAGTCCTGCGTCGCCTGTGGACCCAGCGAGCTGTCGCTAGCCCACCGGTACTGGTTCTGCCACTACGTCAGAGGTCTCTAATCCAGGAAGCCTTCACCATCATCCAGCGACCCCTGACCTGTAGGGCTGAGTCTTTGGGCGAGGCCTAGATGACGACGCCTTGGCCATCCAAGCTTCTGCCAAGACTTGTCTCTATAGGTTCTATAAAATGTTGAACTGAGATGGGTTAACACTCGGGTAGATCCTCTCCTTGTCTCGAGGAGCCTTTCTCAAGGTGGAGGAGCCTCCAGCGCTGAGAACAACGCGTATTGTATATAATATCATCCCTCTTTTTTATTTAGCCATTGACTAATTGTCAATGAAGTATTTTTCAATTGGTAATGTCTAACATTATTTCATTCATTCAACACCAGAGATATACGCCTAAGTGCTAAGCAGGCATTGCCCATTTCACTATCCAAAGCATCGCTTTTTATAACATTGTTGTCTAGATATCAGAGATATAAGCCTAAGCGCCAACCTGGTATTTCTAATTTCACAATCATACTTATGAAGTATAACTCTCTCTAGCATTGTTTCTTTCAATGCCAGAGATATATACACCTAAGTACTAAGCAGGCATTGCCCATTTCACTATCATAAAAAGCCTCACTATCTATGACATTATTGCCTAGATATCATAGATATACGCCTGAGCGCCAACTTGGTATTTCTAGTTTCTCAATCATACATATAAAATATAACTTTCTTTATCATAGTTGTGTGCCTTCAATAGCAGAGATAAACGACTTAGTACTAAGCTGTCATTGCCCATCTCAAGTTTCTATTTAAATATTTTTGCGTTGGTCACTCACTATTATTGATTTGATTAAATTTTATTTTCCCGCTATTTACTTTAAATAATATACAATAAATGTTTAAATTACTAAACAGAATATGAAAAATGTGATCGGGAATGCTTGAGATGCTATATAATCTTTTTCGTTCTCTTAACAGAATGTCATTCCGTGTTAAATATGAAAACATTGTTGTAATCATTTCTAGAGAGGGAGTATCTAAATATGGGTCATTCTCGATACAAGAGACTTGCTCGGATAGTCATTCTGGGGAACTATTGATGTCCTCAATAACAGAAACTGATACTAAAGAGCCAAACTGGAATATTGCACTTCTATATTGGTGCTCCTAATGCCAGACGTCAACGCCCAAGAGCGATACTGATTTTGACCATCTCAATGTTTGTAGTTGGGTTTCGACCACTATTGTTGTTTTCTAGGCGTTAACAGGACGTCCAGGGGTCACAACGCAATTTTGCATATCAGGATAAGGTAATAACTGTAGATTTTGATGCATCGAATATTATTTATTTGTTATAGGATTATAAGGAGAGAGTTAAACTGTCGTAACAATTTAGAAGCTTATTTTTGTAGATTTGATATTGGCTCTCTCTTAGTATTTTTATCCATTCTATGTGGCTATTATGAGAAGCATTTCATAATTTATCCTTTGAGAGACTTGTCCGAATAATATTTTATTGGTTATATACTTTTTTTTTCAGAGATGAGAAAAAAAAACGAAACATTAAAATATTTGTATATTTGAGGCCAAAAAGTAGATTTTAAAATATTTTCCTATTCTAGGAATCCTATATTTCTATCCTATCCTATATTTCTAGCATTCCTCTGAGAGCAGGGCCTATGGACATGGCAGAATTGTACATGTTATTTCTACTATATCCATCAGAACAGAGAATGGCATGGTAGCGTTACCGTCATTTCCATTTCCCACAGATAAGTGAAGTCAGCGTGGCTTTTGGTGAAACTCTTCGATATTGTAGTTGGTCCTCGAGTGTCCTGTCAGAGTCACCTCGACTACAGAAGGTAGGCTCGACGCATAACAGAGAGAAGCTATGTGTTAGAACGTATCATATCCCATTATCAGCTCAAATATTCCAAAAATGGCACTTGGCGTCTTAAACATTAGTCAAAATATTGCATTTAATAGCTCTATATAGCTGAATATTGAATTTAACTATTTTCGGAATATTTTAACTTTTTAGTTTAGTGTATATTTTTGCTAGACCTAAATAGAAGTTACAACACTTTAAAACATTCAGATAAATATTCCAAACAATTTGTATTCACACACACATCAAAATTATGGGAATCTGAAGCCAAAGACACAATGCATGAAAGCGTGATAAAAGTTTATTTATTTTGAAAAAAAAAGTAAAATATGATGATATATATTTTATAATGTTTGAAAAATTAAGTTTCGTATCTACATTGTATATATTCACAGGCCTACGTTTATTGTAGAAAAAAAAAAACACAAAGAATATCATACAAAATATGTACATTTATTGAGTTATTTTTAAATAGCTCCTCATATAATTTTTTTTTCGAATTTAAAAAGTCGTCAATTAATGGTGAAATAAATTACTTAAGTAAAAATATCACACGAAATTTTAAAGCACGAGTCAAAATGTCAAAAATTTAAACGAATAATATACAAATCTGGCAACTTTGGTATAAACTTTTTAAAGTCGGGAAAATTATTTACATAACCAATTAGAAGATAATGGAGTGCAGACGCTACCAGCAGAGAGATGCCGAGCCCAACCGTTGCATCGGGGTTTTCGGCTTGAGCTGCAAGACCGACGAGTCGCGTCTAAAGGATTTCTTCTCCAGGTACGGCGAATTGGAGAAAGTGGAACTTGCCCGGGACAGCAACCGTGATTCGCGGTGTTTCGGCTTCTGCTACTTCATAGACCTGGACTCGGCTACACTTGCCGTGCAAGAGGCTTATGGGAAGGTACTGGATGGCAGAGAGATCCGTGTGGATTTCTCATTCCACAAGCGAGATTCCGGCCAGTACTATGGGCGTTGGAACAGCCGGCCGAATGGACGGTCCGACTATCGTTCTAGGGAGAGACGCTACGTGAATGACGAAGATTTCTCACGGAGGGAAAGACGCCACCGAGAAGATTCTTCTCCCAGACGGTCAAGACACAGCGAAGATTCCCCTCCCAGACGGCACCATGAAACTGATTCCTATCTCAGATCTTCCCGAAGAGTCTTCAAGGAATCTGCAATGTTCGATCTGGAGGAATTCCGTCATTCCAAGAAACACTACAGAAGAGAAGTCTACCGGCCCTATTCCTAGATTTGACATACGACGTCCTGATCTTGTTGCCCTACAAAGCAGCTAGATCGTTTGGGTGACAATTTATGCAAATAAAGCTTTGCAAAAGTATATTCGTATGATTCTTTATTGGAATTTTAATTCTTATGTTCGCATTTGAAACAGTTTTACATTAGTTATAATATATTCAAAGAAATTTAATAAGCATATGATTAAATTGGTGTTTTAACATAAGGTTGAGTGTATAATGAAAATAGATAAGAAATTTACAAGATCAATTGATGATTCTTAGTATAAAATTAATCTTACATTTTTTTTTTTTTTTGCAATATACTCTATGCATTCTAGCATGTTCAGCTTGAAATTTACAAGTACGGGAAAATTACGAAGGCGTGTTATATTTTTAGCATTTTTGTAAAGTTTTAATTTATTGAATAAAAGGACAGCTCTTACATTTCCAAAATATCTACAAATGTATATATTTGAAACAATATATTCAAAAGTAATTTCAATAACAAAGGTGCGTTGAGAAAACAAATTTTAGATAATGAAAATTTCCATTAATACAAGTATTTTAGTTCTACGATAAATCATGAATAAAACATTGCGAGCTTAGTGCGGCATTTTAGAAAATAGCCGGATTTTTAAAATAATGCTTGTAAGGTATTTGAATTATATTTCTATTGGAAATATCCCAATATATCGTGTAATTTAAATGAAAACTTTAGTCCTTTTTATTAAAGAATTGGCTTATCTGAAATTAACCCTTTTTGTATATGTATGTTATAATTAATTTGTCTTGGCTTACTATTATAATAAGCTATTTTGTAAGACGCCATCTATTGAGCGTCGCGGCAAACTAGCGGCCTCGGGTCGGTGAAAAATCCACAACACCAGCTTTGGAAAACCGAGAAGCGTCCACCTGGAGACCATGGTTTCAGGCTAATGGCCCTCGCCAGCCCAGGTCAGACTTTTTTCCATGATATTCACAAAGGACCTAATGGAATCTTCACAATCTGTCAAAGAGGTGTTTAGCTGTTAAAGTGGCTGGGCCAAATCTATAGTCAAAATATAGATGGAAATTTTGCCGAAAGGAAATTGATTTATTAAATCATAGGGCGCCTCACCCGTCAAAATAAACTTCCAAACTAGATGCTATTTATTGACCGTCGCCGCAAACTGAACAGCTCTTTGGAAGATTCTATTAGGACCCTTGTGAATCTCATGGAATAAAGTCTGTCCTAGGCTAACGAGAGCCATTAGCCAGAAACCATGGTCTCTAGGTGGACGCTTCTCAGTTTGCCAAAGCCGGTGTTGTGGTTTTGTTACCGACCCGAGGCCGCTAGTTTGCGGCGACGGTCAATTGATGGCGTCTAGTTGAGACGTTTATTTTGACGGGAGAGACGCCCTATCCCTCCCGAAAAAATTTACATCTGAAAATATATTATATTGAAAACTCTCTCTTTTTATTCTTGTACATAGTATTCGTGGACAATTCGATTTGTATGAGAAATTCGTTAATAAAGGATGTTAATTCGAGAAACAACTACCATTTCTGATAAAGTGAATGGTGAATAAATGCTTGGAATATAATACATCACTTATCTAATATAAGGGGGGGTTTTAGTATACATATATTTATAGATGGAAATTTTGCCGGGAGGATATTGATTTAAAGAGACAAGGTCGCCTCTCCCGTCAAAATAGACGTCAAAACTAGACGCCATCTATTGACCGTCACCGCAAACTAGCGGCCTCGGGTCGGTGACAAAGCCACAACACCAGCTTTGGCAAACTGAAAAGCGTCCACCTAGAGACCATGGTTTCGGGCTAATGGCCCTCGTCAGTCTAGGGCGGACTTTATTCCATGAGATCCACACGGGATCTAATGGAATCTTGACAATCTGCCAAAGAGGTGTTTAGCTGGCAAAGTGGCTGGGCCAAATCTATGTCTATACATATATGTATGTGATATGATCCTGTCGACTCTTCTGCGATATGATCCTGTCGACTTTCAATGTGGCAATATAGTGATAATAATGTGGGGAGAGGGAAATAAGGAAATCACAAGTTTGGAAGAGGAATTCCAGGCAACCAGCGAGAGAGAGGGAGCGCGAGGTGGCTACCGCTGAACGACCGTTCGTGTCGCACACCACCCCCCAACTGTCCAAAAATAGTCCTGAGGGTTCCAAGAAAAGGCCCCCCTCCGGAATGTGGCCAGTGGCCCAAAATGGCCGTACTTTAGCTACATTTTATCTACGTCTCTCTCTGATTGACTGTAGGTTTACTTTATTATTCCTGGAAGAGCATACATTATGACATGTATGTATAAACAAATGTAAAGGCATACATGTTTATCAGCGCAAGTGTCCCTAGGGGGACATAGGCTGAACCATATATTTATATTTTGTGAGAATAAAAGCAATAATATTTTAGCTGCACAATCAGGAGATACCTTTTTTTAGTTAATTATTTTGTTCGTTAATATAAAAAATCAATGTTATTGTTAAATAATTTAAATAAAAGGGCATATTTTGGATCAAGATTTTATTTATTTTACCAATATTTCAGTTGGCTGAACGCTAACCTTTATCAAGTTATTATAACATTTTAAAGTGTGTCAACAACAAACTCAGCGCCACATAACGTCAATAGAATTATGTTCAAAAATATGTTTGCTTATATTTAAGGAGAGAAAAAATTGATAAATAAATTTATATTATGGACAAAATAAATTTTATAATGTCTAAATAATTATATTATAAATAGCAATAACTATATTTCAACATTTATTTGCATGTGACTATAAGAAGGTCAAATGATCATTTTACCATCCTGATCGTTTTCTTTATTTCCCCTTTTTATTCCTATAGGTAAAGATGGGGAACTATCATCATTATCAGCACAATTTATTTCATTTTTGAAACCAATCTTTCCATTACTTATTGTAGAGATATATCTTTTAATGAATAAAAAAATAATCTGTGTTCATGACGATAGTTCCCATTTCTGACAGAGAGATGGCACTATATGCTGTGTTCACATATGTGAAAAAATTGTTTAAAAAAAAGGTAAACATAAATGAAAAATATATATTTCTCTCAAGGAAGTAAATAATTTCACTTCCTTTCAACTTTTAGAGGCATGAAATGAAAATTCCGTTTGCGTATCATTTATGTTTAATAATTAGTACCATTTTAAGTTTTAATGGCCAATATTATATAAATACACTTGTATATATAGAATGAATTTTATCATAGGAATCATTTACAATAAAATCCATCGCAATTCCATTCATAGTTCAATTTTAATTCCCTTTTGATAAAGGCATAAAATTCACTATATTAACACCATATATATATATCTCTTGAGACAATATAAGATATCAGACAATACCAGATTTTACTAATTTGAACCAAAACAACCTGTATTCCACGGTTTCGCTCTGTGCACAGGATTGGCTGCACTACACCCGAACGTTTACAATGTGTTCTAACTCGGCCCTATCACTTCACCAGTTGAAACATTTCTTTGTCTGGTTCGGAGGATTTCATAACTCATCTCGTTGGATGTTATTATACTTATGTTTATAATAGTATTTCCAATATTGATGAAAGCCATAGCCCGATACCCTTGTACAGATGTTGGATTTTGATCGAAATTATCCAAGTTGGTGTTTTAGAGCTGTTTAAATGATCTAAATCTGCCCGATACCCTTGTACAGAGGTTGGATTTTATCGAAATGATCCAAGTTGGTGTTTTAGAGCTGTTTAAATGATCTAAATCTGCCCGATACCCTTGTACAGAGGTTGGATTTTGATCGAAATGGTCCAAGTTTGTGTTTTAGAGCTGTTTAAATGATCTAAATCTGCCCGATACCCTTGTACAGAGGTTGGATTTTGATCGAAATTATCCAAATTGGTGTTTTAGAGCTGTTTAAATCATCTAAATCTGCCCCTACCCTTGTACAGATGTTGAATTTTGATCGAAATTGTCAAATCTGTTGGTTTAGAGCTTTTTAAAGGATCTAAATCTTAGCGCTCTGGGCACAGGTAGCAACATTAAAAGAGAAGCTGCTTCTTTGTAGATGAAAACCATCCTAACGTACTTTTACAATTGTACTATATGTGGACCTTCCTTCAGAGATTATAAAAACGTGCTAATATCAATGTTCAAGATCAATTTATCTTAATACATATTATAACATCTGAAAAATTGTTTTCCACTCTAAATCGATTAGGAAATATTTAATCATTTCCAGATACAATTACATTTTTGCTGACATCTATTCCCATTTTTATATAACTTCAACTTAGATCTCTAATTAAATTTATCGAAGAAATGGTCTAAAAGGATATTTTTTCTCTGGGCAGCTAAATTGAATTTAACCCGATTAACACAATTCTATTAGATAGAGTCGTCAGCTAATTGCAATCGCAAGGCTGGCCAAGCCCTCCAGTGAGAATGCCATCAAAAAGCCAAGATTTGCGGAAATTCCATTAAATTAATATCAAATCAGAGAGTTCCAAACAAAAGTTTAATCCTCCAGAAATCTACTAATTCAATCCAACCAATCTATTTACCCTCCGGGCCAAGATTTGATGCGGGCGGTAAATTACAAATGAAATTGTAAAAATTTTGAGCGCTCCGGATTATTAACACTCACAGAGGGAAAAAAAGTTATCATCACCCTTCTATGATGGTGAAATAATAAGATCCCAGGGGGACCGAGCAAATCAATTACATCTCTGGCACTTGCCGCTAATAAGGCGCCCCCGTGTGAAAGGGATTACTCTACGGTGAGGCAGCCTGATCTACTCTTGTTCTTCACATTATCTAATCATCACCTAATTACGTCCACTCAGGGTCCTGATTAGGGTTCTTTTTAGAAGTCTGGTAGTCTGTTACATGGATTGTTGACCATGTGTAGCTAGGCAAAATACGGCAAAGGGACCAATAAAACAATAGGGACCCGTCTTTTGACCGACCATCTTCGTGAAATAAAAAGTGATTTAAAAGATCAAAATTAACCTCTAATGACCACCGCTATGAGAGACCAGGATATCTATGTTTTAGACGTCTTTATTTTATTTGTATCCTTCTTCAGCCTATTATATGGTTACAAAAATATTCCATACCTATGGTAATATTAGTTTGAAGTTCTTCTGTTGAAATTTCATGGGTTTTTTTTCTGCATATTTTGTTGTCCATGCGTGTGTTGTGAAAACTGAGGTTTCACACAGTTATTCCTTCCGCTAGATAGCCAGCATGCATCATCAGGTAATGTGTAAGGCTCGATTGACTAAATGTTTTCTTTAAAGATTGTTCTCCTGCATAAATCTATGAATATGGCGATTTCGCCAAAAGCTGTATTTTTAATTCCTTCTTCTGTCCTAAGAATATTTATGGATTTCATGCGTTTTAGATAATATATAAGAGTGATTTTTATTTTTAAAAGTGCCTTTATATTGGATTGGATCGTTGACCGCGAGTTGCCTGCCAAAATCTATCTTCACATGCCCTTTATGTACGTTGATAGTTAGTCATGTGTAATACATAAGGTAAATATGGAAAACTTTGTTTGGGACTTTTAAGTGATATTGTAGATTTCTTTTCCACAGATCTTTCTGCTGTTTCACGCGTTTAATCATCAAAACATATCCAACTTCAAGATACTGTTTTTCATAAAAATAGTAGCATATTATTAACTTATACGGAGGGATTTATTAATGAAAAGCGTTCGTTAAACCTTTGTACACAGAAGAGTAATGTAAAGCTAATTGTTTAAATTTATCAATGGAATCTTTATGAATTTTATGTTGATTAAAATGTAGATATTTACGCAAGATGACAAGATAATCTAAAAATATATTAAAGAGCGTATCACCATCGTGTGCCGTGTCAGATCCGAAGGTTGGCAGTCAATGGAATTCTATAATGATGAGTTTTAATCTTTAGCAGCTCACTCCACTCCGGTCCTAAAATAATGAAAGTACGTACTTGCAGGAATTTTTACCTCTGGAGTATCCACATACAAGCAATTGAACTAATTAGCGAATGTATGAAAAGAATATTCTTGCGGCATATTCCCAGTTCGATAAGGTTCCCGTGGTGGGGGACCCCGTGGTGCTACCCGCAGGCCGTGATAATCCGGGCGGCACCTGATCAAAGCCCCATCTGGCCACGGTGTTGAGTTTCACGGCCCGTACGGTCAAGTGGTGCTGGGGACCCCCCGGGGTTAATCGGCCGAGGGAGATCGGGTGTCTAATGGACCGGGCTAACTTGCCGTGGTGGGAACACTGAACAATGATCAACAATTGGCACCCTCCCTTCAACTCTTGTGATGATTGAATATCAACCCTGCCGATAGCCACGTTTTTACTGTCAGTTTAATATACCGATTAATAATTTTTAATGAATTAGAAGGAGATCTAATATGGATTTGTATGTATGATGAAAACCTTTAAAGGCATCACAAAAATAAATCGCGAACTTTTAGAATCAATAAATATATTTTAAAAACGAGCGAAGTGAATGTGGAAGTTTTATAGAATTGAAAAACAAAAAAAGATTAGACAATTACACAGGTCTACAAAAAAAACTTTTTTTTTTTTGCACAAGAGAACCTGATGGTGTTTCTAGTGTAACTTTTCATGCTGAACTCAAAAATCTAATCAGAAATTTCCCATCACCCATGGTTTTTGCCTGACGGTCTTTTTTTAGTATTGGGATAAATACATGCATCCAACATGAAAGAGACTTACGAAAACATGAAACTGCTTTTGAAAAAGATAGAATATGAAAGATAGGTTGGAAAATATGCAGCGATTTGAAAGTCGTTGCTCTCTTGCGTGGATTACAGCTTGGATATACAAAATTTTGTTGTTTTCTGTGTGAGTGGGATAGCAGAGATAGGGAAAGGCATTACATTAAAAAAATCTGGCCAAACCGTAAAATCTTTACTCCAGGATATAAAAATATTGCAAATATACCCCTGATCGATTCAGAAAATATTTATTTGCCACCATTACATATTGAACTGGGATTAATGAAGAACTTTGTCAAGGCAATGGATCGAAATGCCAGTGGATTTGCCTACCTAAAACAAAAATTTTATAGTATAAGTGAAGCGAAGATTAAAGAAGGCATTTTCGTTGGACCTCAGATTCGAGAATTGCAGCAGGATGGAAATTTTCAAAATAGTTTGAATGAAGTTGAAGCAGTAGCATGGAATTCCTTTAGAAACGTTTGCAAAAACTTTTTTGGAAGTGTCAAGGTTGAAAATTACCGAGACATAGTTAATGATCTGTTGCTTTCCTACAAGGCACTGGGATGCAACATGTCCCTCAAGATCCATTTCCTGCATTCACATCTAGATTTCTTTCCAGACAATCTTGGCGCAGTTGGCGATTAGCATGGTGAGATGTTTCATCAAGATATATCAAGCATGGAGAAGCGGTACCAAGGTAAATAGAGTCCCGCTATGCTTGCCGACTACTGCTGGACACTCAAGAGGGATTTACCACAAGCAAAGTATAGAAGAAAATCCACTGTCACTGCTTTTCAATAAATAAATATGTTTCGTTCTTATATGCCTATATATTAACAAGATTTCCAAATTTCAAGTAGGTTTATCTCAGAAATATTGCGTAATAGAAAAAACTAATGGTATATTTGGATTCAGGACATGTAGATAAGATGCTATTTCTTTGTGGACAAAGAAAAATATTTTTTGATAAACCAGTTACGTGACATTGTTTGCATTTTTTACTGTATTTATCCCAATACTAAAAAAAGACCGTCACGCAAAAACCATACGTGATGGGAAATTTCTGATTAGATTTTTGAGTTCAGCATGAAAAGTTACACTAGAAACATAATCAGGTTCTCTTGTGCAAAAATCTTGTTGACCAGTGTTATTGGTCGCTGTTTTATACTGGAATCAATGATATTGCTCTTAACAAGGCTGTGGGTTGACGTGGTTGCCATTGTTGCATATTCATGGAATTATTTCGCCATAAACCAGGTTGAGAGGTTATCGTATTTACCATTATTGTAGATTCACTCAAAAGTTTCGTTACCCACGTCCAGGCTGAGAGGTTGTCGTAGATTCACTGTATAGTTTCGATGCCCATCTCCAGGCTGAGAAGTTGTTGTAGTTACCATTGTTGTAGATTCACTGAAGAGTTTCGATGCCCATCTTCAAGACTGAGATGTCGTCGTAGTTACTATTGTTGTAGATTCACTGAATAGTTTCGATGCCCATCTCCAGGCTGAGAAGTTGTTGTAGTTACCATTGTTGTAGATTCACTGAAGAGTTTCGATGCCCATCTTCAAGACTGAGATGTCGTCGTAGTTACCATTGTTGTAGATTCACTGAATAGTTTCGATGCCCATCTCCAGGCTGAGAAGTTGTTGTAGTTACCATTGTTGTAGATTCACTGAATAGTTTCGATGCCCACCTCCAGGCTGAGAAGTTGTTGTAGTTACCATTGTTGTAGATTCACTGAATAGTTTCGATGCCCATCTTCAAGACTGAGATGTCGTCGTAGTTACTATTGTTGTAGATTCACTGAAGAGTTTCGATGCCCATCTTCAAGACTGAGATGTCGTCGTAGTTACTATTGTTGTAGATTCACTGAAGAGTTTCGATGCCCATCTTCAAGACTGAGATGTCGTCGTAGTTACTATTGTTGTAGATTCACTGAAGAGTTTCGATGCCCATCTTCAAGACTGAGATGTCGTCGTAGTTACTATTGTTGTAGATTCACTGAATAGTTTCGATGCCCACCTCCAGGCTGAGAGGTTGTCGTAGTTACCATTGTTGTAGATTCACTGAATAGTTTCGATGCCCACCTCCAGGCTGAGAAGTTGTTGTAGTTACCATTGTTGTAGATTCACTGAATAGTTTCGATGCCCATCTTCAAGACTGAGATGTCGTCGTAGTTACTATTGTTGTAGATTCACTGAATAGTTTCGATGCCCATCTTCAAGACTGAGATGTCGTCGTAGTTACTATTGTTGTAGATTCACTGAATAGTTTCGATGCCCATCTTCAAGACTGAGATGTCGTCGTAGTTACTATTGTTGTAGATTCACTGAATAGTTTCGATGCCCATCTTCAAGACTGAGATGTCGTCGTAGTTACTATTGTTGTAGATTCACTGAATAGTTTCGATGCCCACCTCCAGGCTGAGATGTCGTCGTAGTTACTATTGTTGTAGATTCACTGAATAGTTTCGATGCCCATCTCCAGGCTGAGAAGTTGTTGTAGTTACCATTGTTGTAGATTCACTGAATAGTTTCGATGCCCATCTCCAGAATGAGATGTCGTCGTAGTTACCATTGTTGTAGATTCACTGAATAGTTTCGATGCCCATCTCCAGAATGAGATGTCGTCGTAGTTACCATTGTTGTAGATTCACTGAATAGTTTCAATGCCCATCTCCAGAATGAGATGTCGTCGTAGTTACCATTGTTGTAGATTCACTGAATAGTTTCGATGCCCATCTCCAGAATGAGATGTCGTCGTAGTTACCATTGTTGTAGATTCACTGAATAGTTTCGATGCCCATCTCCAGAATGAGATGTCGTCGTAGTTACCATTGTTGTAGATTCACCGAATAGTTTCGATGCCCACCTCCAGGCTGAGAAGTTGTTGTAGTTACCATTGTTGTAGATTCACTGAATAGTTTCGATGCCCATCATCAAGACTGAAATGTCGTAGTTACCATTGTTGTAAATTCACTGAATAGTTTCGATGCCCATCTCCAGAATGAGATGTCGTCGTAGTTACCATTGTTGTAGATTCACCGAATAGTTTCGATGCCCACCTCCAGGCTGAGAAGTTGTTGTAGTTACCATTGTTGTAGATTCACTGAATAGTTTCGATGCCCATCATCAAGACTGAAATGTCGTAGTTACCATTGTTGTAGATTCACTGAATAGTTTCGATGCCCATCTCCAGAATGAGATGTCGTCGTAGTTACCATTGTTGTAGATTCACTGAATAGTTTCGATGCCCATCTCCAGAATGAGATGTCGTCGTAGTTACCATTGTTGTAGATTCACCGAATAGTTTCGATGCCCACCTCCAGGCTGAGAAGTTGTTGTAGTTACCATTGTTGTAGATTCACTGAATAGTTTCGATGCCCATCATCAAGACTGAAATGTCGTAGTTACCATTGTTGTAGATTCACTGAATAGTTTCGATGCCCATCTCCAGAATGAGATGTCGTCGTAGTTACCATTGTTGTAGATTCACTGAATAGTTTCGATGCCCATCTCCAGAATGAGATGTCGTCGTAGTTACCATTGTTGTAGATTCACCGAATAGTTTCGATGCCCACCTCCAGGCTGAGAAGTTGTTGTAGTTACCATTGTTGTAGATTCACTGAATAGTTTCGATGCCCATCATCAAGACTGAAATGTCGTAGTTACCATTGTTGTAAATTCACTGAATAGTTTCGATGCCCATCTCCAGAATGAGATGTCGTCGTAGTTACCATTGTTGTAGATTCACCGAATAGTTTCGATGCCCATCTCCAGAATGAGATGTCGTCGTAGTTACCATTGTTGTAGATTCACCGAATAGTTTCGATGCCCACCTCCAGGCTGAGAAGTTGTTGTAGTTACCATTGTTGTAGATTCACTGAATAGTTTCGATGCCCATCATCAAGACTGAAATGTCGTAGTTACCATTGTTGTAAATTCACTGAATAGTTCAAATGCCCATCTTCAAGACTGAGATGTCGTCGTAGTTACCATGGTTATAGATTTCTAGAATAGGTTCGATATCAATCTCCAAGCTGAGAGGTTGTTGTATCTTCTACTGCTTTAGATTCGTGCAATAGTCTCGATACCTACTCTCTACCTCTCTGAAAGTTTGTAGTTACTGCTGTCGTTTTTTTTTTTTTTTTTGCCAGAAAATAAAAATGTAGTGTAAATGAAAAAAAAAGTGAAATGAATAAATCATTTTTCATTAAAAACTCTCGCCAACACATAAATATTTATGTTACCTATGTACATTATGGTAAATAATAAATTTATATGATATATATATATAATTTATATTTCTTTCTCTTCCATTTTGAACTCGAAGAGACAAAACTCTGATCGCAAAAAATTATATAATAAGAAAAAATTGAGTAAAGAATATATAGGCACTCGGTATATTGAAGATGGAATTATTCAATTTTAATATAGAACAAATTTCTACTATAAGCGAATAAAAATAAAAAAGAATTGAGGAGTGCTTGCCTTATGAATGGTGAACGTCCCACTGATTTCACCAATTTAATCTACCATATTGTTTGTATTTTTATAATTTTATTATCTTACTAGCGGATGTACCCGGCTTCGCCCAGGTTTTTCTCGAGGGAATGTTTGTAGTCTAGTAATAAGAAAATATACTACACCTAAAAACTATCAGAGAAAAGAGAAACCACGGAAGGTGAACAGAAAAATGCTTACAATGGATGTTATGTTTACGATATCAAGTTAAATAAAAACAAAGATAAAATTTGCATATGTTGGTCATTATAAATTTGTATATTTGTTAGGCGAAATTAGAAACATGATAAAACAATTGGGTATTTAAAAACAAATTTAGAAATAAAAGTTGAAGTATAATAAACAATGTTAAAGATTAGTTTTAATTATTAATCAAGATTGTGTGTGAATATGTGAGAAAGATGTAATATCGTTGTTGTTTTCTTGGCCGACTGTTTTACATATGGTGTTATCTTAAAATTGCTTGTTTTGAATATTTTTTAGATTGAGATTATTAGCTAGTATGTAAAAAAAATTAACTCTGTTGAAATTTAATTTTGTATTTATATATAAATAAAATTAACTCTGTTGATTTTTTTGTATTTAATCGATAACAGCGAAGTTACGCATGTTAATGTTAGGAAATATATTTTGATGTTAAGCAAAACCTGCTCCATCTCGTTTTACATAAATGTTGAAAATTTGGTTGAAATTGATGCATTGTAACGAAAGTTTTTAGTGATGTCCACTTATGAAATTTCCATTTTATTAATATAGATTTTATAATCAGCATTTCAAGTTTTATTCTTAGTAATGGCTTTTAACAAAACTATAAAATAGTATTCGGTAATTATAGAAATTTTACGAATTGTGTTTTGCTTCGAGCACATCTCTTTTGTTCAAAGGATAGAGAACAAATATATTTATATTTAATTCACTGATAGAGAGATAAAATTGGTCTGATGTTTTAAAGAGAAATGGAGTTAAAACTTCCATCGACAACATAGAGTGTACCAAGTATTGATCACTTACATGTATGTTGTCCAATTAGGCTGTTGTGTTAGTTTTCAGCACATCCCTGCCTCAGCCACCACCAGGTTATGTTTCCAATTACTTCACTGATATAAATAAAGCAAGGGAAAAATATTGAAAATAATTTTTATTATAAGGGAGTAGAACTACGTGAAAACTTTCTCCATTGAATATTTAAAAATAGAAATGAAAATTAAGGAGAAAAGATTTTTATTCAGATAAACGTATGACAAGCTTTCGGGCAGTCACGCCCTTCAACAGGTAGCAAACTAAGGTAACCAAAGACTTTATACCTTTATACCTCTAGTAGATTCCTATATAAAGTCTTTGGTTACCTTAGTTTGCTACCTGTTGAAGGGCGTGACTGCCCGAAAGCTTGTCATACGTTTATCTGAATAAAAATCTTTTCTCCTTAATTTTCATTTCTATTTTTAATTATAAGGGAGTATTTACCTTTAAGATCTCCAATAAAATTATATAATTAAAAAACTACCTATGTGGAAAGAGAGTCAATTAAAAAAAAAATTCAAGATAATAAAAAAAAAGTGTGTTTGGCCACCGAGGCGTTTCTTATCTTTCGATAAGATTCCAAGAACCCCCTTGTATCTGTGGTCGTCCGGAGTCCAGCGATGATTGACAGGCGTCCCATGAAGCTTCCTGAGGGGTTTGTGGGGCTACTTGTCAATATTAATGATAGTATGTAATTATCTTCTTATTTCTTATCTCCACACTGGGTGAAGTAGAAAACGTCTGCCTTTGTCATTAAAAGACTGAGAGCACTACTCAGTGGCAGGCTGACTTAGCTCCAAAAGAAATGGCCGCCTCTGACACGAGGAACAGACGCCATGCGCAGCCGCTCCTAACATTGAGTACAAACGCTGTATACCTGGATCGGTAGCCCTTACAGGGTACTATCAGCCGGGCCAACTGAGCCCAGGTTTTTTAGTGAGCTTGTTACTGCTCCCCCTCCTTCTTTTTCATCCGGGCTTGGGACCGGCAAAGGCGGAGTTGTATGTAATTATGATAGTATGTAATTTATTAACATACTTATTCCTGTTAATATTATGATCTATTCAGCATAAAACTCTATGAATAAATCTGCTGAGGGAATAGCTTCTTTTACACCACGACCATACAAGAGAGCTTTCGGGAAACAACCCTTCAACAGGGGTACAATTACGATATTAAAACTTTAAATTTAAATAACCTCTCATGATTTTACTATGATATATTGTTAATTAGTATTTGCATATGTCCATCTCTCATATTTCCTACTTCTTTGTATGTGTATATATGTATTGACACAAAGAAATAACGCGCCATCTATACATATAAAATGAAAGGATTTAAAAGCACGAATGTTTCTTTTATACAAAATACAAACTTCTACTGTCCTTACTGCGATGAAAAAATATATTGGGAGGGCTTGGCTCATCAGTGGTGAACCCTCCCAGCGGTTTCGCCAATTTAATCCACCAGACCGCTTCTAAGAGCTCTACTACTGTAATGGACGATTCTGCTTATATACGCAGCACTGAAGGATGGAATCTCAGAAATGGTTTTCAAGAAAATTATGGACATAAGCTTATAGGACAGTAGAATTACATTCAAATATTTGCATCGAGCAATGCTCTTCCGCAAACAATAAAGACAAGGCCAGTTAGGCATAAATTAACACAAAGCAATAACGCGCCATCTATACATATAAATTATATTGTTTGCGGAAGAGCATTGCTCGATGCAAATATTTGAATGTAATTCTACTGTCCTATAAGCTTATGTCCATAATTTTCTTGAAAACCATTTCTGAGATTCCATCCTTCAGTGCTGCGTATAAAAGCAGAATCGTCCATTACAGTAGTAGAGCTCTTAGAAGCGGTCTGGTGGATTAAATGGGCGAAACCGCTGGGAGGGTTCACCACTGATGAGCCAAGCCCTCCCAATATATTTTTTCCTCGCAGTAAGGACAGTAGAAGTTTGTATTTTGTATAAAAGAAACATTCGTGCTTTTAAATCCTTTCATTTTATACTCGTATATGTATTGATTTATTTAAATTCCAAGTTTTAGTATCGTAACAACAGTTTATTTCCCCCGGTGCACCGGGTGAATTGGATCGCAACAACAGATCCTCCGTAAATTACCTAATTAACATTGATGTAGCAAGAACTGAAACGGCTCGTTCTGACACTAGGGAACTTTATTAACCATTGCTAGAGGTTATATCAAAACTATTTTTACAATGAACCGTAAACCCCCTTGAATTATTCATCTTGAGTTGTAATGGAATTAGACTTACAAAAAAAAAAAAGAATATTTTTATACTTCTTAGAAGCATACACAATTGACAAAGCACTACAGCTTAGTGGAACCTACCAAAACTCATCAGTTGACTTTAAGCTCAGAAACAGATTCTCCTTTAGAACTGACCGAAATAACCTCTAGCTAGTAGCCTATCAACAGAATATATATTTGACAATAATTATTTATATAATTCGCCGCAGCGTTTTATTTTGAATGTTCATATTTTAAAACACCGCTGTGATGTGTATTAAGTTATTCAAACAATTCTTATCAACATATGTGTCTATACAAAATGTTCATCCTCCCATTTTATAACCTCTCCTTCTAGTATTTGATACAAATATATCTATTCCACAGACAGACAGAAATAGAATAGACACATTCATGAGAAGATTTAACTACAAGATCGGAGCACGAACGAATCTATGGATTTTTGAATACTAAAAGAAGACTTGAACTAACCGAACCTGGAAAAAATGTACCAATACTCGGTCTCTATCTCTAAATAAAATAGTTAATAACTCTCAAATTCATCTAAATCAACTTTTAAGGAAGTTTTTTTTTTTTTTTTTTTTTTATCAAGGTGACCTGCATTCCGATGCATAGCTAGGGAGATTCCAACAGCTTCCCTTCTGCAAGGTTTGGGTGCTACAGGACAATCGCTATGGTGTTTGAAAGTCAGCTCTTCAAACTTAAGCCGAATTATCGACTTCTTTTATTTCTCTATATCTCTCGAATGGGTAATAAAAGTTACTTTTTGAATATTTTTTTAATATATAAAAACATTTGAAAATTTCAAACAATTCATATATCTATGGAAACGTAGCTGAGAAAAAAATCCATGATTATAAATAATAATATTCATGCAAGCGGTCTGGATAGGGCTTTTATTTATAAATATATAATAACGTGAAAAATAATTTTTAAAATAAAATTAATAAATATATTTTAATACCTTTACTATAAGGCATAAGCATCGGTGGTTCAGTGGTAGAATGCTCGCCTGCCACGCGGGCGGCCAGGGTTCGATTCCCGGCCGATGCATTTTTTTTTAACAATTTTTAAAACTCATTTATATTATCTATATTAATAAAATGCAAATTTCATAAGAGGACATCACTAAAAACTTTCGTTACAATGCATCAATTTCAACCAAATTTTCAACATTTATGTAAAACGAGATGGAGCAGGTTTTGCTTAACATCAAAATATTTTTCCCTAACATTAACATGCGTAACTTAGCTGTTATCGATTAAATACAAAAAAAATCAACAGAGTTAATTTTATTTATATATAAATACAAAAAAAAATTCAGCAATTTATTCAACTCAATCTAAAAAAATATTCAAAACAAGCAATTTTAAGATAACACCATATGTAAAACAGTCGGCCAAGAAAACAACAACGATATTACATCTTTCTCACATATTCACACACAATCTTGATTAATAATTAAAACTAATCTTTAACATTGTTTATTATACTTCATAATATATAATATTCGTTAGGCAAACTTTCACTCGTATAAATGTAATATAAAAAGCCAACAATGAAGAATGAATGTAAGATAAAAAGCCAACAATGAAGAGTAAATATAATATAAAAAGCCAACAATGAAGAATGAATGTAAGATAAAAAGCCAACAATGAAGAGTAAATATAATATAAAAAGCCAACAATGAAGAGTGAATGTAAGATAAAAAGCCAACAATGAAGAGTAAATGTAATATAAAAAGCCAACAGAGTGAATGTAAGATAAAAAGCCAACAATGAAGAGTGAATGTAATATAAAAAGCCAACAATGAAGAATGAATGTAAGATAAAAAGCCAACAATGAAGAGTGAATGTAATATAAAAAGCCAACAATGAAGAAAGAATGTAAGATAAAAAGCCAACAATGAAGAGTGAATGTAAGATAAAAAGCCAACAATGAATAGTAAATGTAATATAAAAAGCCAACAATGAAGAATGAATGTAAGATAAAAAGCCAACAATGAAGAGTAAATATAATATAAAAAGCCAACAATGAAGAGTAAATATAATATAAAAAGCCAACAATGAAGAGTGAATGTAAGAAAAAAAGCCAACAATGAAGAGTAAATGTAATATAAAAGTCAACAGAGTGAATGTAAGATAAAAAGCCAACAATGAAGAGTGAATGTAATATAAAAAGCCAACAATGAAGAATGAATGTAAGATAAAAAGCCAACAATGAAGAGTGAATGTAATATAAAAAGCCAACAATGAAGAATGAATGTAAGATAAAAAGCCAACAATGAAGAGTGAATCTATCTATATATATAAAATTGAATGTCTGTCTGTCTGTTTGTCTGTACTCTATAGATTCAAAAACCATACATCCAATCGACGTGAAATTTTGGGATATTATTAGGTATATCACCGGGAAGGTTTTTGAAAAATAATTTCCTGAATATCTTGAATATCCTTAGAGTTATTTGCAGATTTGTAGATTTAACTCGCAAGCAGCGCCCCCATTGTGACGATGATAACAATATATCGAGAGATTTAAATTTACGAGTTTCAAATTATCAAAATATATATTTTTTTAAAATAAGTTTTTAGAGAATTGTTTTAACAAATGTTCGCTAGACAAACCTTTACTCGGGTAAAACCCCGGGCGAAGCCGAGTACGTTTTATAAGTTTATAGAGAATTGTTTTAACAAATGTTCGTTAGACAAACATTCACTCGGGTAAAACCCGGGCGTATCTTCTATATAAATGGAAATTTCATAAGTGGTGTTCGCTAAAAACTTTCGTTACAATGCATCAATTTCGACCAAATTTTCAACATTTATGTAAAACGAGATGGAGCAGGTTTTGCTTAACATCAAAATATTTTTCCTAACTTTAAAATACATAACTTTGCTGTTATCGATAAAATACAAAAATTTCAACAGACAGGAGATGCCTTCTTTATTTTTAATATTAACAAATGTGAAAAAATATATAGTACAACGTTATGCTGGGAACAGGTGAATAAATTAAGAAAATCAGGAGAGATGCCTTTTTCTTTATATACACCTATCCCCCGATTTACACGGTACTTGTTTTACACGTTTTCGCTTTTACACGGTTTTCCAAATAAGTTTTTTTTTTATCGCACTATACTAAATGCTACTGTGATTGAACACATGCGCTGTGTACACACCTCACGAGGAATCCCGAGCTTATGTGCTGACTACATATTTTAACCTGTCAATGCATTTTATTTTTATTTCTGTGTACACATATCCCCCGATTTACACGTTTTTCTCGGGAACGTATCTACCGTGTAAATCGGGGGATAGGTGTATTATCAAATATTAAATCAATGAATATCTTGGTGCAAAAAAAAAAATAATAAAAATGATTATATGAGAAGGTTTGACTCATCAGTGGTGAACCCTCTCAGCGGTTTCGCAGAATCAATCCCAGACCGCTCTACTACTGAAATACAGTAGAACCGCCATTAGCGGACACTCGCATTAGCGGCACCTCTAAACAACGGACAGTTATCATCGCCAAAATGCCCGCTAGCCGACACCTCCAAAAACAAACATTTTCTCAAAACCTTAATAGCGATACTTATAATATTGTCAATGATAATGATGATATTTTATGGTAGTAATTATAATAATTAGCTAAAAACCAATATATAGGTTGAACTCGGAAGAACCCAGGAGGAAGTCAGTTCATTCTTATAGTATTTATATTGTCACGTAGAAAATTAGGAAAGACAAAACTCCAGGATGACACAGCAATTTATATAAGACAAGAACAAACTATGAATGATAAACAAAAGATAAGCAATGAGGGAAGTTTACAGAGTATCAAAATATAAACATAAAACTTTGCTACATAGCTCCTTCTCTATGGAAGCTGTGACCCACAGCTTGCAATTATTGTAGTTACTGACATGGATCTGACGTGCTTCTGCCAAGGTTTCCATCGAAGTCTTGGAACTTTGTCCGTAGTACCTTTGCCTCCTTTTTCTTGCGGCGTGAAAAGCGGCTTTGTCATCGTATCGTCTATAGGGATATCGTCATCTTGGAGAGAAGTCTTGGCTTTAACACGGCGGTGGAATCCTGGAGTCAGTTTCTGAAAATGTAGATCACAGCACCCATTGCTTCAAGGTCTTCTCAGCTATCTTCAGTTTGTATTCCCTAATTTACCCAGCACATCCATCAAATGCCACGTGGAAAATTAGGAAAGACAAACTCCAGGATGACACCGCTCTCTCTCTTGAGGTAACCCTTGAGGATCAACTATCCGGAGATGACACAGCAATTTATTCAAGGCAAGAACAAACTATGAATGGTAAACATCAGATAAGCAATGAGGGAAGTTTACAGAGTAGCAAAATATAAACACAAAACTTTGCTACAATATATTTAGCAACAGAACCATCTCAATATTTTATACTTCTATTAAAATCTTCCCATTATTGATAGTTCAAAATATTAGTCAACAAATATATAACTAGATGAATACAATTATGTTTGATCAAGGCCGCTCTTTGGTTTATATAAATCAACAAGACCACAGTCACCGTTCGGAGGAGATTAATAGAATCGCCGAATGTCGTGGTCTATTTGGATGAGGAAAGCAAATACTAGAACGCGACTGACTCCACACTCGCCTTTTCAGTGATACGCTAACCTTGACGCATGAACGGTGGAATCTGTGGCCACTGGACATGCGTCGGATCTGGAGGCTGTTGTTGGGTTCTGTGCTGTCTGGAGTATAGGAGCTTTATCTATGCTTCCTTCTTGTGGTGAATCTGTATAAGACCGAAGGTCTTAAGAAAGCTGTATGTGTGTGTGTGAAATATAAAACTTCGCAAAATTTACTATAAGGAATTTTTAATGACACTAATTTTTAAAACATTTAAATTTGTGTGTGGGGAAAAGAGAAATGGGTAGATAGACACACACACCCTTCAAGCATAATACTTATAATTTTAAATAGTTTAGCTTTTTATTCAAAATAAAATTATATAATGAAAAAATATTATTTTAGAGTGAAAGAATGCAAAAATTTAGCAATTAGAATCACAACCAAATTACCTTACCTCGAGCATATCAATGTCATTAAGATTAAAACTTCATATCAATAGCGTTAATAGAAAAAATAAAACTTTCATAGAGACTGCCATGTAAATATTCCGAAATAAAAGCCACACACACACCTAAGGCTAATTTATATAACAGAAGATGAACTTTCTTCAACCTCATGAATATTGAGGCCATTGAATTCTTCTAGATCAACTGGGCCTGCCTGGATATTTTATTTGAACTCTACGGGAGTAACCCTCCTAACCAAAGATCTGAGAGATAAATATTACATTAATCTACATCTCTACTGCACTACGATCGACATCAGAAAGAAAGACAGTAAATAGGGTTTCCAGTTGGATATGTTAACACTTCTGCCTTTCTTGGATGAATGAGCCAATCAGAGGGCGCTACAATATCATAAATCTAACGGCATGTTGAACTCGTTTTTTTTTTTATTGGAAAAGTTCCGCAATCTAAAACCAACTATTTTCTAAATATATATTCTATATGATTATAGTTTATACAGATAACATATTTTATCAATTTATCGTTTAGAATTTGATAATTTTATTGTGAATTTTGCGCTTTGTGTTCGGGTAAATAAAGATAATTATTTTGTAATAATACAATACTACAATAATACAATACTACAATAATACAATACTTGTATCTAAATATTGGTGGTATTGAAGGTCAAAAACCCCCAACCCCTTAAACTTACTTAAATTATCAAAGCTATTTTCAGTTTGAGAGCTTATGCCATTTCCAGCTAATGTTTCGAAGAGTTCAATAGAATCAACATTCTCTGTTCTACAAATCCACATCACCTGTCTAATTGACTTTTGTAACTAAGGGAAATTATACATATCCAGGTGTCTATATAGTACTACTCTTTGATTGATAAATCAAGTAAATTACAACAAATTTTCATGTTGTTACATCGAGAAAGCCTCGGCAACGTCGTGGTGGCAAGCGGGGCCAGTTCGACCACATGTGCTCACCCCCAAGAAGAGCTGAGGGAGGGGGGTGGACGGACCAGTCAAGGAGCCCATCTGGTGGAGTGAAGTCGTCCTCCTTGTTGTTGACTGTTGGATGATGTATGTTACTTGATTTGTTCTCTATGGATGCACGAAAAGGTAAATAAATAGAAGTCGAATAGAGATCCTTATAAATAAAAGACAATTCGTTGAGGGAAGAATTTTATTTTTTAAAAGAAACTCTTCCTCTCAGCGAAGTGTCTTTATTTATAATCTTACCGAAGGGATTAGAATATTAACAAGAGTACCTCATTGAACCCGCGTGTTCATTTGGCCATCCCTGACACGGCGGTGGTAGTGGCGCAACAATTGCCTCATGTGGCCCATTGTCGTCATTTTCATGGTAAAATGTCGGAATAAAGGATTGGGGAAATTTACTCATATTAATTAAAATATTTCTAATCTACACAAAATTTCACATATTTTTATTCCATTTTGACTATTATATCCTATTTTGTCCATAAATGGGAAAATTGTTTATATTATAAAAAAACCGTGTTATTCTTTCCTGTTCATCCTCCTTTATCTATATTTAAAAATTTTGACACACTATATCGTTCAGACAATTTATATATGTTTCCTCTATATAATAGTTGAAGATTTATGCCTGGTGGCTCCCATACATAAGAGAAAATAGTAAGGGGCTCTCAATTGACCTAATATTGTAAAATTTTAGATAAAGCAGCATATGTGACAATTCTTCTATCACACACACGACAATTGATGGTATTTAATTGTTGAGATGATGCAGAGAGAACCGTGTCTCTATATTTCTATATCATCTAGATAAATGATTTTATAATAGTGAGATCATAAGAATCGATGTCGAATTTTCTTCATTAACAACAGATTTTTGTTGAGATTACTTAATATTATCACTTTATTATTTCTTTAACAATCCTCAGGAAATTATATAATTTTATTTTATTTTACAAAGGAGTGAATCAATAAAGGAATATTCTACTACCATGTGACTCACATAAAGAAATATTCTAATAATAAGTTGCTTCAATAAATTTATATATTGAAAATATTCGATATTCTTCTATATATCTTGATTTTTTTAAATATCTTTGCGAAATCAAAACAAAAAACAAAACGGCAAATAGTCTGATATAGAGACATGTATGAGACACGTGCAGTGTGAGTGATATGTTTTATCAATGTAGAAATAATATAACTTTTGTGTGTGGAATTTATTGAAGAATTTCCACAATTTTTGGCCACAGCTGGTCATCAAAATATCGCATTAAAAATGGCACACAAGTTTGAAATTGAAGCCGAAATAATGTCTGTAGGCCATCAGCAATTTTTCGGAAAAAAGAAGGTTTTTTATTGAAATGTTTTGTTCTTAAATATACTAATATAAATACTGGATAAATATTACCATTTTAAGAATTAAATTGAAACCTGAAATCCTGACAAAACGTTGTTGAAGAATATCGATGATAAAAGCTAATTCTTCATCCAAACAATACCAGAAAGCCCTCATACTGAAAGTCTACTCTCGATAAGATTGAATACCTTGGATTTGAACTTTATGATCCCCTTTCTCAGTCCCTGGATCCAAGTAATTCGGTTTTGTTTGAACACATAACATTCTATTTTAAATTATCATAAATCTTCAAGTATAATAATGAGATCTTTCATATGGTACATTGATTGTTCCTAGATAAGTCAGTTTTTGCTGTGAAGATATTGACAAACATTCTGAACTTTAGAAGCTGTGGGAGGTAATTATGTCGAAACAAAATAAATATTCACATTTTTTCTAGTCAAATTCTTTGATAATAGATCACTTGTTCGCCGTAAATCCATGCTGGATGGAAAGGTAAATCCGATCACTTCTCACTCTATTCAGCGTTGGTTGAACGAAGGAATGATTAAGAAATGTTGCTGCTCTATCAAGATGACTACCGACAGTCAGTCTGGCTTTTCTTTTTATCAAAATAACATACCTTCACAACCTCTTATTCCCTAGATTCCTTTAACACAAATTACAATCATGAACCAGACTTAAGATAGCTGTACCTTTTAGCATGTATATCAGGATTCAGACAATAATTCTGAAAGATATTTGATACACAGTTACCTTTATTGAAGACACACGAGATAACTAGGTGTGAACAAAATTGCATCTGTCTCCTTAGAAAAAAAAAACGAAACACGCAAAGAAGAGGAAATAAAAGAAAGAAAATAGCTAAAAAGAATATCGCAGAAAAGGTTTTGAGAATCCTTAAAACAATGCCTTTTTTGGTTGTTTCACTGGCTGGAAGAATAATTTATATGCCACGTATTGATAAAGAACTAGCATATTTTGAATAATAATAAAAATATGTAGGGCTCAAATAAAGTCATGTCATCAAATTATATTAACTAGAGCTTCCCTCTTATTGTATATATTTTATATACTATTTTTTATTAATTAGTTATTCATCTTTATGTTTTTACCAAAAGAAGTGGTGATTGTGCGATTTTATATTTAAGGAAGTTTTTTATTATATTTTTTGAGCATATATCGACTTCGGTAATAAAGAAGTATCTTTGTTCTAACAATAATACTCAAATCCTCCAAACCTTCTGACTGGGTGAATGTGGCCTCGTTTGTAAATATAAAGTTTTGAGTGAGTCGGACATTTATACGTTCCATGACGTAGGAGAAATCTCAGAGTTCTATTGAAACAAAGATTAACGCAATAAGTTTCTTCAAAAGTTTATTAAAACATCGCAATTTCACGAGTTGATATTCTTAGTTTCCTCTTAGGGCCCTCTATAGTGTTGGTCAAAACAACACAACAACACAACAACACATACAATACAACACACACATACCGGTCCCCTCGAACTTTCCCGCTCCAGTTTAGTGATCAAATCAAGTATTGGGGTTTTCTCTTTTTATGAGAATATTTATTTTCTTCATTACTTTTTTGTGGTATTTGTTATGTACGTAGCTAGGCCTAGTTTTTGTTTTAACACTTAGATAGTAACTTTAATCAATTGCTGAGACATTTTATAAATTGTCGACAAAAATTAACAATTTTGGGTTGATTTTTGTCAATACACGATTTCTCAATCAACTCGTCAATTGTTAAAACTAGCAAAAAGATTCGTCTAAATATTATTTATTTCTCAATAATTAATAGCAAAGGAATTGATGCGCTTTGCCCAAATATATATATATATTTATTCGTTGAAACAATTTCTTACTGCCCTTTGTGAAATGATAAAAACATTGGCATGTTATATTTATTAATTGTAGTTAGGGCAGTAAGCCATTGTTTATTTTTTTAAAAATTCGCGCGTAAATAGTCCCTGTTTCTGTATGGCGCACTTTTGCCATATAATAAATAGCAGTAATTTTTTATATTTCACAAATCCGAATCTACCCATTTTCTCTATTATCAATTTAAAAAAAAATACTTTTTTTTAGGTTAAAAAGTACAAATCACAAATAAAACTATACCATCACCCTACACCTAATTGAACGTAAGAAGTAAACGGCCGTCGAATAAAGATATAATAATAGAGGGGACAAAGAAAGTGAAGAGGACAAAAAATGAAAAAGGGACAACGCGGGATGATGATGATAACAACAATAATGATGAGGAGGATAATAAAAAGCAAGCGTCACGTTCGCCGCGCGATAAAAGGCCTGAAGAGGCGCCAAATTGAGGAGGGGTGGGCGCCAAAACCAAGTTAGGGGGCAGGCATCTAATTGGTGCGTAATTGGGGGCGAACCTTATCAGATTCCCCAAACAAGGTTAGGCCTTCTGATAGGTCGGCGACGAGCCTAAACGGGTTAGGCTGCCGAATAATGCGATTCAATTTGGGCGTCCTTTCAGGCTGACTCGAGGAAATTGCTGTAATCCCCCAGCGAGTTTCCACACAGACGAGTCTTGATGAGGTGGAAAGGGTCCGAATTATCCGTGTTTACAAGCGACAAAACTTACATTTGCATTCCCCATCCGAGCTGAATGCCCCTGACGATGTTGTTATCCTTTAATTTTCTCCCCAGTCATTTAAATAATTGGTTGCTGCTCGCTTGATGGAAGCGCAGTTAGGTGAGCAATGTTGCAGATTTAATTTATAGCTTTTCACTGAATATTCATTGATTTTTTTAGATGGGTGTTTATCTAATTGATTAGAATATATTGCTTTTATCTTCTCTTCTCTCTATTTATTAGTGAAAGTACTTTCAAAATAGAAATATATGTGCTAAATATGTCGTTAATATTCACTATCGTTTATGCCTTACTACATTCTGATTACAAAGTTTGGATACATCTTGATATTATTGATTTAAAAACTGATTGTTTATTAGTAAATAGATAAAAATAAAAACAAATCATTAAAATTAAGCGCATATCAATCTGTAAATTTGAATCTACATTCTAAATTGTGTTTGAAAATACAGAAAAATTACATATATACGATGATTCAAATTGTTTTGACTATATTTTTTTAATTTGCGGAAAGTCCTACAGTACTTCTACATTGGAATAAATATTAATAAGGCCTGGAACTTCGCTGGTTTATTCAGTCCAATCGTAAAAAAATGATATTGGATTTCATATTATCCTTTATTTCAAAGGGACTGTTAATAGAGACATTATAGATAACAAACGCAACAAAGACCTTTAAGACTATATAAGTGTATATATAAAATATTTTTAAATTAGGTTTATCGATCAATGCTCTTCCATAAACACATGGAAAATTAGCTTATTGGACCTCATTCAAAAGATAAAATAAAGAGAAATTTATGAAAAAAACTACTTTATTACAATGTCCATTTAAGGTTAAGTACAAAATTAAATAAATATGAATAAATAGTATAATATAATGATAAATATTTAAATAAAATAAATTTTTAAAAAATGATAAATATACGCATATAAAATATATAACATAAGTCATTGCTGGCGCCCACCGCTGGAAAGATTCCGCCACCGATGGACTGCAAAGTTATTTCCCAGAGTGTGGGCAGGTCGATGTGATGGCTGACGCTACCCAACACAGAGAGAAAAAGAGAGCGAGCCACTATAACTTTTATTGTCGAGAAATTAAGACAAATCTATATGCGACTGCAACAAAATTATAAATCGCCTGCAATACTTTTGATGGTGTAAACGCATTAGAAAAGCTGCATAATATCGACTGAAAAAAAAAAGAATCGAAAATATATTTTAAAAATTATAATTGTGTGGTATTATATATTTTCTATCATTTTAGACTTTAGTGTTGAAGGTTTACTTATTTGTATTTGGTGCCAGGTTTAAATCATCAAAATAAATATTCTACAGACGGTATATAGTTGTGTATCATATAAATTTTATAAAATGTGATTTTTAGTTCTTTATAGAATGTGATATTTAGAGGATGATGTGAAAAAAAAAAAACAATATTTGAACCACAACCTCTAAATATTTCCACGTAAAAAATTAGGAAAGACAAACCTCAGGATGAAAACAGCGGTTTAGTTAATGTAAAACAAAATTATAAAAAATAAAATACCAAGGAAAATGGGAGAGTTTATAGAGTAGCAAAATATATTGATTAAAATTGCTAATCTGTACATAAAATAATACATATTTTGTTACAATATATAGAATTATTATAATTAATTGATTCACCTAAATTTGTCATTTAATAAATATATTTATTGGAAAATGGGGCGTATAATAACATAAAAAAGGCTATTTTATTTTAGGAAAAACAGTTTTGTTCTACGATATAAAATAATAATATTTGGCCAACAAATAAATCCACGTTTGTTCCAACGAGCTTATGCAAATCTGCGGCAGGGACGGCGAAGTTAGGTAGTTAGGCAATTGTCGCCATATTATCATGGGTTGTGGCAGGATTTCTGTCAGGTTATTACCTGCCTGTCACTTTTGGCGGGAAATAATGAGCTACGCATGCGCGCTAGGCCTCTTTTATTATTCTCCTGCGTAATTCTTTCTGTCTTGTTGTCTGGGGCTTTTTTCTTCTGCCGTTTCCTTTTTTTTTTTTTCTTTTACTTCCTCAATCCATTACTAAGTTAGCAAGTGTATTAGATCAAAAATTATATTTTAGCATTTTGTGTATATATGTATTACAAAATATAAATAAATAATATTCAACGCTATAAAATAGTTTAGATATAGAGCAAATCTTTTGCAATAAGTTTCTTTTAATAACTTAAACCGCGAGCTTTCGAGCTCTCGTTCTTCAACAGGAAAAACATTATAGAGTGAATTTAGTGATCACACAATTGCTTTATGGGGATTTTATATATAATAGAACTTGGTTTATATAAATTCTACATGTTCACCGTTCGGAGGAGATTAATAGAATCGCCGAATGCCGTGGTCCATTTGGATAAGTAAATTGAAGACTAAAACGCGGTTGATTCCCCACTCGCCTTTTCAGTGATACGCTAACTTATGCAGGATGGATTCTGTGGCCACTGGATATGCGTCGGACCTGGAAACTGTTGGGTTCTGCGCTGCCTGGAGTATAGGAGCGCCATCTATGCTTCCTTCCTGTGGTGAATCTGTATAAGACCGGTGGTTTTAATAAAGCTGTATGCTTGTTTATAATACAAGGTTGTTCCAAAAGTTCGTAGACACATATTATATTATTTGAGTCAAAAGGCGATTCATCAAATAAGTTTATATAAAAAAGGGCGTACCTGGATCTGTAAAGAAAAAAAAAACTATTTTTTCTCAAAATATTTCGAGAGATTGCTCCCTCTTTATCAATTTATTACACAGTCACACTTATGGAACTGTGATCCGGAATTTCTATTCTCCTCTCTGTTGATACTGTTTACACCTTTAAATATTAGGGGTTTTAGAGTCAATCTCTTTCTGATTTGGTAGATATGTTACTGTAGTGACTGTCCAGATTGAAATTATGGCCAGTATTTGCTATATGTTGATAAATTGGAGAGAGGTTCGGGATATATATACATATATATTTTAATTTGTTCTGAAAATAGAGCAATCCATACTTGATTCATTAGATAGTAAAAAGGCATATATTGGCAAATGAATCTTTTATTCAATCCAAAATATGCCTTTTTACTATCTAATATCTTTTAATATATTATATTCATAATGTTCCTTGACTCTCGTTCCTATATCCCTACTAGGTTCACCTACATAGATGGAATGGCATTCTGTTTCTGCTGGAGGTGCTCATTTTGTGTTAGGGTTTCTCAAGATGTTTGAACTACGAAAATAAATTATTACACCGTATTTATTTAGTTATTGTGCTATTTTTGCATTCGTTGGTGTATTGTATATATAAAAATTGGATCGAAAATTTGTATTGGTTCTCTGTAGGGAAGGGATATAAGAAAGTTTCTATATGAAAGATGGTGGATAACCACATTGTCTAAGGTCTCTTCAGATATTCTCTGTTTACTTACTTTAAATTTGGGAAGGGAGCAAAATGTGCGAATGACCGTTTGTTGAAGTTTTAACTAGTTATTTGTATGCTATGGGACACACTATGGGAATAAAAAGGGATGTATGCAGACTTGGAATTCTTCTTATAACAAATAGTAGAGTGAAATCTATTGTCTGTTCTTATGATAAGGGGGTATCCAAATTGGATAAAACTCCATTTATTTTTGTTTTTATATTGTGAAAGAGAATTTGTTGTGGTAGTTGTTCAGAGTATTCAAAATGATCTGTTCCTGTTGTGAATCATATTCACAATAAATGCCATCTATTTATCTTTTCAACTTAACAATTACCCAAATTTTAAATTTTATTTACTCATTTATCTATTTGAATTAGAAATATTTCGGCTGTTGCACCAATGATAGAGGACTTACAATGGGTAAACCACTGATCTGTTGATATATTTCGGTTTGGTAGATAAAATTGATTATGGAAAGGCATATTAGAAATAAAATATTCTCTCTATTTCTAAGGGTTACATTTTAGATCGTTCTAAAATATCACGTAGGTCTTTTACCATGAGGTCATGTGTCAAGCATAGAAAAACAGAAAATACATCAAATGAATATATTCTACAGTTTGGTTGGGGGTGGATTCTTGTATATCTTTGATTAAAACTGACATTTTGCCAATGGAGAAATTGTTTTGAGAGTGGATTATTGGAGAAAGGGGGAAAACACTCGCTAGTTTCACTCCCATGGCTATGCAGGTCAGTGGTAATGCTACAACCCTAGCTTTGGAAAATCGGAAAGATCACTTAGCTTCAGGGGATGTTCCTCGATAGTTCAGGGCAGCTTTAATTCGATGAGGTTCAGCAAGGAACAAGTTGACATCATAGCGGCGTGATGTCAAACATGTGAGACAGCAACTTTGGGACCACGCGGGGCCCTACGTAAGCCCCCGACCCCCGTACGGCCCCAAAGGATCGATACAATAGGTAGTGGAATCTCTGGATGGTTGGGAACTTGAAGAACGGATCTACAGAATGGAAGTTAAACTTGCTCTTACATTCTATCGAAGTAATCATGGATAAAAAGTTTTTTTTATTTCTTCTCTTTTGCTTGCTGAAAATTGTTTATTAATATAATTATTATCTTTAAAAATCTCTAAATTGCATGATGTTATATTTTGCTCAATAATAAAAATATGTTATTATTTCTTCAGATAAAATCTATTAACGCGATATAGGAAAGCAATTGGTTATTTGATATATATATTAGACAATATTCATTTATATTATTTTTTCAAAATTCTATCTATATAAAACTAACCCTAACATTTAACTAATAGAATACCTTTTTGGCTAATTCAAAAGTCTTCATGCGTCTTTTGTTAGTCTTGATTAAACCGAAGCTGCCCTGGATATATAGCTTGAAGAAATCCACCTATTCCAAAACCATGGTTTACCCTGAGAATGTTGCAAAATTTCCAAAGCTGTCGTGACATTTTCATTGGTTTGAATCTTCCTGATTACAGAGGCGGTCGTTAAATGGGGTCCAGATTTATTTTTGCATGTTTTAAACCAGAGAGGTGTCTTTCAAGTTTAATCTATATATATTTTTAAAATGACTTCAATATTACAGATATTGTATTCATTCCTCTTTAGTCCCCCTGTTCTTGAATAGGTCTTAGTGCCATCATTATCTCATATATTTAGATATTGATTCTTCTTCTTCGTACCTTTTTCTTTTAATTAAGTTGACCCCGATACTTTAAAATATTCATTTTTCCTTTTTTACATATGACCCACACATCAAACCCCTTTATAAAATTCTGATTACCTTTAAATAGGCCTCGTTCATCTTCGAACCTTTTCAATATTTATTTCATTTTTAATCCTGTCAGTCACTTTATCTCTATGGAGACAAAGGTGAATGAATAACTAGTTTATCAGCTGCGAACCTTCCCAGGGGGTTCTTGTGTATTTTTAATTTAGGCGCAGGGGTAGAAAACGGTTCATGAAAATAATGCAAGAATACTTCAACTTATATTTAATAAATGATGTAGTTTTCCGAATATATAAAAAAAAAATACAATATGATATAGAGTAAATTTAAAATAGTTTGACAATACTCTTTGAAAATATATTTCTACTGCCATCAGTAAAATAGAAATATAGAAGATCAGTGATGCACTTTAAACTCCAGAGGTCGAGTACTTAATAATCTTTGTTGATATGAATGCATTCGAAAGTGACATCAAAAAAAGGTATCAATGAAAAATAAAAAAGATAGATTTATTATTGTTATGGTATAAATTTACAAGAAAATTCTTTTTCGCAAAAAATAAATAAATAAATAAAATAAAAAGACTTGTTTCAAGACTTTAAATTCTTTTAAATTTTAAAATAATAAAATTTTAGTCTATATATCTTAGTAGACCGATGTTAGACTCAAACCTGCTTTAAATTTACTCTTACCTATTTGTATTTGTGTGAAGGTTGAAAACTTCTTTCAACGTAGAGTTAAATCTAAGAACATTTATACAGGAGGTTAAATTTTAGTATTGCTCGATATGCTGCATATTCTAATGCTATATTTAGTATATTTAATACTATATTTATATATAGCTTTAATATTGAAATTTTACAATATTTAAAATACTCAAGCTCTCTTTATAAGATATGGAATGCATTGTAAGTTTGTAAACTTGTAAATACCATGAAACCATTGCAATGTAAAATTCTTTGTTAGGAAAAAAGAATTGTAAAAAAGACTGGACTCGAGGCGATAAGAGCATATTTACCAGCCAATAACTGTTTATTTACATTCCTTCTATTTATATAGGTGTTTACATAGGTGTCTAGAAGGTGTGGAGACTATATAAAAAAATTCACACTTTAAAAGGAAAATGTATTTGAATAGAATTTCCCATTACGGTGTTTACCTTACAACTCTGAACACTCGGATTTTTCTGGAAACTCTCTTAAAGATTTTTTTTTTAAAAGCCATGGTCCACCTGTGCTGTGTGAGCAGAAGAGCTTAAATTGACTTGTTCCATTATATGTATGTTCCATGTGTAAATACCTGTTTTTTTCCTCTTTTCGCTCTCCACTTCTTCCATCATATTTCCAATTTTTTTTTCCTTTTTTTTTCTTCCAAATCCATATTCTTATTTTCCATAGGATTATTCAAATAATAATCTATATATATCTATCATGTGTATATAATATTTCTCCATTTTTACCCCTTTGTATATTTCCCACTTTCATAGGTTTCTCCGTCTTGTAACCCCAAGGAGAATCCTCTGTAAGACCTGTGTGTCTTAATAAAGGTTTTTGTGTGTGTGTGTGAAATTTCCCATTAGTGAATTTCCAAAGCAGTGGAGTGTCATTTACAAACCACATGTAAATAATATTCAGCGAATCTTATACTACGATTGGTGCCAGTAATAATATTTGAAACTTTTTGTTGATATTTATAATTTAAAATGTTCATTTTTCATTCTATGATTATATTAATCTGTGGATTATTTTATTCTGTGGTGTAGATTATGTGTATATATATAGGTATTTTCTTTGAGTGAGAGTGGTTGAGAATCTGTGTGGAGACGTATGAGTTTCTAAAACTCTTTTTATAGTAATTTGACTTCATTGTAATTAGTGTCTTCAATAAAGAAGTTTTTTACTTATAATAGAAAATAATTAAGATTCTCCCAACAATTGGTAGCAGAGAGCGGTTGAATTTGAATTTATGCAAATCAAGATTAATTGAAAAATTTTTTAGAAAAAGGAAAAGATGCAAAATTTTAATTTATCTCCAATAGAAAAACTTTCAGACAAAAACTACTTGATCTGGGCAAATCGAATTGAAAGTGAATTACGGGGATTAAAATTATGGAGAAGAATTATAGAAGGAGAAGAAGTGGAAAAGCCAATAGAAACAGACAAGAAATTTGATGAAGAAATGAATACAACTCCTTTCGAGATATACAAAGGATGGAAACCAAACATTGTTTACTTAAAAAGGTTCGGAAGCGAAGCTTATGTTCATATTAGAAAAGAAAAGAGAAAGAAGATGGAACCAAAAGCTCATAAAGGGATCATGATGGGCTATAGTATGATAAGAAAAGGCTATAGAATATATTTACCGGAAATGGATGAAATTCATGAAGTATCAGACGTTAAATTTAATGAAGCTAAGTTAGGATATTATTTAATGAATAATAGAGGTAGAAATCTTGATAAAAATGAACTTTTCTTTTTTTGTAGAGAAGACCAAAATTTGATTTCTCACGGGAATGAAGACTATGGTGGTAATAGAGAAGACCAAGTAGAAAATTTTAACATCGATGATGAGCATATTCCTCAAGATGAAAATGATATAGATTTGAGTGAAATAGAGGAAATACCTCCTGATGAAATAATTACTCCACATAGAAGAGGACCAGAACCAGGAATGACGAGAGAAAAGAGAGAAGAACGAGATCTTCGTTTGAGAGAAACAGAGGAAGAAGAACTTATAAAAAGGGGAGTGAGGAGATCTGAAAGATTAAGACTAATAAAGAATAAGGAAAATGTTTCTGATAGAACTTATGAGATTAAATGTCCGAGGGATTACCAAGAAGCACTGAATTCTGATGATAGAAAACAATGGATTAAAGCCATGGAAGATGAGATGCAAAGGATTAATAAGTTAAAAGTTTGGAGATTAATAGATAGGCCTGAAGATAAAAAATTGATCAAAAGTAAGTGGATTTTTTCAATTAAGAAAAATAGTGATGGATCAATTAAAAACTTCAAAGCGAGGCTAGTAGCTACTGGATATGATCAAATATTGGGTAGTGATTACCACGAAATTTATTCTCCAACAATAAGACCTGAGACCATAAGAATTCTAATAAAAATAGCTGCAATGAAAAAAGTTATTCCTCAGCAAAAGGACGTTCAAACAGCCTTTTTATATGGTGATTTGGAGGAGGAAATATTTATGCTTCAACCTCCTGGATTTGAAAAGGGAAACAATAAGATTTGTTATCTAATGAAAAGTATTTATGGCCTTAAACAAGCAAGTAGAATGTGGAATAAGAAATTAGATGAATTATTAACCAATGCAGGAATGAAACAATCTGCGAATGATCCATGTTTATATTATTGCAATTTTAGAAATCATTTCTTATATCTGGGAATTCATGTGGATGACATACTAAGTGTAGGATCTGGTGACGATTTTGAGGAAAATATTTGGAAAAGGATAAAAAGAGAGATAGATATCACGGATTTAGGAGCTGCAAAAAACTTTCTTGGAATGGAATTTGAATATAGGGATAATAGTATTTTTATAAATCAAAAGAAATATATTGAAGAAATATTGGAAACCTATAATTTACGTGATTGCAATCCTTCGAAAACTCCGTTATGCATTTCTACAAATTATGATTTATTTGAAAATAGTAAATCGATTGATCAAAATTACTATCAAGAAATTGTTGGAAAGTTGATTTACATAGCAACTAGAACTAGACCGGACATTTGTTATGCTATAAGCAATATGAGTAGATTTAATAAAGATCCTAGAGAGGTTCACATGAATGGATTGAAGAGGATATTAAGATATTTGAAGGGAACTATGAATTATGAATTGATTTATTCTAGGGGAGATTCAAGTATTGTGACTTATACTGATGCGAGTTGGGACAGAACAGCTGATGCGAGATCGTATTCTGGTTTTGTTATAGAAATGGGAAACAACTTACTTAATTGGAAAAGTAATAAACAAAGAAATGTTGCCTTGTCAACTGCAGAGAGTGAATTAGAAGCCTTATCTGAAGGAATTAAAGAATTGATTTGGACACGTAACATCATTGGAGAAATAAAAATTGATTTGAAAGATCGAATTACTGTTTATTGTGACAGCCAGAATGCTATTTCAATGATTAAGTAAAAAATATGAAAGCAAGTACGAAGTACTTGAATAGAAAGTGTCACTTCATAAGACAAATTGTGGAAGATGAAGAAATTGAAGTTTTGCATGTCCCATCCGAAGAAATGAAAGCGGACCATCTCACCAAGAGTGTGGATGCTGTCAAGATTAAGAACTGCCTAAGTGGTGGAGTTACTTTTTGAGGAATGAAAATTGAAAATTTGAAGGGGAGATTTGTTGATATTTATAATTTAAAATGTTCATTTTTCATTCTATGATTATATTAATCTGTGGATTATTTTATTCTGTGGTGTAGATTATGTGTATATATATAGGTATTTTCTTTGAGTGAGAGTGGTTGAGAATCTGTGTGGAGACGTATGAGTTTCTAAAACTCTTTTTATAGTAATTTGACTTCATTGTAATTAGTGTCTTCAATAAAGAAGTTTTTTACTTATGATAGAAAATAATTATTAAGATTCTCCCAACACTTTTTTGTTTTTGATCGATTAGAAATATATTGTTTATTACAATTTCAAAATAATAAAAAAAAATAATAATAAAAAAGTTTGGCAAAATCTTTTTTTTTAATTTAACTTTTAAAACTTTTTATTCATCAGAAATTGATTTAATCGATAATACATACCATATTGTCGCGCGCTGACCCTTCCGGATTCTTCACGACGACGCCGCTTCCTCCGTCGTGGATCACCTGCCCCGGGTTCCCGTTGCTTCTCCTCTGCAGCCCTACCCTGCAGTACACCCAAATACCTCCGAGAACCACCACTCAAGTGTAGCTCCTTTCCTCTGGCAGTATCTCTCGGCCTTACCACTGGTGGGGGGACAGGAGAAACTTACCAGAAGAGTAGTGACTGTGGCGTTGGCGAGAGTAACAACAGCAACCGGCAACAAGACTTCTAACACTTCTCTTCTTTTATTGTCATTTATACTACACATTACATATAACTAGAATTCAATTAACGGGTATTTATACTACGTTACCTTCTAGGGCCAATATAAACGTGTATTTACAAACATTTTCCCCAGGAAACAGGACCACAGCAGTCGGCAATTCCCACATTATTTCCAGACCGGAAATAGGTGAAAGCGCCATCTATTGACGGAGGTTGTAGGTGTTTTTGAAGGCTCATATACGCGACTATATATATATATATAATAGGGTATATGTTGTTGATAAAATATTCCTGAAATAATTACCTAGACACTTCTAGGTTCCACGTCATTAAACTCTTCCAATGTACAGAATGGACTCTCTACATGTCGTATGTTGTGATGCTGTCGTGGTCTCCGAACAGTTCTTATCCAGAAGAAAGTGGAAGATATTAGTTATAAAAATAAATTTTGGCAATGTGTTTCTTTTCACATATATCATCTAACATCTCTACAGACTTTAGAGCAATGATAAAAGTTGTTGATGCTATTATTGGAAATATCGAGAGCTCCTCATTTCTGGAATTCATTTCGGCACAGGAGTACCCGAACTTTTTCATTAAGGAGACCAGAATTCTGATATTCTGAATATATTGAGAATTTCATAATACAATTATATTTAAAATTATATTATTTGTCTCAGAGAGTATTTATTTACTAAGAAATAATAGGGAACACACTCGCGCGTTAGAAAATTGAATTTTTGCGCTTAATCATCATTTAAATGCCTTCAAATATTATAACATAGCATAGAGAATGATTTGAAAGATATGTAATTGAATATAAAATATATTTTTTATTAATTGAGCATTGCTAGTCGACCAAAATTAAAACTCACTAACATATCTCTAACACAGGTTCCTGAAGCGCAGAACGCCAACTACCTAATATATATACAATATAACTCACTAATTATTCACGTTAAAAAAATACACACGTGAAAGACAAATATATGATGATACATTTTACTCTATTTATAAAAAATTCAGAGAACTAATTAAAATATACACACATACTCTTATTTCCTCACAATATTAGATTTAGAAAAATCCGGTTGAAAACTTATTGAATACTATTTAAAATATCCCTGCAAATAAGAAAATTTTATAAATATACAAACTTCTCTATACTTATACCATAACACAATATATATAATAAACTGTGATAGGATATACTTAGATATCATAAAGACCATATATTAAAAATAGAATAATTTTAAAATTATATATTCGATATGAATTTATATCGTTTTATTTATTTGTTATCATCAAATCAGACGTGATTCCCCCACAAGGGATGCTTGCGTCAAACAACAACACTAAATTCAATGAACTATTTTTACATAAACAATTGATTAATTACAAGGTTTAAGTAGAATTTTGAAGAATAAAGAAAGGAAAGGTCATTAAAATCATGCTTGATTCCAAATCCTACCTAGGAACAACCAATGAAATAAATACAAATACATAGTTTTTCAAAAATGTAAATCGTTTTAAAGATCCTCTATATATTTCTATAGAAAATCTTTTTTTATTTTTTATTTTCTTGGAATTCTTTCCCATTTTAGAGAAAGAGTTATGTTCATGGGTGACATAGGCAATGTCTAGCCACCTTCAGACAACTCTATCAGCAAGGGGACAACAGTTCACATGTTTGACGTATTGCAGCATAATAACATTAATTATAACGAGGTATACTATATATTCTCTCAAATATATTATTGTTCTCCCAACGCATTAAAAAAAAGAGAAAGATAAAGAAAAACAGGAAAAAATGCTCTAAAGCTAATGCTTCAAATTAGGCCTAGAAGGGTAATAAGTAAGTCTCTTGGTAATTTCTTCCATCTTAATCGGCTTAGATTAAGGAATGAAAAAATCGACTGATAACTTAATTTTAAAAGGCCAGCGCAATTATTTTAATGTAATTATAATTATACTATCTCTCTCTCTCTCTCTTTACACAAAGCGCATTATCCCTTAATTCGTTTTACGTTGCCAAATAAATATGACATTTGATTAAAATTTAATTTAAATAAACGATTTAAAGAGGAACGTTTAAAGCCATTACACTCCTCTAATCGTCTGTTTTATTGCTGTTCTATCTAGGGAATTGTTCGTCTGCTATAAAATTAGAAGTTCGCTTTTTTGAGATGAAGTTAATTATATACTTGAAATAAATTAAATATATATATTGTTTAATAATTCACCGTTTGTCATGAAATCAATATTACATTTTGATTGATTTATTCGTTTGATTTTTATTAATTGTTGTATATTCTGTCATTTTTTAGTTAATAAAATATTTTATTCAATTCAATATATGCCTTAATTTTCTAAAGATTATATTATATATATATATATATAGTTAATAATGCATTCTAAGCTTCAATTTGTAAATTTTAACGAATACAATAGAACTTCCCTTGAAGATATGAAGACAAAGGTTGCCTTAACCGGCATTCATACATATGGTATATATTCATACCGGTATTTATTTAGATTAAAAGATACTTCGGCAAGTTTTTTTATTTCTTTGACCTTTAGAGGTAAATCTTCTGTACTGGCAGGATCAAACTTAACATAAACATGCGGCAAGGCTTTGAAATACACGAAGCTTTTATTTTGATCCTGACTACGACAGAATTTTTTTGCCGAAATGTTGTTGAAATCTAAAAATTATCTCTATGGCCGAAATATTCTTTATTCTAACAAAATATGGACGATGGATTGGGTCAGCAAAAACCTTTTTTATTTTACAAAATGGTTACTCAGATAGGTGGTCGCATATTAGATTAAAAACCAATGAAATGGCTTTCATTTCATAATCACACGTGTCTTTGTTTTTGACCAGTAAATATATCTACAAGATATTGCTCTTTGTTCTATATAAAGGAATAATTTTATTTTCTTAGATTTCTCAGAAATAACTGAATATTTATTCTTATAAATTTTAAACACAAAAGAATATATACAAAAGACTTGCTAAAGTTTTGAAAATGTTTCAACACACGTTGCAATATTAGATTATTTTTCATTTCGGAAGAATCGGCAAAAGAAATGCTGTTTAAAGCATATAGTGAGCAACACATTATCATAAGAAAAATATGTATGTAGTTCTCATAGGGTTAAAAGGGTACAATTAAATCTGAAGGACAAGTTTATAAATTCCTTGAAATTTTCTGTTTCAAGAAAAGTTACCAAAACTCTATGGAATTTTATTAATCACAGAAGAACTGTGCAAAAATATATACATATCACAAGGAGGTGCTTTTAACGTTATCTCTATTTAGAAATAATCTAAAAAGAAATCAGATTAATGATAGAAAAAAGAACACCATGTTGCTCGAATTAGGCGAAGCTGATTAGAATTGACATTTTACTAATATTATATTTTGGGATAAATATTTTGTCAGCGTGTTTTCCTTATTTATTGCAAAATAATCATCCTTCTACTTAGTCTGATCGACAAATGAATTGCTTCAGTAGCTGCATACCTAAAGTAGATATTCCAGCACATGGGATTGGACCCTTATTCTCTAATAAAACAAATTTTAAATAACAACCATTGATCATGTATCCCAACAAAGAATATATTTTGAGGACATAGTCGATCAGAGAAAAAACTTGTATCTAGAGAAGTGAGTATAGATGAATTTTCTGAGAAAAGCTGGAGACGAATATATAAAAATAATAGCCGACTGGACCCGGCTTCGCCCGGGTATTGTTCGAGTAGGGTTTACTCAGGAATGAATAGAGCCCCCAACTGTTTTAAAACTTATAGTAATGAATTTTCTTTCAGCACAATGGAGATAAACTGCAAATAGCAAAATTGAAAATGCTGGTAAAAAGAATCTGAAATATAAGATCAATTTCACAAACACATCTAATAAATAGAGTGCTGTTTTGGAGGAGTGGTCTAAACTTTTGATTTTTAAAAACCACGACCCGGGATCACCGCATCCAGCTTTGGGCACTTTGTTATGAAAAAAAAAATTCCCCAATGACCCCTGATTTTTGAAAAAGTCCAACCCCTCCAGTTAGTGCAAGTAACCAAACTGGGCTATGGTATCTAAAAAAATGAAAAAAAAATCTAATGATTAGTGTGAATTAAGGAAAATGGTCCTCTCAAGCTGAAAATTTCACTTTCTCCACTTTACTCTCGGCTGTTCAAGAAGAAACAGCCAGATTAAACATTTTAAGGGCACCTAAATCCGGCACTTACATCTTTAAATAGTTAAGCAACTTTTATAAATGTAATATATTTGCAATACTGAAATACCCGGACTTGGATGAATTTTTTATTAGGTTATTGTTGGCAATTTTAGAAAAGTGTGGGAATTTGGATATTCTTACAAAAGAATGTACTTTTTAGAATGGTAAATAAAAAAATAGGAAATTTGCATCATTTTCTAAAAGGCAAGGACAATTTTAAAAATACCAAAAATGCAAGACCAAATAAAAATAAACGAATTATGTGTGATGTTTCAGTAACAGCATTGTTACCTTATTAAGACAAAATTACTGAATGTATTCAGTACTTTTGTCTGAAGATGATAACAATGCTGACTGAAACCACACATAATTTATTTATTTGGATTTGGTCTTGCTTCCTTGTGATTCTTATCTATTTTTCAAAATATACCTCAATTTTTTTACCTAAAAATATATATTTCCAAGACCTTAAATAAAAGTAAAATGTCAAATGAGTAATTAATTAACCCTATATGTAGCAGCGTTATGGGTCAGTAACATGTGAAAATAAGGCCAACAATTGAAATATCTTTTTAAAAAATTAAATTTTGAACGCTAGGTTCACACAGGGCACAAATTTTGCTACCAGCTACATGCGTTCTTTTGTACTATGGTGTGATTTCCACATGATGGATCTGTAGATACATTATAATCTCTTCAGAGATTAAGGTATCAAACAGTACTTTCATAATACATAAATATCAATGCCAAAAGCCAGAGTTACGATAGCATGTTGCAGTGTAATGTTGACCTGCAGGATGGGAAAAAAAGCAATATTATTTCCAAAGACTTTAATATGAAAAGTATTATAAAACGTTAAAAATATAATCTTAAATTTCAAAAGCATGAAAAAAAAGCTATCTTGATTTGAATAAATTCAGTCTAAAAACAAACATCATGTAAAAGTATGCACCAATCGAAATCATTTATTAGCTCTAGCAGTGCTGCCCCCAGCGGGAAAAGACTGGAGCTAACGCTTCACGGGTTGGTAATTTTTTTTAATATTACATTAACTTAACAACATTCCATGTCTTGCTAACATATTTTTTTTTAAATAATATGCCTAAAAATAATGCAATTCTCTAAAAATCATACATGAAGCGTTTATTAAATTAAATGGGAGCGAAATGGTGTTCCAATTTTTTTTTTGACTCACTAAAAAAATCAAATGGAAGAAGATTTTTTAAAAAGTATAATTTGCTGAAAAATCTGCACAATAAATATGAGTAGAACCTATTCTCTCTGGCTCCCTCATTAGTCAGATTTCTGATTGTATATTTCTTTATTTAAATATGAGTATATTTTCATCTATATATCTAAATACATATATTCAAAATATGGTTGTACCATATAGATATATACGAGCAGTTATATATTGTGAAGCATATAAATATACACCCTACCTAAACAATGACAGAAAAAAAATTGAGCCTACCCTTTAAAAAAAAGCAGTTACTGAAAATACATAGCTGGTGATTACAATATAAATGCTATTAGAACATAAACATATTACATGGAACAAACATATAATAAAATAAATGTAGCAAGTTATATAGAAAAACATACCTTTTTTTTCAATAAATATACTTTTTACAACTTCAATAAAATTTATACTTACTCTAAAAATAAGAAAGAAAAAAAATAGAATACTGTTCTAAATCTCAATTTGTCTTAATATAGGAATATTTCTTATGAGAATCAAATAGTAATCCTTATCTTAAAAAATGTAGATATTTATATTTACACTAATTAAAATTAAACAAAGCAAAAATTGTATCGTCACAAAATAATATGAATAAGCTGCGAAATAAATAATATTTCCAATTAATTTAATTTGAAAAATATTACTAAATAACTAATATTACTAAATAACTAAATAAAATATTACCTTCTAAAAAGGAAAAAAAGGATATTCGAAATGCAATTTTTGTACTTTTAGCCTAAATGCTAAACCAAAACCTCAGCTACCTACGCGCGAAATTTCACAATACAGTTTTAATTAACCCAGGTTCCGGGGGTGTATAAATTTGATAACGATCGATAAATATTATTCACAAAGAGTTTAAATATATATATATTCTTACCTTTCAAAAATATGCATCGTGTAAACAAACTAAAATTCATCGTTTGAACAAACAACGTGTAAAATTATTAACCAATCAAATTCATTTATCGTCGCGACCAGTGCGGCGCCAAGCGGTAAAAGGATGGAACTACGACTTTTTGGTTTTACAATTTAAAAAAAAAGCACATTAACCTTTTTAGTTTTTTGAATAGCCTATATGTTAATCGAAATCTTCAGCCACTTACATGCGAAATTTCATAATGATATATTCGGTAGATTTTGCGCAACGCGATAACAAACATCGATTTTGGAATTCATTTTTATAGATATGAGGATTATGAACTAATAAGTAGAAAAAAGAGGAAACACTGTCCAGGGCGTATTATAAGAATTGGTTGCTGCATAATGTTTCTGAAGATAGGGAACCTGAGAGAAGAGGCAAAGGATGGGAATATAAGAAATAAAACTATCAAGCACATGAAGCAAACTTTTCTATTGTCCTTACTGCGATGAAAAATAGTAGGAGAGCTTAGCTCATCAGTGGTGAACTCTCCCAGAGGTCCCAGAATCCCAATTATCAACATGTTCAAGAATGGTCGTCCATTTTGACAAATAAATCAAGTTGCCGATAGCTTACAGAATGGATACACTTTTGCTAATGTCTTCATCACTTATTCTTATAACATATTAGAGAATAAAGCCCACACCTGTTAGTATAAGTAACTGAACGGGTTTCGGAAGATGCTATGCTTAACTGCTTACCATATGTGAGTTACAGTAACCCTTTATATACTCATTGCAATTACCAATGATGTTAATGTTATTGCTATTTTAAATTTGCAAACTAAAGATACGATACGTTAACAATATTAGAATATAATAACTCTAGTATGTATAAAGTCGTACTTCTTTATACATGTGAAGAGATGTATTAAAATTAGTCGCTAACTATTACCGACCATGGTTATCATTGTCTGTACAAGGTGTGAACTCGGCATAATAATAAATTTAATGATAATATAGAAATTAACGCCCTCTAATATAATTTCAACCATTCCGAAAGATCTTTCCCCGTGGAATACTCTCTCTCTCTCTAATTCTCCAGACGAGTGAGGAGGACTTAGCAATTGTGAAGAATCCTCTAAGCAGATTCACCAATTTATTGAGAGGAGTGAGCTAGATGAGCTAAGTCTTCCCAACACATCTCCTCGCAGTGATGTCTTTAGATTTAGTTTTCGATTATAAAAGTAATGTGTTTTTATAATTAAAAATACAGTTAACCACAATCATGGAACATATTGATTAGTGAATTATCTAACTTTAACTTTTATATATAGATTCGTAATTATAGGTACCCTTTATATATATGACATAATATATACTCTTCTTGGAATAATAAAGCAAACCTAGAGTCAGCCCAGAGAGAGACGTGATGTAAAGTCCGGTCACTTGAGACAGCAGCGACATTCCAAGGGGCGACCACTGGGGCCCCGTTACTTGGAACCTCAGGACATTAAGACAGTTGAGGATTGTAGACGACACGAGCGGCCGCCCGGCTGTTGCCGGGCCCGGCGCTCTCCCTCTCTCTCTGGTTGCCTGGGTTCCTCTACCAAACTTGTGGTGTGATTATTTCTCTTTCCCCACTCTATTATTATATTGCCACATATATACACTACATTACCTCACTTCCAAACTAGACAAGCCTTCAGAATTTGTACTCTTATAGTTCGAAAAGTATGGGGTTTATTCTTGTTTAAACAAAAAGTTCATATTATACATATATATGTGAAAATTAGCCATTAACTTTTCAATATGTTAAAGAACAAAATCCAAAAAAGCTCGTTAAGTTAGAAATAAATAAATGTATTGCGCAATAATTGCTGTAAATTGTTGCTGTTAACTATGTGTGTTCAAATGTTTTTAAACTCATATTCGAGACTTAGAAACTTTGTGGGTGAATTTAATCAGCGAGCCGACAGAATTCTATGACTCTTCGTTAAAGACCAGCGTCGTACTCAACCTTACATAGAGTTTCCCCCAGCTCTCGACAATACAAAACGATAAACCAAGGGATAAAACAACATTCAAATTCAGCAGCTACAGCTTATTTTATAAAGCTAACACCAAGTAGCCAGTGGACGGTTTTATCGAGGAAACAAATAGGAGGCGCTGAAAGGTGGTGAGGATCAAGGAAGAAATTTGTTCCAAGGAAGAAATAAAAAAACGCCCCGCGCCTCACTTTAAAGTGGAACAATTCATTTCTCACCGCAGGAGCTTGTTACTCCCAGACCTGGCGTCCAGTGCCTAAAACGCTTATCCACTTATCTCCAGGAAATCCCTTCTCACATTTCAACGCCCCTCTATTTTGCTAAAGAGGTCTTACATCGATTTGAGGATATCTTGGTTTTAAACTAGTTCTCCTCTGGAGAAAAGTTTATTTTTGGTGGTGGTTGGATTGTATGGAAAGAGATGAATTGAGCTGGTCTCTTCTTTCTCATATTCTTACTTCGTCGTATTTACTCAGTCTCTATTCAACTTAAATATTTTTTTTATCTAGAAACATTGCAAAGGCTAAAAAACTTGTATCCAATTATTATAAAATCTTATCTATAATATTATCTATTATATATTACATATAACGTCTTCATCTATTCAGAACATCTTGTTCTTTAAAAATATATAATTAAGCTTTATCTTCTCTAACATCTTAACTTTATATGAATATAAAAAAATATAAATAATTCTCTAACTTTAAATATACAAAACATTAACTTTCTCTCTAATTCACCGGACATTTTTAGTTTATATATTTGTTAAAAGACTTAAAATTACATTCTTCAATGTTTTATCGATTTTCCGAAATGTTTTGAGAAGGTCTTAGAAATATACTTCAAAAATCCAGGCCAAGTCATGAGAAAAGACTTACTCTGTGAAATAAAACGAGTAAAATATTGTAGTGGCTGAACTTATTTAACATAAATATCTTATATATATATTAGTGTAACATCGGTAAAGACGAGCATATTCATGTATTGTAATTTCTTCAATCAATTTATAAAACTGTTTGTCACATTATTAAATCTCGTTATAAAGGCGGCTCCTCCATTACCTACCAATCTATAGGTTTCAGGTAGACCTGATGATAACACGATCCTGAATTCATAAAAACATACTTTGAATTCACGGATGAGTGTAACCTGAAGAACCTCTCATATAATCACAATGAATGTAAAACATCAATGTTAGATCTATCAATCCTCAAGTTTTCATATTGATGGACTATGCGAAGCACTAGCCTTGACAAATTCAGTAAGTCTACATATGAAGACCACATATATTGTTGAGATATAGACCTCAGTGTAGCTCGGATTTCATCAAATTTAACACGGGGAAGTTTTGATATAGAGAAAGGTGTGCCTATAAAGAAGTTGAAATATAAATATAAAATAGAGTGTAGAAGAGATGTTTATTGGCGGTGAGAGTATCTTTAAAGAATAAAATTCCAGCCAAAATCCGTCTTTGAAATCTGGACAGGTCATATTTCATTTAAAATTATTTTCTCGGTCAGGTTTTTTTCCTTTGATTTTTTTTATTAATTAAGAATTCAATATATTTTTTAATTGAACAAATAGGCGCCAATGTGCCATTTTAAAATGGTGATTATTTTCAAAGTTATATGATTAAAAAATATATTTATGAATTCATTTCGTAATGGAATCTTATGCTATTCACATTCAACTTCACATATATATATTTATTCTATTCCGTTCTTATTTTACGAATGAAAGAAATTTGTTTTTGTTTTACTATTTATAATATAAAGTCTAATTCTTTCCATTTAAGTTTTAAAAAACGCTTGAAATTTAGAGGATTCAGAATGAATAAATGAAGACTAATCTAAATGCCATTATTTCAGACAAAAAGTTGAAATCATCATCTTTACTAGTATCGAACAGGGCCTCAAGAAACATAAATAATAGCTTAGCGAAGGTCTAAATTAATGGGATGTTTAGAAAGAAATAAATTGGGTCCTCTCACCCAAAATTCCACATTTATTCACTTAAAAAAGTTCAGAAAAAAAGAGTAGAGAATATGGTAAGCAGCTAATTAAGCTACAATGTCTGGGGGTAATTTGTCGAAGGGCTAAAGAGATCAAATTCATTTTATAATAAGGTATTTCTCCTTTAAATTAATACGAGACAAAGTGCCGTCGTTTCCCAATTTGCAAATAGTTGGGAAATCCAACAAAACGTTGAATTAAAGTAATTTGATGAAGTCCTTCCCCGCCGTTTTAATTTTTTACAACGCCCTCCTAATGATATTTGGTGGAAGTCTTTATTTTTTATGTCTGAGAACCAACATGGAAGAACATTGGACTCTGGATAATTTAATGTACAAACTTAGTACATGTCTTTGTGGCTTCCATCATAAAATTGGATTGGCAATCGGTTCGAAATTGCTTTTGTATTACTTGCCATTGTTTATACATTTTAGCGCTTGTTGTAAATACATGCATTTATATATATGTTTGAATTTTCAATTTTGTGTGGGTTTATTTTAAACATTATAGATGGATTGGAATCTCAAAAAAGATTGTATTTGTTATAGAATAGCCAGGGATTATTATGATCCTCTATTTCAGAACTATAACAGGATATGAGGTTAAGAGACAATCAAATGCCTCACCTACAGTTCACCATTTTTTCTTTATTCTAGTTACAATCTAAAAAAGTAGTTTTTCTAAAATACTTTCTTAGATTTTTATTCCTCGGGCACTTTGTTCCAGGGGTGGTTTCAACTATAGTTGGATTCAAATGAAGCAATTTTCTTAAAAACTGCTTCAATGAACCGCAACTTTTGTGCAAGTTCAACCTCACCAGTGAATGCAAGTAAGTAATTTGGCACTTTGTAAGTGAAAAGTAAAATTCCTTTTAATGTGTGAACGAGTGGTCACTTACAGTATAAGCAATTTGCGCCCACCATGACGTATCGTAAGTGTACGCTCGGTACCAGGGATTAAATAGCGCAACTCTATAAACCTTTCAAAATAAAGATCTATTATGTTTATGATACCTATGAAGCATTATGAAGTCTTGCCTCCAGCCAATTCTAGTATCAATAATTGTTAGTTGAGCTGTCAAATTATCGGTGGTTCCATCATGGTTGTTTACACGGTGCTGCCACTCCTCATCCTGGGCCACAGCGGACATCATGTCCGTCAGCCCACCTACTGGAGTTACGTCTCCATCTAACGTGACCAAGGAAACCTTCATGACATTCCTGTTCTCTCTAAATCCATATTACATAATGGCCGCCATCATTGCGGCACTTTACATCGACCTGGCTCTCCTGCTACAGTACAGGAGCTACAACCCAGGGAGAGCTGTTCTTCCACGTCTCCTTAGAACAAGGAACATAGCACCATTTCCACCGCAATTGCTCCTGCCTTGATTCTTGGACACCACAGGTGACAAAGGGACTAGGCCGCTGTAGAAGTTATTTTACCTTCCACCGGTATTATCTTCTATGTATGAGAAGTACATTGAGCTTTACATTTTGGAATGTGTGTATTTTAAAAGAAATTATATTGTTTATATAGGTTATCCCCAGTGTATATATATATAGAGGTCACAAAGGCTAGATATAAATATTTCAAAATTTTATTTTATTTACAAAATAAATATAGACAGATTGATATAGCGCGAAATATTGGTTTAATAATACAGCGAAATTTCTGTACAATTGGAGAGGTGTAGTAATAAATAAAACAAAACATTTTAGCAAACACAAAATAAAATATATTTATATAGAGCAATGATTTCCGAAATTAGAGCAAAATCTTTCTCTTTCTTCGAAATAATCAATCATTCGCTATAAAAATGTTTGACCTTTTATAAACCTTTGTCGATATAAATTATTTTGCATTGACTATTTCAGAGTATAACGCGTTAACAATTTTAAAAGCAAATTTTTAGTATTATTTGAAATTTCTTTTTTTTTTTTGCGGGAATCATATCCATTTTTAACCAAAAGATACAATTCATGTTCCATTCCAGATATGTAGAAAGATTATTTATAAATTGTAATATATACAGGGTGTAGCAAGTAAATTGAAACTAAGATAGATATTTTTTATTTATCTCCGCAGCTATATCCATGTAAAATATGTATGAAGTATATGTATATGCAGTTTATCGATGAATAATAGTCGGGGATACGACAATCGAGCAGCCATTATAGTTTCTCAGCGCACCGGAAGGAGCCCAAAAGAGATGTAGACTTTCTTAAGCAGCAAACACCATTGTGTGTCAAGAAGCAGTTTGATGAGGCCATCGACAAAGCGGGAACATCTTCAAGGAAAAGTAGTCGCGTTTATCCTACAGTACAAGAGAAAATTAATTCTCAAAAATGCTAACGAGCGATTAATATAAACCCAGTAAAGAGCATGAGGGGGCCATATGCAAAGAAATGGACCTTGATCCTATGACAATTATCAGAACTCTCTCTCTCTCTCTGTCTTTGGAGACCTTTGTTTCAAGTTCTATGCCCTTCCTAAAAGCCATTTCTGAGAGAGGCTAGGAAAGAAAATAAGAAAGAAAAGACTGCTTCCCTCCTCAACAACTTGAGACATGACATTTCCAGCCACTGGACTGTAACCTCCTCGGCTACTATGTTGGAAACAACACCATTCAGTCTGCATGGGATATGGTTCACACAGTGAAGAATACATTGTTAATAAATAAACCTATATCATTTTAATTACTACTGTGCCAATTTTCAGTTCAATATATTGATTTTTACTTGCAATAAAATTTATTATTAAAAATTCCAATTTACCTGCTACATCCTGTATACACATCGTTTTGTCTCTCTATCTTCTAACGCTATATAACATAAACAATGTTTTGGGAAAAGGCATTTCCTGATTGTGCAACTAAAAGTTGCTGATTGCTAGCGCCATATGTCGGAATAAGTATATACTAATCATTGATTTTTAATCATTCTAAAATTTGACAAATACCCTTTCTTGATTAATCAAGAAGAACTAACCATGTACGTTTTTCGGGCTGTTGGCCCTTATCAAGAAATAATATTTAGCCAATTATGGAATAATAAAAATTCAAAGATTAGATAAAATAATCATTCCGACAGATGACGCAATCCATCAGCAACTTTTAGTTGCACAATCAGGAAATGCCTTTTTCTTAATTTATCCACCTGATCCCAGTACCATTTCACTTTTGTTCTATTTTTTATCACATTGTTTGTTTTATTTAAAATCTTTGCTTGTAAATGTCTTGACTAGATATTAATAAAATATTTTAAATAGTTATTTGCCTCTCTGAAATATAAATGATTTCTACTTAATTCGGTTAAATGCTTCGTTTTAAAAATATAATAGAAAATGATTGAAAAAGGTTATTTGACTTTTGAATATGTTACTTAACACTCTTATAGTGCACTTTATGAAAACCTCTGAAGAACGTTATTACGAAGAGATTTATTGTATGAAATATTAAAAAATATGTATGACATATTAACTAGGTTATTTTCGTGATATTGCTTAGCGCTTTAACGTTAGAATTGGGGCACATGAACCTTACACCAGAACCTCATTAAAGTAACTAATTTAATATATTTGTTATAATTATGTTTAATTTTCCATATCCCAAATTCATTCTAAATAAACTTTAATCGCCTGTTGTGTTGAAATGATTTATGGCTTAAGGGCTATCAATTGTTACACAAAAAGAAGGTTTCAACTAAAATTGAAAAAGGTTGTCAGCGGAAATTTAAAAGTATTTATTTAATTACCATATATGTAGTCAGTTTATTATAAGTTTCAGCTTATAAAAGTTTAGACAAATCTTTGAACTGAATTATTTCAATGAAATTCTAAATATTTTTGTAGTTATCCTCTAATTTCGGAAGCCAAAGTATATAAAAATAAAAAAAAAACAATAAATTATATAAAATATATAATAAAATTTAAAAACATAAATAGAGCAATTTAAAAAATAGACTAACAACAAAACATAAAATTAGAACCAAATAAAAATAAATAAAAATTGTTATTGGAGAGAAAATTAGTGTTTGAATCAAGCATATTCACAAATTCCTCACGTATATATAAAAATATAAATAAAACTATATAACAGACAATAATATATTAACACTTTATTTTTAACATATTTACAAAAATAAAAATTAAATAAATGATCTGGTAAATATTTCATAAGGAACTTTATATATTTCAAAGGTATTCACACACATTAGTAAAATTTTTAAATTAAATCTTTATTTATTAAAATTAAAACAAAATGAAGTATAAATAAAAAATACAATTTTTCAACATAGTGAAGTAATCATATGATGATAAAACATTTGCATTAGATGAAGAAACGATAAATATTGAGAAATATAGAGGAAGAATATTTTAAAATTTGCATGAATAAAATAACATAACAGAATTTGAAAAAAAAAATACTATTTAAAAATTTTTAAATCGATAATTCTAATGCATAAGTATTATGCGAATGTTTTATAATATTTACAAATATTTATATAGGAATCCTTCAAAATTAGAGGCAATGAGTTGAGAAATAAAAGTTTTAAAAATTGTCATATTTATAATTAGTTAAGGTTCTCCTCCATGTTAGAAAGAAGAGGCTTAGTGAGATATATCACCCACCACGTCAACGTCCGGCTCGCGGTACAGACCCCCGTCGTCTGAGTCCAGGGATCGCCGATGGCCCATCGAATCAATTTTAGGACTGCCATCTTCTGGTGGCTTCCGCATCTGTTTTTTGTGCTTCATTCTTCTATTCTGGAACCACGTCTTCACCTGCACACGCCACAAACTTTACACTTCGTCTTCTTTTCCCTGTGCGGTGAAAAACCTTAATTATTTAAATCAACTTATCCAATCCATATTAAGATACAAAAGAGTAGAAATAGAGCATATGATAATTACATAATTTTTTTGTGGGTTGTGTGCAAATAGGGATATAAATTCATGAAAATTTTCTTTTTTATAATTTCTCTCTCTCTCTCTTACGATATACCTATTTACGCAAAAGAACTGTTGTTTCCATTCATGGAACATACTAGTCATCTTTGCTAAAACAGCAATGAAATTTATCATAAGTCCGATTTATAATGTGATATGTGTTTTATTTTATTTTATCACCAAGGAAAAGTATTAACTGCCATTCACGAACTATTTGATTACCAGGAGTGGAGAAATTCTAGCTAAGCCCAGATAAGTTTTAGGGCAAAGAAGGTTTGGGCCAGCTGAAGCAAAAGACGAACAGATGGAGGTCTATGAAAAGGAAAAAGGATTACAAATCATTGGAAGATGGAGCAATTCATAGCTCTGATTGCGAGAAAGAAATAGAAAAAACACATTTAAAAGAGATAATTTTATTCGCCTAACCTGTGTTTATAGTTCTAGGGGCCCTTAAACTGTTTCTAGTCTCCAAAAAAGACCTGTAGATTTAAACCATTTCCTAAAATAACACTGGCAAGATATACTCCTATTATACCACAGTTTATTTAATATTTATTTATAATTATAGTAAAACAATAATATACTTTAGCAATTCACTAGATGATTTGCTTCCTAAATATTCTATGTCCTAATCTACTCGGTTTGTGTAAGCATTTTTATACGAAATAAAACTATCAAGAACGAATTTTATTTTTCAAATAAAACTAAACTCCCTACTATCCTTACTGCGATGAATAAAACACATTGGGAGGATTTGACTCATCAGTGGTGAATGCTCCCAGAGGTTTCGCCAATTTAATCCACCTGACCGCTTTTTAGAGTTCTAATACTGCATTGGACGATTCTGATTATATATGCGACACTAAAGGATGGAATCTTGATTATGATATTCAAACAAAGTATGGACATAAGCTTCTAGGAAAGTAGAATATTACAATTGAATATTTTAGTAAGGGTGTAATAAGGACAGTAGAAACCTTTTTTGTAAAAGTATTAATAAAATTAGTGCTGAATATTTTTGTTTCATGGCACGTTATTGCTTTATAATTCAACATTTTTTAAAATAAAATTTCCAACAACATGGAATGTTGAATCACGTTTTAAGTAAACACCACTGCTATTTTTGTTAAGTTTCTGTTTACAATGGCATACTATTTCTTATATTAGTTTTACAATTTTTTTATTTACAATAGAAATAGAATATCACACTTTTTTTACTGAAATAATTTTCACAAATAAATCAAAATATTATTTTTTCAGCATGCACCATTTGACGCTACAAGACGCCGTACCCAATTTTTAATTCTACTAACGGTAATACGCCTCTTACATTTTTATTTTCAGCTCATTTTGTAACATGATTGTATCAAAAAAAGCACATTTATAAATATCTAATTTATGTACATAGGGTTGTGTTGTGTGTGTGTGCACATAGTTCACTCTTCAATAAATGGAAATATTACTCGGAAGGAATTACACAGACTTCTTTAGCTCTCTTTAATTTTTTGTATAAAGAGAAAAAAATATATAGTTTATATAAAATTTGTTGACATTATCGTTGTTATCATTCATGTTTTGTTAACATATTTCCTTTTTTTGTCAATTTTTTGGAGTTTTCTTTCATATGTTGGGTTACAATTGACTGTTAGCCCTTAATGTATGCCTAATTGACAGGATCGCGACAAATGTTGATTTGCTTAAAGGCTAATGTAATGGTCCTTGTTTTACCTTTTCAATATTATTTCTGCCATTAAAATAATATTATTCTTCACTATTTACTTAGTGTTTTGTATACTGTTGCGAATTTTTTTAATGTTTGTTTTACAAAATAACAATAAACGTGACCGATAGGAAATTATAAATAATATAGAGATCAAATTGCAGTTAAACATCGCTATAGTAAACCTCAATGGCATTGGATCTTTGGCTCCCTATATCTATGGTTCAATGTACCTATTGTGAATATTATAAAATAAAAATGTAGATTATTTTAGGTTCGGTATAAGGGAAGGTTCGCTATATCCACGCTTTCGTTTTTAGCGAGATTTTACTGTACAGAGCTGTCGTTAGATTGGGTATACATTTAAAACCTTCTTTCAACAGGAAAATTAGTTTTCTTTATAAGCATTATAAAATCTAAACGGTGTATGAAGATATAATAAAAATAAAATTTCTGAAGGGAGTATAATTCCGATTGCGTGTATCTGAGCCTTATATGTGTAAATATATATAAACCTTTTTACATATTTCTAAACTGAATGAAATGTGTGTCTGTTTGTTTGTTTGCAGCTCCGATGTTTCAACAAAATGTCACCTCTAAGGTCGAACGTCCATCTCGATGTGGAATCATGTTTGCAAGAAGTCATAGTTTCCATACATTCGACGGAAAATAGCGATATGTATTAATGTAATGGATATGTATTAGTGAATTCTTAACATACTTACACAGCATACAATCTCATTCATAACCACTAATAATAATATGTTTTTATTTTTCCAGGTTAATAAAAACGTTAAATACGAATTATAAGATATTTTATGTAAGAATTCTTTTAAGTTGCCAACTCTTGGTTTCAAAAACTTACCTGTTGTAAAATAAAGTTACGCGTATTACACACCGTAGTGGCCCTCTTAATTAAAACTGATGGAAGTTTAAAATGAGAATTTGTCTATCTCTTTCTCTCTCATTTCTATAATAATAATAATATAATAAATCATTGAGACAAAGTGGTGTATTTGTTGGATAAACTCAGGCAGGTCCGGTCGATGCCATTCGTCTACTGGACAAATGTTTATTGATACAAGACAAAAAAATGTTTATCTCTATAAGAATTAAAATAGAGAAGATTTCTTTAAATTTAGAAACTGATATTTTTTTATCCCTGTGAGTATTTTAGAGAATAAAATCGCTTTAGAAATGTGCGAAAAAAAACACCAATTTTCTAGAAATAATATTTTTATATCTTTTTTTTTTTTTTAAACAGAGAGAAGATGGAATTTAATTTATGAAAATTCGAAATAAGATTATTGATTGGTGATAAAATGTAACGAAAATATTCCTTGAGAGAAAAAAAAATCAAGATTTCTAAAAATATTTCATTCTCACAATGCAAATATATTTTTATTAGAATGTCAAAATCCAAAAAAAGGCAAAAATTTCCATTAGAATCGAAGAAAAAAAAGTAATAGAAATATCCAATGTCGAGCACTTAAGAAGCAGAATTGGCTTCTGTTAGAATACTTCTGCGAATACCAAAAAATTCTATTAGAGATATTGAACAAAAAACAGGACTTTAAACTGAATTTATTTGTTTCAGAGCGTGAAAAAAATATTGTCATTTTTTTAAAAAGCTTAAATCCAACAGAAAATATTATATTTTATTTTCAAATTTAAATATATATTAAATTGTAATTGGTAAAAATAAATAAGATGAAAATTGAATTTTATAAATATTATGATTAATACTCACTGCATTGATATTTGAAAGAATCAAGAAGAAATGCGTTCGCAGCATCGTGTTTGGTCCCAAATGAAATTAAAAATTCGGTGTAGAAAAGTAACAATGAACATGTTCTACCTACAAACAAATGGTAGAATTGGGAAAATCTTGGATACAGTTGTAGCTGATGAGTATATCGTATTGAAAAATGGCATTCGAGTTAATTAGATAAAATAATTGCAAAGAAGTAAGATTACATATCTCAGCAATACTAGCTCTTCATGTTAATGATAGCTTCTACAATTTTATTAGAAAATTTTGCTCGCTGAAAGATTATTTTGAGCTTCTAGTTGGTTTTCTAAAGAATTGAATGGATGACTAACTTTGGTCTACAGAATAGTAAGAACATCATTCTGAAGAATCTTTACTTGAGGGTGGGGTCTAGGGAAAAGGCTGTAAATTTCATTACCCATTACGCCAACCTCTACAATAGATATTGCCCTAAAAGCCATTTCTTCACTTACGATATTTCATAACCATCTCCCTCACACAGCCATTAAAATAATATTTTCCCCGTAACCAGAATTTTATAGCCATTTTTATACATAACAGGTAGTTGAATGAAAATATTCTGGATATTAACTTCCATTAAAGTACGTCCCATACTTATATAAGAATAAATTATTTTAGAATATCCCGTGTTGGTTTAGAAATTTCTTAAATACGTTTAATACTCGTAGTATTTTTACTGTATTTTTAAAAGGTTCTTCTATTTAGGATTATTTTTGGCACAGAAATGAGAACCTATTTTTCAAAATTTTAGATAAAATAATAACTATAGATTTATGTTTTCTCTCTCTCTCTCGTTTTTCATTTTTGAACTTTATACTTGCTATCAATCAAAAATAAAATTGTAATTTTATCATTTTTAAATGTTTTCATCGAAAATTAGCATAAATGCGCCCACTTACACAGTTGTAATCTTTAAAGCAAAAATATTTTTAAAAATAAATGTTTGCGCAATATTTTCTTGTTTAGAGAGCAAAAGCAATGTCTTTCTTTATACCTTCTGAATATATAGCGAGAAATCTGATAGAGTTTAATTTTCAAAATCCAGGTCCTTCTAGAATAAGAATAAATGTAAACACAGAAATGTGCACCATGTGTAACCTTCTTTCGAATATAAAAGTGCTTTCCTTGTATATATTGTTGTATATAGTATAATCTGTGTAAATATAAAGATCCGGCAACACTGTTTGCATAGGCAATGGAGCCATAATAAATATGAAATTCATCTAGCGCGGTGAATGGCTATATGTATATATATATATATAGAGGCTGTGAATATATTAAATATATATGTGTATAAATAAGGCTAGAGGTAAAATAGAAACAATATAAAAGATATACCATACATTAATATATGGTTTTCTGCAGAATAAATCATCGACTATATTAGAGGGGGTAAATAAATATAAGATAACTATTTTCAATAAGAGGTAAAAGTAAACAGGAAGATATCATTCAGGTAGTATAGAGATATTATTTGTTTAATATTTAAAAGTCAAAAGATCTATCTCACCTGGAACAAAATGGCGAATGCTAGCAAATCGCCTCATCGCGTCACTAAGATATTCTTTATTTCACCGAGAAAATCATATATATTCAAAGGACAGAAGTCTAATATGCATTATGCAACAACAAAAATGGGGCTGAACTGACCCATTATATATTAAAATATACGCCTCTCAATATACTTTTTCTTCAAGGAATGACCATGCAGGCATCTCGCTGTATTTCTAGCTCTCTCTCGACTCGCTGGCGATCTTCCATCAAACCTTGCAGCGGTCGCAAAGACGTCATGTACATAGCATATATTTAATTATTTTTTAAATATAATCATCACCATCTTTGTAAATTTCTCAATCTCTATTATTACTTTAATAGTACGGACTGGGATCTCCTGTACTCTCCTGTATTGACAAGATGTCAATAAAGCGGTGTTGGTTGTCTCTCTCTATCTCAAGTTCGATAAATCTACTGCTTTATATAACTTACATAAAATGCCAGTTAAATGAGGGACTCGCTGGGATTAACTCGGACCCTCAAAAGCTTTATTTAAATTTTATTTTCTACTTATTTTCTTTTTAATATTATGAACACATATTTTGCGAATGATATTCTAAATGAGTCCAGTAGCTTCTACTGAACAACTGGGTGAATGAAAAAGTTATTAGTCCCTATTACTATATATATTCCGACTTTAGACAACCCTCTACCCTTGACCTATTCATTTATAAAACTATAAAGATGCTTTATAATTATGTATATTACGTTGTTGTATATTCCATTTTCATTTGCACAAATCTAAATTTCTCTCAATATACTACTAATTATTGTTTTTTTTTTAAAGAAAAGTAACTGCTTGCTCTCGATTGTTTGCATTTAAGTTTATGCTAAGCCCTTTCTTTCTTCTTATTTAATACATTGTAAATAATATTGCCGATTATTCTTATTATTAAAGTGTTTTCTGTATATACCCTCTTCTACTCGGAGAATCTGTATAAGACCAAAAGGTCTTATTGAAGATTTTTGCTGTTATAAACACATTTTTACATTTTTAAGTCGAATAAAATGTATAGGGGGTTATCGCTCAAATAAAGTATTTTTTTGCTTATCACTAGTACACGTGATACAGGCCATAATAATCATGGTGGGTAGAAGTAGGCGATTGCTTCTACTATAAGTGCACCACATGTCCACACATGTGAAAAGCAGATAAAGAATTTGAATGTGCTGAATAGCGGATTCTGGAATCAATTCAGCACAAACTAGAACTCTTGTGGTCCTCCCTAGTCTTCACTTCACAATTCCACCAATCCCGGCAACGGTAGATTACTGTATAAACTGCCCATCTAGTAGAACAGTTAGTTCAGGGAGGGAACGGTGGGCCAGGATACCTCGAGCGTAATGAGAATGCTGAATGAAATTGCAGTAATATTAAAAGGGTGTTAATAGAGACATTTACTTCTAAAATAATTGGCAAGTACCGTGAGAGTATTAAATAGTCATTATAGGATATATGAATCAAATTACGTGAAATATAGGTAATTTTCTTTAAACAATCAAAGAGGTTTCCGGAGATGAGTTTCTTTTCATTATAAAACCGTCTCAAGCTTTCGGGAATCTCTATCCTCATACAGGAGAACAAATACAATGAATAAAACGTCGCCTGATGCCAAACTTTATTCATTATATATATTCTTCTGTATGAGGGCAGAGATGCCTGAAAGCTTGAGACGATTTTAAAATTAAAATAAACTCATCCCCGGAAAACGTTTTACTTGTTTGATATATGTATAAGAGATTTAAATCACTTGATTTGAGTAATATTCCATAAAATATAGTTTTAAATATTTTACTATATTTTATTATAAATTAATTATATTTTATAGAGGAAAATTATTGTAATAGTTGATAAACGAACAAATTTACCATTTATAAACTCACGTCACTATATGTAGCTAAATATTTGTAAAACAAAATGATTTAAAACAAATTCAACATTAAGGATACTAAAATATTATTCGAATAAGTTTGTTCTAACACGATTTCTATATTTCCTTTTGGTGCAATTTGGAAAGAATTCCCCTGAGGTTAAATTCGCAGCTTATAACTTAAGTGATATCCGGGACTTTAAACAATAATCTTGTTCATTAGAAATAACTCGCAGACGATATTTTGGAGCCAGTGCTAATCCAGACTTCGCAGCCAATCAATTTAAAGCTGCCGCTCGTTACTCTCCCAGGGGTGCCAATTAATTCTCGTGCTGCCAGATATTTCCTTTTACAGATTAAAGCGTATATTCTAACTCACTGATAATCCCTTTTCAAACTGTCTTAGAGGCACTAATGCCTACTATATGATTAGTTTACTTTTGCAATCATCGTCTGCACAAGAATATTTTCCATTTAGTTTTGAAAGTCATTTAGTTCATTGCAAAGTTGGATGTATTATATTTCAAGGAATTAATTTGAGAAATCGGATTTGTGAAAACTTTTGCCTTGTTTCTCACTAATTGTGTAGGATGGATTTAGATACGTTGCCTTTAAAATTTGTTATTGTAGATTCAGTTCTATCATATTAATATTGCTTTTGAATTGTATACACCTAATAAGAATATATATAGTAAATGATTTAACACCTTTGTCAAATTTAAATATATTTTAATAGATGAAAAAGCTAATTTTATTTTTGACTTAATTGTTGTTTTTATTTGAACAATCTATTCTTATAAGTAAATTTGATGAAATTTTACAAATTTTATAAAGCGTAATCTCATTCTAAAATAACATAGGTTCGTTTAAATATTAAGCTTCAATAAGAAACTCGACAAACTAAGCAATGTAATCTCAAAGTTTGCCAAGTTGTTCATTCATTCTGTTTTAATTAAAAAAAAAACATCAAGTTTAAACGCCGTTTTTACGCCAAGGATTTCTATCAAAGAAGAAGACCAATTTCATTCTGTAAGAAAGCTGGAGTAAAGAACAGAACAAGTTATCAAACCTCACACGGAATGTTCTGTACTAAAGATCATGTCAGGTCTGTGTTAGAATTATCTAGATCCTATATAATCTCTGTTGACAAAATCTACGAATGTAACAGAATATTTTATTTAATAATTAATTTCATCTGTTTATGTTTGTGGTTCGCTTTTATTGATTTATCAAGAAATTGGGATGGCCAAATATCGGCGCTCTGTCATCTAAAAGACGCCCATGTTAGTGGTCAGGATATGCCTAATTTATTTTTAATATCAACACCTGATCTTTTTATTTTTCATTATTTTTTAAATTATTTTTTCACATATATAATAATTTATATTTCTTTGAATTTCTTATTTATTTAATGTGAATCATGTTTGATCGTTGTTTCTACCATCGTAGAAATTTCCATATTCTGGGACATTTGTCACATTAAAAGAAACTTTATTCTATATTTACGTAGATAGCGATGATGCATACAGCATATATACATGTATATAGGACAAAATATACTTACAGGTTGAACGAAGATTATAATACAATATAATGCGGCTTATGATTGTAGAACGACGTTTAACAAATTTTACCGCAGATGTTTCTTTTGAACAATTGGACACTTTTATTTTTCCGTTCATCATTACTTTTCACAATTCATCCTTTCATACATCATCGCTAAGGATAGAAATAGTCGCTATTTCTCCTTAAAATAAATAACGATTTTTCGTTCAAAAGAAACATTTTCGGTAAAATTTGTCAAAATATTATCCTTATTATATATTTGAAATTTGTATTATTAGGTTCAACTTTTTAACGATTAACGATAGCAATAATGTTTAGTTTGAAAAGTTGCTTTCAAATATGGATTAGAGCCTTTGGAAAATGAATGACATTGAAGAATATTGATTCTCTATCTCTAACCTCATAATATTGGGAAAATATTTCTAAATAGGATAGGCTGAATATCACCATTATAGGATTTTTATTTCTTGATGAAACATCGATGGAACCAAATGCGAGTACAGACAATTTTATTTATCAACTTCAATATGGATACATTTTCCCCTCAATTTAAAGCATCACTTAATACATAAAGGATATTCAAAGAATTTTTATAGAATTTAGAATTTAGTATAAACAAATTTCATATAGTAACAAACCAATTCTATAAGTTATAATATAGATTCTTGTGCCTGATTTTATACTTGATTTAATCAATAAGGAATCAAGGGTTTCGTTTCTTGAGATGTGTCTCCGTGTTGAAGGGCATTTTTCCCGGGTTTGCTCCGTGTTGGCCCGAAAGCCTGAGAAATAAAAGATATAAGAGAAAGAAACGCTTCATTCCTTATTAATTAAATCATAAGTTATAGTAACCTGTATCAAGGAATATAGTTAATTTCCATATTCAATTGTGTAGAGTAAATATTTAGTGAGAATAAATCTCATCATTAGCTATATTAATACGGGTGAGCTATAACATTTTCATTACATATAGTTTAAAATGAAAATCATAATTGAAGTCAATTATGTTAAAATTTATTAATATAAGAAATAAAACTGCTAGTTGCTAATTCTTTTGATATAAAACTATTTTTTATCGAAGTAAAGACAGTCTAAAGAGTTATATATAGATGGCGTGTTATTGATTCATAATTATGCTACAAGGTGTCAAGTAATGTGAAATTAAGATTGTTTACATGGTTTTTGATAGAGATTATGACAAAAGGTATTCAGTAAAATGATCCATATTAACGTTTTCTCTCCCAGGTGTTTCCCTGAACTCTGAGATATAAAAGGATAAGAGAATATATAACTAGTAGATTATTATCTATTCCACACGGAAGAAATGTAAATAACTCTAACAACCTAAACCTATGCTATAACTCTACGCATAGTTCAGAAGATGGTCAAAGTTATTAAGCCATCATGGTTTATTTTTATCCCATAGAAGAAATTTGCGAATTTATATATAACAAAGAACTTATGTAAAATTCAATAATTTTTGTAAATTCATTTTAGATTATATTTTCTGTTCGAGAAAACCAACGTTTCAGTTTTAATTTGTTTTTAGTCCAGTTATTGAATTGTATATAAAATGAATTGTATATAGGTTGATAAAATATATTTAGGCGCAAGTATCCCAAGCTGGGATATCGCGTCCGATATGTCAAATGAAATATATCATGGGCAACAAATTTTGATTTTCTCACCAGGTAAAAATTATTATGAATTGGATTTAAAAGGTTTATATAAACAGATAGAAATCATGAGTCATATTTAAAGAGAATCCAATATATTTAGAAAACTAGAAAATACTAATAGTATTTTGCATCAATTTTGATTTACAAATAGGCTGAACAGTTGTAAAGCTAGTGTAGTATCAGTAAATTTTATATATCAGAAAAGAATGTTTTATTATTATTAATGTGTTTAATTTATAAAATGGATTATAAATCAATATAATAATAACTATAGGAAACCCAGAATTAGTAAATTGATCACGCTAGAGAAGTAACTCTAACATTATGGGCACATAGATAATTTTAAGGTCGGCATCAATAAATTAATGGCACCGGAGAAAATAGTGTCAAATGGGATGCTATATAAGCGATGTGAAGCAAACTGCTCACGTGGCATACTTATAACCATAAGGCCGGTGAAGTAAGCACGCCATAGGAGAGATATACGAAATATATGTACCAAAAGTGGCATCGCTCTCTTTAAAATGCAATAAAAAAATGCTTCTTAAAATGGAGGGATACCACTTTGGATAAACGGTTATCGTCCTACTGCAAACTAATGCTATTTATATATGTACAAGCTACAGTTTATGCAAATAAAATACTTATAACCATAAGAGCAGCATCAGTAAATTAACCATAGCAAAGAAAAGATAACCGACTGGATTGTTATAAATTTAATATGAGAACGGCATTGAGAGAGTACAATCTGCCCATATGACATAGTTATAACCGTAAAGATGAAATCAGTAAATTAACCATAGCAGAGAAAAGATAACCGACACTGTATTGTTATAAATTTAATATGAGAACGGCATTGAGAGAGTACAATCTGCCCATATGACATAGTTATAACCGTAAAGATGAAATCAGTAAATTAACCATAGCAGAGAAAAGATAACCGACACTGTATTGTTATAAATTTAATATGAGAACGGCATTGAGAGAGTACAATCTGCCCATATGACATAGCTATAACTGTAAAGACGGCATCAATAAATTAATCAACCATAGCAGAGAAAAGATAACCGACACTGTATTGTTATAAATATAATATGAGAACGGCATTGAGAGAGTACAATCTGCCCATATGACACAGCTATAACCGTAAAGACGGCATCAATAAATTAACCAACCATAGCAGAGAAAATATAACCGACACTGTATTGTTATAAATATAATATGAGAACGGCATTGAGAGAGTACAATCTGCCCATATGACACAGCTATAACCGTAAAGATGAAATCAGTAAATTAACCATAGCAAAGAAAAGATAACCGACTGGATTGTTATAAATATAATATAAACGACATTAATACAATCCTCCCATATAACACAACTATGGCCGTAAGGACGACATCAGTAAATTAACCAGTCCTAGCAGAGAAGAGCCTGTCAAATGGATTTCAGCCATTTAATCTTGTCGGAACACCACGAATGGATTAGTTTGCTATCTATCCCGAGCAACTCTCTCTGTCGCAAGAGAAGCCAACTAAATTAGTCAGCTAACAATATTGAAGGGATGACTGTCACGTGTCATTTAGCACTAATTAGTTTGATAATTAAGTGGTGATTTTAATTAGGGCTCTAGTTATCAGGTTAATCGCCCCGTCCCTCAGCATTATTACCAGAATTAATAAGGGACCCGCTGCTGTAATCGTATTACTGCAGTAATATGCGGGCCTCCACCAATTAAAGAGACTTTCAACAGGGACTCCCTGCTCATTAGAAGGTTTTTAGGTCTTTTAACTTTTTTATCCTCCTGGTTTCTTCTCCGCTGGTTGTTAGCGGACAACGGGTTAAATGGTTCGTTACGGGGACTTAATGGGATTACAGGCGGACATCCTCGGTCGGTCGGATCACTCGCAGCCTCATTAACTTCCCGTTGTCCAGCTCTTTCTTAATTACACACAGAGACACCACCTTTATACCAATACTCTATGTAGTCTAGTATCGGGGAAAACCGATGCTATATTTGTATATTTCTCTCTCTCACTCAGCTCTGCTTAACATTTCTCCGAGCATGAGATAATTTTGATCCAACGATTATCTTTTATTTTTCTCGATATAACAATGGTTTTTATTATTCCCATCTGAAATACAATAGAGTATCCCATGAAAGACTGCTTAAATCCTTGGAGCTCTTCTAGCTGGTCTCTCAATGAAGGTTGAAGTGTAACAGGTCAATGTAATTTTTAATTTTCAATAGAAAGTTGTCCAATGGGAGTAATAGGAGGTTTTCATTCACCTTAAAACCAACTTCTATTTGTTGAATTATTGATTCCTACAATTCAACAATTGATTTTAAAATGTCTTGCTTTTTTTTTAATTCAAGTATTGCTGAAATATATACTCGTTGTAGATCTCAATATTAATTTTTAACCGCAAAAACATTATCTAACTTCATTTTTATTTATTATCTATATAGAATATTCTGTACAAAGAAATAAAGATTCATGCCCTTGATAAAGGTATTTTTGTTCATTAAAATGCATCAAACTAAACTGATTCCTACAATTCAACGATTCATTAAAATTTTCTCTATAATTTTAAACTCAAGTATTGATGAAATACTCGTTGTAGATATATTTTTATAAAATTGTTTTTTATTAATATTACTATAACCGCAAAAACATTCATTTCACTTCATTGTTATTTATTACCTATGGAATATTCTGTAAAAGGAGAAAAAAGAACCATGCCCTTGTTAAAGGTATTTTTGTTCATAAAAAAGAAACAAACTAAACTTTAAAATGTTTTGACCCAGAATATTTAATTCCACCACATTTTATGAGGAATTAATCGGTGATATTAGCGAAATTCGTATAATAACTTTGGCGATCAAAAATCGATCTGCATAAAAAAGTGATTGTTTAAATTATATTTCTCGAAACACAATTCAATCGTTATATATTTTAATTATCTATTGCTTCATTTAGATATCGTTTTGATTTATATAATGCCGAAGCGTCGCTCTTAGTTGTTATCGTTAAAATAAAAATCTATTTAAGAAATATATAAACAGCACACAATGTAGGAAAATAGATATTGAAATAATATTTATCACGAATGAAATAAAACTGCCGCAAAGGTTTTCAAAAAGTTGATGTTATTTTCATAAAGAAAATATGTGAAAATTTGATTTCGTAACACCAAAGTAAGCATTCTTATGTAACGGCATCAAAGGAGAACTCTCGAACTTGCACAAATTTAATTCAACATTTTTCATCAAATGATTGTGCCATTAAGGCACTATTCAATATATCACCGAATCCCGTGTTTTGAAGCAAAAGATAAATAACTTTTTTTTTAATCTAGGTCCATCTAAGCTATTAGGATAGTCGTATAGTAAATGATAGCGTCGGTAACATGAGAATATACTTCAAGTTCTCGTCGTTTCTTTTTCCACGAAGGTGTGACCCTATTTATTCTACAATAAGCTACCAGAAAATTACAAATGTATTTAACTAACCTTTATTATTTAATTCAAATATAACGGCGTGCGCCGATATCTTGAGAAAAACTGTGAAATTTATCTCCAAGACATCTGATGTTAAGAGTTTTACTTTTTCTTCTTATAAAATTCTTGGTAGAAGAATTGCCGCGAGCGCGCAAAGCCGGGCATAACACAAAACATGTGTGATATTAGTGTCTAAAATATTTCTCGTATAAACTAGATGGCGCTCTGCCATCTAAAAAGCACATGTGCTCGTGGTCAGGAGATGCCTTCTTTATTTTTAAATATATATTTGTTTTCTGTTAAGAGACTGGGACTTTTCAAGCCAATCTAATTTTAAGGTTGAGATTCCACGAAGTGTCTATTCTCAGCCATAAGTCTTTGGTGAGCAAAATAAATTGTGAACTTGTAGTCTTATTTTATTTACCCTTTACTTCAAAAATTACTAGTTTTTTCTTATATTTGTGTTATTGAAACGTTTGTTTGTATACGCTGTTATATATACATTAGTCCATTTACGTTTAAATAACCAGGTTAACTTTCAACACTCAGTCTAAGGGTGATGCCCGCACTCACCTGAGTCTCGGACAGGTTGAGGGCCGCGGCGAGCTCCTGCCGCTCTGGCGTCGAGAGGTACCGCTGCGTCTCGAACCGCTTCTCCAGGCCGTGCAGCTGGTGGTCGCTGAAGACGGTGCGGGCCTTGCGTCGGCGGCAGGCCTTGCTGGGGCCTCCGTCTCCGGGGAACAGGGCGGGCGGGAACGGCAGAGCTGGGCACCGTCAGGCCGACTTCAGTAAACAGGAGGATAGTTTACAGTAGAACATGTCTTAAGCGGGGGTTGTCTTATACCGAAACCTGGTGTATGAGGAGGTTACAACCACATGAGCCAGTGATTACCTAATATGTGAACTGTGTTATCAGGTAGTTTTAGTTTCTTATGTCCGCTTAAGATAGAAAATATTGTATTGGTGAAGAAAACGGCGATAAAGGGGCGACACATAGCGACATATCACAGATTGCAATGAAAGAAAGAACGTTTAAAACCATCTTTAAGCAACTTTATTGCTCTGGCCGTGCGAGAAATATTCTAAGACAATTTCTTTATGTATTTGATAACTTTCCGTTTATTATATTTAATTTAAAATAAACGCGCTAAAGTGGTTAAAAGAAAAATAACAAAATCGGGGGAGTAGGGAAGAACTGAAGAGCTAAATTCTTCGCGGTAATTCACTTCTTTGATTTAGTTCAAGCCTACATTATAAAACATACAAAATGTACAACTCATTATATTCATTAAAGGAGAGCGAAACGCAAATATATATATGAGGGCCAACAGCCCGAAACGCGTCCGTGGTTAGCTTTTCTTGATTAATCAAGAATGGGTATTTGGCCAATTCTGGAATAATTAAAAATCAACGAGAATAGTTGATATTTATTCCGATAGATGGCGCCAGCCATCAGCAACTTTCAGTTGCACGATAAGGAGATGCCTTTTTCTTAATTTATGCACCTTATCCCAGTACAATGTTACATTTGTACTATTTTTTCACATATATATATTTGTATGAGACATACATAAGTATGAGAATCTGAAAATACAAAAACACGGCTATAAATTTCCGAGTTTAATCCTTCTTTATATAACTATCATAGTCTCTACCTATTGAACTATATCATAAATAACCCCACGCCCAGAATACTTTGTTAAATTTAGTATTATTACTAAAAGCATTACCTATATATTAAATAATTTCAAAAAATTTTATTAATAGTTTAAATCACACAAAGAGCATATTAAAGAAAATGATTATCTACGGAATTTTTCTTCTCATGTTTATTATGAAAAATAATATATGTATTTATACATTGAAGATGCCAGGCTACGATTTTTCGAAGAAAAACAAGTATATATACATTGGTAAGAAAAAAAAAACATATCATCACCTATAAATACTCATCAAATTTACAGAAAATTTGCTGCTCAAAAAGAACATTAAGGCATGAAAATGATCAATTTTCTAAAACCTTAACTAGAATATAGGCGCATGAAAATACCTTTTTTATTCATGAAATAGCCTCCTAAGGTAATATTATATAATTGAAGTTATCTTGTTTTTTTATTATATTCTTGAGAGGGTATCTTTAATATTTATAAAATGCTAACTAGAAAAGAGGGCGTCATATATAAGCAATTTTCTTATTTTATAAGGTAACATGGCCACAGAGAAGGTGGAATTTAGACTAGAGAAATTACTATGAAAGTAGGCTGCAATCAAATATAAGGATTCAATCTCAGTTGTCTGGAGAAGAGAAAGGTTAAAGAAAACTTGGCTCAGGTCGCCCTAGAGTAATAACATAAATAGAGAAGATAGGAGGATTGGAAAGATAGCTATAGCAGACAGGAAAACAACTGTAACAATGATTCAAGCCGAGCTACATGTACAGAAATAATTTGAACCTTCTCTGAACACCATTAATAACCGTCTTATGAGGCAGAACTCCATAGACGCCGGCCTTTATAAAGTATTCTACTTTCTGACAGACACAGAAGCGACAAGCTCAGCTGGTGTGAAGAGAGACATCTTTGGGCTCATGAATGATATTCTGTCTTTTTCTGATAAATCCAGATTTAGTTTGGGGGTTCATTACGGCAGGATACATGTTAACCGTAGACCCCAAAAAGATCCCATTAGAACTGGATTGTGGGAAGACATACACCAAGAACCTTTGGCTTCATGGTGAGGGGTGGCATCAGCTTTTAAAGTCGGACCACTTTTGTCTTTATTCAAGGTGCAATGACTACTCAGCTATATATTGTAAATTGTTGCAACCTGTTGTGTTACCACTTATTAAGCAGACTAATAATGCCATTTACAACAAGATAATGTCCGACCACATGCAGCTAACATCTTACGATCCTGCCTTCAAAATGTTGACATCTTTCTCTTGCCTGCGTGTTACCCAGATATCCCCCCAATTGAAAATGTATGGGACATGATGGAGAGGAAAATATGGAAATCTCCACTGCGCCAATTTATCTTCAAAAATAGAAATGGCTTGGTCTAGCACCCAACAAGAAGCCATTAAAAACTGTATGACAGTATGCCACACCGTATACCTGCTCGTAGACGTGCCAAAGGAGGACACATAAAATATTGATTAAAGTTGTGTATTTAATAAATTTACATCCCTTCTTAAATATTTGAATCAATTATTTTTCACATCACCAATATATAGCTCACAATTTTTCATAAAATTTACATAAGTATTTCTAGGTGATGTATTTCCTTTTGTGATCAGTGTATTATCGAAACAAAAATGCAAACGGTATTGTAGACCATTAAAGATTTTACAAACAAACTGTATTATGTTACTTTTTAAAATGGTAAACTAATTTATATTATTCGAAAATATCAATCTCTCTCTTAACTATTAAAATTTCGATAAAAATTGTCGACAATTGAGTAAATACTTCAATTATAGAAACATGTGTCAATTTACGAACGTATTAAATAACCATTAAATATATTGATTGAAAAAATATATATAATTAGCTCTTGTTTTCACTAAATTATAATAGAATGTGAATTTAATTGGAAATCTGTTGTTAATGATGAATTAATAGAATATGATTCTAATTGGAAATCTGTTGTTAATGATGAATTAATAGAATATGATTCTAATTGAAAATCTGTTGTTAATGATGAATTAATATACTATGATTCTAATTGGAAATCTGTTGTTAATGATGAATTAATAGAATATGATTCTAATTGAAAATCTGTTGATAATGATGAAAAAATAGATTTATAGAGATTCCTACAACAAAAATGATAGCTTTAAACGAAAAGTAAATAATTTGCGATACAAAAAAAGCTAAAGAGGAACCGCTATCTGAATATTTTCGTGTTTTCACACGAATATTTGCTCTGAAATGGGCCCTACCACTTCAGCATATAAAACGCGGTTTCAAGATTTTCCCACTAAGTATAACTACCAAACTGCAACTCCTAACCCTATCATTGACAGAGCCATTGAACTCTACACATCCCTAGCTGACGATATCAAAAAAGCCTTTAATCTACAAGCATGACAACCTTATATGATCGAGTGAACCCATGTAGGCTATTATGATATTGTATATCCGCACCTGTACAGTTCAGGTCCCTAAACTCAAGATACAGAGGGTGAAATTTCCAGCACTTGTAATGTAGTCTAGAATATATTCTAAAACCAGGTTGAGCTTACTCATTCTGCATAATAACAACCATTTATTCATTTTTAAAGAGGGAGCTTGTGTGTTTGACACACATAAATCTCTTGTATAATTTTAAGGAGGATGATAATCAAACGCATGAAAATACCCCTCCCATTTCGTATACGACTTAAACTCTTCCTTCTCTACACAGAGAGAGCAGTGTGTCTAAAGAGAGAGAGAGAGAGAGTACACAGAAAGTGATATCAAACTAGCGATGGAAGGTAATCTAGTGAGGTTATCTAATACATATATATATCGAAGTGGCCGCAGAAAGTAGTTTTGAATCAACATATGATGAAATAACTTTTTCAATAAGAAAAACATAGAGTAAAATAATTTATTAATGCATTTTCATATCGAAGTGACAGCATTAGTAATTTAAAATCGCGATTTTAGGAAAAATCTTCTCCAATTGGAGAACCAGAGAACCATAGAGTAAAAGAATTGATCATTACATAAATATATCAGAGCTCGTATCCTAATCTTATTTTGGAACTTTCATAACTTCAGTGAAATGGAACTAGAGAAAATTTATGGCTATCCGAGAAATTAATATGTTAAATACCCCCATACACAAACTAATCTATTTTGTTTAGGATAGTTAGTTTAGAATAAAGAGTTCCTTAATATTTTTCTCTTGTTTTGATAAAATGTCACAATTACAGACACTCGCAGCAATAAAACTGTGGCTGCAATTAATCATCTTAATATAAGATCACACTATTGGAGAATTTAAAGATCCAAATTAGGATTTGTTCAAAATGCCGAGAATGTGTGAATCGTAAGAGCAGTTAGAGTGTTCAAGTCTTCTAATTCTATTTACATTTATTTTCTATTAGCCGAATGACCCGGGCAACGCCCAGGTTTTACCTGATTAAATGTTTTTATTCAAATACTATTCGTTACAATTATAAATTGGCGCCGTGGATGTCACTCTTGTGAAACGTCGCGCTCCAAACTTTGTGTCAGAGAAGCGATATTTTTATAAAGAGATGATCTGGCTTTGTGTCTTCTGCTCGAATGAATGTTTTTCTGTTAGAATTTTGTTCCTGCACACTAAAAATGAACTGGCTTCACCCGTGGTCTCAGCTTTTTGGAAATTTTCCCGATATAATTTTTTATCTGATAATCAAACATGATACAGCAATATTGTCATCATCATTTTCTGACTAAAAAAACAACTATTTTTGCCCAGAACCTGTCAATTTTATTTTTTATTGGATAAAAATCCGATAAATATATTTTTCAGATTTTTCTCTATGTCCTGTCAAAACACGTTTTACATGTACATTAGGTCAGCTGATATTACTTCCCATCTTCACCGCTAGAGGCGCTGCTTGCGAGCGAAATGGCAAATTTGCAACGCAATTTGCAAATAACTCGAAGAATATTCGGGATAGAGACCTGAAATTTTCACTATGATTTTTTCCAGATTCTACTCTATATACTGTTAAATTTTCAGTCAGATTAGTTACGTATTGTGGACGTGTATAGCCGACATAGGAACAAACAGACAAATATACATACACTGACTTTTCTATATATAGGGATTAAATATTCCAATTAAAAATAGTTGTGCGCTATAATTTCTGTGTTTACAAACATTTACTTTTATAAATTCAATTGCCATCTATCGATAAAATTTGTAACAAATAAATTCACTTGCAATGTGTTTCTTTGATGATATTATTGAAAATAAACACATTTCCCCATTATATTTCTGTCTCCAAACATCTACTTCCCCACAAAGTGAGTCGCTGGTCAAAAAGAGTCTAGGGACACTGTCTTATGAATTATACAATTTTAGCTCTAGTTTCTCTCTCAATATAACATTGAAGATTTTAACATAAAATAAGATTGTACTCACATGGATAGACTCTATTAAATTCGGTATATAATTCTAAACAGCACAAAACACGTGTGTTATATAGCTGTATATACATATCTACACATAATAAATAACCAGGTAGCAATAAAAATAATTCTATACAACAGATAATATCAAGATAAAACATAGCTAAATAACATCCAGCTAACGATAAGAAGAATAAATACTAAAATACTCCATTTTAACGAAGTGCTAATAACCCCTCGACTTAATAACAACTCGATTTAACGACCCCTACTTAGCATCCCCTGAGGACTCCCAGCCGATACAATTGAAAATTACAATAGGCCGACGCATTAGTAGAGGATTAGCATTAGAGTGTTATACCAGAGGCTGAAAAAGAAGAAAGGATTTTTGAGGATGCGAGAAAGGTGTAGAATTTATAATTAGAAGGAATTTACACACGTTATTAAAACCTCCCTTTGTGATCGAAATTGGCCCTCTAATTAGTTATTATTATCAATAATAACTGGTAATGGAGGATTTTGCTTCAGTAGATTTAATTACCGGGCGAGGGTTAATGAGGAGGTTAAACAGCCGGCGTCGAATAATGATCTACGGAGCTACTAGCTAAGCTCTACGCGTTAGGTGCTTATTGTGCTCGTTGATTGGCTGCTGCTTTTTGTCTTCGGATAATTAGGATTGTTGCAGATGGAGGAAGGTGGGTAGTAGCGGAGAATAATTTTTGAGCACTCAACGTTTCTATTTTTTTATCATCACTATTACACTGGTTGCTTTGTTCACGTTTTAAGGCTTGCACATATTTTAAGAGTAGTTTAAATAATTGGCGGAGTAGCTGTGCTTAGCTTGATTGAAATTCGTGGAGAGATCACTCTACGAAGATATATTTTTCATTCGCCATTTTTCTCTGCAATTTTTCATCCATTATAACGGAAAGATCGCGAATTATTTAGAACCCCTCTGCAAATATTTCACTATATTAATATTTCAAAAAAATTAATTCATTAAAATACGTTAATTAAAATTAATATATATCTTTGTAAGCTTGTCATTTATAATAAGTGAATAAATTTTAAATAGCTTTAAAAAATTCTTTTCTCAATTCCAAAAACAATGGGAACCTTAACTTTTTTTTTTTTTAAATATATATTAATCATAACATCTAAATATTTACATTCACAATAGTTTACATTATTTGAATTTATAAAGACTTTCACACAAACATTGAGTATAATCTAAAATGTTTAGCATTGTGAAAGAATCTTTATAATTTTTATACTTATCACAAGATTTCCATTTTGATAATGATTTAAATGAAAAGGTAATCAGGAAAAATCAAGAATATATTATAAATCAAATATTACATATAATATTCAAATATAATTTTCTCGAACCAGAAAATCTCAATGTTTTGTCAATTGATTGTAGTAGAAATGGAAAATTTTAATTAAACAAAGAGTAAACAATTTAACGCGAACAGCTGTCTCATCGGGAATCCATTGGCCAGAGAGAAGGCGTAGTCCTTAAACATGATTCAGATTCAAGTTAATGACAGAGCAGAATTTCCCCTTCTTGCAACGTCCAGATCAAATTCAAAAAAGAAAAAGGGGAAAGTGGAAAATAGAAGTTGATAATTTATAGAGAAAAGGTGTGAATGGGAGATTTCAGAATGTCCTAAGAGCGGTTGAGAAAACGGTCTGTAAAGAAAAGTTGTGATTACAGATTGTCTGTACGCCAGAGAAAATAATTCTGTAGTGTTAGAAAAATGTCCGCCTGAGAGTTCAACAAAGTTGCCATTCGGTCGCTGAAGAAAAAATCGACACTGGAGTCTGTGATGTAAGTCTGTGATGTAGAAAGAACGAGGCAAAAGAGAAGCAACTAAACGTGAACAAGAAGAACTGTCAAGAGGATATTCCCTAAAAGGTAGTCTGAAACTGTTCTGGAAATTCAGGTTTGCTTCATTCTGCCTGTACATAACGGACTTCTGAAAGTTTAAAGTTTTTTCGAAAATCTTAAGGGATCGTTTTCAAAACATACGAATCAGTTTCATAGCTTATAACAAAATTGAAATCAATCGTTATTTAAACCCTATACTTTCAATTATTTATAACAAATCAACATAAAGAGGAGGGTAACATGTTTGATATTCTATTGAACACACACACTTTCTCTCTCTCTCGTATCATTATTCAACCTTACTGATATTTACAGAATAAAAATGTGGCGAATATTTGATTTTTAAGTTTTAGGATTATATCTTGCTGAATATTTTTTATTGTTCTTTCGAGCGATAAGAAGAGCGTAAATTTATCTGCATGAAGACTGGAATTGTGCGAGGAACTAATTGATTGGCGTTCCTACAAAAAAAAAAATATTTCTCTTTGTGCAAAACTAAATGGATATAGAGCTTGAGTCTTGTTGCAAGTGAGATCCTGGCAAACGGGGACCGTTGAGAAGTGGCGATTTGTTTTAGGCTCTGTATGGATACATAGGTGTTGGCACGCTAAGGTTGACCACCCTAGTTGCCTTTAAATTCCGATATCGAAGAATCCACGTGGAGACAATAGAAGAATTCCAATTAAAGCTTTGAAGGAGTTTCAGTAAGGCGCCTGGGACCACCTCACTGATCTTTATTAATCGAAAAATTTCATTTTTATATTAACCTATTTTACATATATTTCGAACAAAACAACAAATAGAGACAATAAATCTACAGAATACCTACAATTTAGGTGGATCCGATACTAGCATACAAAGAAAACAATATAAATCTTATACAATAGGAGAGATTACAGATAAGAGGAAGACCTAGATGAACATGGACCTCAAGGACTGGAGTCAGGTAAGTTACCTGCTGTAAGGAGGTCCAGGATCGGGTAGGATGAAACTCCATGACGGCTAACCTTCGGACAAGAAATCTGTGCTGATGAAATAAAGTGGGCAGTTGATTGGGATAAAATAAATAATAAATTCTTAGCAAAAATTAACTGGTTTAGAGATAAACGTGAGAAACTAAATGAATAATATTTGTATGATAAACTGAATGTAGTATACTTCTGTGAGATGAATAAAATGAAAATTTTTGTCGTAAATTTTTAATGAAGTAAGACTTGACTGAAAGAAAAAATAGAGTTTTATAAAAACAAATTAAATGGCGTAGAGAGTCATATAAATTAAATTGAGTTGTGTTTTAGAAATTAAATGAAGTAAACCTTATGAGAGAGAAATTAAAGGAGTTGTGTTCGAGATAATATATAAATGAAATAAAGTTTATGTGATTAATAAATCAAGTCGGGTTGTGTAGCGGAAACTAAATGAAGTAAAATTGTATGGTACTGAATGAAACAGATAATTAAATATGAGAAATGCTAAATATAAAAATTTCCATTAAAACATATAAAAAGAATATTCCCCAATGTTGGAAGCCAACAACCAGAAACTCCATCGCCACTTGAATGCTCAAACTAAAGTGAATTTTGACCAAATGTGCTGTTCTCCCAGGAGACCTTCCGCTTGGTCCTGAATGTCACTTTGCCATTTGCCGACTGTTTCCATCATTGCTATTTTAAATACTTTCTATTGCGGAATATTCATTTTGGCTCGTTTAATATCGCTTTGAGAATAACGTTGCAATGAAAATGTAAAAATTGCTATGACATCAAACACACCTATATAGAATGATATTAAAAGTGGCTGAATGTGTGAGGAAATAGACCGAAAATTATCGCTGTACCCATAAGCAAAGCGCATGCAACCATTGTTTTAACGTCACACGTTTTTCAACTGAGAGATTTGTTTACTTAAGTTTTATCATCTTGCACACTCTCTCCATATATAAGTACCTTTCAAGCCTTGAGTAACAAGTTACTTAACCTTGGATAAAAACGGCAAAGTTTCGCTGTGGAAAATAAACGAAGAATTTAGTTTTATTTGGTTGATTTTGAAATGTTCCTTATATGCACACTTTTCAACTAGCAGTCATATATTTTACTTTGATGATGATATTTTTGAAGCAATACAAATAGTATCATCTTCATATTTAAAAAAAAGGAACATTATTATTACAAACATTTTTATTATAAAAATTGAGCTCACAAATTTTTACACAGGTTTTCAAGTGTTCACTATATTGGGATATAATAAATATATAACACAAGATACTACATTGAACGTATTGATTTTAGAAATTTTACATTTCACTAGTGCCGTGGTGAGAACATTGGAGAGGTCAACCGATAATTTGATTTAGCGAATTAAAATAAATTCGTCACAAAGGTAAATTTTCTAGATCTTTACGTGTAATCGCTCCTTTATTTTCAAAGGGTAGAGAGAGAGAGCTAATATGAAACATTATTAAAATTTATCATTTTAGAATGTCAGGCGTTGCCGCGATGAGAAAATATATATGGAATGGCTTGGCTGATCAGAGTAGACTTCTATAACCGGTGATACATAAGCTAATCCTATTCAATAGATTTTCTTCACCACTCTAGAAACTGTAGAAATTTGTAAAACTTAAGTGGTTCTAAAATCATTCCATTTAATAAATAGATGATGCGCTGATTTATATTATAATAGAGATAGCCTTTTATCTTCGGATAAGATGGATAGAATCATCTTCTCCAATTATACGCTATGGAAGCAGAACAGGCAATACCTTAGTAGGCGGTCTAGCTATTGTAGCTGGTGAAACTGATGAATCAGATCCTATATATTCCAACATTTAGAATATTTACGATAAAATAAACATAAACCGCTGATGTCATTTAAACCACGAGAATTAACCTTATAGAGATCCGTTACATCTATGATCTAACTGTGTTTTTGAGCCAGAGAGCCGTTAAGCTTGAACCCAGTGTATCGAAATAAAGAGAGGAATAGTTATAAGGTTGATTATCGTGTAGTTTAAATATTCTGTAGAATTGAGGATATTTATTCTAGACAATTTTCTTTTTTTTTTATCAGTTATCTATTTCATGAATCAATATTTGCAGCTAAAAGCTCTTGCCTATTAATTTGATGAGTGGTCTTCGAATGAATATTCAGAAGTAAACCCTTTTTGCTCTGTTTTCAAAATCAAAGTAAAATATACGTATTAAAATGTCTACGGAATATTAAATGTATTTAAAAGGGAAATTTCTCATTAGAGGTGAACCTTATTTGCACATCGTGTAAATATTGGTATACATCTTGTACAATTTGTTTCAATTTTTTTGATTATGTCATATTAAATTTTGGTGAGGGAGAGATGTTATAAATTAGATATATATGTGAAATTACTCTCAATGGAAGTTGAAAGATATCAACATATGTGAGACAACCTCCTTTATGCTTTCGCTAGTTCAAATTTCTACTCCGTAATTTTAAAGGGAAATTGATATTATTTTAAAATGTAAACTTTTTATAGCGCGATTAATTATTTTCGAAGTGAAACAATTTCATACTGTCCTTACAGCAATGAAGAAAATATTTAAAGTCCTTCCTCTCCCAATATTTTTGATTTTCAGCAAAGAGAGTGGAAAGTTGTTTTATTACAAAAAAAAAAGCATTCCGTGTGTAATGACTATCTTACATTTTAAACTACAGACGACACACTAATACACCAGATTTAAGTTTGTCTGATATAAAATTGAAAATAAAATAGCTCGTGATGAGTTGTTATGGTTTCGAAATATAGATTGCACCATATGATGTTGGGGTTGGATATATTTGAAGAAAATGTCAAAACCAAATAAGGAGAACAGAGTTAGCGGTGGGTTATTCATGTTATATATAACATATACACAAATATAAAGTCTTCACGCTAGCTTAGCTTGCTATTTCTATATTAATCCATTTTAGCGATTTTATCTTGATTTAAAAACAAAAAATTGAAAATATTTATAAAATTTTGAATCTCTATTAATTAGAAACAAATCGATATAAATGAAAGTACAGAGAGCTGTGTTTATATCCAAATGATTAAAAGACAATGATAGATATAAAGTGTAGTCAGTCTAAAAATCACCAAAAATCTCCAGCGGTCGCCCATATATAATTAAACCATTACCAGACTTAAAACTATATTATCATATTACTGTAGAAAAACTAGCTGCAAACAAACACAACGCTAAGTCTATTGATTAATGCGCTAGTCAAAGGAAACTGTTTCTAATTAGTTTTTGGTAGAATTAGCTCGTTTTTTGCCAAGTTATTAAATCAATAGGAAGAAGCTTTAATTAGTTATTGACTCGACTTAATAATTTTATGTTGTTGTTTTATTTATTTAGAGCTGGCCGTTAATTAGCCCACTGGCTTTTTCTGCCATCGACCACAGATAATTTTTTAATGACTTCTCCTGAAGATAAGTCTTTGTTGCAATTTACTTACATGTGTGCTTTAAAAACGTGTGGTTATTATTGTAATACATCTTTAAATAATATTTAAGACAATATCTGGAGGTTATTTTAAAATATAAATCATCAAAACCACTACTGAAAACCTTACTGAGACGATAAAAAAAAATTAGATGAAGGGGTTTGGCTCATCAGAGATGAAGCCTCTCAGAATGGTGCGGCCATATTAAGAGGGTTTACAACTAATGCGCCAAACCTTTTAAATGTATTTTTTCGACTATCGCAGTATGGTTTGCAGAAGTAGGTTTGATGATATTTTTGAAAAAAAGACATCACTTTTTAAAAAGATATAAAATTAAATCTATAGAGAGATGACATTTTAGTATTGATTTCGTTTTGAAATATTATTTTACATGTATACTTCAAAATCCTGGTACTATTGAACTTTGTATTTCATTGTCAGGCTCTTTACATTGTTTTTCATAAGGAAAAATAGAACATATACCAAAAAACGCTGATATTATTTATATGAAACCTTTCCATTAATAAAATTGCAATAAAGTTGAACACGTGTTACAGAAAACGCGTATTTTAATATTGACTTACACGTAGTTTTGTTCTATATCATAATGTCCTGTAAATTGTTTCCCAGGTTTTTATTAGTTCAGGAGTAGAAATCCAAATAAAAATCTCGCAAATAAAATTAAATTGCTAAGTATAAATAAGAAATATATATTTATATATATATAATACTACTTTAAATTCAACTTCTTCAAAATAAATTATATTTAGAAATATTTTAAAATTTAGCCTACATTAATCGAAACCAAGAGCTTACTTGGAGAAAACTACTTTCACGGACAACTATTCATTATGCCATGAACCACGCGAAGTCTAAGAGAGGGAGCATCCATCCCATTGATATATCATCCAAAAGGACAATTGTGTCGCGGCTCTTCTATTGCCCATTCGTCCGCCCGGACCAATGTCCAACGACAACCCACTTAGATGACTAAAGTATCGACAATTTATAAGTTTATTCGGCTAAGGCTTTCTGTGATTTCATCATCATGTATTTTAAAAGCAATTTCTTGCCCCCCACCTGTGAATTTTAATTCTCTCTGGTCGACAATAAATATAAAGTTTACTAGTAGAAGGTCCTACATCAAACATTCCAATATGTTTTGTTACATATGTGGCGAGGTACAATGCAAGATTTCAGAGAAAAATCTATTTCCGAATTCGTAAAAAAGACCTACCTCGCTTAACTTGGGGTTAAACTAGGAGAAAATATGACACGTGGGCTCCGCCTTGTGTTTGTAAACCTTGTATTGATATTTTCGCCAGTGAACGAATGGTAATAAAAGAAGCATCAAGCACCATGAGACCACACTAGCGATTGCTATTTCTGTACCGTCAGCATTGTTGGTATCAACCGAAACAATCGCCACAAGTGAACTTATCCTAACCTAACCTCTGCAATAATTTCACTTCCTCACTCAGAAGACGTACCTATTCCATTTTGTCATGACCTTCCACAGCTCTTTGAAGATGCCGTTGTTACAAGTCATAATACAGAGGATGAAAACAGTGATTATGTCGGTTCTTTTTCAAGTCCTCAAAAATTTGAACAAAATGAACTAAATGATCTCATTAGGGCCCTGAGACTATAAAAAACATCGTCTGTGATACTTGCTTCTCGGTTGACTGAAAAAATCTACTCGTCTCAAGAACAAAAATAACATTATATTATAAACGTGAAAAGGAATTACTTCCGTTATTCTCTCACGAGAACAATCTTGTTTATTGCCATGATGTTCGAGAGCTACTGCTGAAAATGGGCATTCCTGTGTATTTCCCAGGTGATTGGCGTCTCTTCATTGACAGTTCTAAACGGAGTTTGAAGTGTGCGTTCTTTCCCAATGGCAATAAGTATGGGTCGATTCCTCTCGCTCATTCAACAAATATTAAAGAAGTGTATTAGAAACGTTTGTCATAGAAAATAAAGTTCAACGAGAGCATCAGTGGACAGCTTGTTTTTATCTCAAAATCCTGGATTTTCTTCTTGGTCAGCAAGGTGGCTAAACGAAATACCCATGTTCCTTGTGTTTCTGATCACTAGATATAATGAACCTGGCCTATGAGGAAGAACATGGATGTTGGCCAAAGGAACATCATTCATGCGCCTCTCATTTATCGAGAAAAATCATTCTGCCTCCACTACATATAAAATTAGGATTGATTAAACAGCTTGCTAAAGCTCTTTAAAATGCTGGGTCCTGTTTTAAATACCTAGAGCTTAAATTTCCTGAACTCGGTGACAAAAAACTGAGAGCTGGTATTTTTAATGGCCCTCAGATACGCCAGCTCATTAATGATCCCAATTTTGTCAACTCCTAAACTTGAATTCAGAGCTTGGAGCTCGTTCATCTTGGTAGTTAGAAATTTGTATAGGTAACTACAGAGCTGAGAACTATTTAGAGATAGTGAACAATGGTGCTTACAAAATTGGTTTTATTTTTCTTTATAGATATAGGTTCGCCCTTTTATATAAACTTATTCTCTCCTTGTCAGTGTATTTTTATAAAACTTATTTTTAATTTTTGAAATTATTATCGTAATATATAACCACTCATTTTAGAAGGTCGTTAATGTTAGGAAAAGTATGTATCTTCAAACCGAGAGCTAATAGAACGAAACGGACGAATTTTCTGGATTCAGCACATCAAAAGCACAAAGAAACATGTCTCAAATCTTTGGCAACAAAATATGTTTTGGCTAGTGTTATTAATCCATAATGTGATCATTCATTTTTATGTTTATACTGCATATGAGACAAATTCCAAAAGTAAGAAGAATATGAATCACTCTGCATAATAATATAAGAATACTTTATCTGTGAGAGACATTCTGGCTTACAGGAATAAGAACTTTGCACTATTATCTAGAATGGACAAAAACCTGAGTCATGGCGGTATCGAACTTGGTTCGCAAGAATTCATATCTCGCACAGTACCTTCATTTCTATCGACGTCGTCGAGGACAAGACCAGAAAAGGCACCTTTAATAAACAAATAAACCCATGGACAAAACTTGAGGAACTGTAAAGTCTTTTTAATGTCGCTAGTCGTCTGTATTTTTTTTAGGAGACAGAGGCAATTTTATTTACATTTGGTTTATCTCGTGTCTCTTTTCAATAATAGTTACTATGTATCAAATATCTTTCAGAGTTATTGTCTGAATTCCGATATACATACTAAAAGGTACAACAACGGTGTTCCATAATAACATAAACCAATGTGAATCATTTTCGTATTTTATTACAAATAATCTCCCATGATAGCGGTCTATACATTTGGCTTTGAGAAATTAACATGTATAACATACCCTCCATTGTAATGATTAATAGAAAAATATACTTTTAGAATATTATAAAAACCTTTAGAATTTGGAGACAAATATAATGTTGCGCTTTTTTATTTTATAATGATCAAAAATTGTGCTTATACCTGAATATATAGTAAAATATGAAAATTCAAAGTAAATCAGGCCGAATTTGATTATAGTTTATACATTTGAAGATAAACTAAATATAAATATGGCATAAATTATAGAGTCAAACGTCTTATTATAAATCACTAATGAGATTAAAAGCATTGGTATTTAATCAGGCGTGGTCTTTATTGAGGCAACACCTAATGCAGCAATAACCTTCTTAGCAATAAGGTGGTCGCTATGAGGTATTTCTGGACTTATCAACATTTTCCCAAATATACGGAGAAATAGCGACAAAAAGATAAATTTAAATATTCATTCAAGATACGAAAGAAAGTAGAAAAATGAAATAATATTTTCAATTAGAAAACAAAATTGTGGGAAATATTTCGTGAAAAAATTCCCTTCAAATGTATAGTTTATTAGTTCAATATATACACAGTCTAGCCATAAATTCTGTTACAAACAATTTTATAAAATAACTGATTAAGAAGAAAAACTAATGGGATATAAATACATATTTTATTAGCCAATAGGACCTAGATTTTAAATATATACATTCATTCAAAATATCCTCCCTTATTTTTGACACAGGATCTCAAACGTTCGGGCCACTAATCTATGGCGGCACGCACCTTTTCTAAGGGTATTTCTTTCATTGCTCTCACCAATGCTGATTTTAATTTATCCAAATTATGATAACTTTTAGAGCACACCTTCTCCTCTAAATATGCCCACAAGCTGTAATCAAGGGGTTTAAATCAGGGCTTCCAGAGGGCCATTCATTGGTTTATATGAACTCCGGAACATTCGTCTCCAACCATTGTTGAGTTGACTTAGCTTTGTGAGCAGGAGCTGAATCTTGTTGAAATATCCAATATTCTCCATTAACCATGTTTGTATTCAGAGGCTTTACTATTTTTTCTAAATATATTCTTGATAGTTTTTAGCTGTAGTTTTTACCCCTTTGGCACAGAAGTGGAGATCTGTTACAACTTGGTAGCTACCTCCCCACCAAACCATGACAGAAGAAGAATGGTGACTTTTTTCAAGTTTCCTGACTTTCAAAGAAGCTTCTAGAGAGCTACGAGCATATATCCTATCAATTTGACTATTAATAATTTTTTCGACGGTGAAAATTTTCTCGTCTATGAAAAGGATTCTCTCATGCCACCGACCATCATGCCGCGCCAAAAATATTTTTGATCTTACCCTTCTAATATCTCTAAGAGCAGAGGTCATCAAATGACCTGTGCGTCGTTTGAAAGCTCTCAGTCCAAGGTCTTCATTGATTATCTTGGAAACGGTTCTTGGAGCTAAATTCATCTGCTTTGCTAAGATCTTTTGTTTGCGGCGTGAATTTCGACGAATTCTTTCGCGAATGGCTTTTATAGCTGCTTGCGTCCGTTGCACGCGCGGTCGACCAGATCTTTCAAGGTCATTAATAGTGCCAGCCTTGTTGAACCTTTCAATGGTTCGATAAACAAATTGACGCGTAATATTCAAATTTTGTAAATGTTTAAAAAGGGTGAAAGATTTTGCCCTACCTTGTTAAAGGCTATTACAGCTATACGGGTTTCTTTAATACCCAAACCCATTATCAAAAAACAAATATATTTCGATTTTTTTCTAAGCACGTGTGCACGAGATATTCAAATAACAACTACTGTATTTTGAATACTTAACGCGGTCAAATTAAATTTTTTATCACTGATTTGGTTTTGTAACAATATTTATGGCTAGACTAAGTATTATATTTGAGAACATTTATTCTCATCATATTTTAATTTTGAATATCAAAACCCAAATAAATATAAGCGCAAAATTTTCATTATTTTTAAGTTACAAGCTTTTCTGAGGATCCCCTTTATCAAGCAACGTTACAAGTTAAAATAATAATATGAGATATATTGTAAGTTAACTGGCTTTTTAACTTCTGCCTATATATGCACAATTGGACTATGTATATATGTTCATGCATTTTAAATATATTTACATAATATTATTGGTTGATAAAATAAAAGAAAGAAAAATAGGCTCAAAAAAGATAACTCAATCATAATTACTCGCTCATAAAAATCAAACCACACTGTAATTCAAATAAATCAGATTTACATACCAAAATGATGGAATTATTAAATGAAAAATCATTTTTAAACTTATATCCAAATCAAATTATAATAAAAAATATATCCATCTACAAAAAGTTCTGATTCATTAATAAACCCCCCCAAAAAAAAGAGCCATCAAAGAAGAGAACAATACAAGTTATTTACTTCAAAATTAAGCAACACCGCTAGAATCCGTGGACTCCCGAAAACACATCAAACCAGATATTCCCCTCCGACCTATCGTAACCTATAGCAAGTCTCCGACGTATCAGTTGTCAAGATATAGTGCTACCCGCCTTAAACCTCTATTATCAGTACACCTTACAGTGCCAAGTTGAAGCAGTAACAACAAAACTACAGAAATCAGAGGTTACTCGGTGGATGCTACATCCCTCTTACTATCCTTTCCCAAAGAAACCATTTTAGAATAACTCAGAGAATCAATGCAGGAATTATCTAGCCAATACCCGGTTTCTCTGATAATTATTAAATATGTTTAACTCTGCCTCAAAATGGGGGTTATGCGTTCCACTCCAATAATAATTCCTACAGTCAGGGAAGCCTGGCCTCATCTCCCTTCGGTAAAATAATTCTTACAAAACTTTATCAATATATCAACACAATCTCCAGGAGTCTTACATTTAATTATGGATAATATATATAGGCGACAATATATCTCTCTCCTATCTGCATAAAAAATAAACAATACCAATAACACCCTGAATAACTAGAACTTTCACACAAACGCTATAATAAATTCATTATAGAAGAGTAAAATCTGCATATCTACCATTTTTAGACATGACGTCCAGAAAATTACGCCCATCTGTACCCCATAAATTCCAAAATGATCTATCTTCACTTCACTTGATTGGATCAAATATCGCTTTAAATAACTATAATGAAAACTTTTACAAGACGAGCTGCTCTTTCATTATAACAGCAAGAAACGCAGAATTATAATTAGTTGAAACACACCACAAGACTTCATATAAAAAGGCACAGCTATAACCAAACAATAGAAGAGAAAAAACAACATTTATAAAACCATAGCTGATATACCTTTCATTCACTCAACAATATAGCTGTTAGCAAATATCTTGATACACACAATATAAGAACATATTTTATGTCTTCGACCACACACTCTGTTATTCAAAGGAACCCTATACTACAAACACAGAATATAAAATAAAAAAAAAACAGATATACAAAATTCCATGCAGCAAAGTTCAGACTTCATACATCGGTGAAACATCCAGATCTGACTAAAAGAACATACATACTGCCTCAATAGAAAATAAAACTCTATCAGCATATGGAAACAACAGGCCCTGAACCAGATTTTATATCAGCAAATTTTTTGATGGTGGCTCGTATAGGCATATTTATAAAATCACATGACTTAAAATATATGATTATTTGTGTTTTTAACGATGTGTTTGTGCTTGATAAAATAGATCCTCCGAAAGCTTGTTATTTAGAAATATAAAACATTAAGCATATATATATGCTATATATTGGTATATATACATACATACCAAAAGAGGCTTTTCTTCATTTAAATGTGCATCAGAATGATGTCAATATTACATCACCTTAGTGAAAACTTCGCTAGTGATGATGAAGAATGAGCTACAACACCAGTTTTGGCAAATTCAGACAAAAACACAACCTGTATACCATGGTTTCGGGCTTTGTCTTCATCAGTACAGGGGCGGCTTCGGTTCCATAACATCCTACGAAAGAGGTGATGAAATCAGTCGAATTTACCAAACAGGTGGTCAAGCTGGTGAGGTAGCAAGGGCCTAAATCCAGGCAAGATTGCCACACAAGGTTGCAAGAGAGGATAATATTCATATACCAAAAGAGGAAATTTAAATGGAGAGATGCTTCTTTTGGTATATGAGTATCATCTTACCGCAACTTTGTTATATATATCAGTATAGGATTCCTAATATTCAACTTGATTAAATTATTGTAAAGGTTCGTGTAAGAAAAGAAAAAAAACAGCCATTTAGACTCTGATATACACAAGGGTACGCACGTTCGAATTGTATATACAAATAAACAAATGTAACGTGAAAAGTTTTAACATTTATTCGTTATATTTCAATTTCTCGTGTAGATTATTTCAAATGCTCAGATATTTTAATAAATGTGAAGTTCCCTCTTAATGCCAAGCTCTTATTTATCGTACAAGTTTCTGAGTTTTCTCTCATTAGAAGGCTAGATTGCAAAAGCTTTGAAAGGCAGTAGATATGAAGAAATTATCAATACCTTTTACAATCGGATATTAATCACAACAGCGGAATTTCCTTAAATAAATATTTATTAAGAGATGGGATAATTTACATTGAAGCGTACAATTACATACAAATTATTCAATAATTGACACACAAGATTAAAATTAAATAACTCCATTAAATGTGCTAAAATTCACCTTATTAATTAATCTGATATTACTAACATGCTATCAAATTAAGCATATCTATATAATAATTTATGAAATGTTATAGAATGTATAGGTTCAAGATAAAATCCCGCTTTCTTATCGCTACAGATGTCTTATATTTATACTTTTCTGAGAATTTGGGCATCTGCTTTACATCTTTCAAAATTTTAGACTTAATTGAAGGCAAAAAAAAAAATATAATAATAATATTGCGATATTTTGAAAAAAAAACTCTAGCATATTTCTTCTAATCCTCATAAATATCTAAATGCATAGTCGAACATACCAAGATACAAATAGATACTCTGGGAGAATGTCATACCGATTCAAGAGTAGCGGTCTAAAAATTAAACGCTAGCGTGCAATACAGCAGGGAGGTTTCAGCTCTGATGAGCCAGGCCTCTTTTTTTTTTCGTACCTCAAATATTTTTCATATTCCTGGTAAAGCTGCAATTGTTGAAGACAAATACGCTTTCCAACGCGCGCGAATACCTGTCTTTTTTCTTATTACAGATCTATTATAGATTGCTAGGGATTTTAAATCGCATGAAAATTTTTGAGAAGTTTTTGAGATAAATAGATTCTATTTATTTTTTATTTATCTGATGTGACCTCAGTAAATATTAAACACATTTTGGAATAAATCTGGAGTAAAAACATTCTGAAGATTTTTAAATATATCCTTGCTTCAAAGGTAAGGTAACAAACATACAGAAATAGTTTTTTTTAGATGTTTATAATAATTTAGGGATGGCAGACAATGGTTGTGTGATGTAATAAATATATGTTGCTTGAAAAGTAGAGACGTTCGTCCTCTCGATATTTTGGTTTATTTTGTTCTCAATGTTCAATTATCCAATAAAATATAAGATACGTCTGGGGGGGGGGGGGTATTGGTTATACATGATATATACATGTATGTACCGAAAGAGGCATCTCTCCCTTTAATTGTGAATCAGAACGAGGAACTGTACATCACTCTAGTAAAATAAAACCTACTGGTGATAATAGAGTATAAGCCACAGCACCAGTTTTGGCAAATTTAGACAGAAAGCCAACTTGTTTACCTTGGATTTGGCCCTCATCAGTACATAAGCGGCTTCGATATCTTAACATTCTACTCATTCTTTATGATCACTAGTAAAGTGTTTTCCACTAGGGTGATGTATAGTGCATCGTTCTGATGGACAAGTAATGGAAGAGGAGTCTCTTTTGGTACATGAATATAATCCTCCCGTAACTATATGTTATTATATATATGTATGACCAATAACAAGACGTATCTTATATTTTATTGAAACAAATTCATTGAAAACAACCTAAACCCAAAATTTCGAGAGGACAAACGTCTCTCTTTGTCAAGCAACTCTTAACGGGTTAAATGCGTGTTGCTGTAGTGCTGCCAAGTGGACAGAACATTGAATGCAGTCTCTGGGCAGAGATTCCTATATCAACAAGGTAGGATCCAGGGACGACCTGATGGAGATGTTGTAGATATGATATTTATAAAAAGCAATAACGCGCCATTTCTATATAGGAAATGAAAGCATCAAAGCAAGAATGTTTCTTTTACACATAAAAAGACACTTCTACTGTCCTTACTGAGATGAAAAATATATTGAGAGGGCTTGGATCATCCTTTGTGAACACAAGTCAAGCTCTCTTAATATATTTTTTCATCGCAGTAAGGGCAGTAGAAAAGTTTGCTTTATGTGTAAAAGAAACATTAGGGCCTTAATGCTTTCATTTCCTATATATGATATTGCTGCTGCTCTCCAGTTTGGGATATGGTGATTCAGGATAGAGAGCTCATATAGCAAGGAAAGTGGTCTATTATTTTGTAAGACCGACTTGTCATATTTTACACGTTCTTCTAAATAATTTATACTTTGCCAAGAGAATGGGAAGTAACTCCACTATATAATTTGTAAATCCCAGTAGTTTCTGTTTCCGAGTTGCAGATAGACATAATGATGGGATGGCGGTCTTCGCGTTGCCGCGGTGTCGGGTTGATGGCCATGTAGCTCCAGCGAGTTCTCCACACCACAGCAATAGGAGGTAATGGTTCTGGGATGGTCGTGGTTTATAGGACTGCTTCTTAATTAACCTGATGGAATATTTATTGCTGATCCAAATATCCTATGTATCAGGCTATCATATCGACTGTGTTCACACTCTTAGTACGCTACATGTCTTCACATGGAGAAATACTTACAAGCTGCCAGCGCACCGTTTGATTACTTTCACCCACTGATGGGGTTGAAATTATGCAAAAATCCTTTTTTAAAGCCTTTTTATTTTATAAAAGACTCAATAAGAAATTAGATCCTGGGCCCAGGTTGCTTAAAACCTACAGTGTGTAGCACCCCCATGAAATATATTTTCTCTGATAATTCGTTCTATATAAAGTTGTTCATGAGATGTTGTGGTAATATGTGTACTACTATTTTACACATTCTCCATCGATGGAGAAATATTGGTATGAAATACAATACCTTAAAATATACATTTTGTCATCCTTGTGGCATAAACGCAACTTTGTGTTATTTTGTTTATACATGTATTTTATTTTAAATCTTAGTCAATATTTCTGGTGAAGTACACAAAAGCTAGCAAAACTCGAGTTAGCCATATGTAAGCTTATTGATTTACAGAAATATTACTGCATTATTATTTAACCAAATAACCTTATAGTTTGTATATATATTAAAATGATTATATATATTATATAGGCTAAAAACTGCTGGAGAGCTGCAGGACATCAGGGGACCATAACGGCAAGGGCCACAGCACTGACCAGGAGTCAAGATAACAAATGTGAATATCTTTGTTTACTTTTACTGTTGTTACTTATTGAAGTTGTAAATAAAAATATGTAAATAGACTGACCATTCGCTACACTTTTTAGAGAAAAACTTGTAACCTTTTCGAAAAATAAAGTTATATAGGCTAAGTATATATAATATCCTAACACTGCATTACATTATTCTGTTCAATATTATAAGATTATGTATCACAAAGAAAAACGTTATACACAAACGCATAACATATATACGTACACATAGAAGGCTAATATATATATATTAACTACTAGGTGGAATTTAATCTTCTCTCTCATAATTAAATGACTTACCTCTGACACACTCACTTCACTGAGTTTTCTATTTCCAGCTTTCACCACCTGACATTACCCCTTCTATATTCAACAGAAGTCTTAAAACAGAATTGTTGGTACAAGAGACAGAAATTCTCATTGGTAATGGCGAAATGTGATTTACAATATAGCAATATGTTGGAAAAGTTTCAAGCCGCAAATAGTGAAAAAGCGATCCTCGTTTATGAAATGATTGAAAACTATATTTAAAATATTTTAAAAAGATTGTATTAAGTGAAAAATCTTGTATTTAAAATAATATATATATAAATAAATATTAGAGTTTAAAATCCTTTTGAATATAAACGAATGAATATTTATACTTTTAATCAAAAGGTATTATTCAAAAGTTAGTAAGTTTCAACAATAATTTCGTCAAGCATGTTAACAAATGGAGGTTGTAGATGGAATCTTACCGGTGGAGGAGAGCAGCAAGGGGGAGTCTTTGGTGAGGTAGGGGTGGGTCGGGGAGTTACAGAGGTAGGCGGCTACCGAGGAGTGGTTGGTGTAGAGATAGGGGCCGAAGGAGGCGGAGATGGCCCCTGACGTAGGGGCCCTGGATGTGGGGAGCGGCTGTGTCTGGAAGTCGGCAGACTCCAGGAGACCTTTCCTGTTCTTGGAAGTCAGAATGTCCTCGATCATAAAGGAGGAACGTCGGCTCAGCAACTTGTCGGTAAACAGCTCGTCCATCTTCTCTTCGTCGATGTCACTGGAAGAGAGCCGTCCCCTGCTCGACATGTCGTCAGGGGACTATGTTGAATCGATCTAGCGGCCCGACGTTAGATTGTTAACAGCGAGCATGATTGGATTATTTGAACGCTCAACTAGCAAATAGCGGGCCACGCGGTAATGTCGTCATCCGGCCGCCAGCCAATGAGAAGCAAGGGGCGGAGCTTAGGCCATTATCACACCGGAAGGCACTTGGGGACGGCCGAACAGGGTCGTCTGCACGTCTTAAAGCAGATTAATTAATTTGAATGGATGATTATCTAATATTTATTGCTTGTTTTTTTTTCTTATTTACGTGATGTAGACAAACTGGGTAGATTCTAATAATCCCAACCATGCCTGATTTTCCTTTTGTTCTTTCTTAACGCGTTATACATAGAGTTTCGAATTGTAATTTTTAAATCGGCGAACTTTTTAAATATGTGATAATTATTTATATTTCGATTCCTACACGCGAAAATTGAAGTATGCTTTTAGAAAATAATTTGAAAAGGGAGAAGTAGTAAGATTTTTATCATCTTTTACATAAATTTACATATTTACAGGTAAGGGTTATTTTAACGATGGCAATAGACCGCGGTGTTACATGTACCTACTTAGAGAGAGAGGTCGGTATAATTACATGGATATATATACCATATACTTATTCCATTTGATAAATCAGTATAGGGGTATCAAATATTTTACGAATATTCTTCATATTTATAGATGGTTCATATTTTATTAAAATTTTCTAACTTAAATATATATTTTTTAATACATTTTTTATATTGAAATTTTTATTTTTTTATGGTAAATTTTGTGGGAACATTTTTTATGGAAACCCATTGTTAAGCGGAAGGACATTAAGAGAGCGCTGTACATGTATGCGTTTATGTGTTGTAGTTCTAGCGTAAACTCTAGCACAGTAGACCCCCCTCTCATGAGACATCGCATGACAAATGTAGATAACTCTCTCCCGGTATCTGATTAGAGATATTGTCAGTGGAACTCCTTAGTTTAAATTCTACAATGGAGTAGGCTCACTTCTTAGATTCACAGGATTGGATAGAAATATGCACATAGAATCGTTCGAAGAATCGCGTTTACTAAGATTTCAATATTTTTGTCGAAGCCATCCATGTTGGGACAACCATGTCAAATTTGTGTTGATGACTGCTGGAACATGGATGGACCATATCGAACAAACCATTACAACATATAGCGGTGGTCTCGATATTAAACTAGAAAATTACTGGAAATATACTGGAGAAATTCTTGATAAAAAAATATAGAAGCGTTTAATGCAACATAATAAAACCTTCCATATTTAACTCAATGTTTTGTGTGTATGTGGGTGCACGTGAGTATGTGTGTGTTGGTGCATATGTGTATACTAGTATGTATATGGGGGGGGAGGGGTACATGTGTGTATGTGTGCGTGTGTGTATATGTGGGTGCATGCGTGTATGTTGTGTATAAGTGTGTGTGTATATTGTATGTATGTATGTGTGTGTGTGTGGGGGGGGGGGGGGTGAATGTGTGTATATATGGATGTGGTGTGTGGCTGGGTACATGTGTGTGTCATGTATGCGTCTGGGTATGTGCGTGTGTGTGTTGGTCGGTGTGTGTGGAGGGGGAGAGGTGGTGTGTGGGCGGGGGATGAGATTTCCCAAGAGAATATCAACCGTAGTTGTAGTTTTATTTATAAAATGTTTATTTCATTCGTAAATATTTATTAACAAAGAGTAATAACAACACTAAAATTTTAGATTTATATGAAGAGATTATTTTCAAAATTGCAAATTAGTTTTCGAAAGAATTATCTGTAGTAAAATGTTTTGGCAGCACTGTCAAATTATATTGACAAATATTTGCAATCTTATCATATCTTATCTCAGGTTTAAGTGGAAAGAATTTGTGTTTTCGTTTGTTTGTGAACAAATCTCTCCCGCCTTCTCATTGGACGAATGTGGCCATGTTTGTATATAAAGGGGGCTATGGTATGAGTCGAGGCCAGTGTGGTGGAATATCGTGTGAGGACGCTTAAAGTGTTCTCTGCGTGCTATATCCCTGTCTGGCAATCTCGGCGCATACCTGTGTAACCCCGGTCCGATCCCTACCTAAGCAGCAATAAAGCTAAGTACTGTTTTTTATTTTATTTAACAAATTGTGGTTTATTATTTACTTTTTTTGTGTTGTACTTTTGAGTCCACGATTTTTCTGTGTTTAAGTTACTCTTACTGTAGGCCCTAATATTGTATTTGTGTGTTAACCCGTATCAAGTAACATTTTGTCATTGGCGAGCCCTGCCAGGATTACTGGTGTTTTGCACGTGTAAATTCCTGTAATTTTTACGTGCGTTTTTTTTTTTCTTTGATTGAGTGGTTTATTATTATTTTTTGTACTCCATCATGTTCGCGAATTCTTTGCTAAACTTATCAGTGTTTAATGGGGTTGATCTAGAATCTTTCATTCGGGAAGTCGAGCTTAAAGCTCGAGTAGGCAAATGGGATCCTGAGGTCAAAGCATTGCTCATGTTCGAGGCTTTATCCCCTGAAGTTAGGGTAAGCTTAGAGTAGATGGGTATCCGTAACGATAGGAGTTTCAAAAGTATTGTTAGTAAACTGAACATATTGTACCCTAAGAAAGCGCGTGGTATTAGGGAATGCCTTAAATTAATAGAAGGTCTTAAGCAGAGAGTTGGGGAAAGTCCTATGGTTTTTAAAGAAAGATTCCTGGCCATTAGAGATAAAGTAGAGTACAGTTTTGACGATAGCCTAGTGTTCGAAATTTTCCTCGAAAATGTGCTCGATAAGTATAGAGAGGCTATTGTTCGCAGTGAGGCTAAATCAATAGACAAAGCAGTCAGTGTCATGGCCACGGAGGATAGTGTAGAACACCGTTGCAGCTTTATGAAAGGGGTATGTTCAGTAGAAGGGGTTAAAGAAATAAATAGCATTAAGGGTGAGATGAAGATGCTTAGTTCCAGTGTAAACAGGATGAAGCACGATAATGAGCAGTGTATTGCAGATCTTAGAGGTGAGATAGAAAAACTGACTAAATTGTTGGGCGAAATCAGGCTGAGTCCACCTGAGTGTAGCTTAGGACATATAGTTAGTGATTGCTCAAGACAGTCTTCTATGTTTTTCAACCGCAATACTCTTGACAATGCTGAGATAGTGAACATACGTTCATATGGAGGAAATCAGTTTAGAAATCTGCCAATAGTTAAGGTGAATATTAACGGCAATATGTGGCACCTGTTATACGATACAGGCAGCCAAGTCAGTATTATTGATTCAGAAAAGTGTAATGTCTTGAAGGAGAATTGGGACGCTGCACTTAAAACTTTACGTATAGTTTCAGTGACAGGCCACGAGCAGACACTTACACGTGTTAAAACCTGTAGAGTTGGTAACGAAAACGGCAGCGTGCTGGGAGAGATAAGATTCTGGTTAATGTCACTCGGAGATAAAGGCTACGACGGGATTCTGGGAATCAATGATATAAGGAGATTGAATATCCAGTTACCTCCCGTACGGGAACGTTGCAACATGATTTCCTTGAAACCAGAAGACCATGATTATGTAGACCTTAGCTGCGTTGCCAGTGAACATAGACCAATGGTTTCAAGCTTCATAGATGAGAAATCAGTGAGACGCATTGAAAACGAGGCTGTAAAGTTGCCACCTACTGAGTTTAACAGAAGCTGTGAGTGTAGCGCTGGGTCTGTTAATAGTTTTAGAAAGCCTACTTGGGCTGAGAGGTTAAGGGTGATGCGGAAAGCAAAGGAGACTGTCAGACAGTTTATGTCAGGTAATTCTGCTAAAAAGCTTATGAATCCTAAGCCACCTTATTCCAGAAGTTTCGACAGAGGAGATCTGGTAATGCTAGCTGTTCCTAAGACTGAAGGTTACTCCAACGTCTATGGGCCTTTCCGTGTGGAAGCTAGGGTCTCCGATGTTAACTTTAGAGTAAGAGGGGTCACCATGCACGATGTGAAAGTTGTACATGTCGATAGGATGAAAGCGTTTAGAAACAGACGTTAAGAAGAGCTTTTAGCTCTTGGACTTGAGAGAACTGAATGGAATTGGATCGTTCGGTTTCTCATCAAGTGAGCGTCTGTCAGTACCCAATGTCTCTACCTAACATACCCAGCCGGTCCCAGATGAGAGCTTATTTGGTCCCCCATTAAACTCTGTCTACTAAAGCATATTATATATGTGTGTGTTTGGTAATCACCCATGGTAACTCACGTAGTATGCGCAGATTTTTTTTAAAGTTTCTTTTGGAAGGAACAAGATGGAAGGCACCTTTATGGAACGACCCGGATGCCTACTTCTCTTCTCTTTAATTTTTTTTTGTGTCTTTATAACATGGCTCCCGTGAGCTTTTTCCCTCCCGACAGCGGGAGGTTTTCCCTACGGGACAATGGGAAGGTTTGGGAGATTTGTTAGTTTCTTTTTTTTTTTTTTTTTGGGAAAGATACCTTTTGTCAAATTATATTGACAAATATTTGCAATCTTATCATATCTTATCTCAGGTTTTAGTGGAAAGAATTTGTGTTTTCGTTTGTTTGTGAACAAATCTCTCCCGCCTTCTCATTGGACGAATGTGGCCATGTTTGTATATAAAGGGGGCTATGGTATGAGTCGAGGCCAGTGTGGTGGAATATCGTGTGTGGACGCTTAAAGTGTTCTCTGCGTGCTATATCCCTGTCTGGCAATCTCGGCGCATACCTGTGTAACCCCGGTCCGATCCCTACCTAAGCAGCAATAAAGCTAAGTACTGTTTTTTATTTTATTTAACAAATTGTGGTTTATTATTTACTTTTTTTTTGTGTTGTACTTTTGAGTCCACGATTTTTCTGTGTTTAAGTTACTCTTACTGTAGGCCCTAATATTGTATTTGTGTGTTAACCCGTATCAAGTAACATTTTGTCAGCACAATTGTAAAAACTATTTATTGAAGCTGACATTTAGAGGTATAAGTGAAAAATAGCACTCACAAACACCACTCACACGCACCATATACATCACAAACATGCGCGCATAAGTTCACACATTCTCTTCACATGACGCGCAGCACTATATGCACGAATATGCTTCAGCACCAGCAGTTTTAAATATTAAAACAAAAGTCAATTTGTGTAACATGATTTCAGACCATGGTCTCTATAAATACAGGGACGGATATGATATAATTATACCCAAGGAGAGGAGTTATGAAATCTGCCGAAGAGGAGTTTTAACAGCTGAAATGGTCGACTTGTCACAAACGTTCAGTGGTACATATACAACAATAGGAACGATACAGAGAAGATTAGCATGGTCCCTGCGCAAGGATGACACGCAAAATCATGAAGTGTTACACCCTGTTACTATAAAGATTGGATTGTTGAATAGCGCATGGGGCTCAAAATCTTTCCGGTTTTTTAAATAACAAAAAAGGTATTTTGAAATAATTTTAGAAAAAAAAAACTTTAATAATTTTCTAGCGATTTCATCACTTTAAAGCATTGTATGTGAATACCATCTTCCTTCTTCATTTTTATAATCAATAAAATCGGCCCACTTCAGCTTATATAAACACCTTTCAGGCAGCTTCAGCCAAAACTCTTCTCGTTGGACGTTATGAAATATTATCTGTGAATTATTTATTGATGTGAATTTGAGCGTTTTTCACAAAGAGTACCGAATGCGTTGTTTTGATGCATTTGTGATAGAGTATTTCTAATTGATTTTAAAAAGTGAATGAGCCATTTTTAGACATGTTATTTATTCTTAATATAGAGCAATCCATAATATATATAAACTAAAACTGTGTAAAAACTATATAATAAAAATATAATAGTGATTCTATATTTAAAATTTAATGAGTAAACTGAAAACAATGATAATTTATATCAAGTAGATTTGATGTAAGAAGTAAAGGATTTTTTTTTTCTCTCTCTATCTACTAATTAATAACAATTTACAAATTTTATAATTTGAATTTAAATAATCAAAATAATAAAGATAATTTTAATACAAAACTACACTATAAAACTAAACAAATATATATATATATATATTTAAAAATAGGGCTTATTTTGGATTTTAAATGTTTATATATGTATATTCTGACTATATTCTGGCTTCGGACTTATAAAATGCCAGATTGTTATTTAGTTATTTGTACTTACTAGTGGGGTTGGAGTTATGAAAGAGAATCGAGGAATATTTAGGAAATCGAAAATTTGGAGAAACCGCTTCAATACGGGTGTGGGGTTTAATCCACAAGTCTTGGTTATTTAGTTTCTACTTCCAGGTCACTATGCATACTATAATATATTCAGTTTTAATCGGTTTATATATATATGGTGTTTGGTGTATTCTCTAGTTGATAGACTCTTTACTATCACATTATCTTAATTATTCAGACATAATTGACTCATTAGCCAATCAACGTGCAATGATTTTCATCTCAGTTTTTCTATATAACTACAAGTACTATATTGTTATTTCTGTTGACACTATAAATGTTTCTATTTTTTCCATACTATTTTTATTTTCAAATATAAATTTATTATAGGGTGGTATTTATAAATAATATTGATAACAAGCTTTTATATACTTGTATATATAGGAATATGCGCCTGATTTCCTTATTCTGTAATGGTAAATTTCAGCAGCGTAAGAGTAGTTTGATTCTAATGCATTGACGCGTTTTAAGATTTAATATTATTCTCGAAATTTCCGTGACAACGGACTGATGTTCAAGTAACTTTATTTCTGAATATACCATGGTTATATTGTCAAATTATTCTACAAACGTAGGCAGTTTTAGGGTTTCTCAGTTATGCGAGAAGAATGTTGTTTATTTGTTAAGTGAACTGATCTCCCACGCCTTCTCATTGGACGAATGTGGCCATGTTTGTACATGAAGAGGGTTCAAAGGTAATGCTGGGTGTCGGCCAGAAGTGATTGTGTGGAGACGCTTTAAGCGTTCTCTGTGTACTTGTCTGGTGATCTCCTCGCATACCTGTGTAACCCCGGTCTTCTCCTTGTAAACACTGCAATAAAAGATAAGTACTGGTTTGTTATGCTAATCGTGTGGTTTTCATTGTCCTTCCTTTTTATTTTTGTTGTATTTGTGAGTGTACTCTGTGTTAAGTTACTTTTAATTTATCCCTAGTTTTTTTTTTTTTTTTTTTGTATGTGTAAATCGTACATATCAACTTTTGTCAATATAAGTGCAAATAAATTTGCAAAGAAATTTAAAAAGAACACAAATACAGCTATATTTGATCTTACAACTATTTTTATGCCCATATAACCAAATTAACAGCCTATTATTATCGTATGAGGTGTGCGTCAGCCTTTGTTTTAAAGGGATAGTATAGAAATATTTGTTTCTCTATATCTTAGTAGAAATATCTTTTTAAATGACATTTCAATATGTAAAAATAGGCTCAATTATACAATTATGAATATATATTTGACTTCTATATAATAAAAGGTAAAACATTTTCACAATGAAAGAAAGTATAGAAAAACTGGTGGAAATTAAATACGTATCAATATCATTGATCAGAAAGGGAAGAAATCTACGGATTTATTTTTACTGCTATTATATTTTGGAACAAGCTTCAAAAAAATAAAAATATTGAAATATGAAAGAGAAAAATAAAAACAGAAATAAAATATTTGACCCCGAAACATAATGTTTACATATTTATCCAGCGATACTAGTAAGACATTCGTTTATTATGCAAATTTCAATGAAACCCTCATACATTTTTCTGGGTGACCCGAATTATCTCTGCGCGGTCCGTGGTGTGAAGAACTTCCAGGGTTGGCTGCGACAACGCCCAACTGGACATTTCAAGGACAACAAGGTAATTTGGATAGAATAGTATAGCCTCTTCACACTTTGCCTAGAAATTTAATTTTTGCGTATGATCTGACCTTTTTATATTTGAAAAAGCAATAGAGCATTCTCATACAATGATTATTTAGGATTGCAATATCTAAATACAGTAGATACTTGATTTCAGATCAAGCCTGGATATTAAAATTGTATTAATATATTTGCTTGAATTATGACTCTATATATTTACATATTTCTCTATTGTTGATTAGTGTGTGTGTCGTAATGCTTGTTAAAAGTGAACTATACGCTATATTTATTTGTTTATCAGAATTACGCAGCTTAAGACATTTTATTTTTGAATATGTTCAATTTGGAAAATAAAATTAGAGACTACATCATAGTCTTAATACGGCAATTTCATTATCAAGCACCAGGGGTAGGGCTTATCTCCGTGGCCGTTAAAACAGCTCAAGAAGACCTCAGGTCTAGCGATGGTATAAAACTAGCGTTAATAAAGTAATTTATTTAAGGAGCTTATCTGCACCCAGTTCTCAATAATATTTGAGATAATCTTTCAAGTTTTTTGATTGGGTGAAAGCAGTTGAGTTTGTTAATAGAAAAAGGTTCAAAGATCATGCGAGAGGCTTTTAGAAACTTTTTAAAGAGCCGGACACTCTTGTGTTCGTTGAACTTTTTTTCTTGAGGTTGTCACCCTCGCCTACCTCCTCGCCGCTCCAGTTTGCCCCTTTAAAATATATTTTTATCTCTTTTATATTAATACTTTGAATGTCTTAATCATTTTCATGCTTTATTTGTATACACGTGTGTATTGTGAGATCTATATTTGTTGTAGAGAATAACCGTTGTCATTTTTATGTCGGTTATCGGTCAAGGGATCTTCTGTAGTTAATATAGGAACAAATCGCAGTATGATCAGAAAGGCTTCCAAGGTATTAGGTTTGAGTCAGATTTGTCCATTTAGGAATTTTAGAGTTCAAATGTGGCAACTTCTTAATCTTATAAGTGTTATTTACTGCTGCCTTTGTGAAGATTTCATACTTGGTTAAATGATTTATATCCTGGATGGATTGGTGGAGTCATTAGTTTGGGGTCATTTCCTTTTTTTTAGGAATGCAATTTTTTTAAAGTTCTTTCCGATTGATGGGTAGGTGGCATGATCTTTTGGTCAACTTGTTTGTTTCTTAATCAAGTTTGAGGTTTATATGGGAAGGGATCCACTGGGGAATCTTAATGTAAGTTTACTATTGAGGTTTTTATTTTTTTCAAATTATTTGTAATTTTGTCAAATATATTTTTGTGTAATTATTTGTGTTGTGAAAAAACACTTTAATATTGACAGTTGTCCCATCTGGATGGAGCTACTTGACAACCAAAATGCCACGTGGGTAAGTTAGGGAAGACAAACTGAAGACCGCCGAGAAAACCTTGAAGCCATGGGTGCTGTGATCTACATTTTCGGAGACTGACTCCAGGATTCCACCGCCGTGCTAAAGCCAAGACTTCCCTCCAAGATGACGATGCCCTATAGACGATACGACGACAAAGCCGCTCTTCACGCCGCAAGAAAAAGGACGTAAAGGTACTAGGGACAAAGTTCCAAGACTTCGATGGAATCCTTGGCAGAAGCACGTCAGATCCATGTCAGTATCTACAATATTTGCTAGCTGTGGGTCACAGCTCCCATAGGGAAGAAGCTATGTAACATAGTATTTATTAATTTTATTTATGTAACATAGTATTTCTTAATTTTATTATTTTTTATTTAACAGAGTGGTCATTTTAATGTTTTATATCTTGCGACTCTGTAAATTTCCCTCGTGACTTATCTTTTGTTTACCTTTGATAGTTTGTCCTTCTCTGAAATAAATTTTGTTTCCTCCTGAAGTTTTTGTCTTCCCTAATTTTCCACGTGGCAATATTATCTTTGAAGAAACACATTTGACCACATCATCTTTTTTTTATTGCTAGTAAAGCTTCCTTTATGGTACTCTCTTATTCAGATTTGTAGTTCAAAGAATATCTGGGATTTATGATTGTAATATGTTGATCATATGGTGGTATCATCTAGTGATGCCTCATTTCCAGGTTCCCTGTTATCCATTTTGCTGTGATCTGTAGAAAAGTTATGTTGAATTGAGTATGTTTTTCATAGGAATATTTCTAAGTAGTTCAGCTTGGCAATTATTGTTATTGAGCAGATTGATTATAGAGTATGTGCGTGTGTACTGTGAAAATGGATGTTTAGTGAAGTCAAATAGGATCAATAATAGGTTCCACATTTAATCTTTCTGTAGTAAAGTGTGAAAGTCTATTAGAGATAGCAAGTCTAAGAGGGATTAGCTTTTTGAGGCGTTGATATTTGTCTTAATGATTTATGTAATCTATTCTGTGCCGTTTATTAAAGCTTATTATTATTAATATATTTTGTTGTTAACAGGTTAGTAATTTAGCCGAGAGAATTAGACTTGCTTCTGCTAATTTGGAAAAAAATTATTCTAAGACCCTTAATAATCTTGACACATGAGAGGCTTGAATTCTATTTTTTAAAGATAATATATAGTATTGGTACATATAATGATATAATGAATGCTCCATGTGGGGTTTTAAAGATCTCAGAATCAATACTCTAATAAACTCTTGCAAGAATATTTTGTCTGAAGCCACAAGGTATTTTGGAGTTTTGTTACGTTTCAATGCAGAGTTATTCAACAATCTATCATGTTTTTGATTTATAAATTGTTCATTTGTAGTGTGGGTAGTGAAGTTTATAACTTCAAATTTGTGTTTTCAGTAAATTTATGAGTGTAATGTGAGAAGGGATTTGTTTGGTGGATTGCTAGAAACTTTGAAGTAGGGTTTGGAGTTTCACATTGTAGATATAATCAACATAAGCACGGTTATAACAGTACTAGCCGAATGACCCGGGCAACGCCCGTGTTTTACCCGATTGAATGTTTTGATTCAAATACTATTTGTTACAATTATAAATTGTGGTCATGTGGCCTAGTGGTCATGGCATCTGCCCGGTAAGCGGAAGGTCGTGGGTTCGATTCCCATCCCTTGACACTTTTTTATTTTATCCATTCTGACCAAAATCTATCCGTGAACTTCACACAGTGAACTTCACACAGACAGAATAAGTCAATTATATAAGTAGATTTGCTGTTATTTCAATGACTGTGAGGGGAGAAGACTTAGTACTGACCCTCAATTCTTGTGAAGTTTTAAAGGAACTGGCGAGAGATAGGTTGAATTTAATATTAAATTTATTTTCTCCGAGGATTTTTATAGCACCAACCGTTATAGCTCCTTTCCATTTATAGCAACTATTTATAATTATTTATTATAGTTTTGTTTTCAGATTCTGTCAATTTCTTGACATGTCTAGTAAATCTACAACTGTAATGTTTGTTAATTGGCCTTCTTTGACTTCTTGGGTGAAATACGGAAATCGATCAATTGTTGAGTTGCCTATTTTGAATCCATATTGTGCTTGAGAGATCAATTTATTTTTGGGTAGATGGTAGTTAAGGCGATTAAAAATATATTTGCATATTAGAATGATAATCCTCTCTATCAATTATGTTGGGTGGAAGGAAGGACAGATGGCACACACACCTTTCTTAAAATATTTTCTTCTTTTTAATCAACAAAAACATATGCAAATTTTCTATTATTAATTAATTTTTTTACACAAAAATTTACATATTTATATATATATTTACAAAAATTTATTTTATAATTAAATTAGAAAAAAATACAAATTATTTAAATAATTAAATTTAAAAATAACATAGCATATTATATATAATGAAAAGATGATCAGCTGTAACAATCGGCCCCTTGATAATCATTTCCTATGATTTACAACATGATAGCTATATTTACACAAAATTATAAAGAGACAGAATGAGACAAATAGGACAACACAGTGAAGGAATTTACAGATGATGCAGAGTCCCTTGTCGACTTGAACAAGTAGTGGGCTTCACACTTCCTCCTGCTTCGGGTCCAGTCTTGTCTGAAGATGAGTCTTGGATTAATTTGTAGACAGTTCATCTCCAAAACAGTTTCTCTATGAAACGACTTAGTTTCTCTTTGGATAAAGGTTTAGTTAGGAAGTCAGCTAAGTTTAAATTACTATTAACACATTTTAAAGTGAACTCTTCCTCCTCAACAAGTTTTCGAATGAATTGTAGTCTGAGATATCAATATGCTTGGTTTTTATATTTTCTACACTATTCTTACAGAAATATATAGCTGACTGATTGTCACAGAATTGAATAGGTTTTCCCACATTAGATAGTACGTCTATTTCTTTTAATATATTAAAATACCATATTGTTTCTTTTACACTTTCAGTTAAGGCTATAAATTCGGATTCCATAGAACTTAATGCAATACACTTTTGTTTTCTCGATTTCCATGTAAATGGGGTATCATCTAGATATAGTATGTATCCACTTGTAGAGTGTCTATTGGTCAAATGACTTCCCCAGTTTGCATCAGAATATGCATTTAAGATGCCTCTATTAACATTTGATAGGTTTATTTTATAATGTTTTGTCCTAAAGACATAATTCATTAGATCTACAACGATTTTCCAATGCTGATATGTGTATCCATTACAGAATTGAGCCATTGTGTTTACTGAAAAATAAATATCTGGTCGGCTTCTGTCTGCAAGGAAATATAAACAACTTATTATTGATCTATATGGGTATTTTCTCATGAGTTCAGTCTCAATAATTTCATATTCCTTAATTTTTGGTGGTAACCAGCACCCTGTTTTAAAAGGTAAATTTACCAATGTCTTAGGTAGATCTGTAAAACTAGTTATAAGTCTGTTTATATATGTTTCTTGATGTAAGTATATACCCTTGTCTGTAGTTTCAAAGTTAACTCCTAACAGATATTTGACCTTTCCTAATTCCTCTATATCTAACTTTTCTTTAATAATTTGAATAGTTTTTCCAATTACAGATGTTTCTATTCCAAATAACAAGATATCATCAACATATACTATCAAGATAACACTATTATTCATTTTATATACACAGTTGCACCATTTAATGGTCTCAAATCCTATTGAATTCAAAATTGAATCCAATTCTTTATTCCATTCTCTTCCACTCTGATGTAACCCATAAATAGTCTTTTCTAAAAGACAAACTTTATCTTCACTACCTTTTATTTTGAATCCATCAGGTTGTTGCATGTAAATTTTTTCCTTCAAATTTCCATAAAGATAGGCTGATTTAACATCTAACTGGACATGCTTCCATCTTAGCAAAGATATTAATATTATAAACAGGAATCTAATTATTGAAAAATTTACAACTGGTGAAAAAATGTCAGTGTAATCTATTCCATATTTCTGTCTATAACCTTGTGCTACATGCCTAGCTTTATATCTTTTTATATTATTTTTATCATCCCTTTTTACGCTATATACCCATTTATTACCTAATATTTTCACACCTTGAGGTGGGGGATTAACTAATTTCCATACTTTCCTATCTTTCATCACCTTAAGTTCATCCTCCATTGCCTTAATCCAATTCCTTTTTTCCTGTGATTGTTGTACATCATTAAAGTTTTTAGAAAGTTCTACATTATAGATTTCCTCATGAAAAATACTTTCGTACAAATAATCTTCTAAACAATTTGTTTCTATTTTAACTTCATTTTCCTCGCTTATATCTGGTTTTTGTGGTCTAAATGAAAACATTTCAGAATTGAATTCAAGCTTTTGTGTTTCACAATATTTTTGTACATCATTTAATGATCTCAATTTTTGATCACTAGAAGGGGGGTAATAGTATACATCTACTCTTGATCCTGTCTTTCTAGGTACTTCTAGTCTTTTCCATTTAGTTATGTCTATTGGGGTAAGTGTATGTAAATTATGGTTATCACTATCATTATTTTCATAAGGGTAGTTATCATCCTGTGGATAAAAAACATATTGTACTCTAGAAGCAGTACCAAATAAAGTATCTACACCTTTCTTAGTTTCATCAATAAATACATGAATGGTTTCTATTACTTTTCTATCTGCTGGTAACCAGATTCTATAACCTTTTGTTTTGGTTGCATATCCTACCATTATGCCTGAATTGGCCTTAGGTTGTAACTTATTTCTTTTTATTTTAGGGACATGTACATAAGCTAATGAGCCAAAAAATTTAAAATGTCTTACAGATGGTTTATGTCCTGACCATAATTCCATTGGACTTACTCCTTTTTTTAGGGCATGTTCACATCTGTTTTTAGTATATGTAAAGGTATTTAGGGCTTCTGCCCAGAATCTGGGTTGTAACCCACTATCTAAAAGCATTGCTCGAACACCTTCAATAACAGTTCGATTAAACCTTTCAGCAATTCCATTTTGTTCAGGACTATAAGTTGATGTTCTTTCTATTTTAATACCCAAATTTACTAGAAAATTTTCAAATTCTTTGTTACAGAATTCTAATCCATTATCTGTCCTAATACATTTTAATTTGGCATTTAATGCTCTCTCAGACTCATGCAAGTATTGCTTAAAATATTTAAAAACTTCTGACTTTTCTTTTAGGAAATAAACATTAACCTTTCTAGAGTAGTCATCTATGATAGAAAGAAAATATCTACTGCCACCAAGTGATCTCACTGGTGCAGGACCCCAGATATCCATATGCACTTTTTCTAAAGGTTTTCTAGTCAGAATTGTGTAGCTAAATTTAAATGATGATCTGGTGATCTTAGCTACTTTACATATATCACATGTGGTTGGATTACCCTGAACTTTTTCTAATCCTTTGACAGTATTCTTTTTACTCATAGAATTAAGTATTTCTGAATTAATATGGCAAAATCTCTTATGGAGAAAATTAAGATTTGAGTTATAGGAAACTGAATAATTTTGAGCTTTGGCTCTATTAGGGTATCCATTTACAATATATAATTTATCTACTAGTCTTGCTGTAAATAAATATTCCCCATTATTTTTAAAGATTGTCATTTTACCATTTTTCCATATAATCTTATTTCCTGCTATGTCTATGCATGATCCACTAATGAGATTCCTTCTCATGTTTGGTGCATATAAAACATTAAGTAGAGTTACCTCTACAAAGGTGTTATTAATGTCTCTTAAAACAAAGTTAATATCTCCCTTACCTAAGATTGTTGACTTGCAGTCGACATCTCCAATCAAAGCGTCCATCGGGGGGATATCCTGGTAGTTCACAAACCAATCCTTTTCTTTACAAAAATGAGATGTAGCTGCGCTGTCTATCAGCCCTTCTCCCCATTCACTAGTTGGATCACTTGCTCTTTCACTAATGTGGTGGAAGCTTAGAATTTCTGAATGAAATGCAGAAGATTTTCCCCTGTAGTTCTGATCCTTTCTGTAGTGTTGCCCTTGAGAGTTTTTGTTTCTAAGAAAACAGTCTTTTAAAAGATGGCCAGTTTTCCCACAGAAGGAGCAATTCCTTGTATCATAGGTTCTTGCTGTTCTTGGATGCACTGTTGGCTCCAGCATGCTTCCACTGCTATACTGTGCTTTTGTAGAAAAATAATTTTTCTTTTTATTTCCTTGGTACATCCTGGGAGTTTTTGTTTGATAAGCATTTGCCACAATATCAAGTCCATCATCTTTTTTCTTTTGTTGAACTCTTCCCGATTCAGTTATCAAGTGGGCTTCAATGTTTTCAACATTAAAGTGTTTTTCTTCTAGTCTGTATAGAACTTGGACAATGCCATCATAATCTTGAGGCAATTTCCTTATCAACTGAAAACACACAAGTACTTCAGGTAGATCAAATCCAGCTTCTTTAATCAGTTGTTTTTTCTCTTGGACTCTTTTAATAAATATTCCAATAGTTTCTTCATCAGGAGCAAATTTCAGTTCATAAAATTCGTCAATCAAACCAGCCAGTCTGGCCCTTGAATTTGGCTCAAAATTCTGCTTTAAAATATTCCAGGCTTCTTTTCCATCAGCAGCATTAGCAATCAAGGTTTGGTATTTTCTTTCTACTCCTTGGTAAATTGTAGTGAAAGCCCTATCTTTCCTCCATTTAAATTCTCTAATATCTTTGGCTGTTGCCTCAGCTGGAAGATCAGGTTCATCTTCTATGATAAAATCCCAGCTTCCTCTATCAATCAGAAGGACCTTCATATCCACTTTCCAGATACTATAGTTGAAAGCATTCAGCTTTGGAAAAGTGAAATTTGTATCATTCATTTCAAACTTTTAATGCGGCCCCAAAAGTTTAGCCAATTCTTTTTTTCTTAAGTTGCTATAGTATTCAGCTAAAAGCTTGCAAGTAGGCCCATAACCTTTGTTGGGTGGAAGGAAGGACAGATGGCACACACACCTTTCTTAAAATATTTTCTTCTTTTTAATCAACAAAAACATATGCAAATTTTCTATTATTAATTAATTTTTACACAAAAATTTACATATATATATATTTACAAAAAATTATTTTATAATTAAATTAGAAAAAAATACAAATTATTTAAATAATTAAATTTACAAATAACATAGCATATTATATGTTGTGTTCAAATCAATAGGCTTGAGGGATAAGTCTTTTTTATATACCTTTATTTCAAGCTTTCGGGCTCAACCGCCCTTCGACAGGAAAAATTATTTTAGCTAATAAAGTTTTCAGATCCAATCTAAATATAAATTTAAATTTGTGAGACGCCTGTGTCTCGAGTGTAATGCGAGGCTTGCCGCGGGAGGGGGTGAGATCTTTGAAAAAGATGGCCGTTTAGCCCATTGAAATATCGGAAATAAAAGATTATTTAATGAATCGCAAAGTTCATGATACCGTGGGGGGTGTGGTGGCTGCAGGGAATATTACATTGTAAATTTCAGGTAAATCAATTTTTCTATTGAGGCTATGTAATTTGCTTGATAGGATAGATTCAATGATAAGTCTTTGGTGTTTGTTGGCAATATTGGAATAGTGAATTTTCGGTGATGTAATGTTGAAGGAATGGCCAGTTTCGTTTATGTGCTGTACTATTAAGGATCTATGGTCTAAGTTATCAATATTTCTTTTGTGTTCATGAATTCTAATATTGACTTGTCTCCCGGTTTCGCCTACGTAGACCTTTGGGCAGTTCAAACATTCTATGGAGTAAATAGCGTTTCTTGGTGTGCTGCTAGGTTCATTGAGTTTCATGATCTGGTTTCGGAGAAGGGATCCAGAGGTAGGTGCGCAGGTGAAGTAGGTTTTGATTCCAAATTTCAATAAGAATCTCGCTATTGTGGAGGATAATGGTGAATATGGCATATTGCAGATAGATCTGTATATTGGAGACTGTGTCTTTTTAGTTGGGTCATAAAAGTGTCGCAATATAAAGGATATCGGGTATGTGCAGTCCCTGAGGTTAGCTAATATGTTCTGTGTTTCGAGGTTCTTGTACAATAGTTCTATGCGCGCAATAGACCGAAAGATTACCGCCAATTTCCCCAATGATATATTCTTTTGGCGCAGGTACATCGATGACATCTTTTGCATTTGCACCACCACCAAAACCGATGACATCCTCTACAATCTAAACAATTATCACCCTGATCTTCACTTTACTGTTGAAAAAGAAACCAATAATACCCTTCCATTTCTCGACGTTAAAATCATCCGGCACCATCATGAATTGCACACCACCGTTTATTATAAACCATCCTTCCGTCCTTATTATGTTCAATACCCGTCCTTCTGTCCTATCAGTCACAAAATCAACACAGTCATTGCTCTATCAAAACGAGTCCATACCCACTGCTCCCTCCAGATGTACAAGAACCTCGAAACACAGAACATATTAGCTAACCTCAGGGACTGCGCATACCCGATATCCTTTATATTGCGACACTTTTATGACCCAACTAAAAAGACACAGTCTCCAATATACAGATCTATCTGCAATATGCCATATTCACCATTATCCTCCACAATAGCGAGATTCTTATTGAAATTTGGAATCAAAACCTACTTCACCTGCGCACCTACCTCTGGATCCCTTCTCCGAAACCAGATCATGAAACTCAATGAACCTAGCAGCACACCAAGAAACGCTATTTACTCCATAGAATGTTTGAACTGCCCAAAGGTCTACGTAGGCGAAACCGGGAGACAAGTCAATATTAGAATTCATGAACACAAAAGAAATATTGATAACTTAGACCATAGATCCTTAATAGTACAGCACATAAACGAAACTGGCCATTCCTTCAACATTACATCACCGAAAATTCACTATTCCAATATTGCCAACAAACACCAAAGACTTATCATTGAATCTATCCTATCAAGCAAATTACATAGCCTCAATAGAAAAATTGATTTACCTGAAATTTACAATGTAATATTCCCTGCAGCCACCACACCCCCCACGGTATCATGAACTTTGCGATTCATTAAATAATCTTTTATTTCCGATATTTCAATGGGCTAAACGGCCATCTTTCTCAAAGATCTCACCCCCTCCCGCGGCAAGCCTCGCATTACACTCGAGACACAGGCGTCTCACAAATTTAAATTTATATTTAGATTGGATATGAAAACTTTAGTAGCTAAAATAATTTTTCCTGTCGAAGGGCGGTTGAGCCCGAAAGCTTGAAATAAAGGTATATAAAAGAGACTTATCCCTCAAGCCTATTGATTTGAACATAATATTATGGGATTACCTATTAATAGCATATTATATATAATGAAAAGATGATCAGCTGTAACAAATTACATCAATCAAATATAAATCTCCGAGGATAAGTTTATTTATTACACTATTAACAAGTTTACAAGCTTTCGGGTTTAAACGACCCTTTAACAGGTAAAAATTTTAGAAGGGTCGTTTAAAACCCAAAAGCTTGTAAACTCGTAAAAATTGTAATAAATAAACTTATCCTCGGAGATTTATATTTGATCAATCTAATAATTTTGCATGCTAGTGATTGTGACTAAATAAGACAGTAGATCTTTGGGTTTTCAAGGTTTTTCAAATTAGAATTGACTATAGGAATATATATTTTTTCTAATTATATTTCTGTTGTGCAATTTTATACCTATTTTTTATATTCAATTAAACTTAATTAACATCATGAAACGCGATATCCCAAACTCAGGGATATTAACAAAAGTTACTATTACGCGGGTTAACACACAAAAAAGGAATAGACTGGGGCCTACAGTAAGAGTGACTTAAACACAGAAAAAGGGTACACTCAAAAGTACAACACAAACAACAAAAAGGGGGAAATAAAAAAAGAAAACACGATTTGTTAGATAAAATAAAAACAGTTCTTATCCTTTATTTGCAGCGTTGATGAGGAGCGGACCGGGGTTTCACAAGTATGCGAGGAGGTAACCAAGAAAGCTCACAGAGAACGCTTTAAGCGTCTCCACTCGAACACACCACCACGACTCCTCGCATTTCGTTTCAACCCTCTTTTATCTACAAACATGGCCACATTCGTCCAATGAGAAGGTGTGGGAGATCAGTTCACTCAACAAATAAACAACAAAATTCTTTCCAATAAAACCTGAGATAAGATATGATAAGGGTACAAATATTTGTCAATATAATTTGACAATATTTGCGTCAATACCTTTCACTGCATCACAGCAATTCGGCTATATACAATCATGTTCAATTCATTATTTTACATAAATTAACTAAAGAAAATTGTCCAAAGAGAAAAAAGCAAAACACACAGAGCAAGCATCGCAGTTCTTTTTTTTAAGATTCCTTCTCTTTTTTTTCCCATTCAAGAGAAAGTTGTATATGTATTTACAAAATTGATCAAAATTTTTATACTTTTCTTTTTGTCTACAAATTCATAAAGCTGTCCAATACGACCAAATCTATTTCCCCTAAAATCCCGGAAAATTGGGCACTCCAGAAGTAGATGTCTCGCGTCTTGAATTTCACCTCCGCAGAAGCATCCTGGTTCCTTCACCGCGCCGATAGTTGCCAAAAACTTCCCAAAATTGCCATGATCTGTAATGAATTGGATATTATAAAAATTTGGACGGAAAAATCTTGGAATTCCAAATACGAAAAAGCTTCTGGAAATTTCATTAGTATTATAAAAAATTTCATTCATTTTTACTTGTAAAAATGATTTATACCTATTTTTTATATTCAATGATAGAAAAAAGATTTCTAGAAGATTATCTCGTTCTGTAAGGTTAGTTGACATATGTCCAAAAATTCCATCGAGTCCAGGTGTCTTATTAGGATGAAGTTTTTCAGTGTAGTTTCTAGTTCTGTAGCATAAGGAGATTTTTTATTTCTGAAAAGAGTTCATTTTTAATTTTTTCATACAAGAGTAAATATATATCTAGATGCCCTCACAATTTGGTGCTATTTTTTATTTTTTTCCTTAATACATACATATGGTACTGGCTACGATAATCAAGGTGGGTAGTAGTTAGCGACTGCTTTTACTGCAAGTACTCCACATGTCTTTACATGGGGAGGGCAGTTTGACTGCTACATCTATTTCTGCCCTCAATTTTGATGTTGAACTTTTCCAAAAATCGGGGGCCATTTAAGTATTTTTCCTATAGAAAAAAGGGCCTAAAGCGGGATTCGATCCCAGGTCGTGGAAAACCATGACAGTTTATACCACTCTTCCATTAACTTTCGCGTTTTTTATGTTGGTCGAACGTTTTTTCCATTGTGTGTTTTTAAATGTCAAATAACAGAACACACACAGCTTTATCTTGAACTATATTTGAAGTCTTAACTGTGTTAGAATGGACATATTGATCTTGGCTGCTATCGATCTCATGGAACGAACGTGGAAGTAAATTGGCCAAGATCTACTTTAATCTGACTCTCATCACAACTTTTTAAAACGCATAAAAGTTTAAACTTAGACAGGACTAGTACAAGTTCAGTGAGGATTAGGAGTATAAAAGGTGTATATGAAAAGGTGTGAAAATACAAATAAAATATATTTATAAAAATTGGCTGCTCTTTGTTAAGTTTTAATAATTTGTAAAATGTTTACAAACCTTCGCTTCTATCTTAGATTCAAGAAATAGAAATTAACCTCAAACTCATTAAAGGCGTTTTAAAGACATTTTAAGGTTCCACAATGACTCTTTAATCGATTCAAATAAATGTATACAGCTATATATGGCGTCCATGTTATTCCCCGGTTCATTGGCTCTCTTCTGATTATCAGCGTCATCTAAATGACGCATGCGCGGTTACTTTCTGATACTCGCGGTTAAGGCAGACCAGCGTTTTGGTCAGAAAGATGCACCGGCTTACGGAAAGGTACACCTGTGGCTGTTGATTGGCTTGGAAAGCGTTACACAAAATCTCTGGAGAAGTGTTTTAAGCAGAAGTAGAGCAGTATTTTATAGAAAATAAAACAAATGTATATATATATATATATATATATAACAATCTGAAGTCAATGGAATCTTCTTGAGCGGTCGCACAGCACTCCATATTTTTCGGCAAGGAACCCTGACTGGACAGAGGTATCGGGACGAGATCTTGGCAGCATATGTGATGCCTCAAGCATTGGAAATGGGAGAAAATTTTCTTCTAATGGATGATAATGCCCGTCCACATAGGGCTGGTGTGGTCGACTCTTTTCTCCAAAACCATGCAATTGCTCGGATGAATTGGCCAGCTCGATCCCCAGACCTAAATCCCATTGAGCATGTATAGGACAACCTAGGACGGCGGATCTCATCCCTCCAACCCCCTCTTAGAAACACTCATGAGCTAGAAACAGCCTTAACACAAGAGTGGGCGTTGATTCCACAGGAGCTGATAAACTCCCTAATTCTTAGTATGGGTCACCGATGTAGAGCCTGTCTATCAGTTAAAGGCGATCACACCCCATATTAACAACAATATCCAAGATATTTATGCACTGACTGCAAGAAGATCATTGCTTGACCGGCTAATTTGCATAAACTACGTGTTAGAATTCTTTGATTTCGGGTATTCTAATCAATAATGGAATAATAAATTTGTGTATAAAATTTCATTGATAAATGTTCAATAAAATTTGAGATAAATGAAAAAAAAAATGTTGTTCCTTTAATTTTGCGGACCAGTGTATAAGTATGTTTATTGTTAACTTTCTTTCTGTTTTGGAATTTTCCTGTCACAAAGTTTGTCACCAAATTTGGTATCAATACTTTAATATAACCCCATGATAGAACCTATTAATTCTCTAAAAAATATTTTTAAATTAATCATTTTCAAGTGTATATTAAAATATTATTTTTTATCTGAATAAATTCAAAACTTTGTTTGCCACTCTTTCTAATGGAAGTTTACTACTACCCTACCATAGCCTTTCTCTCAACATATATATTGCGTATGATATTGTTTTTTACAGCACAATACAACAATGTTGGCAAGTTTCTCTAGAGTGGAATGTCGAGGTGACGAATCCACTCCAGGGCCTCCTCTGTGCACCGGTGGATATCCCCAAGTGTTCCCTGGAAGAATCTTCGAGGACAGTCCCTTAGGATATGGTGCATTGTTTGTATTTGTCCACAGTCGCAGTTCTGGTCTGGACTCATGTTCCACTTATTTAGTAGGTAGTTGCATCTACCAGTAGAGGTCCTGATTCTATTGAGGGTTGACCAGGTCCTCCTAGGTAGGTTGTAGCCGGGAGGTTTGGTGTTAGGATCCTCCACCAGGTCTTTGTTGGCGATGGCAAGATTGCTCCATCGGTTTCTCCACTCTTCTTTAAGATCTACATTTTCATCGGCCACCCATGCAGGATTCCTTGATATTAGTCGAGTTGGGGGAGGAATTTCGAGAACAGTGTTGATTGGAAGCTTAGTGTTAGCTTTAATTTTACTGAGAAGGTTGGAGGTAGATTTCTTTCTTCTGAGGTCAGGAGGTGCTATGTTAGAGAGATATGGGAGCCAGTCTATAGGGGTAGGTCTCATGTTTCCCGTTATTAATCTCATAGTTTGGTTAAGTTGAGCATCTATGCTGTCTGTATGGGAGCTTCTTTCCCACACAGGGGCGCAGTACTCCGCAACTGAGTATACTAAGGCGAGGGCAGTCGTGCGTAGAGTGTCAGCACTACAGCCCCACGTGGTGCCTGCCAACCTAGTCATGATATTATTCCTTGTTTTTAATTTATCTCTCGTTTTTTCAAGGTGTTGGCGAAAAGTGAGAGATCTATCAAGGGTTACTCCCAGATATTTGGGGCATGGATCATGGCTGAGTGGTTTGTTGCAGAATGTGAGTTTCAAGGGTCTATTGGCTTTATGGTTATTCAGATGGAATACTGATGAGACTGTCTTGGAAGGGTTGGGAATCAGGTGCCATTTTGAGAAGAAATTCTCCAATTTCTTTAGGTCTTCATTGAGTATCTGTTCCAGAGTTGAGAAAGATTGTTCTTGGTGAAGAAGAGCTATATCATCAGTGCTGTAAAGACCAGGATATCCTAAAGGATATTTGGTCATCAGTTGGTGATATCTGTCGATCAAAAGATCTAGCCCGAGGGCGCATGCCGGCCATCACCTTCCTCGGAAGAAGCCGCTCCTAACATGGAGGACAGACGCTTCATCAGCCGTTCCTAACATGGATGCAGACGCTGGAGTAGTTGTTGTTGGCTACAGCCTTTGGTTGATTACATGGCGGGCTGGACTCGCCATTTGACTCAGTGTCGTCATTGGGCTTTTGTGGCTTTTTGTAGAGGTACCAGTGCCACCTGATACCCCACCACGCCCTGGTAACACTGACGCTGCTTGTTCGCGACTGCTTATTTGACCAGTTGTCTGATCTTATTCGCAGCTAACCATCATATCTGATGGCCGTTCCCCTATCCACAGCCCGGGGACGCGCCTGGCAGCATGCAGCTCTGCTTTCCCATAAGCAGGGTAAGGTTAAAAGTTCTCGTCCTGACCAAGAGATGGCATTCTAATCGACAAAATATTACGTTTCCTCCCTGCGCGCGCATGTCATTAGTTCGTAGGACAAGTTTCAACTAGTTCGCTAAAGTAGTTTGTGTAAATGCGTCATGCCGTGCACGTCTTGCGTGCGTTTCGTTAAAATGGATAAACTTGAATATCGGGCAGTTATTAAATTCACCGTTTTGGATTGATCAATCCCTAAAGAAATTGATCCGAAGTTGACAATAGTTTGCGGGAACTCTGCTTCTTTAATTTCAATCTTAAAAAAGTGGGAAGTTGAATTTAAACGTGGTCGCACGTCGCTCGAAGATCACCCACGTGAAGGACGGCCAAAAATGCAACCACGCCTATTGAAAAGGTGGACAATATTGGTGTTTGGACGATAGGCGAGTAATGTGTGAGATAGCTGAGGCCTTAGGAACATCGGAAGAAAGGGTGCAGAACATCTTGCACGAAGAATTAGGAATACGAAAGCTCTGCGCAAAGTGGGTTACGCATTTACTGAATGCAGATGAAAAGCAAATGCGTAAACGACATTCGCAACAATGTTTGAACCAATTCGAGGGATCCGACCGAATTTGTGCGGCGATTTGTCACAATGGATGACACATGGGTCCACCACTACCCGCCAGAAACCAAACAGCGGTCGAAGTAGTGGAGGGAAGCAGGTGGTTAAGCGACAGATAAAGCGAAGTCGATTGCATCTGCCGGAAAGGTCATGGTCAGTGTTTTTTTTTTTTTGTATGCCAAAGGGATCCTGTTAATTGATTACCTTGAAAAGGCAGAAATATTACAGCTGAATATTACTATAAACTTCTTGACTAGATGGATGTCAAAATTCGCAAGAAGAGGCCTGGATTTAGAAAGAAAAAATCACCTTTCACCAGGACAACGCATATGTTCACGAAAGTGTGTCGGCAGTAGGAAAACCGCGGGATTTGAGGTACGATTTGCTCAGACATCCCCCCTATTCTTCTGATTTGGCATCCTCAAACTTCCATCTCTTCCTACGCCTAAAGAAATTCGAAATTAATAAGCTGTAAATAAATATTTTAAAAGCCTTCCAGACTCTCGTGTGTTGGAGTCAAGGGAGATTATATAGAAAAAAAAAATGTTTTCAAACTTTAAATAAAAATATTTCATTGTCAGGCCGATAACCTTTCACATTTCTCTCCTATTGCTATCTCCATTTGTTCCAAAAAAATGCAAAAAAATAAAAATTCACTCAAACAGATTCGGAAGCGAAGCTGGACTAAGGTTCTCCACTAAAACATTGAAAGAAGACATACTGTATATTAGGTTTAATTAAGCGGGCAGGAGGGCCATGTAAGATGATCCAGCTAATGTTGATGGGCAGTTGCCAAGCGACATGATGCCCCGGGGTGCCGGGTAATTACCTGGAAATATCGGGGTAATATTTTCCTGACAGACGATACGGGGAGATTAGCAGAGGATTAGTCGCACGGTATTACTTACTGCCATCACAATTTGCACTCATAAGCAGGCATATTTAATACACGGATATTGTGAAATAAGCTAACGAACATTGTAGTAATTCATGCGGAGGAACTTTGATAAATATTGTAATATTGTATAATGTATACGGGAATATTTTAATATAAGCAGAAAATAAGTATCCTAGGGGCAGCCGAATGACACAGACCGACTTTATGATGTATGCAGACGAACTTTATAAAATAAGCAGGCGAACTTTATGATATAAGCAGACGAATTTATGATATAAGCAGGCGAACTTTATGATATAAGCAGACGAATTTATGATATAAGCAGGCGAACTTTATTATATAAGCAGACGAACTTTATGATATAAGCAGGCGAACTTTATGATATAAGCAGACGAACTTTATGATATAAGCAGACGAACTTGATGATATAAGCAGGCGAACTTTATGATATAAGCAAACGAACTTGATGATAAGAGCAGACGAACATTATGATATAAGCAGACGAACTTGATGATATAAGCAGGCGAACTTTATGATATAAGCAGACGAACTTGATGATATAAGCAGACGAACTTTATGATATAAGCAGACGAAATTTGTGGTATAACCAGACCAACTTTGTTATACACTGCGTGACATTGAAAATTGAACACCAAGAAATAGTGGCCAGAAAATTATGCAAATTTCAGGGTAGACGCGCCTAACCGAGTTATGCAAATGATGTAAAATGCGCAGCTCTCGTGCGCACATGGAGCAATATAAAAGGGAAGGAACTTGCAGAAAGGACAGTATTCAGTATAGTTCAGACAGTATAGTTTTGCGTTTGCCTTTTTACAGTGCAGTCCTGATGGATTCTTTCTTGGAGCCTATGTCTAACATGTATCCTGCCGTCATGAATGCCCAAACTGAATCTGAATTCATCAAAAAATGAAATAATGTCTTTCTTGGGCTCAAAGACGTTTCTCTCCATACCAGCTGAGCCTGTCTTAATAGAGGCCGGCAACTACGGAGTTATGCTTCGATAATTCATATATTAATGGTGTTCAGAAATGGTCCATATTCATCCTGCACATGTAGAGCTGCTTGAACCGTTGATAGAGCTGTTGTTTTTCCCGTCTGCTACAACCATCCTTCCAATCTACTTATTCTCTCTCCCCTTCTCTCTGTTGTCACTCTGGGGCGACCTGAGACAAGTTTTCTTGAACTTTTCTCTTCCTCTGACCACTTAAACCAAATCTTTATAATAGCACTTTGACTTCATGCTACTTTCATGGCAAATGCTCTAGTCGAATTATCAACATTTTTATATATTTTATATATTAGTGAATAATTCACTAGATCTCAAGACTATTTTTTCTTGGTTCTCTCACTTCACTTTGGTATTTATGCATTTTCCATTAAAAGAACTGTTATATTATGCTGCATTAGCGCGCCATCTGTTATGAAAATTCGAAACTATTATAGACGCGTATGATTCTTTTAAAAATAAAACAATATATACAATGCCCTTACTTAATTACATTAATTTTTCCATTGCAGTAAGGGCAGTAGAAATTGTTTTATTTTTAAAAGAATCATACACGTCTATAATAGTTTCGAATTTTCATAAAAGAACTGTATTAATTTTATATTGGACACTTTTTGATAATTACCGTGAATTCACCATTATGACAAGAACAAAACATTAAGTGATTAAAAATTATCATTAATAAATAGCAACACCTGTGCAATTATACGAACATGTTGAAAGGACAAATAGGAGTCGAAACTTCTCAACTTGTACTCTACACCTGATTAGAGACTGGTGAAAGTAGAAAACTCCCAAGAACAAACTGGACACAGAGAATAGGCGAACTAGAGGATTGTTGATGAATGAAGGAAAACATGTTCACTCAGCATTCATTTCAGATAGCTCCGATATAGAGGTCGGGCATCGTGAAACGTCATTCCATCCTCAAGTAAGACAACTACCCAAGACGTGACTCGGGACTCGACCTCTATGTACAGGTTTGTGATTGTCACTTGGACGTTCATTAATACGCGTTCAGTTGATCCTGTTAGATGGCCCTCAGCCATCAGCAACGTTTGGTTACATGATAAGGAGATTCTAGTTCATTAGCTTCTATCTTTATATTATTCTTTTTATTTAATGCCTACCTATTTTTAACACAATTTTCTGTTATTTTTACCGCAATTTGTGGCTAATTAAGAGCCTATAGATTGAAAACTTCATTTTAAAATGATAAACATGAAATTCATTTAGATTACCAATTAAAACGCATATTATTATTTATTACTCTGAGAAATTGATAATGACGAAATTCTATAAGAGTTTAGTCTCTCTTCATCAATAATGTAGAGTTATGGAAAACACTTAAGCGTGCTTTGTATGTGTGTGTGTGTGATTGTGATTGATTAAAGTTTTCATTGAGGGTCAAACACATAGAAACATGAATAAATATAAGAACATAATTTTTTAATGATGAGAATATATTTAAATATACAATACAAATTTCTATAATTTAAATTCCTATAATTTAAAATATCACTTTGTACACTCTTTTTAAGCACAATTTACAAGCATTTAATACTTCTTTTTGGAATTGGTGTATAAATTACAGCGTTTCGTTGTTTGACGAGAAGTGATTAACTTATAAAAAACGGTATTAAACCTAGCATTATTGTATTTGTTCTGTGCTATCTGTACTTGGGGATAACAACCAATAACATTGCCGTATCGATTTATTTGAATGTTGGGAATAACTGGTGCGTCCGCTTCACTGAAACATGGAGTTAAGTGGACCGACGTTTACCCTTTGACACAAGATGCTCCGAGGGGCCCTGGTAGCAGAGATCGATGAGGGCCCCTGAGATAATGAGTTGACGGCCGATGCCTCAGGGTCCCGTTTAACATGGCCTCGCTAATTGGTGCTCCCCTGTCATTAAGGTGGTTCCTGGGGCGAGAGCGGCTATTAGGGCCGGCTAACTGGGGGCCAACAGTTCTTCCTATTAAAACTGGAGAGTTTCCTATTGACTTAGTCGTTATGGCTGCTGCTGCTGCTGCCGACTTTTTTTTTATTATTATCCGCTACGCTTCTTTCCACGTAATTGCTTCCTTTCTTGCCTGCTGTCTTCTTTGTAACACCTCAGGGCATAGCTCGTTCCTTGCTCACACCGTGTCTTCTGCCTTAATTTTCTTAACATTATTTTTTCTTGCTATAATTCTGGCGTGATTGACATTTCAGAAAAATATAAAAATATATTTGTTGTAAAAAAATAAATGGTCGAGAATTTTGAAGATTTGAACACAAAAATGTAAAATATCAACAACATAGTACCCTCTATTAGAGATAGTTTTAAAAAGTGTACAAGTCGATTTTTTTAATTAAACAATTCTTAAATAAAAAAAAAGCATCTTTTGATCGTGAAACTGAATAAATAACTTCCAGAATATTGGCCACTCTTTCTTGATTAATTAGAAAACCCAACCACGTATACTTTCAGTTTGTGGGTCCACATTAGTCCAGTGCAGCCTCAATGACTAAAATGATTAAAAATCAATGGTTAGTTGATATTTACCCCGATAGATGCCGCAAGCCATCAGCAACTTTCAGTTGTACGATCAGGAGAAACCTTTAATTAAATACTCACTTGAGCCCAGTATAATTTCACTTCTGTACTATTCTTTATAAACAATTATCGACGAATTTTTCACTATTATTATCTATAAAAACACAAAATGATGTAAATATTTTAAACTTCTGTGTTGAATAAAAACAACATTTTTATAAGTGGACATGGCTCATCGATGGTGAGTAATCCGAGATTTCATTTTGTTGACGGTTGAATTGTGATTAGACTGTCGAAGCCGCTGGAAGGATCATCTCGGTTGAGCCAGTTTTTCAATAAAATCATTATTCATTGTAGTAATGTCTGTAAAACTTCAACCGTATAGTCTATATATTTAAAATAGTTTTTAATTATATAGGAATAAAATATTGCCGCTTAAATTTCTAAAATTTTCATTAAATGAAAAAGTGATATATATGTCATTTAAAATGAAAATCCATTCAAATAGAGAGAGTAGTTTTCCCCTCTAAATATGTACAAATAACACTAGTACACACACTTTTTCCTTCTCAATATTTGAAAGTTGTTTCTAGTAAATTCCAACCCGTATATCATGAATATAACCTTCATTTTTCAAAATTAGCTCAATATTTTGAAAAATATTTGAAAATATATAATTTTATAAAGAACCTGATGTCATCGCTGTCATCAAAATATTTTGAAGATATTGACTTTGTAAGCATAAAATTTAATCATCATTTAGATGAAATGCATACCATTGCAATTTTATATCAAGAAAATGTTCAACAATACATTTATTTTCATATATATTTTTAAATATATAAATAATGCCGCGTAAATGCAAAGCTAATCCAGAAATGTTCTGCTACATTTGTGGGAAATTTACAATTCCCAAACAGAGGAAACGTATCACCCCAAAGATAAAAGAATGCTATAAAGAATATTTTGGTGTGGCCTTAGGTGATCAAGACAAGTGGTGGTGCCCCCATAGTGTCTGCGGAACGTGCTATCAAGGGCTTTTGCAATGGAAATCGGGGAAATCAAAAGGTATGCCCTTTGGTGTAACAATGGTTTGGCGAGAACCAAAAAAATTACCATGACGATTGCTATTTCTGTGTCTGCAAAATCACAGGCCTTAATAGTAAAAAGAAGCAAACTAACTTTTATCCAGATATACCATCAGCTAGGCAACCTATTCCTCACGACCTCGAGAATCCCATACTGATTCCTAAAACGGTTCAAGAATCCTAAATCAAAAAGGATGATCAGCACACAGTATTTGAAGATGATCATCAATTATAAGACCCTGGATTTATTTCGCATAAAAGTGACATTCTCCATTTATTTGATCAGGCATCATTAAAGTATCTAGTTAGGGATCTAGGGCTATCAAAATAAGCAACAGAAATCCTTGGATCAAGATTAAAGCAAAGGAACCTTTTGTTACCACAAACCAAAATCTCTGTCTATCGTAATAGGGAACAATGTTTTTGTAATTTTTTTCTGAAGAACAAGGATTAGTGTACTGCAATGATATTGAAGGCGTTTTTAAAACTATGCACTTTAATTACAATGCTATCGAGCATAAACTCTTTATTTGATTCCTCTAAACAAAGTTTGAAGGCTTGTTTGCTGCACTATGGTAGTGTATTATCTTCCATACCAGTTGCCTATTCAACCCAAATGAAAGAAACCTATTCGACTCTTAAGAAAATCTTAGATTTGTTGAATTACACCAAACATTGTTGGAAAATTTGCGGTAAACTTAAAATTATAGGAATTTTACAGGGCTTGCAGAAAGGAAACACAAAGTATCCTTGCTTTTTATGTAAGTGGGACAGCAACGACAGAAAAAATCATTATATACAAAAAAATGTGGCCTGAAAGAAGTATGTTTCGCTAAGGTAAACAAAACGTTGAAAATGAACCGCTTGTCCATAAACTAAAAATGCTTCTTCCCCCTTTACATATCAAATTAGGGTTAATGAAAAATTTTGTAGAGGCTTTGAAGAAAGATGGTGATGCTGTCAGATATTTATTGACTAAATTTCCGAAGATTAGTTGTTCTAAGATAACGGAAGGTATTTTCATTGGCCCTCAAATTCGTAAACTAATAAATGACGAAGAGTTTATTGCAACATTAAAAAAAGGTGAGAAAATGCTTGGCTTGCATTCATCGACGTTGTAAAGCACTTTTTAGACTATAATAAGTCATCGAATTATGCGAGAATCGTAGAAAATATGATTTCCAGATTTTCCATAAGCTCGGGTGCTTAATGAATCTAAAATTGCATTTTATGGATTCACATTTGAACTTTTCCCTGATAATCTCGTTGCAGAGATCGAAGAACAAGGTGAACGCTTCCACCAAGATATTAAAATCATTGAGCAACGATACAATGGTCTTTGGAATCAACATATGGTGGCGGATTATTGTTGTAATCTGATGCGTGATGACAAACAAGCAAAATATATTAGACTTCACAGAAAAAAATCTTTAAATCCATGAATAAATTATTTTAATTACTTCCTAAATATTACAGTATATTTATAAATAATGTTTATTGAACCAAATAAAATGTTTTTTTTTTCGTATACACAGATTTTTGTTAAGACCTTCCATCTTATAAATAAAAACAATTCTCCTGATAATTTTGAAAAAGAAAGGGAAAGAAATTAGATTTTTGAATGAAAATTTATATGGATAAAGTAAGTAGCTTGATAAATATATATATATCTAAGGGCAGTTATTGAAGTAACATATATACACATGCATATATGTATAATATTGTTTCTTCATTTGCACTATCTTTAGCGCATTTATATATATAGTAATAAGTTTAATGCCATAACTTTTCCTCCAATAGATGAATATCATGGGTAAAAGGTATTATATTCATAATTTGAGAAATTGAGCTAATCGAAAAAAAAAAATTATACCACGTTAATCAGCACAAAAAGTTAACCCAGAAAATGTTTTGTTTATTTGAGGAGGAGAATTTTTATTTCATTTTGTGTACTAGTGTTATTTTCCGTTTCATGGGTAAAAGGTATTATATCCGTAACTTGAGAAATTGAGATAACAAAAAAATATATATATACACTTGGTTCTTTTTTTATGCGGTAGATGCGTTCCAGGGGAATCCGCATAAAAAAAATCGCACAAAAAAAGATATATATTTATATGTAAAATGATGGATACGTTCCATTCATTAAAAAAATCGCATAAAACCTAAATAATGTTTTAAAATGCACCAGAAATCGCATAAAAAAAGATTTATAAATAATAAGATTTAATTTTTTTCTCATCATATTTTAATAAATGGCACATATGTGTGTTAATAACAAAAACAAAACTTAATATGTAAAAAAAAAAAAAAACATAAACAAAACTTTATTTAAATTCATATTAAGAATGTTTTCATCATTATTCGCTGTCTGATAATGTGCGAACCCGTTTGTGGATTGGTGCAAGATCACTTTCATCACTTGAAGATAAAATTACGTCATCAGATCTACATGGTAATGCTTCTTTAGGAACTTCAGTGATTTTTTTTTCTTTGACAAGGTAGTCAGTAATCAAACGCTGTAATGGCTTGACTAGTTCTTTGTAGAGTTCTCTGTAGCCAGACATACAAAATTTCAGATCACGTTGGAATTTTAAGGCGCGTTCTACATCATTATCATTTTGAATAAAAAAAAATTCCAATTTACCGGAAAGTTGAAGGCCTTCCCGAAGTATTTTTTCGTCCAGTGGAGTAACATCTTCCAGTTCGCTATCTACTGTTTCGAAATCTTTAGTAGTATCTACCATACTTTCCAAAATATCATCATCATTTAGGGCTTCGTCCACAAGCAATTCTTCTATATCATGCTCGCCAAAATCATCAAAACCTTCCCCACCTATTTCCTTAGCAATTGAAATAATATCTGATGTTATTATTGTTGTTCTATTTGATTCATTTCTCTTTGATACGCATTCAGGCCAAGCAGCTTTCCAACATGCATTTAAAGTTTGTGGTTTTATCTCGGCAATTGCTAACGCAACATGATCTACACAGTTCAAGATATTAAATTGTTTCCAAACTTCAGTAACTGTTATTGTATCGGATTCCAGTTTATCGAAAATGAATTGGAAAGTGAATTTTACATAATATTTTTTAAATGTTGAAATAATTCCCTGATCTAATGGTTGAATTAGGCTCGTTGTGTTTGGAGGGAAAAAAACTACCTTTATATTTGGATGTTCTAAGTTTGGATGACCTGGTGCATTGTAAAGAATTAATAAGATCTTAAATTCGAGACCCATCTCTTTCATATAATTTTCTACTTCAGGTACGAAGCATTTATTGAACCATTCAGTGAAAATAGCCGTTGTTACCCAGGCCTTCTTGTTTGCCATCCAATGTACGGGCAGTGTATTTAAGTCTTTTCCTTTTAATGCACTTGGTTTTAAAGATCGATTTACAAGCAGCGGTTTTAACATTCGATCGCCAGATGCATTGCTGCACAGCAATAAAGTAACTCGATCATTTTTTTCGGACTTTGCAATGTAAGTACGGGTTGGCATGTTTTTCCAAAACAATCCTGTTTCATCAGCATTGAAGATTTGATGGGCACAATATCCTCCATCTTTAATAATTTTAGCCAACTTTTCAGGATATTTTCTAGCAGCTTCTTCATCTGCAGAAGCCACCTCACCTTTTATTTTTAGATTATGAAAAGAATGTCTTTTTATAAAACCAGTTAACCACCCTGTGCTGGCAGAGAATTGTGGATTACTTTCACGTGAAGATGTAGATGGCTCTGATTCTTTTAACTCCTTGTAAAATTTAAGGGCTTTCATCTTGATTAAATGTCCATCTAACGGAATTCTTTTTTGAGTTAAATCTTCAATCCAAATTACGAGAGCCTTTTCTGTTTTTTCTATTAAAGTGCCTCTTGAATATGATGAAATTTTAGAACTCAAATTTGTACCAGATCTGACTGATCTTCTTATTGTCGCTTCATTTTTTTTTTATTGCTCTTATAGTAGATTCGCCTAAATTATAACGTTTACCTATTGCTGTTGATCTTTCTCCTTTCGCCAAGCAATCGAGAAATATAATTTTGGTTTCTAGCGAAATTGCACTTCTTTTTTGTTTTTTATTATTGTCACACATTTTCTTTAAGAGGACTAAAAATTATAGAAAAAACTTAATGTACAATTACGCACTAAAATTATTCAAAAAAACTTACAATTCACTTGAGTAAATTTATCTTCCGGTTTTCGGTAGTAACCTTCTTTCACAAAGTTTTATTTTCTAATGCTTTCCAATATGCAGGCTTTTTTAATTAGTTTCATACAAAAACAAAATGCAGCATAAAAACACGCAATTTTAACGAGGTATTTTTGTTTTTGTCTCTTTTGTTTTTAAGAACAAATCAAGAGAAAACATGTCAATAAAAGAAAAAAAGAAATTTGTAACGGCAGCTGGCACGCCGGCGGGTTTTCAGTTTTGATTTCGGTTTTGCACGAGGTGTGTAAGACACCGGCAGGCGCGGAATAAAAGACATTGGAACTTCCCCTCTACTGTTTGTTGGATAACTTAACATACAACCAGGACGTTACAAAATTCTTTCTTTGTATTGATTGCGTAATAGTAGAGTTGTAGTTGTTATTCTTATTCGTTTTCAGAAAAAGTGAATCACCAAAAAAAAAGTTTTCGAAATTCGAATAATTTTTTTTTTCTTGCACCGCATAACTCCAAAACCGCATAAAAAAACGCATAAAAAGAGAACGAAGTGTATATATATTTTAAAAAGATGCATATATTGGATTTTTTAATGAATTTATTATTCCAATATTTCGAGGGGCAACTCGCCTCTCTTTATATATATATATATATTGGTACCACGTTAATGAGCACAAAAGTTAACCCTGAAAATGTTTTGTTTATTTGAGAAGAATTTTTTTTTTCATTTTGTGTACTAGTATAATTAAGAGAAAAGAGAGCACAGGCATGATATTAGGTTAAAAATTTGTGAAGTTTTTAAAAATCATATATGAATAAAATAAACCTATAAATTATGTGGGGCGTTTTGATGGGCAGTCGAGGCGATAAGGTCGCCCACAAGAGTCCAGAGCAAGTGCTGACAAATGTAGACGGGGGAGTGAGAAGTAGAGGTCCGGGGGAAAAGTGACGTGCCGTCTGACTGCAACTACTAAAAAATATCAGGAAATGTTTCCAAGGGGCTGCTTGTTGACGCCTGGAAATCCAGGATCAAGCTGATGACTTGCTATATGATGCATAAAACATGGTATCAACCCATAAAAGATTGGATTGAGTTGTTTGGATAATGCTCTTTCTAAATATTGTGCATTTTCTTACAGGTTTTATAGAAATATTCATTAAAATGGGTATTTGATTATCATATATGACATTTAAGAATGCCATTTTTGTAAAAAAAATTCAAGATTTGTCGCCAAAAATTAAACATGTGTCGTTGGTGAAAGAAACGGTTGGAGATGTCTGTGATATAATAGAGATACTATTCTAATACATCTGCACCACGCTGACGAGGACAAACAGCCTGAAATGCGTACGTGGTTGGCTTTATTTATCAAGAGTGCTTGGCTAATATTCTGAAATAATTAAAACCCAGCGATTCGTTGATATTTATTCTGATAGAAGAACCAAAGCTCCAGTAACTTCCAACTTCAAGACCAGGAAGTGCTTTTTCATAATTTATCCATCTGATCCCAGCACAATTTAAGTTGTGTGATATTTCGTGATTTGTTATCTTAAGATGGCTTTTTTATATTTTAAGACTGACTTTCTATAAGCATTACACACAAGACGTGAAAACTATTGGGTATGCTTAGTTCGTGAGTTCTGAACTCTTACAGTGGTTCTGGCCGTTTAATCTATCAAGTCATTTGAAATTGTTCATTTACTCACTAATAACGAAGCTATGGATATTTAGAATTCGAATATTTTAGATTTGTTAAACTTAATATTTAGGTATTGGATTAGGGTTGAGAATGTAATTGAAAATTTCCTGCTGTTGCAATATTTGAAATTAAAACATATTTTGCGTTTTTTATTATAAAGAAGGGATGAATACTGATGTGAGTTCCTCAATATCTTTTGTACAGAAATCTTTGGAATTTGCCTTGAAACAAAAATAACAGCGCTAACTATTTCAAATATTAAAATCACTAACGGGTTCTTTTATACTTTAGAATTATCAAATAAGCATGAGGTTAAATGGCTTATAACTTTTAACAATGGCAATTACCCTTTCATTATTACAATTGTTTCAACTAGAAAAATCTTCAAAACCCTTCAAATGTTTATAGGCAGAACAAATATGTATTCTTTATAATGGTCTGGCCAAAACTAAATTTGCGAAACTGCTAGGACAGTTTTTCACTTAAAGCCAAGAACTATCAATATTTTTAAAGCATACAGTTTGGGCTGTTATCGTCGAACAATCGCTGTACATGATATTCGGTAATCTCCATGGCTTCCCCATTCCTAAGAAATGCTCCCTATTTGAGAGACCAGATACCGCATTGGCAAAATACTCCGAATTGGACTCAGTCAAGAAATGTCCAGTCTTCCACAGCTAAAATTCAGGCGTCTTTTGATCCCCTTCCTGGTCTGAATGCTGTATTCAGAGTAGCAAAGGTGATCTAGCATATCATTGATTATGACAGGTGTGTACATTATAAATCAAGCTGTACTTGTCGCATTGATTCTCTTATCAATTTTTTTTTTCATTTATTTGAGTAAATCCGTTACATTTCATTAAAAACAGATGTTTCTTCTTAATCCGAGAATTTATATTTAAAAGCCTCACTAAATCAAAATACGTCAATATCTTGCTCTACCTGTTGGCACGCCAGATTCCGAATAAGCTTCTCATATAATTGTCTACCACAAGTGAATTTCAAAACATTAAATATTTATATAGCCAAGTTTAATCTATTGATCATTATATAACAATGTGCGAGACAAGGAACAATGGTAGGTATATATAACAATAATTATGTAGACACAAAGCTACTAACTTATCAAACATTTAATTCCACAACCGTAGAATTATTCGTGATAGGAAATATATTAAGAAATAATCATACTAATTACATTATATTACACTAATTATATAACCTTACAAGATAATCTTCAATATGGAATTATTAATAATTAAAATAATTGATATATCAGAGAGAGTGTACAATATAATATTTATATTATCATTCGCCTATCTGAGGATTGGTAGAGGAGGGTTGGTGGAAGGATGGTCTAAACCGTTCGACCGCTACGACCCGGGAATGAATTCTGCATTGGGCACCTTTTTTCTGATTTAAGAAAAATAAATGCTCCAATGGCCCCCGAATCTTGCAAAAGTACAACCCCACCAACGAGTGCAAGTAACCAAACGGGGCTCTGGCACATTTGTAAGTGCAAAGTTGAACTTATTTTCACATGTGTAGACATGTGGAAACTTACAGTAAAAGCATTTCCAAATTTTACCCACCATGATTATCATGGCCTGTACCATGTTCTTGGGATAAGCAAAAAAAAAAAGAATTGGTAATTATAGGGTTTCAAGCATCTCGATCCTAGGCATTTCTTTTTAGCGCAGCATGGTAGCTTACTGCACTCTAAACCTCAAGGTCATTGGCGGTATTCTACTAGGTCATTTATGGTGTACATCAACATGATGTAGATCAACAACAAGGTAATAATTTTTATATATATTGACGAATTATATTTGTTTCTCTTGTTGTATATTATACTATACATTTTTATATTGTTAACAAATAAGTTAAATCCATACAAGTTCGTCATTCTTTTTCTCATCTATAGTTTAGGTGCTTCTGAACAAACCTTTGGAGTTTACGCTCTTAATATTTTGTAGAATCTCTAAGATTTTCTTGTAGATATTCTCTATATGGAGTCCTAAAAGTTAATATGAACTTTCTGGATCAAATCCATTTTTTAAAATTTATTTTGGTACGTCTTTATACATTTTGGAGGAGTACATTTTTAAAGAGCCCTATCTTATCCTATCCATCGTACTGTTTGATCTATTCAGGTTACACAGACTTAGAAAGGCTTCAATAGAATTCCAAAACTCTTGCCCGAATCCTATCATTGATTTCAACACCCGAACGGAGCACCTTGTAGTCTCAAAGGCCGTACTATTACTCCATTAACGCAAACACCTTCTCATCATGATATCGTCTGTGTCAGTTTGTACAGTATTTGGGATAATAATGCAAGGCAAGGGCAATTTATTCATATTCGTAAACAATATTATTTTAAAATGACATACAGACGATTTAATTTGAATTCTCTTTTCAGTCACAATAAAAATATATTCATAGATGGAAATTTTCCAAAGAGGATATTAATCTATAAAAATAAGCGCTACATCTCCCGTCAAAATATACGTCAAAACTAGACGCCATCTATTGACCGTCGCCCACAAACCAGTGGCCTCGGGTCGGTGACGAAGCCACAAAAGCAGCTTTGGAAAAGTGAGAAACGCCCAACTGGAGACCATGGTTTCGGGATTAATGGCCCTCGTCAGTCCTGGGCGGACTTTATTTTATAGCTAGAAACCATGGCCTCCAGGTGGAGGCTTCTCAGTTAACCAAAGCTGGTAGTGTGGCTCTGTGACCGACTGTAAAACCATTATAATTAACTCTAAATAATACCTTGAAATAGAGGGTATCGGACGTACAAACTCTTTCATTGTTTAACATTCTATAACACTGATATACACAAATACAGTTTTTATTTTCACCAAAATAAACAATATCTGATCTAAATGTAACATTTTGTGCCAATTCTAAATATACCATCTCTAGAATTCTGAGTTAGAGCCTTTTTTCGTATTGGGACAAGCACGCAGTAATAAATGCAAACAAAGTTACGTAAGCCTTTTGCTAATACCTCATTACATTAGCTAGTGGTGATAGATTTCTGCCCTTTATACTTACTTGGGTAAGTTGATACGTAAATCAACGATTTGTTCAGTAGCATTGTTTATAATATTTAATCTATGAGAAACATTATTCATATTCAATATTCATATTTTGCAACACTGAATAATTTTATTTCCCTTTTTGTATTTTATCAAATAGTTTTATAGATCGTGTACACAATACGGTGCCAATATGTCAAGGTGCTGCGTGAATAATCCAAATACTTACTGTTAAATCTGTGGAGAAATAACTTTAAAAGCTCAAAGGCCTAACATTACATTGATCATCAGATAGTGTCATTAACTTTACTTTGTATGCAAAGTGAGTGACCAAGATAAGACTAGGGCCCCTCATCATTGTTGACAAGCTTGTATTCGACCTCTTACAGGATGGATTGAAAGTGAAGGCCATATGTCTTTTACGGTTATAATGCTATAGAGGGGGAACTAAAATATCACTACTAAGAATGTTCATTTTGTTTATCAAAACTACAGGTATTGCGTATAAATGCAATCGGTGAAGAAGTGTAACTATTTTGTGGAATTCAACTCTAATGCCTTGCCACAAACACTAAATGAGAAGAATTGTTCTGCACACCTTCAGAAAAACTAGATTTGGAGGGTTATTCGATCCCTCTTACAAAATCGACACTGTTTCTATTTTGTAAATGTTCCGATTCTCTGATGCCAGTTTAAATAAATGGCATACTACTAAATGTTTTCATTGGTCCAGGTTCCTCCATAAACCTTATTTGGAGAGATCTTTTAGAAAAATATAGCTGGAAAAGTTATCCATCCCAGACCAAAATAACCGCCATTGGAGAAAGCCACATTATTGCTACAGAAAATGTGGAGGTAGAGCTTGAAGTGGATAACTATCGACGAGTGCAGCAGTACTGAGGGATATGCCTTTTGAGTTTTTGACGGGAAAGCCCACCGTGAAATTGATCGGAGATCAATGGGACTTTAGTACTGACAATATTACCTGCTTTTTTCCTTAGCGCACGAGAATGTATATTCATCCGTGATGAAGATTTTGAAAACGAATATCAAGATTCAGGAAGTAATTGGGAGTGCGAATTTAAAAAGAAAACAAAAAAAAAAAGAAAATGTCGCGATTCAGGAAGTAAATGGAGCATAGAAAATAAGACACGTAAAGGGCGTAAAATATATAGAAGTAGTGAATCTGGTAGTGAATGGGAAGCAGAAAAGAGAAAGACACATCAAAACAAGATATCGTCAAAAAGAAAACATGGCAGTGAGAACAATTCTGATAGTAATTGGGAAGCTAAATATAGCAGCAGAAATAGTGTTCAGAAAAGAAGCACTAGACAAACTACCAGAAATGCCAAACGTACACTAGGTAAATACGGTAAATTTGTTACTGTAAGAACCCAGAATACATTAGAGACTTTTGTCACCCAGGGGATTCTTATTTAATTCAGAAGATGAAGCAACAGCTGATAAAAAACACCTAAAATAGCAAGAAAACCTACCCAGAATAAACAAGAAGCTAAACAAACTGAAAAAAAAACAGACAAAAATGATAGTGAAGAGGTTCAAACAGTTTAAAACCCAAAGAAGAAATTGACAAAAAGAAGAACTTGATCTACAATGTCAATTACAGGTAACCTAAAAGGACAAATAGCTCAGAGCCTCTAACGACAGCGAACTAAGTTCTATTTTAATAGGCATCTCAAAAGGAAGCCTCCCTAACTAAAGATTGGGGAAGATATCCTAGTCCGACATCAGAGAGTTGGCAAAAAATGGAGACCGACTGGTCCTCATCGAGTGCTGAGCCCTAAATATGTAAAATATAAAAGTGATGATGGGAGTTTGGCTCACATCTCCAATATCCAACCTTATGTGAATAGACATCCCAGGAGTGATGAGATTCTTTAATGCTGGGGGAGATGTAATCTACCTTGTAATATAAAAGAAGAAATTAAAGGAGAGAAAACGATAAATTGTTTGCCCGTCGCGCGGAACTGAGTGACTTCACGAGACACGCATGCATCGAACGAGTTGTTGTTACTTTTTGTATTCAGAATAATAAAGTTTAATTGATCCTTTTATATCTTATTATTTAATTTAGTAGAAAAGAAATAGGAATCTAACACGTATTAAACTGGAATTAATCAAAAACTTTGTCGAAGCAATGAATCCAAATGCTGCTGTATTTGCCTATTTGAAAAACAAAAATGCCTACCATAAGTGATGCAAAAATTAGAGATTGCAATTTCGTTGGACCTCAGATTCGAGAATTTCTGCAGGATCTGAATTTTGAGGATAGCTCAAATTAAATTGAAGCAGCAGGATGGAATTCTTCAGAAACGTTTGTAAGAACTTTTTGGGAAATGTAAAGGTCGAAAACTACAGTGACCTAGCTAATGAACTCTTACTTTCCTACGAAGCACTGGGATGTAACATGTCTCTCAAGATCCATTTCCTGCATTCACATCTAGAATTATTTTCCGACAATTTTGGTGCAGTTAGCTATGAGCATGGTGAGAGGTTTCATAAGATATAACAAGCATGTAGAAGCGGTACCAAGGTAAATGGAGTCCCGGTATGCTTGCTGACTACTGCTGGACACTCAAGAGCGATGTACCACAAGCAAAGTATAGAATAAAATCCTGTCACTACTTTTCGGTTAAAGAAATCTATTTCGTTCTTACAGGTTCATATATATTTTAAAATATTTTCAAATTTCAAGTAGGTGTCAAGAAACCTTGTGTGGTATAAAAAATAAAACTAGTAAAATATACTCTATAACAAAAAATTCGACGCACCAAGAAGCAGTTGTCCGATTTATATGAAAATACGTATACAAAGAGGTTTCGACCAAACATGCAAATGATTGAAATTTGGTGGCCGATTTATGCAAAGCAAGAGCTCCAGCGCATCTGAACTGCGCATCCAGCACGAGCATTCTAGACTCAATATTCGGCGCGGCACTAGCTGATTTTCAGAATTTCCGTTTAATATTTTAGGAGTACGCCTATTTCTACTGTATCAATGCCTCGCCGAAAGATTCGTGCTCATTACGAACATATGTCAGAGTTTGAAACTGGTCGTGCCATTGGATTGAAAGAGGCTGGTTGGTCTAATCGACTAATCAAGCGACATCTGTGTCGAAGTGATGCGGCTATTAGGCGATGTTGGCAAAAGTGGGTCAACAACGGAAGTATGCAGCGTCAGGACGGCAGCGGTCGACCAAGGGCAACAACAGAACGGAAGGACAGAGCAATTGTCAGAATGGCTGTCGCAGCACCGGAATCTACGTTATCTACCATCCAACGTGTGACCGGCACACAAGTGTCCAAAATGACCATCAACAGGCGACTGAGAGAGCGGAATCTAAGAGCTCGCCGACCGTTACGATGCCTACCCCTCACACCCGTGCACCGACAAGTCCGACTACAGTGGTGTCGGGAGCGTTCAACTTGGAACTGCGCTGACTGGGGACGTATAGTCTTTAGTGACGAGTCCCGTTTCTTACTGTGTCCTGACGACCGTCGCAAACGTGTCTGGAGACGTCCTGGGCAGTATGTGGACACCACACTGTCGAACACCACACAGGTCCACAACAAGGCGTTATGGTCTGGGGTGCCATTTCATTTGATAGCAGGACCCCATTGGTAGTCATTCCTGGCACCCTGACAACACAACGGTACGTAGATGACATTCTACGGCCTGTTTTGTTTCCGTTCCTCTCACATTACCCCGGGCTTACTTTTCAACAAGATAATGCCCGGCCACACACGGCACGTGTTACTATGGATTGTCTTCAATCTTGCCGAACTCTTCCGTGGCCAGCAAGGTCGCCTGATCTCTCGCCCATAGAGCACATCTGGGACGGGATGGGAAGGCGATTGCAACCATCCCGGAATGTTGACTATTTAGCCCGACAGTTGGAGACAATTTGGCAAGAAATCCCGCAGCACACCATCCGGAATCTTTATCAGTCCATGACACGCCGGGTGGCAGCCTGCATCCAGGCCAGTGGGGGTCCAACGACATATTGACATTCTCAATTTATGACGATCAAACTCTGAAATAAAACAATTAACTGTTCTGAAATATTAATCGTTTTTTCTCCTATACATGCTCTTTACATACACCAATTTTTGTCCTAGTCTGACAACTCCTTCTTGGTGCGTCGATTTTTTTTGTTATACAGTGTATATGGAATCGGCACAAGAGGTTACATTATGATAAATCCTGTTTATTTTGGTAAAAAGAAAAATATATTTTGGCTATCCCCTTTAATATGGCAAGGTTTATGAAAAATGCTTATGTAACATTGTTTGCATTTATCATTGAGTTTATCCCAATACTAATAAAAGGTTGACATGGTAAAACGATGGGTGAAGGAAATATTTAGTTCAGCAAGGAAAGTTACGCTAGAAACACCATCAAAGTTTCTTGCCTAAAAATGTGGTTGCCAGTGTAATTAAGCTAATAAAGTATGATAAAAAAATTCTACATATTACCTATTCTATTCTGAAAACATTAAAATGGATAGCAGGCTGCTATATTTGTGAATTTCTAAATGATTCGGGCATACTTAGTACGCGATTTGAGATGTAATCATCAAACGATCTCTTTCGTTTGAATTGACATACATTATTAAGCCATTTATAGATGTGGAAGACCATTTCTACAGATCTTATAACAGTTTCAGTCTGGAAAATATTGTTCTACTATTATACTAATATTTTTATAAATTAAGGAACTACGAACACACAGAAGCTTCTAGGACTGAATAAATATGTAATTAATTCACAAATAAATTCTTCGGATCACGTTTCAAAATATAAGGTTTTTTAAAATTATTTTTAATCGTAAAATTTTCGGTAAAATGTATATAATTTTCAACAGTGTTCAAATTGTCACTCGTTTTCTTTTGGCCAGAAGTCAGATTAATTGTCATTTTATTGAAAATTCGCACTGTACATTATTATTTTTTAGATTGATTTAATGACCATTCAAACATATTATATTTTTTTATCGTCTATACCTCATATATATCATAATAAATTAAAGAAGTCGGTGGACGAGTAGGTAACACCCTCGATTCCCGACAGCCATGAACCGGGATCGTATCCCGCGTTAAAAATTGTTTAATATGTGAATAACCTTCACATATTATTAATTGTTGCAATTATCATAAACTAGGTTGCTCTTTTTGAGCGGTACCTAATAAAGTGATTTTGGAAAGAAATAATAAATTATCGCTATAGAATCCCCAGTGCATTTTATCTCTAAACATACATCGGGTAATTTGCGAAATAAACATTCAGTTTTTAGAGTAGAAAATTGACGATTCAATTATATTCATAATACTTAGTTAAATGAATCCTGCTTTAAGCTGTTTTAAAATATGCACTTTCTGATGTAACATTTTTTAATTAACAAAAACATATGTAACACCAAGTTAAAAGAATTGAGTGCACAGGTTTGCAAAGACAGTTTTACAGTTGATGCATAGTTTTTAAAAGAGGGACAATGTCTCTTTTAAAGAGGTTTATTTTATAATAACCAACGTGACTGTAATGCAAGGGATCCATTATACCGTTCACAGCCAAGAATATCTTCTCTAGAGCATAATTTGGGTAAATAAATAAGCACAATAACAGTCTTTTATTCTAATTATTTTCAGGAAAATTGATCCTAAATATAAATCCCAAATTGTGTGCTCCTCATTCAGATTCTTTCAAGGCGATCAACGAGCCATACCCATAGTCTAGTTCACAACGAGCATATTAATCTGTTGAAATAGGAATTATCAAGCATTTCTCAATATTCACACAGTTTATCATTCAGCAATCATTCGATACATACACTTAAAATTAACTCGAATATTTTGTGACAACTTGTCGTTTTTTTAAATGTCACAACTTCTGTATAGCGGATATAATAAATCATATAAAACACACACACCAGCATCAGAATATAGAAAAAAATTCTATAATAATCAAAAACGGCATTAATTTCAACAAATCCTTTAAATTCAAAAATGGTGGTAGCAAAATTGATTTGAATATTCTATCGTATTAGTATCTCTATGCTCTAATTATCATAATTGAACATATAATTATTCAACAAATCATGCACGAATAGCGGACTGATAAACATAATAATTAAATCCTATTTCACAAATATTGAAAATATTCGTAACATTTTATTTAATAAATTATAAATGATAATTTTAATAAGATAATTTCCTTCGAAAATGTGAAATGGTAAATAATAAAAAGGAATAAAAAATATATACTAAAGAATTCAAAATTACAGTTCGTTCACACAAAATACATTCTCTAATTGTTCAAACAGAACATAATAAAACAAAGCGGAATGAAGAATTTAATCACAACATCTCGATTCTAATATCGTTTAAAAGTTTATTATATAATTTAAATAACGATATAACTACACATAACCAACTTCCCTAAACGGCCACACAAATCAATAAAAATAATAACTAATCATTATTCATCGTTAGTTTTTACAAAGCAGCATCAAGTGCTACTGTGAAGATTCCAATTATCCTGATTGGCTATTCTCTCTTTGATTTGGCAACGTACATTGGCTAATTGGGCCTCTTTGATGTCCGAGGTATGTAGATTGGGAGGTCTGACGATCGAAATGCCTCAAAGAACGGTCGCTTCTCTAATTGAAGAGTTTTCCGTCCGGGAACATCGATTCCCAGTGGCAGGCCTTTGTGCCTCCTGCACAGGTAACTACCCCATTGGTCCATTCTTTGTTCGCTTCATTAAGGAATTACTGGGTCGTTTGGTTGCCTCTTTTTATCTTCATTCCACTACTACTTTATAAAATTGATTTTTATTCCACACAGAAAATTCACTTTTAAAATATTTTATGAATTTGGTTTGAATAGTTTCTTTTGTTGGCGTTTAGCCAACTGAAATGTTGGAAAAATAAATGATATTTTGATCCAATATATGCCTTTTTAATTAAATATTTATTTATGGATTGCTCTATTTTCAAAATAAATATGTATATTTAATAGACAAGAATGAGATAATTTGAGTTTAAATAATCAAAATAATTATTTATTATTATTTTTATTCAAAAGAAATATGTACTGTGTTTTTGGAATTCTCCGTGCCACAGGAAGGTCAGGTATGCCATCTGTGTAAGCAAGAGGCCCTAACAGAGTTGTCTCATTATCTCTGACTGCCAATGTCTTACTAAAGAAACATTTCTTGGAGAATCCAGCAACTGCTATCTAACAGTTGACGATATGGACGAGATAATAGCGAATATATTGTATACTGTATACAAGTCCTTTTAAAATGTTTAAAGATTCCCCTATATTCGGTAGGGGAAATTTTGCATAAAACGATGTGTCTTAATAAAAGATTTTACAGGGTCGTTGAGGCAAATTGGGAATTTGTTTATTAACTGCCATCTAGCGGTTGTTGAGTGTATACTTGCGAATAGCTTATCTAACGTGTAGTTAATACCCTCACGAGGTGCGCGCATATAGACACGTTCAAACAAACAAGAACATGAGCCGGGAACAAGACAGAAGAGCAGCGATCCTTGAGTCCCCTCGTGCTGGAAAATCGCCAAAGAAGAAATTTGAGTGATTTGAGTAGAAAAAACCCAAGTTCACGAAATTTCGAATAAATTTCGAGAAGCAGACGAACCAGTTGAAGCATCCTCTGAGCGGGCAAGCCACAGCAAACAATCGGATACGGAAAGAACGCCCGATTTTGTTGACACATTGAAAGAGAAGATCAAGGCGGATCCTGGACGCAGCATGGCTAAGTTGGCGAAGTTCATGGGGGTAGCACGGTCAACTAACAGTTTGGTGGTGCACGTAGACCTTGGCTACAAATCCTTTGTTTTACGGAACTGGTAATTTTTAACAAAGAGAACCAAATCTGCCCGAAAACTAAAATTTCAGTAATTTTTAAATGATATCAAACACGACAGTGCTGGCTACCTGAGGTTCTTTTCAGATGAAAATAATTTTATCCAAGAAAGAAAAGTTGATGGTTAAAATGACAGGTGGATTTGTCAAGATGCTTCAGAACTGCCCATCGTCATGCACACCAAATTTCCAGCAGCTGTCATGGTCTTTGGGGTTGTCAGCAGTGAAGGGAATGTTATTCAACCTCATTTCTTTGAAGAAGGCCTTAGAATAAACGCCGATGTATACATTCATTTCTTGGAGACGGTGGCCAAGCCCTGGATATATGTACATGGTGGCCGCCGGAAGAGATAACGTCTTCCAGCAGGACTCAGCGCCAGCCCACAAGTCGAGAGAAACCCAAGCGTGGCTTCATGGTAATGTGCCCTACCAATGAAAACCTGACTTGTGCCCCCTCCAGACTATAAAAGTGGAAAGTTGTGTACAAATAAATATATTTTGTTGGCATTATAAGAGTTTTAATATTTGTGTCCAATTTTCCGGATTTACTTCAACAGCCCTGTACATACATGTCATTTGTAGTAAATCTTTTTATTATTTTATATATTCTTGGGACTTATCATACAAATACCTGTATGAGACTTAATTGTTTTAATTCGGTTTCAAGTATATAAAATCAACAATCATTTGTCATTAATTGTAAATTACTTTTCAAAATTTCTCCCCCACCCCTTTGCAGACTTCGTAGCGATGCGGTGTATAAAACTGTATCTTAATTTAAAAAAAAAATGTTTGTGAATTACTCGCACCTGTGTGAATTCGTCGGGCCTTTTATAGCTGAAGATGCGCTTTTGAAAGGTTTCTTTGTTTCCAAGGTCATATGTCTTCGTGTATTGATGAAGATCGGTCTCATTCCGCTCCATTTCCTGGTAAATATTTATCTGACATATTTACAAGATATTTATGTTCTAAGAAATTTGAACTATTTTTGAAGCGTATGATTTAAAAAAAAATAAATCAATTTTCTACCGCCCTTACTGCAATGATAAAATAGTGGTGAACCCTCTAAGCGGTTTAATCTACCATACCGCTGTAATATTGCATTTTTCGGTTTTACTTTCATACTGATGCTAGACTATTGTAATGGGTATTTTAAATCTGCAGTAAGGGCAGTAGAAAATGGTTTTAATTCCAAAATAAATATTACGCGTCAAAAATAGTTCAAAATTCTTATAACAGGTGGAGCGCTAAGACATCGTATAAATAGAAATGTTACTCGACATTTTATTAATTATCAGATGACGCTCAATTCCCTAATGAACTAAACGTTAAATTAAATGGAATTTTATATGCTTCTTATTTTTTATTTTCTATATCATAATTTTTGTCTGTTTCTAAATAAGGTGATAAGTATGATGATTTCTCAAACAAAACTAAAAATATAAATGTTCGGCCAATCGGAGAACGAACCACCTTAAAGAGGCATATGTAGAAAGAAATAAGTCAAGGCAATATGCTGAATTATGGTGAGTTGGTGATATAAAATTTGAAAGTTGCCATAATGTAAGTCCTGCATAATTGGAAAATTAATCTAAGAAACCTTTATTTTTCTGCTACTGATATGAAATGAAACTAAACAACGGGAATTGTCTCTTATGGATTTATTTGAGCCATTGTAGGACAAATCATTAATTAGATGGGTCAAAATATTTCATTGTTTTGGTAGATTACACCAACAGGAAAGAACATTTGTTTACTTCATAGAATTAAAGGATAAAACAAGGGGGTCGGTGGAAGGATGGTCTAAACTGTTGGTTTTCGACCGCTATGACCCGGGTTCGATTACCGCATTGTGTACTTTTTTCTGATAAAAAAATAAATAAATGCTTAAATGGCCCCCGATTCTTGGAAAAGTCTAACCCCACCAGCAGGTAAAAGTAATAAAGCTGGGTTCTACAACATTTGTAAGTGCAAAGTCGAACTGCTTTTCACATGTGGTGCACTTACAGTAAAAGCAGTCGCCTACTTCTACCCACCATAATTATCATGGCCTGTACCATGTGTATTAGTGATAAGCAAAAAATGATAAAACATTAGAGAAATTCGCGAAGAATTTAAGGCGAGAGCTTAAAATATGAGCTAAAAGCTTTTGAGAATAAAAGAGACAGGGATGAGTTGAAAATAAATAAATTGAACATATAGAAATAACGCGCCACCTACATACACGAATTGAAAATATTAAGCATGGATTTTCTATTTCAAAGAAAGCAGCAGATTTCCTACTGTCCTCATACTGCTTTATTTGAAAAAAAGAAAACTTTGTGCCTAATAAATTCATTTAACTATATTATACAAGTTCCCCAATCATGGTTTCGAAAGTTTTGTACCAAGATATGGTCTACCTCACCAACTCTCCACTACCTACTCATCACAAGATAAGGGAGTTTCAGAAAGGACAAATCGAACTCTAGCTGTTTCACCACTGGCATCACTGATTTACTCAAAATTGCTCATATTCTTTTAGGCAGAAGCAATCACTATATCTGTGTATGAACTGTCAGAAAATAAAATATGCGCACCAAGAAGTAAGAATGCTAAAAACTCAAAACTATGTAAATATGTAGCATAAAGTCAAATATTATAAAATACAAAAAAAACTTCCGCAAGAGCATAAAGAAACTTATTGCGGAGGTTTTTGATATTTTATAATAGTAAATCGCAATTTAGCCTATATCTGAAAGTCAAATATGTGAAGATTCCAGTTTGCTATATATGCGCCTGACTGAACACTCGGGAGCGGCGCATAAAGGTTTAATGCTTGTTATTATAAAAATTCATATTGGATTATAGCAGCAGCACCTGATCACGTAGCATTAAGTAGAGAGTAACCAAACTGCCAGGTACACGCAGCAAATGTCATTATTCCAAGTTGGGAGTTTCAGAGAGGCGTCATCATCGGTTTGTAGACGTTAAGTTACCACCGTGTAGCACGTCAATCATTCTGATTCCACCATCCGAATGTCTTGGGAGCAATGGAGACAAGATGAGACTCACACGTGGAGCATGGGATACAATTTAGACGCGACAAGTTTAGAGAAGGTTTCCTTCCTGCTGAGTAAATATCATTGTTCGTGCGTATATGTTGTATCCTGTTTGGTGATGTGATAGTGACAGGTATGTGAGGCTGCTATATTTGTCCTTCCCCCTGAGGATAGAAGGATTTAATGGGATAACTTATCTTTAATTTCATTACCATTTACTCAGATTTTAAGTGGTAGTCTTTCTTCCAATATTTTTAGCGGCTTTTGGGGAAAATAAAGCCAGAATATCTTTTGTTGTGCAAGGATTATTTTTATTTGAAATGGAAAATTATAGAAAAAGAAGTCTTCAACCATAAATGAGCGCGTTAGATGTTTATAGTAGCTCTAGTAATAATAGTTATTATTATTTTGACTTAATAATTCTGAATAGATTTTTCCCTATTGATATTCGTATTATATTTGGAATGGTGTTCTAAATATATATTTGGAAGTAACTCCGGCGATCTGGCTTGCGGATGTAGTATTCGACAACAACAAATACAATCAATGTAAATGGTTGTTGGTATGGCCAGACCTAATTTGAATCCAGAGGTGTTAGAAGAGAAACACAACCTTGCATATCATCGACGTAAGGTCGTGTTGTGTTTCACGGACGATAACCAAAGTTGTCACTGGCTTCAAGGTCGGGCGGAATTGTGGAATACAGCCGGGCTGACAAATGTTACTACTTTAGCGGGTTACCACACAAAAATGGAATATACTAGAGCCTAAATTAAATGTAACTTAATACACAGAAAAGCGTACCAATAACCAGAAGGAAGTCAATAAAACTCGTGATTTGTAAAATAAAAACAAAACAGTACTTATCTTTATTGTAGCTTTGGTAGGGATCGGACTCGGGTCACACATGAGAAGGCGTGAGAGATTGGTTCACTAACAAAAGAAGACAACATTCTTCCCGTTAAAACCTGATCAGAAAAAAACTGAAAATGTTTGTCAATATAATTTGACAGGGCTCATTCGCCATTTCTGTCCTAGATATCTTTAGACACGTTTTCGCTGACCTTCAGAGCATGAAGCGAATTGGCGCTCACATCACCAAAAACCTTCTTACTTCAGTCAACTCAATGTGTCAGTTCAAACTCCCCCGACACTAGTTAATGGCTAATGCAGACAGGTGAGAAGTAGCCGGTTCAATGGGCGACTTGGTTTATTATAATTGCTATAATGTCTTGGTCACCAGTGTATATCGGCAATGTAGAATCTGGAGCCGCTCTCACCCTGTCCTTATGTCGAACGTCGTGTGCCACCAGGATTCAACTATTCCGCTCGTAAATACTCCGATATGTTTTATAATTTAATGGCACACATATATAAACTGTTTATAGCCATTTATTTTTAATTCAAAACTAACAAAACATTTTTACTGTCCTTACTGCAGTGACAAACATATTAGGAGGGCGTGGCTCATCAGTGGTAACCCTCCTATCACACTGATGAGTCAAGCCCTCACAATATTTTTGTTATCGCAGTGAGGGATGTATAAAATTGTTTTATTTTAATTGGTTTAAAAAATAATTGTTTGGCTGGAACTAGTTTATATTTCCAAATACAGATATCACTATTGTACACCCACACACACATATTTAACCCTAAAATTTGATGACCTTGTCAACAATATATCGACCAGCGGAACTTTAACAAGCTGTCTAGTGAGAGGTATGACCTATTTATTGCAAGAATTCAAAGATTGACATATGTAACATTTCTCTTCATTCACAAGACATTTCAGAAAGAAATTTACTTACTATTTCCACAAACTAAAGAAATCCGTGAGTAAACGATTGGTTGAATAAAAAGAACTCTAATCGTTACAGAATCAATCTTCCTGACCGTTCCACGATCGATTGAGCGGTGGATTCAATTTTCAATATTCATGAGGATTTTAACCCCGTAAGGCTTTTTAATGACTACGGTGGTCATTAGAGACGGGGAGCTTGGGGAAAAAAACTGGGATTTAAGCGTTGTAAAGTAAACTAAGCTAACAAGGGGATGATCCTCCCTGCTGCTGCAGGGTCCACCGGTGTAAAGTGGCCGGGGTGCTTGCTCTCTTCTGGGGGGCCACGTGGCCCCTAATTGGGCAGGCGGTAGGTACAAAGGGGCTAATGGAAGCGGACTTTAGGCTTAATCGAGCTCCTAATTGGTTGTAATGTAGTCGTCTGTTGGATTATCTAGGGGTGTCGGACCATCTGGGCGTTTGTATCTGGCCAGGGCTCTCTCTGAATGGCGGATTGTATTACAACGAAGCTATTTAATTTTGTGGCCGCTTTCATGTGTATATACTACATTTAATATAATGGAACGATCTCTATTTATAATATATATTGATGCGAATTTAAAAAGCTATAAATACATTTAATGAAAATTATATAATCCTCGATTTTTGCCTTGCCTTTTCTGGGGGACTGGATTCTTGAAGATCTTGATAGGTTTAAAATACCGCCGGACTAACCTGGCTCTAACACTGTGCATATTTAAATATACTGCAAAAGAAATACTATAATTCCCGGAACTAAGGTAGAACAAACCACCCAAAATGACCAATCAATGCTGAACAATTTAAAGTTACCCCTACTAAAAATATCATCTTTTATCCCGGGAGAATTTCACAATGATCTCCCGCTATTGGCTAAGAGATGCATTGCGCAACTAAGAATCCGTTTTGAGTCTCTTTCCGAAAATATCATTATGAAATTTAAAGAACAGAATACTTATATTGTGTACTATGTAAACTGAAGATTAAATCTGAATAGTCACATTGTATGTTTACATGCCCATCTCTCACGGAAAAACGAACTTTTTTTTTTCTCAAGAATCTTCAAAACACTCACAAATTTCATTATTTATTCCGACTGTCTTATATCAGAATGAATGCCTATTTGAAGTTGTATCTATCTTCCCAATATAACGATAGTTCCAAACAACTTCTGACATTCAATCAACACAGATATCATTGGTGTAGAACACAGATTTGTGTGGAACAAAGGCTCGGATCAGACAATCGAATAGTGTATGGATAAATTTGGTATTAATTCTGCCACTTCATCACGATATTTTTTAGAAAACATCGCTTCTCGGCCTTTTGGCTAAGATTAAAATATAGTGTAGAAAACAAACCAAAATAATAACGAATTGGAGCAACCCAGAAACGATTCAACTAAAATAAAGCGAACTTGAAATAAATATTTTTTGTCATTTTGCTGTTGTTGGAATTCGGTAAATGTAAGAAGAATTCTACAAACTTCTATTTCAGGAGGATCTCTGGAAAAAATAAAGAAAGCTCTGATATAGAAATTATAAACAGAAATGAACTTATATATGACAGCTATACTTGTTAAACAAGACATTGCTAACCTTTTTCAGCTTCATTATCATTTACTACTTTTTATTATTTATTATTACTACAATACAAACAAAAAGGTTACTATATATTGTCACAGCTGACATAGACTAATGTAGATATTTTCATCAATAAGTTCACTTATTAAACAAGTCAATATTGTTTTGTTTATTCTTTGTTACACATTGTTCTTTTTCTTTGTAACCTCACAGAAATAAAAGCGTCAGCTCTTAATGAGAACACGTTTATTCTACAGCACAATGGAAACCGCTGAACAGAACCATTTACAATATCAAGGTGTAACAATATATAGGCAGAGATGCAAATTAACAACACGCATAAGAGCTATGATCAAGAAGCATTCAACTGAATTAAAAAATAATAATCTTGGTGAATTTTATTCTGCAATTATTTACCTTTCAACAGGGATTCATGAGCATCTAAATCCAAACATAATATTTTATATATACTGCGTTACTCTGAATTTGCAACACCAAGAAATACTGGGCAAGAAAAAAATATGCAAATTTCAGGATAAAGTTAGCTCACCGAGTTATGTACATGATGAAATTTGCGCAGCTATCCCACGCATATAGATTGAGATATGAAGAAAAAAATTGAAAACTTGGTAATATTTTCACCTCTCTGTCTGGCAGAGAAGTATTTGAATTTTTTTTTTAATCGGAGAAAGCGTTTAGTAGCTGAGAATGCCAGGCCAACGCCAGCCGAGGCAGTTCCAGCATACATTCGATTTCAATTCGATATGGTGATTGGACTCAGAGGGGCCGGTTGGTCCAGATGTCGAATATATATAAAAAGACATTTCGACCTGTCCACAGTGCACTGGCTATGGCGAAGATGGTTGAAACAAGGAAATGTGGCACGATTGAGGGGTGCTGGTGTGGTCAGAGTGACGTCAGCATGCAAGGACCGATATATCTGCCGGATGGCGTTAGTGACCCAACAGTTAACGTCTGTCGCTATTTTGAAGGATGTGCAGGACACTCTTGATTCTCAAATATATAATACAACCATTATACGCAGATTGGTTTCGCCGGCGGCCTACACTCATAGCGCCCGTTAAGAAGACTGCCATTGACCCAACAGCACAGACACCTCCGTTTGCAATTTTGTCGGGATAGAACCACACGGACAGTGAAATAGCACAGGGTAATGGTCTCAATCTTCTCTCTCTGCTTTAATCAATACAGTCACCGATAAGAGTTTGGCGCTGTCTTGATGACAGGTCCAATCCAGCCGCATTTGTGGAACGCCGTACCTCACGACAACGCGAAATTATGGTTTGGGGAGCCATCGCCTATGACAGAAGATCATCTATGATTTGTATCGAGGACCCTATGTCGGAAACATACGTGGATGACGTAATGCAGCCGGTGTCCTTACCCGTCCTTCAGGGAATACCAAATTCCATTTTCTCCTGATAACTCCGACCTCACACGGCACGCATCAGCTAACATGCCCTGCATGAAACCTCGATGCTTCAATTGCCACCAATCTCTTCTGACCTCACTTATAGAACTAGTTTGGGACATAATTGGACGTCGTTCGCGTGCACTGTCCCAGCCTCGTTCAGAAGATTAACTGTGGCAGGGCAATAGTTGACAGGGAATGGCAGCCCTTCCTAAGGGCATCATCCGTACGCTCATCTAGTCAGTACCAATACGTGATGCTGCCTGCATAGCTGTCCCCGGTGGTCCCACAACATATTGTGTGGACGACGATGTCGCCTAGTGTATAGGTCTATTTTTTATAATAAACCTCAGCCATTGTGTGTTTGTTATTGGTACTCACTTTATACAGATTTCTACAAATATTTGCCTACTAATTGACATTGAAAATGTCACGTAGTTTATATAAAATAATAATTGGTCGAAATGAGGAACAGGAGGGTAATCTTGATTCAGTGCATTCTTCAATCAATCTTTCTAGCACTTAGCCTAACTTTATTCTTGTACATAACCATTCATTAATAAAATATTTTCAAAAATTGATTTTTTGCTTATGATTGCATCTCACTTTACTCAGAATGTAATAAAGAATTTTATCGAAAACTCATATTTTCTATTCTAGAAGAGTAATTCACTGATAGAGAGCGTCGAGAGAGAATTACATTCCAGATCAAATTTTACTTGACATTTTTGAAAATATCATTCAGTAATCTATCTATCTGTGAAGATGAGAAATTGTAGTCATTATTAGGGCAAATTTATATCAATATACATATTGATGGTCTATTAATTCTCAAAAATATTTATTTTATCGAGAATTTAGAAAGTTGAGTTGATCATTGCTTAGTGAAGACTATTTCGAAGTAAATTACATTACCAAAAAATTATATAACCTTGCAACCTAGGAAACCATTGACTTTTCAGAACAAAACCATTAGATTCGAAAGATACTCCCTAAAGTATCAGTTTATTATCTCAACACTGATTGCCTTCCAATATGAAATATAACATAGTAAAATACCTTTAACCAGAAATGAATGAATTTATCCAAGAATCTCAAGCGAATCATCAACTTTATCAAAGACATTTTATCGAACAACTTGGTATTTTACTTCAATACTTCTCTGATATACCTTTTAATGAAGTTTCTTAACCTCAATGTATCACTTATAAAATGATAAAAGGCTCAGTAATTTATTATTAGATAGAAATTGTGATTACCTCAAAACAGCTTAATCATACTCAAAAAGAAATTAATAAGAGTTTTTAATTCAATCGTTCATTATTATGAATAGCGTTTATATAGGAAGAATAAATATTTGATTAATTCATCTGAATTTTATATTAAAACTAGCGGATGTGCCCGGCTTCGCCCGGGTTTTACCCGAGTAAAGGTTTGTATAACGAACATTTGTTAAAACAATTCTCTATAAACATATAAAAAAAGAAAGATATATTTTGATGATTTGAAACTCGTAAATTTGAATCTCTCGATAAAGTGATCATTCTTTCCCGGTCCCTTGTGCCGTGTCATCCTGAATTTTGTATTTCCTAATTTTCTATATTACAAAATAATCGTTTTATCTAGTGAACATATTTTCCCGGTCCCTTGAAAAATACTCGATAAGTTGAATAAAATCATGGTCGTGAATCTCTCGATAAGGTGATCATTTTTTCCCGGTCCCTGTGTGCCGTGTCATCCCGAATTTTGTATTTCCTCGATAAAGTGAACATTTTTTACCGTTCCCTGTGAGCCGTGTCATCCTGAATTTTGTCTTTCCTAATTCTATACATTACAAAATCATCGACACGGGATATCATTTAATGTTGTCTAAAGGGGGTTAAGAGAGCAGTCTCTTTCAAATGAAAAATGCTTTAATTAAGCAGATGTTTAAAGTATAATATATGAGAGAGGCAATCTTACAGGTTGTCGACGCTGTAAAATCCCCAGAGAGAGTGTTTTTGTAGCATCATGCTGTGACTCACACGATGACCCAAGGTCATCAGGAGCAGCAAACTAAGCCTATCTCCGTCTCAATGGTAGGGCTGCTTGCGAGTTAAATATACAAATCTGCAAATAACTCTAAGGATATTCAAGATATTCAAGAAATTTTTTTCGTAAACCTTTCCGGGGATACACCTCATAATATCCCAAAATTTCACGGCGATTGGATGTATGGTTTTTGAATCCATAGAGGACACACACACACACACACAGACAGACAGACAGACAGACAGACATTCATTTTTATATATATAGATAACATCAAACGATAGTCGTCGATCATGTAAATGAATATGTTTCAAAGTGCGCGTGCAAATCGTCTTATTCGTATTACCTTGTGTTCGCTTTACGAAAGGAACTAAATTAAGTTATTCTATAATAACTACCGAGGGGAGAAATGGAATTCAAAAACCTGCTTCTTCAAAAATATAATTTGAAGATTCAATCATACTCACTTTTCTGAAAAAAAAAAAAAAGCTACATCAATCAATAGTTTATTTAATTTTCGACGTTTCAGTCACTTGCTGTCATTCTCCTCAGGGAAGGAGTCACGCGAGTCCCCGAAACGTTGAGAGTTAAATAAATTATTGGTTGATGTGTGGCTATGTTTTTTCCAAACCAACTTCCAACCAACAGTTGATCTTCAAAATTCACTCTTCAAATGTCAACTATGCGAATTCAAATATTCTAAAGATAATATTCAGTAAAATTATTCCTGAATTATTATAACGAATTTATTTTTAAATCGTCCAGAATATTATTTCAACGAATATTCAACAAAATCTTTTACTTTTGAAAATTTATCAAAAGAGTTATGAACAGAGTTCTAAACACCGCGAATTTTCAAGATTCTTAACGTTGCTGAGATGTAGAAGTTACCGTCTGCTATACTTGAAGACTCCTAGGATCGTTTGAACAACGAGGAGTAAGTTTATACATATTTGTATATCACCAATATTCTTATTTGTACGTATTCCTTCTTGTATTTTTAATTAGCTAAATATTTTATAATATTTTTAGCACTCATGTTGGTATAATCCCTTCCGATAATTCAATTCCATATCTCTCTTAACAATGCTGATATATTATGCATTATGTTATATATATTAGCCTACATATCCATTTTCTTTTCTATTATTTTGAAATGTAATATAATTAACCGGAATTAGATATTAATACAATCAAACTCGTTCATCACTTTGAAATCACTCAAAAGTATTATTGGAATGAAATGGATCTCAACAAATTTCAACATACAGCCGTTTTTTCTCATATAGCAATGTGGTAGTTGAATTCTTAACCCGTTTCAGTTTTTTTTATATGATCAAAGGATAATCTTGTGATCTCAGTTTGTTATCTAAATATTGCTTTCTCATTTTTATTACATGTTTAAACATTTTATGCGCATAAACCTACATTGATATATAAGTAATACCTTTTAACATTATGGTGGTTTTCTAGATACACCCACGCTGACGAGGCACCAAAACTCAAAACTGGTACGTGGTTAAATTTTCTTGATTTTGACAAATTATAACTTTTACGGGTTCATACAAAGGTAAAGGATAGCTAAAAAAACATCTCAACACGTGTATACACTGATAGGTAACAAAAAAATAAATACATAAAAAAGAAAAAGTAAAAAAAAAGCGGTAAATTATATCAAAAATAGTACTTATATATAATCCAGCATAGTGGGGATTGGACCGGGGTTACACAGGTATGCGAGGAGATCACTAGACACAGACGCAGAGAACACTTTAAGCATCTCTACAGAATAATCCACTTACAGGCCCTCGCATTCCCTTTGCACCTTCTTTATGTACAAACATGGTCACATTCGTCCAATGAGAAGGCGTGAGAGATTATTTCACTTAACAAACAAACAGCATTCTTCCCACCAAATACTGAAAAGCTTAAAACTGCTTATGTTTGTAAAATTTATTTGACAATTTGTCAAGTTTTGTATTAAATATTTTTCATATTTTTACAACATTTAGGCGGTTGAATCATTATTGTATTTGTGTTTTCATCTGGAGTGACGTTTAAATATGTTATTTAGAAGAAATTGATGTTTTGTAAACCTTTAATTACATAACCCAAATAAAATACCTTTTAAATGTTTCACCTATTCAAGATTCACATTGGTACATTGCTACTGATTAATGGTATAGAAATTTGTTACTGTATGAGTTAATGTAGTTTTGTGTGTGGGAGTGTGTATGTGTTTTTACTGTAAATTCGCTACACTTCTACTAGCAAATTTTGAAAACAGTTTGAATTTGCACAAAGTGTTAAAGTCCAATGAGTTACTTCACTCCGAATGTAGGACTGTCTTGTTAAAGTCGGAAGCCGTTTTAAAGCAATTTCTTATCTATATATAATATTTATGAACTCGGGGTTCTCAATCCTTGCTTCTAGCTGTTGGAAATAGATAGCTTACACCATTATGTACCCAGTCCAGTCTGAATTATACTCTACACACATTACAAAAATGTTTTGACAGTTTCCCCGATACCTATTATAGAATATGAGTAGAGAGAGAGAGAGCATGTAGCATCAACTAGAATAAAGAACAAAAAGGTAGAAAGTGAAGGTGGACCATTTAAAAAGAGATAAAAAAGCTCTCAGGGTCCCAGAAAATCTAATCTCCGTGGACGACAGGATTCTTGTGCCATTAGCTGGAGTCGCCCGCGGCACGGTCGACGGAGTAAACACCGCTCGGAGCCCAAATTTAATTTTGCTCTAATGGCGATCCCCCGAGCTATTGAGTGGGCCATTAAATGTCATTAGAGATGATTTTATTAGGAACGAGGTCCAATGGAGTCCATTAGATGGAGGGGTCCCGTAGCGATATGGATGGAAACTACCGTCGGGCCGATAGCTGGATCCAAGCTCTAGGATAATTCCTTCTTCTATGGCTTATAGCTACGTTTAGTCTATTTACACAAGATAGATGTTTGATTCCATTGTAGATAATAAATCCAAGCAGTTGTATATGATTTTATCATTTTAACTTTTCTCTCATATTAGTAGACCGTAACTGAAATTATTGTTGAAAAAATAATAGTGAATAAAAGAGAGAGAGATCACTGGAGTAAATATTTTAAAAATTCGAATTTTTTACTCTAAAAATTATGTGTGCTGGTTTCTTGAGGCTGATAAAAGATTTCCAAACAATTAAATACATTTAAGCTTATATATATATATTTATATACAAAAGGGTTTACATGGATCTGTAAAGATTTTTTTTAATATTTCGAGAGATTTCTCTCTCTTTATCAATTCATTGAACAGTAAACCTAATTTTAGTTAAACTTACTGTGCAATAAATTGATAAAGAGGGAACAATCTCTCGAAATATTTTGAGAAAAATTGTTTTGTTTTTTTTGCCTTCACAGATCCAGGTACACCCTTTTAATATAAACTTATTTGATGGATCGCCTTTTGACTCAAATCATTTCTTGAAATCCACCCAGAAATAGTTCTGCCCCTCTCTAAAGAAGCATTAATCGATTTAATCAAACTTTGTTTAGACAATAGTTATTTCAGTTTCAAAGACAGATTCTTCCGGCAAATTAAAGGCCTACCAATGGGCAACCCGATTTCATCTGCATTAGCCAATATATTTATGAACGAAATAGATAAACAAATAATTAATTCAAACCAATTTAAAATAATATTATGGCTACGATATATTGATGACATTTTTTGTCTAACAGAAATAGACATTGACAGCTTCATACGTTTTCTCAATAGTCTCAAACCTTTTTTAAAGTTCACATATGAAAAAGAAAGCAATAATTCTCTAGCCTTTTTGGACATCCAGCTTAAAAGGAATCAATATAACATCGAAACTTGCATTTACAGGAAACCTACTCACACCGGAAACTATTTGAATTTTAGCTCCTTTGGTCCCATACATAACAAAATAGCCGTAGTGAAATCTCTTTCTAAAAGAATAGAAACACACCACTCAAATAAAAATAGTGCAACAGAAGAAAGAAATAGAATTTTCAAAGAATTAATAGATAATAATTATCCAAAAAAATTTATTGAAAAACATTTTTATAAACAGAGAGATATACCTTCAAATAATAGTCGTGATCAGTCTCAAAAAAGATATTGCTCTATTCCATATAGCTACGGTTCGGAGAGAATTGCCCGAATTTTAAAGAGATATAATATAATTACAACATATCAATCTGCACAAAATCTAAGACAAATCTTACGCCACTCAGATACAAAAAATATTTCAAACCAAGAAAATACACCCAATGTAATTTACAAAATTCCCTGCCAGACATGTCAAGCTACATACATTGGAGAAACAGGTAAATCACTTAAAGATCGCATCAATCAACATAAAGCAGCTTTAAAAAATTACAAACCATTATCCCTACTAGTAGACCACTCCCTAAACAATAGCCATGTACCAGATTTCAAACAGACCACAATTATATACAAAAACATAACAGAAAAGCATAGTAGACTGTTTTTAGAAAGTTGGGCTTCTGCCGAAGATAAACAGAGTATAAACAGAAAAATTGATTTTCCAGAAATTTATAAAGAATTCATATCTTAATTATTTATAAATAACTATGTATATACCTTTTATTTAATAATTTATTTTGCTTTTAAAAATTTTTAATTTGGAATTAATATGTAAACAATTTTTTGCAATTACACTGTGTTGTATATAAATCTCTATATCTTCCATAGATAAAATAATAATCTATAATATTAAGTATAAATATAATTATTTGCTGTATATAAACTGAAGGCAATAATTGAGTCAAAGATACAGTTCTTTCATTGGCCTGGTAGAACGAGAGTGGTGTACGCGTGCGCGCATGTTCTAGTGAAAAACACAAACATCCTCGATAAAGAGAGGCGAGTTGCCCCTCGAAATATTGGAACAATAAAAATAATTTGAAATCCAATATATGCATCTTTTTTAAATATATATATATATGTTATATTGTTGCAAATTTCGATGTATGGATAAGCTGGCAGTCGTGTACGTGAGGCGAGTGTTGATGATCTTCCCACACGCGGACAACAAGAAGCAGAGGTAGGGCTAGATGTTAGCACCGAGAGTGGTCGGGGACAGCCCACGGGACAGAGGTAGAGGCCATGACACAAACTTGGATGCTTATCCCCGAGACAGGGAGCGCGAGTGTGACGTGCAAGACAGAAGCCATCTGCCGAGAGACACCTCCTAGAACCATCTGCTGCTGACCCCTTTGCTAAAACCTGTCCTGTTTTCAGGGGTCGTCTATAATGAGTCCCTGGGGGCCCCACATGGGCTTTGGCATTTTCCTCCTATCTCCCCAGCTGACCGCTCTTTGGATTTTTATTTTGACGTCAATATTTTTAGTGTTACATACAAATAGGGGTGTACAGTTATTATCAATAAAGATATAGCATATATACAAAATATGGGGGTGGCAGCAAACAGAAACGGTGTACATTCCAAAAGAAGGGCAGGATATTTTAAGGTATCGGCTCTAACTAATTGGAAGCTAGGTGACATATGCTAAAAGTGTCATACAGTTTAAAATATACGATATATATATATATTTCACCAAATCGATGACAGAAATATGAAGCTGGATTCCTAGAGAGGCAAAAGGTGTGTTAATCGTATCACATTTACTTTATAAACTACGGGGATAGATAGTTTCTCTAATTACGTATAAAGATAAAACAATATTATAAGAACAGAGATAAGTCTTATATTTTCTATTCTCGAGAGATAAAATCTTTTCTGAGAGATATATTGGTAACGTTTTGTTTGGAAATCGAATTTGTTGGCTTGGAATTTGAGTAAAGATAGCGTTTGCTGCCAATGCCAAAGCTGGAGTTGTAGGTTATCCTTTATCATCACTTGTACGTTCCGTGATAAACCAGATTATATTGTTTTGATGTATTTTAAAGGGAGAGGTGTCTCTTCTGGTATATGAATACCACCCTCCCGCAATCTTGCATTATATTTAACATTGTGATGAAATAAGCTGTGAAACAGTGATAAACGTTTTAAGCTTTCGATATTGCCTTATTAAAATAGTTTCGGAAACAAAAGGATATGTATGATCTCTCTTGAAGGTGAATACTTAATGTATATATATATATATACAGGATGCGGCAGCTATTTGAGAACAAAATCCATTATCCATTTATCCATTGTAAAAAATGAATAGAAAAAATAAAAAATAGCCTTTATTATATTATATTTTTTATATAAATGAATACATACACCTAAAGGACAACATCATTCAATGAAACCGCCATCAGCGCCAATAACAGCTTCGATACGCTGCCGAAACCAACTGCAGGAAGTAATGTTTGCCATTGCATCCAACATAGCAGCTCTGAGGGCTGCAACAGTGTTGTGGGAATGACTATTGGAATCCCTCTTAACTACGCACCACACGTAATAGCTCAGCGGATTGACATCTGATGAGCTGGGGGACCAAACCTTATATGTGACATGGTCGTTAAGATTCTTAGCCATTCATTCTCGATTTGTTCTGGCTGTTCGAGATGGTGCTGAGTCTTGTTGCCAATCAAACGCCTCCCAAGTGCTGTGTTAGCGATCCAAGTCTTGAAAACTGTGGCTAAAACCACGGTGTAAGAATTGCCATTGTGTGTATGTAACTCTGGTACCAGAAGTAAAATAAATGTTGGAGGCATCACATTATATTCACTACTAACAACACCAAAAACAATCAATAATGCTGTAAATATGGTATGCATGACCGTAGATACCTCATCAGAGCTTTTACACAGCTACCGATAATTTTTTCGGTTCACCTGGCTCCTCGGGATGTTTGAGAATGTTCAGAAGGCGCTTGGCTCTGGTCTTAGCGATTTACTTTGGTTCTTTCGGACAGGAATTGTTCGCTTCGCATCACGTATGATTTGTAACGGAGGTCCTAATGAACCACACGTCAGATGGTAGCCTCTCATCAACATGTAGCTCTCTGACAAGTGCCCTCATCGACTTCCCAGGGTCCTTATCGATGGCAGCTTGGACACGGCTCATAAAGTCTGGTGTCCTGATACTGTCAGAACGTCAGCAATGTGTTTTCCTTTGGGAAACTTCCGCCACATCACCCTTTGCAGCTCCCAATTTTCTTCGAACTTTTAAAACAAATGATCGGGCGACTTTCAATAATGCAGCAGTTTCTGAATCGGTGTGTCCTGCAGCCAAGGAGACAATAACTACATACCTCTTCATTTCTTGTATAAGAGTAGGTTCTGCTATGTCTATCTCTGCTACAGAAAAAAAAAACTATGTTACTATTGCACACAGGAAAATGTGGCACTTATATTGTGTGTTCTCTAATAGCTCCTGTTTATATATTTTTTCTTTAAAATCGGGTAGTATATGTATTCCATAAAATTTATATAAATATTTGAATGCTCTAGGCTAAATAATTTAGCCCTCTTTTTTTTTAAATTGAAATAATTAATTGCCATAATTTATGCTTTATTATAAATGTAATATATTAAATATCAATACCATTTATTATAAATTGATTGATTGGACTAACTTAATTTCAATATTAATAAATAAGATCATTATAATAATTGGATATTCCTTTTTTATTTTGATATCTATATCAGTACTTTTATTTATAATAATTAGAAATTTAGAACAAAAGAATATTGGTGGATTAGACCAACGTGGTCATCTTAGACTATGGGATACTTTATATATCACTTAGATCTATAGTAAATATTTATTTTGTACACAAAGACTAAGTTATTAATTATATATTAAAATTGCTAAACATTATAAATACAAGGTATGTCCCATAAGTTCCAGGACTGGGTCCATAAAAAATAAATAAATGAAAAATATAAATAAATTTGACTGTTTATTATAGAAAAAATATCTGGGAACACGGTGGTACCAATATCGAGGCGGTACGTGCGCGCGCGCCAAGGACATTCTAATTTATTTAAAGGTTTCACCTAGCGCTGCGGCGATTTTACGATGGAACAAAAATTGAAGCAGAGGATTTGCATATAATTTTGTGTGAAACTTCAAATATCAGCAACCGAAACTTTTGAAATCCTTAATAAAGCCTTCCCCAATGACGCCCCAAAGAGAAAAACTGTTTTTGAAGGGCATTCTAGATTTAAAGCTGGCAGAATTTCCATTGAAGATGATCCTCGTCAAGGACGCCCAAAATTTCAAAAAACTTATGAAAATGTGCAAAAAATCACCGATTTGATAAAAGAAAATTCTCGAACCACTTCACTGGAGCTAGAGCAAGACACAGGCATCTCTAAAACAACGATTGAAAGGATCGTAACCGAAGATTTGAAGCTCAAAAATACCTCAGAAAAATGCATCCCAAGATTCCTCACTAATGAGCAAAAACTGTGTCGGCTTGCAACCTGTAAGGACATGTTGGAAATGACAAGAACGAATCCGGAATGGAAAGACAAGATAATCACAGGCGACGAGACATGGGTCCATGGCTATGACCCTGAAACCAAGCGTCAATCTGCCGAGTGGAGAGGTCAGGGTGAGCCTAGACCCAAAAAAAATCCAGGATATTGAAATCCAGAAACAAGGTGTTGCTGGTCGCTTTTTTTGGATAACAAGGGCATTGTTCATCACGAGTATCTTCCTGCAGGCCAAACAGTTATCAAGGAAATGTATTTGGGCATTCTTCGCTGTCTAAGGGAAGCGATTCGAAAAAAAGGCCAGAAAAATGGACTAATGGTAACTGGATCCTACACCATGATAATGCCCGCCCTCAAACAGCGCACTTGGTGATGAGTTTTTTGCCGAAAAATGGGACAAAAACCCTACCTCAACCACCCTATTCCCCAGACATCGCACCAAATGACTTTTTCCTGTTCCTCAAACTTAAAGCAGTTTTTAAAGGAAGACATTTTGACACCAGGGATGACATAATAGAAAAATCGCTCTTGACATTAAAGAGCATTCCAAAAGAGGCCTATAAAAACTGTTTCGACAATTGGGAGAAACGATGGCGCTGGTGCGTTGAAGCAAGGGGGGGATTACTTTGAAAAGTTTTAACATATACATTTTAAAATATCTTACCTTTTTTTTATGGACCCAGTCCGGGAACTTATGGAACATACCTTGTATAATTATTAACAATTTATATTATATGATTATATATAATAACCATTTCAAAATTTCACACACACAGAGTAATATTTTAAGAATTTTATTTAAGATCCTATTAATTTAAAGATATTAATATATATCATTATAACTTTATAAATTAGTTTTGGTATGTTGAGCGCGCGCTATAGGGTTAAATATAACCAAATTCTACATCAAAATATATTTATCAGGTTTTCCCATAAATAATGGCCGTTGGAAGCGACCAATCTGGATGTCTTTAGGCCAAAAATCCAAAAAGGCGATTCCCACATTTCTCCGGTTGATCAGACGTTTTCCATGAAATAAATTATCTAAATGCTTTAAAAAATGTAAATCGGTAGGGGACAAATAAGGTGAATAAGGAGGGTGAGCTAGGACTTCATAACCTAATTGAGCAATTATTTGTTGGGTCGTAAATGAAGAGTGTGGCCGTGCGTTATCGTGAAGCAGAATAACGCCTTTCCTATTGACCAAAATGGGCATTTTTTCTTACAATTTCAAATGAATGGCTTTCAAATTTGGACAATACATTTCTGAATTTATTTGTGTGTGTGTGTGTGTTTCGCCACTATTCAAAAATCTGTAATGCATAATCCTGCATATGACCACCAAACAATGAGCTTTATCCGCTTTGGATGCAAGCTTGGTTTTGGGTCCTCATCTTTGTCTAACCACTGCCTTGATCTCTTCTTGTTTTTTTTGTCAAAAATAACCTACTTTTAATCACAAGTAACAATTCGTTTTGATAAAAGAGTTAAATTGTTGCGAGCCAACACAAAATTGCAAATTTCCAGACATCGTTGACGTTGTGCATCACTCAAATTGTTCGAGACCCATTGTGGCACATTTTCTTTTTTGCCAATTTGGTGAAGATGTCTAGGAATGGTTGATTTTGAAGCATTAAGCTCTGTACTTACCTCACGCACTGTTTGGGTATTATTGGATTCAATATGAGACTTCAGACCTTCATTTTTGAAGATTGACCGACGACCATGACCATCTTGATCTTCAAGTCCAAAATCGCCAACTTTAAATTTCTGAAACCATCTTCTTGTGGTTCTTTAGGAAGAAGAAGCTTCTCCCCAGGCCTCTTTAATGTTTTTGGTTGCCTGGGCGGCCGAACGTCCAAGTTTAAATTCGTGAAACAAAATAATGCGCAAATTCCTAGATTCCATTGCTCAATATTTTAAATTATAGATTTTTATCATTCGTGAAATTTTCGAAAGAATGACTGCACGTGAATGCGCGTGCTGCAAGCTTTAGAACAATATATAATTTACATGTATTGCCAAATTATTTATGTAAATATTTTATTTCAAAAATGTGTTTCCAAAAACGGCCATTATTTATGGGACAACCTGATATTTATAAGTTTAGAAAAGTTACAACTGTACTTGCATATTAAAAAAGTTTTCTGAAACAAAATCAATATTCAATTAATATTTTTTTCCAATACAGTAAACTCTTCTATAACGCGATTAATGTGTTCAGTGTTGTATGAAATCGCGTTATAGGAATTCGCGTTGTACGAAATAAAACTTGTATAACGCGAATGTTGTTAGGGTAAATTGTTTTATTTTTTAACGCGTTATACGAAAATTCGCGTTGTATAAATAAATTTGTCGCAATTTTTTTATCGCGTTGTACTGTACGTCTACTGTAGTTGTTACCAGATATTTAATTGCATATAATTTTATTTATTTATTAATTAACCAGGCGCGATATTAAAATATTATTACATATAATTAGGAGTTGTGTTTTCATTGTGTCATCTTCTTGATCCTATTCTATCTACGTCTTTGCTTTATCAAAGCTAATGTTTGAAATTTTGAATTAATAGATGGTAGGGGCTAAATACTTGTTTAAATGGCCTGTGGGGTGGGGCGTGAATGGAAGGGCGTAGGGGGGCGGGGCGAGATGGGGGACGTCTCCCAGTACACACCACAGACATCCCTCGTATAGAATTGACTAGGGGGATATCAATCCTTTTGTAACATGATGGTTAATGAACTTGATACCAATAACCTATGCGCATCTCTCATTATTTCAATTTATGTGCAACTCAGGACCCAACCTTTCACCAATTTGTGGTTTGAAAAGCAAACACTTATTATAAATTTGCATTTTTTGTATTTTGTAATTAATACTTTCATTATTTTTTTATTTGTATTCAAAATTTCTTTTTATTTTCGTAACCTTTTAAATATATTCTTTATTTTCGAAATTTCAAGTTTTTTGCTAAACAAACTTTCATGAAAATTCGTATTTATTTAATTGTTTGACACCAAATGGTTCATAATATGGTTTGCATAATTTAGTTTTTGGCATTGAAAAACATAAATTAATATAATATTGGTATATAGGTTTTTAACTTTTAATTAGACAATTTTAATTTATATTTAGACATTTTTCATTTTAATTTAGACACTTTCATTTTTATTTAGACATTTTCAATTTTAATTTAGACATTTTTCATTTTAATTTAGACACATGGACTTTTCTATATATTCCTTTTACACTGGTCCGCAAAATTAAAGGAACAACATATTTTTTTCATTTATCTCAAATTTTATTGAACATTTGTCAATGAAATTTTATACACAAATTTATTATTCCATTATCTATATAGATAATACCGTAACAGAGTTTTCCATTGTAAAGTCCTGAGCTATCTCCTCCGAAGATTCTGAACTACACATAACGATCTATATACCAAATTTTTCGTTATTTTTTTCTTCGTATGATAGGCCTGTTTTTATTTTCCTAATGTTAACAGTTATTTTTATTTTTTAATTTAATCTATTTTACAATCGTAGATTTATTGCATTTATCATCATCAATTCCTTTGTTTTGAATTGCGTACTTTTATAGAGCGAAATAAAGAAATACATAATTGATTAGATACAAAAGTGTGAACCAGAAAGTCGATTTTTAAAAATGTTATTATTTAATATAAACTTATTTTAATTTAATTTTGAAATGAAAAGGTAGTGTAAAAGTGTATATGAGGTTAGATTCAAATAGGTTAAATTATGTTAGTTTAATCGCTAAATAAGGTTAGTTTTAGATAAGTTGAATTAGGTTAGTTTCAGATAATTAAAAAAAATAATGTTCATTTTTAGAAAAATAATTCGAAATAGTAAGTATATATATATTAATATAAAAGATCGAAATGTAAAAATCACTACGTCCAAAATCTTCGCTTTAACTCGTGTAAAACGGCTCGAAGGTACGGCGGTGTCAACGTACAGCGCCGCCTACCAAAGTTAACCTTTTCTGGGAACTCGTGTAAAACGGCTCGAAGGTACGGCGGTGTCAACGTACAGCGCCGCCTACCAAAGTTAACCTTTTCTGGGAACTCACCAGGTTATATTATTTTTCGAATTGTAGATTGAATTATTACTTTTATTCTATCTCTTATAAGTGTTTGTTATAGTTTTTCATTTGAATTTAGCACAATTTTTGTATCTGGTTATCTTTTTTGGCTTCTTTTCATCTCTCTTTGGCATCTTTTTTTTCTCATTAATAAGACCTAATCCAAATAATTTAATAGTGTGTGCCGTTTTTTTTAATTAAATTATTTGGATTAGGTCTTATTTTCTTTTATTAATTTGTTATAGTTTTTCATTTGAATTTAGCTCCATTTTTGTGTCTGTCTTTTTTTTCTTCTCATAAATAGGCTGATGCTGTATTTGTGTACTCAATTGTTGCTTTTTGTGTCTGGTTTCTTTTTTGCAGTATTTTTTTGGAATCCTTTTTTTTTTCATCAATTGTTTCCTCACATGCTTGGAATTTTCTTTTTATGCCTGTCCTGGCTTTCAGTTTTATAGTTTTCCTCTGCTTCGGATACCAACTTTCGCTTCATTCTAGAGAGGCTTTATGTTTCACTAAGGTTGGCTTTTGCTGACTATAAAGAGGGCTCAAGGCCAAACCTTTGCTACAAGAGCCTGGGTTTACGCACAGACGACTTTATGTGACTTTTACAAGTGTGCGAACTTTGGATAGCATACATGTAAAGTTGAACCCAAGTATATATAAAATGTAGTTTTTAATGAGGTCATTTAAATGAATTCATTCCTTTTATATGTAGTCTTATCTGTGATATAGTAGTATTGTTTGCAATTTTATTTGCTGATTTGTGTCTTTTTTTTTTTACTCAAAATATATATTTTTAAACTCTTGAATTACAGTTTTTTATATGATAGGCTGTAGGTCAGGACAACAAAACATGGTCGAATTATCGAGAGTGTCGAATTACAGTTTTTTTATATGATAGGCTGTAGGTCAGGACAACAAAACATGGTCGAATTATCGAGAGTGTCTAATTACAGTTTTTTATATGATAGGCTGTAGGTCAGGACAACAAAACATGGTCGAATTATCTATAGTGTCAAATTAAATTTGTTATTTAATAGGCTGTAGGTAAGGACAACAAAACTTGGTCGAATTATCGAGGTTATATTTTTATATATAAAACTAGCCAAGTGACCCGGGCAACGCCACGGGTTTACCCGAAGGACCCGCAGGTGAGAAACTATAGAAGAAAAATTTTAACAAATCAGAAAATGAAATTGCAAACAACAGAACTACACTTCTTTAAGGACATGAGAGCACATGCACTGTATCACCATACGTGTACCATTTTCAAAGACCCTGCTTAGGATTAAAACTTCTCAGAAGCATAACAATAGTACCAACCTAGAGGTTAACTGGTGTGGATGCATTCCTCTGGGAGTAAGACTATTGAGAAATTCAGTAGGGAGTTATTTTGCTTCTCCGCATTCTAAAACTCCAACTGTTAACACTGTGGAAACACTGACTCATGTTTGGTAAGCAATTTCAGGGAAGAAACTATAGACATTGCATTAAATAAATTATCAATTAAATTGCATTAAATAAAAATTATTAGATTTAAATAAATATTATTAGAGTGAAAAAAAAAGAAAAAATTAACAAATTAGAAAATAAAATTTCGAAAAATACAACTATATTTCAGATAAGATAAGATGACCTTATTAAAAAATAAATAAACAAACTGTAATTCGACACTATCGATAATTCGACACTTTCGATAATTCGACACTTTCGATAATTCGACCATTTTAAAAATCAAATTTACAAGGTTGATTGTTGTTTAAATACAACTTTGATTTTGCATGCATAAACACAGGCTCTTGTAGCAAGAACCCAAATATTATTTATAGTCATAGCAAAAGCCAACTTTAGTGAAAACTGATGCCTCTTCAGAATGAATGGAAGACTGAAATCTGAAGGAGCAGAAGATATGGGTCATCTTTACATGTATGCTATCCAATGTTCGCACACTTGAAAAAGCCACATATAAAGTTGTCCGTGCGTAAACACAGGCTCTTGTAGCCAAGGTTTGGCCTTGAGCCTTATTTATAGTCATAGCAAAAGCCAACCTTAGTGAAAACTAACGCCTCTCTAGAATGAAGCGAAGGTTGGTATCCGAAGGGGCCAAAGATATTTCAGACACTATACAGTGTGTTCAACTTTGGGCACTGTCAGTATATGTGCTTCAAGGACATGAGAGCACATGCGCTTAAACACCATACGTGTTCCATCGCAAAGATCCTAAAGGCATTGGTGAAAGTATAAATAAATATTTTGGAAATGAAAAAAAATACATATATATATAAGAAAATAAATTGGAATAAAAATTTACAAACTATATTTCAGAGTGGATACATATTTGAAAGGAAAAAAAAAAGAAAATTGCAAACAACAAAACTATATTACAGATATGACATGAAAACTAACGCCTCTCTAGAATGAAGCGAAGGTTGGTATCCGAAGGGGCCAAAGATATTTCAGACACTATACAGTGTGTTCAACTTTGGGCACTGTCAGTATATGTGCTTCAAGGACATGAGAGCACATGCGCTGAAACACCATACGCGTTCCATCGCAAAGATCCTAAAGGCATTGGTGAAAGTATAAATGACCCATATCTTCTGCTCCTTCAGATTTCAGTCTTCCATTCATTCTGAAGAGGCATCAGTTTTCACTAAAGTTGGCTTTTGCTATGACTATAAATAATATTTGGGTTCTTGCTACAAGAGCCTGTGTTTATGCATGCAAAAGCAAAGTTGTATTTAAACAACAATCAACCTTGTAAATTTGATTTTTAAAATGGTCGAATTATCGAAAGTGTCGAATTATCGAAAGTGTCGAATTATCGAGTGTCGAATTACAGTTTGTTTATGTATTTTTTAATAAGGTCCTCTTATCTTATCTGCAATATAGTTGTATTTTTCGAAATTTTATTTTCTAATTTGTTAATTTCTTTCTTTTTTTTCACTCTAATAATATTTATTTAAATCTAATAATTTTTATTTAATGCAATTTAATTAATAATTTATTTAATCCAATGTCTATAGTTTCTTCCCTGAAATTGCTTACCAAACATAAGTCAGTGTTTCCACAGTGTTAACAGTTGGAGTGTTAGAATGCGGAGAAGCAAAATAACTCCCTACTGAATTTCTCAATAGTCTCACTCCCAGAGGAATGCATCCACACCAGTTAACCTCTAGGTTGGTACTATTGTTATGCTTCTGAGAAGTTTTAATCCTAAGCAGGGTCTTTGAAAATGGTACACGTATGGTGATACAGTGCATGTGCTCTCATGTCCTTAAAGTAGTGTAGTTCTGTTGTTTGCAATTTCATTTTCTGATTTGTTAAAATTTTTCTTCTATAGTTTCTCACCTGCGGGTCCTTCGGGTAAACCCGGGGCGTTGCCCGGGTCACTCGGCTAGTTGATTAGAATACCCGAAATCAAAGAATTCTAACACGTATTTTATGCAAATTAGCCGGTCAAGCAATGATCTTCTTGCAGTCAGTGCATAAAAATCTTGGATATTGTTGTTAATATGGGGTGTGATCGCCTTTAACTGATAGACAGGCTCTACATCGGTGACCCATACTAAGAATTAGGGAGTTTATCAGCTCCTGTAAAATCAACGCCCATTCTTGTGTTAAGGCTGTTTCTAGCTCATGAGTGTTTCTAGGAGGGGGTTGGAGGGATGAGATCCGCCGTCCTAGGTTGTCCCATACATGCTCAATGGGATTTAGGTCTGGGGATCGAGCTGGCCAATTCATCCGAGCAATTGCATGGTTTTGGAGAAAAGTGTCGACCACACCAGCCCTATGTGGATGGGCATTATCATCCATTAGAAGAAAGTTTTCTCCCATTATTAATGCTTGAGGCATCACATATGCTGCCAAGATCTCGTCCCGATACCTCTGTCCATTCAGGGTTCCTTGCCGAAAAATATGGAGTGTTGTGCGACCGCCCAAGAAAATTCCAGCCCAGACCATAAAACCTTGGCTTCTGTAGGGATCCCTTTCAACCATATTCCGGGGATTATATCTGGTTCCTACCTCTCTCCAGACAAAGACACGACGAGAATCGCTGTTTAGAGAGAATCTGGACTAATCTGTGAGCATTACACGCCTCCATTCATCTGGATTCCAGGCGACATGTTGTCTGCACCAAAGATTCCTTGCTCTCTTTTGAGGTGGTGTCAATGGCACACAAATTATGGGTCGTCGAGCATAGAGGCCCTTCTTGTGAAGCCTTCTGCGTATTGTATCAGTTGATATTAAGAATCCTGTAGCTGCATTGAGGTCACTTCGTAGTTGCGATGCTGTCATTCTTCTATTGCGACACACATGGAGACTCAAATAACGGTCTTGATTTAACGTTGTGACCCTTGACCGTCCTTTTCCGGGTGTTCTGGCAACATTAGCTGTCGTTTGAAATTTTTTCCAAAGCCTTGAGACAACGTTTCTTGTCACTCCAAGCCATCTTGCTACTTCTGCCTGTGATTGGCCTGCTTCCATCCTTCCAATAGCTTGCCATTTTTTTTTCATGTAATAAATGTTGCCTATAAGCCATGAAAACTTTAAAAAACAAAAAGGTTCAATAAAAATCTAGTGGAGCGTAAAATTAGGACGCTTTGAGAAAGACTCAGGCACGTGCTGGAGGCGGAGTCAACGTAGACGGTGGTATTTTGCATATTGGGAACAACTTTATTTGTTTTTCTCTTTTACGTACTCTCTTAATTCATGGAAGCTTTTGAATATACCAAAACCTGATATATATCCCTTAATATAACATTTCTTTTTCTTAAACATGTGTTATTCTTTTAATTTTGCGGACCAGTTTTATTAGGAGCATTTTAAACAACTAAAAATATTGAATATAGTTTTTATTATAAGAAAGAAGGGATTGAAATGGAAATAGCGATATTTGACATCATTTTTAAATCAGATGAATTATCAATAAACAATTTCGCATCTTCTTTTCTTTTTCGCTTAGTTTCATCTGATTTTATGTTGATCAACTCAATAGATGACTTTTTCAGAGTTATTTTAAAATCTTTTATTGCATTGATTATTGTTGTTTGCGACACTTCTAGTTTAAAATATTTTTCAATTCATCTCTTAATTTTTTAAAAGGTTATACAAGAATTATTTTGTATATACTTTTCAAAATAAAATCTAAATCGCTTAATGAAATTTTTTTCTGTCTAAATTCTCCTTTCTTTATTAATTTTAATTAGCCTTCTTTTTTATAATTCTGCATAGCAGAACTATAATTGATGTTCAATAACTTATAAGCTCTTGCATAGGTTCGTCTTTTTCCTGTTTTCCTTTTGATATTGCATGGTATGAGCCTCTATTCATTTTAAAATTAGTAAAAATAAGACGATAATTTTTTAATAATATATTTAGTTGTGTTTTAAAGTGTCTTAAATAAATATTATATAAAAAAGTCCATGTGTCTAAATTAAAATGTAAAATGTCTAAATTAAAATGAAAATTGTCCAAATTGAAATGAAAAATGTCTAAATTAAAATTGAAAATGTCTAAATAAAAATGAAAGTGTCTAAATTAAAATGAAAAATGATCAAATATAAATTCAAAATGACTAATTAAAAGTTAAAAACCTATATATAAATGTAATATAAATACTAAATCTGAACACGTAATTACTCTGGCCTTGTATCCATTCGAATATTTACGCGTCAGAAGCTATATTTTTAAAACTTCTTTTATTATATTATGGATTTTTGGTGCACGTGTAGTAATTATTGGTACCTTCAGTATTTTGTCGCTGAAACTAAGCTCTTCGTAGAAATTTAGATTGATTCTATATTGTGATTTAAATTTGTTATTTGTCACTTTTTCATTTTACGGTTAAAATATACTACATAGAAACTTAGGTATTTTTACTATTTTGTGGATAACATAGCATTTAGTAGAAATTGGCTTTCCTTCTATCTTGGGGCTGGAAATAAGTAATGAATTTTATCCTTTCTTAACAATTATTTTATTTTGATGCACGCAAGGTTTTTTTTCTGAAACTCGATATTCATCTAATTTATGGCTTACTATTATGGTTAAATATGAATAATTTATTTCATGTGAGCCAATCTTAAGGCCAGTGTGCCAATTTATATTCCTCCAAGGCGATTAACCCATAGCCATATTCTGGTGCTAAGACATTGTCTAGGTCAAGTTGGTCCTTTACCATGGAAAAATAATGCCATGACTTTCCATATACCGTCGACTCAATAGTAGGTTCACCTACATTTAGAAACCGTTTATAACTTCAAAGACTGAGGAGTGCCCATACTTGGATGTAGTTAGAGACTTCTGGTCTCTGCTCGGCCCCTCCTTAGGCCGCTCTAAGAGAGGTGTTCATCCTCCATCACGTGAATGCGCCAGGTAAGGATTTTTCCTTACTAAAAAGCAGATGCTTTGTGGAAATGCACTGAGTAGAGCATGTGACTTATTGAGTTTAATTCATACGAGTTTATTTGTTGCTTTTCAAAGCAAATCACTCCTAAAGCAATAAATACATTCCAACGTTTGTTCCAATTCTCAAAACATACATGATGCTAATATTTATAGACTATAGCTGGAGCCATGCCTGGTGAATACGAAGCTGTGCTAGAATATTTGTGAAATCACGTTTAGACCACATTTTCTTTGAAAACCATTGTAGTGCGTGAGAGCAAAATGTTTTTATTCCAGAACAATAGAGTGTTTGTTTCTTCAAGAGGCAAATTAAAAATATTATTGTCTTTGCGACTTCTATCTCGTTGATAATTATAAACATATTTTTGACGCAACTATTGTTCTAAAATCAATATAATTAAAATTTATTTTTCTACACCCCTAATCCTGCAATGAAAAAAACAGTTGGAAGGGTTCACCACTGATGAATCATACCCTCCCTCTTTCAATTTTTATTCATGCAGGATAAGGGCTGTATAAATAAATTTCGATTATATATATAATTATAAACAAAGTAGCGTTACCTAGCAATTTTATTTTACGAAAAGATTCTTGTAGAGATATGAATTCTGAAATTCTTAAAATATTTATTTTTCGTTCGAACAAAAATAGCTGCCATTTTTAAACGGAAAAAGCAACGCAAACTGTCCTTTGCTAAATGGTTGAATTATTTTAGGAATATATAAGACCAATATACTGGCAAACAGTGGTTAGAAAATTTTGCATTTTCTTTATACAATATCAAATATTTGAAGCTCCACTACACATACAGATAAATATTTTTATGCAAGCCTGTTCTAATTAAAAGTATGTAGGCTACTTTAGATCATTTCCACATTTGACTTCATCCCACCTATATTTCAAGTTTGGTGTTTGTAGCTTGTTTCCTTTTTGGTATGTATTTTTTATTGTCGGCTAATGTACTATGTATATATCCCATACGGTCGTTTTAAAACCTACCAGTCTTGTTCATATTTAATAACTGGTGCATCAACATTTTTGTTTGAATTTTAATCTTCAATTGGTATCTGAAGCAAATACTTCTTTGGAATTTGATATCTTCTATTTTGTGGTCGAGACAATAATTCTGCAAGAATAGGTTATTCAGTTATATTTTGTGCCTGGAACAAATCCATGTTTATTTTGTTGAAAATTTATATTTCGAGCTCTATTTATAAGTTGGATATATTATAAGATGGGGCTATCACCATAAATCAATCAATTGTATATTTAAGACATATAGAAAAGACAAGCTTCAGGATTAAAAGTCATTTTTTTTCGGTTCAAACAAGTTTCCTTATTTACATAAAATAAAGGGAGAGAAATTTGTTGATAAAGCAGAATATATCATCATTATTATTCTATGGTCAAAAAATCAATATTGTGTTACAATATAAACACATTGATTGTTCAACGGCCTTGTGTGACGGGACTGAAGTAGCCTAATGTTTGGCCTTCTTCTGTAGATAGTAGATTGAAGATGGAAGTATTCGGCGATATTTCGTTTTTGATTCATATAGGACAAATATCTTTATCAGTGGTGAACCTTTTCAGCGATTTACTCAATTTAATTCACCATATATTCTCTTTCTCCTGAAAAAACGATTGAATGTTCATTCTGATTATATAGTCTGCCCTTTTAGACTTTTTCTTGGTGATGGTTTTAATATTGAATTGGTCAAATTGCTGGGAAAGCTCACCACTGATGAGCCAAGCTTTCCTACTTCTTCTTTAGTTCGCTAATTGTAGAAATTCGTACTATATTTAAAATAAATATTGTTGAATAATTCTCAACATACAGAATATGTTTTACCTAAGTAGTTCTTTTTATACTAAATATATATTCAAAAATCTTGAGTCTAAGATAAAGGATTACAAAAAATGATATATTTAGGGAAATTAATATTAAAATATAATCAATAATTCATATTCCACCCCCCACAAATTGCGCCTAATATGATAAGTGAATATGCTAACCTAATTTAATTAGGATATATTTCTCAACCTATTAACTCAAGATAGACGATTATAAAATTAAATAAGTCAAAATATTTTAATACGCACCCGTTCAATTTATTTGTGTGCATTAATAAACTAATTGGATTATTATTAAAGAGATAGTTATTAATATAATTGAATTAATCAAGCAAAACCTATTCGCCAAGTGTAATTGAATAAAGAGATTCAATTATACCATTAAGGAGGTCTCAGAAAAACTGCCCAGTTTAACGCCAAATTAACATCGACGTTGGTTACATGGATTTGACATTTTAGTGGGAAATGTCGATAGAATCTGTGTTTGCTGATGCTTAACTCATTTCATGCAACATGAAATCCAGGCCAAGTATAAATAGTGACCCAATATAAAGCTTTCATAGTCTTTATGTATTTTAAAGTTTCGGACCTAGTTTTATATGTATTGTAAAGAAAAGATATACAATAGTTTCACAAAGATATAGGCTCTGAACATTCATAACCTAAAATAATTTTTTCCTATAGAATATAAAAATGTATGACTTCACTCCACACATTGGTAAATAGAAATCATAAGTTCACAACCTAATATTTCTCTGAAGTATTTTAGTAGATATATTAACGACAATATTGCTTTTATTTCAAACCTTTGTGTAAAAAACTAGAAATTGAAAACTTATTTTAAAATTTATAAATAGTATGTATCGCGAATATAATGCTAGATTTGAATAAATAAATAAATATGAACAATTCTTTCATTTGATACGTTTCGAATCCATGTCCTGCTCTATAATCCTCAGTAAAATCAAATTTTGCAAATCTGCGTTACAAATATTATTTTACTGAGAATTATGGAGCAGGACAATGATTCGAAAAGTATCAAATGAACGAATTCTTAATAGATATTCAGAGCATGTTCAACAAATGTTGAACATGCTCTGAAAATCTTTAAAGAATAAGTGATATTGAAAACAAACAGATAAAGTATCCCTGAGAATATTTCTGAACATTACAAAATGTACAGGCAATACCAAAGTTCGCGAGTCTCATGGTGATTGATGTTTTTAAATAAAATGTCATTTAGGCCAGAAAAAAAACATAATATGATGTGGTTGTAGATCGGAATAATATGAACGAACAAAGCGGGAAGAACAAAGGCTGAGAGATCAATGGTGGGGAGGCAAACTAACTAGGGACAAAAGTAAATTGAGGAAAAAAACATTTGGCTGTTACTTGCAGATCGGTCTCGTGATCTTGGACTCTGTCTGCCCTGCCGCTTACCTAAGTCTTTAATATATTTTCCCTGTCAATGTTATTGTCCTAACTGAGTCGGTCGATTATTTGTCCCCTATACCATTATTCACGAGGTATAATTTTATATATTTTTCTATAGAGTGATATTAAAATTAAAAAAGGTATATCCTGACCACGAGCCCATGAGCTATTGTGTGTGTAAATGATACATGTATTAAAGTCTTTCCGTATTCTACTTCACCCTTGTAAGAGCATTTTTTTCATTTGTCGAATGGTTTATAATAACAAACTAGATTTTCTAGTAATAGTGTCCTTTTGAATATAAATTCAAGTGCTGTACAAACAACCTCTATCTTGAAGTTGGTAGATAATATGATACGTCTATATATATACTATATATCGACTAATTATAGTTCTTCTCCTATATAACTGGTCATTTTATATGAAGATTTAAATATTGAGATAATTTATATACACATATTTATTTCCAAGAATAGTCTTTGACGAGTTTAATATTTGTTTTTGACTCGTGCTTTAGATGTTGTACTAAATTCGAAAAAACGAGTGAGAACGCCCTTGCAATCTCAGATCAATTTTTAACGCCTTGCCAGATGCTTATTTTTATTTATTTCTCCTGACGAAGACAAAAGAATTTTGTTGAAACGTTGAGGAAATAAAAAACTCTGACTGGCCGAAGTGTCTATTTTTCAGAGAAATATTAATAGTTCAATATCAAAGAAGTGTTTCCGCACAGGGACTTGAATATTTTACTTGTAATTGTAATAAGAGAATAAAATATCTATCAAAATTTTAAAGAGTAAAAATATGTTTACGTTCATCTTTGACGATAAATAAAGGCGTTTTACAAGCTACACACAACAGTAAACTTAGTTATCAAATAGGCTGCACAAGTAAACCTAGATAAAAAATAACCCTTTTTTCAGCCGTTCGCTAACAACTAGTTCCCCGTGATATGGGAGAAGGTGGAAAATAATGAGGGAGCCTAATATCCAAAGTAGAGCATCGAAGGCGTAAATCTCTCCAGGAAGGGATTGTCGAATCAGGGATAAGCTGGGCAGATTCCCCCCATTTTAATAATGGCAATAATAAATAAGGAGAACGTTCCTTACACAGCCAGCTGGAGCTTATTTATTATAGAGGGACGTAAGGGTCAAAATCTCTTTAAGACAGAACGGGGTAGAGAGAAATAAATATATTCTAACATTCGATTGATTTCACCATTCCATTTTATTACCCTACACACGCACACTTTAATGCTTATATCATGACTGAAATATAACAGATTTTAGGGTTCTAGTCCAGTATATATATATATATATATATATATATAGCTGAAGAGAAAATTTTTTGAGATACAGATATAAAAGTAAATTTTGATATTCCAAATAAAGATATTATGAAATATAATATTTATAAAGAATTGTTGGCTCCCATCTGCAATTTTTTAGTTCTAGTAGCGAATTTCGATAGAGCGTTATACTGTACTATGAAAATGAAGAACACTTTTATCCAAAATTTTAAATGAAAACACGCAAATCAACAAAGAAAATACTGGAAATAAATCAGAGCATAATAGCAGGTATAATTGTTTCATAATATGTTTAATGAATAATTCATTAGAACTCTTTTATAAGGGACATTAAAGAAATTCAAAATAGAAGTGAAATTGAAAAAAAAAATAGATGCTAAAAAAACTTATTTATTTACATTCAACTCGAAATTTACACAAATGTTTCAATTGAAAAACCAAATAATTAAATAACCTACTAAAAAAAAAACTCTTTTGATAACATTTAAAGAACAGCGATACCAAAAAAAGGTAAAAAACGAAAAAGTAACGAAAGATAGCATTAAAATGGAAGACACCAAACGAAGAAGAGCTTAGAAAAAATGGTCAAAATACCAAATTGCCTCTTTCATCTTCTGATTTCCCAATTTTCAATTCAAATTAGTCAACAGCAGTTAATTAATGAGGCGACAGATCCCAAAAGACTAAAGTGATTCAAAGAGAATTTGATAAAAAACGAACTTTCTTCTTTTTCTTTAGTTTACCCTCCCTTCTGTTTTTTCTTTCCAAGTTGCACGCAAAAATGGATCTCCCCCAAATATCTAATTAACCTAGCTTTCAACATGTCATCATTTAAGCCGATTACTATGGTTTAAATCGAGGTGGCATTCGAGAAAAAAAGTTATCTGTCCTTTTGGTTCTTTTTTTTTTATTGTTGTCTCCAGGCTTTTGATTGGAGGAGCATTCTTAGAAGACGAAATCCTCTCGTTACCTGATTGGTCCATTCTGTCATCCACTTATCATTAGTAAATTTGTCAAATTAATGTTTTTAACACTTTTTCAGAAAACTCCTATTTGGAATCAATTAGCTTAAAATAAAAGGTTTATATATAAGCGCATTTATTCTATTATTCTCCATAACTACAATTGTTTATATAAAGCTGTAGTTTTAAATATTTTTATGATTTGTTTTCAGAAAAATAAAAGATATAAATGACGACCACTATATTGGATAAAAAGAGGTTCAAAAGTTCATATTCGAAAAATTTTAGATATACTAATTAATAGAATAAGTAAAATAATTTGGATATATTTTGAAAAGCTTTTCGGGTGAATGCTGATTAGGAAAATTTGAACCTTCTAAGAAAGCTAGACTATATTTTGGCGAGTTTAAACCTAATTTGTTTCAAATATATAAATATCGATATATATTACTTGATTTCTATACCTATATTACAATATTAACTTGGCTTATAACGTAAAGACTCCATTGAGAGATGACTATCTAAAACATGGACTCCGTGTTTTCTATAGAGGAGGTTGAATATGGAGGTTGTCTTGAATATTGTAGAGCTACTTTATAAGAGTGTTCTTTCTAGGAGATTATCGCTCACTAAAGGTTTTATAGCATTATGTGATGCTGTGTCTGTGATGTTCGATTTTAAACTCGGAAACTGCTTGAAATTGAGACTTGATTTTTCCAGCAATTGTTATTCACTTTAAAAGATGATGAAATCTAAAAAATAGGATTTCCATCTCAATCTGCTTCAAATATCAGCATATATATATTCATATTAATTAAATCGGCTATAATTATAGAGGGAAAATTTGCCGGGATGATACATGGAACACAGTATAAAGATGAAGGTGTAAAGATAAAGGTCACTCCCCTCGTCAAAATAGACGTCAAAGCCAGACGCCATTAGAATCTATTAGATCACATATGGATCTCATGGAATAAGGTTCGTACTAAACTGACGATGGTCTTTAGCCCGAAACCATGGTCTTTAAATTACGTTTCTCAGTTTGCTAAAGCTGGTGTTGTGGCTTTGTCACCGACCTGAGGCCGCTAGTTTGCGGTGACGGACAATAGATGGCGTCTGTCTTTGACGTCTATTTTACGGGAGAGGCGTCCTTTATCTTTTTTAAATATATAATTATTAAAAACAAAATAGGCATATCCTGACCAGGCTCACATGAGCTTTTCTAGATTGCAGAGCGCCATCTAGAAAAACAAAAATAAACTAAACGTTTATTTAACTTGCTCCGTGATATTTGGCTAACCCAATTTCTTGATAAATCAAGAAAAGTCAACCACGAACGCGTTTTGGGCTGTTGGCCCTGGTCAGCGTGGTGTAGACTGTACTTCTACGACCATTATTTGGTTCCAGAGGCTTCCTGAGAAATCAAGAAATGTGATCCTGGTCAGGATAAGCCTCTTTTATTTTTAATATCAACACCTACCTTATTTTATATTTTTATTTCTTATTATTTTTTCACATTTATAATTAACTTCCTAGGATTAATTTCCTCCCGGCAAATTTTCCATCTATATAATTAACTATAATATATATTTACAAGTCTTCAAAATTTCAGGTTGTATTATTTAAAATATGTCCCAATTAGAAATGTTCCAAATAATTGAATCCTCATCGGGTGTGAGCAAGTTGAAAATTCTGAAATGGTAAAATTATATTGAAAAAACGCTTCTATTTGACTAAATAAAATTGAGGGTGAAAGATGGCTGATTTAATAATATTAATTAATAAAATATATAAAAGAACTATATAGAACACTGTATATTGTGATCATAAGTATTTTCCCACTTATTATTATTAGGTAGAGTTAAACATATATAACACACTATTTTTGGCCATTTTCAAGGTAAAATATATTGAGATTGGAACTGGATGTCATTCTAGACCCGTATGTAGAACGCGGGCTAATGTTAATAATTGAGAATATGGAGGAAAACAAAAGGAAAAGCTAATGCCCTCCTTAACAACCTGTAACATGACTCTTGTGGCAAGCTGAGGTTCTTCTCTGATGAAAATAACTTTGACTTGGACCAAAAGGTAAATTACAGGAATGATCGCTGGGTTTGTTAATACCCCTCAGAGGTACCTGTCGTGATGCATACGAAATTTCCTTCTTCCGTGATGGTCCTTGGCGTTATCTATTGTGAAGGTGATGTCATGTCTTCCCATTTATTTCAGAATGGCTTTAGGAAGAACACTGACACCTACATCAATGTCCTGGAGACCGTTCTTGAATAGACATGGTGGCCGCAGGAAAGAAGTATGTCTTCCTACAGGACTCAGCTCCAGTCCACAAGGCAAAAAAGACACAATCGTGGCTGATACTTAACGTCCCCAGTCACTGGGGTCCTGATATTTGGCCCCCTAACTCTCCAGACTGCCAACCACCCTCGACTACTATGCTTGGGGCGTTGTTGAGAGAGATGTCAACAAAACCTTTTCACATCACCATCATCCAGTCTGTCAAGAAGGCGGTTCACACGGTGATGACCCCAATGGACAATGTCACCGTCAATAAAGCCTTCAATCCGCACTCTCCTCGAGATCGTTGTAGCTAATAATGAAAACACCACATTAAATAAATCAACACCTTATCCTTTCATCTAACAATATGCCAAATTTTAATTATTTTTTTAAATTTTTACTTGCAATAATTTTCACAGTTAAATTCCATTGTCGTTATTCCCAATCAATCATAAGGAAATGTTGAACCTACAGAGCTCTCTGTAATTCACTACTATCAAGCAGCTAAAACCACTCATTGAATGCTCACTAAAATGCTAATTTTGAATAATTCGCATTTGTATTTTATCATTATTTATACTTATATAGTATCTATATGTTGTATGTGTAAAATTTTGTAATTTTGTAGTTTTGTAAATAAGTAATAGGTCCACCTTGGCTCCAAAGATCGCATTTCAAAATAGTGAATAATTATATATGAAGCCATTCAATGAATATTAATTTTGACCTTTTAGAGATTAGTTTTATTTCACAATTCTAATTGTTATATTCAACTAGAATTGCGTAACTGTATTGAAACATATATATACGTGGCCCCCTAACAGGGGTATTGCGTTTTGTGGTGGTATAAAATAAATAAAGCAAACGCTTTTTTATAATTTTATTCGCCACCATTGATAATTATCTGAGAACGGCTATTATACCTAGAAAAACAAATTTGATGAAATACATTCAGTGTTCATATGCAATTTAGTATTAATAAATATGGGCTGGAAATCTTTAGAAGAAAAACCCACAAATATAATTTTATATCTATCAAATATTTTATAACAAATTGGGCAAATCACACCGCCCTTTATATTGATTTACTTCGATGTTTCGTCGACACGCTGTGGCTTCAATTTAATGAATATTTTCAGATTGCCTATAAAAGGCATCACATATTTTTATGAATATCCTCTTGTAAAGGTCGACAATGGCTCGATGCGGGAATTAAAATGCTATATTGTAATAGTTAGGTGCATGATTATTCGGAATTTTTTCGAGATACTTCGAAAGGCTTTTTAAATATATTTTTAGAGATATTGTAAATGGGTCTAAAATCATGTCCTTTTAGACATATATTATCTTCTACTACTTCGACAAAGGCATAGGTAATTGACGATCTCAAAGAACATTTTATCGAAGAAACAAAATCAAAGCAAATCTGAAACTGGGCGATGCAAATATCACTGATAAAAATTTTTGACGATCAGACACTTCTTGAAGAGGACGAGAAGTGTTGGGCGAATACTCCAATGTGTACCTGACGCGTGCGTGTTTAAATAATAATCAGCGCATGGTGATTACAGTAACTGCTTTAGCGCCCTCATTTATCTCTAAAATCAGGTACTTACTCAAATGGTCTCGGTCAGCTTAGGGGATGGATCACATACGGGGTCGGGTCCTAGAACGCTACCAGCTTTAAGACAGGATTCTCTTTCAGTTGTGGCGTGTGCTCTGCATACATTCTGGTTGAGGTTGATGCGGGTTTCATTAATCAACGCAGGAGGAAGATATCCATCGTGTGCTCCTTCCAATAGCTGAAGTTAGCGTTTTCCTTCAGTAGCTGCTGGCCAAAGGCCTCAACATTTAGTAGCGCAACACTCGTTGATCACATTACGGCAAGAGCATCGGAGAAGTAGCCGACGGTCGACTGCGCTTGGTAGCGTCGTCCCGTTAAAGTGGCGGTCCACATAGGCGACTAGACATCATCGCGGATGAATATTATCACAAGGCAGTACAGTAGGAAGGAACTCTTTCTCCTAAAGAAGTCTTTGAGGCCGTATCTCGCTTTCAACCCGCTGAGAAATAAGCATGACCTGGTGTGGACATATGTGACCCGGATGGACAGTATTCTTCTCCGTGAAGAAAATCAAACTACAAGAGGAAGGTAGATGATTATCCAGTTCTCCAACACAGGTGCCAAATATATTTTGTTCAGGCTACCGAATGTCGACTTCAGGCATTGAGAGACAACGTCTACCTGAGTCCCGTGTCTTGTAGCCGATACGACTTCGTCAGATAATTATGTATTCTTATAGAAGGAAGAACAGTCTGGAACGGCGCATGTCTGATATTCTGGCACGAAGTATGGTCCATAAGCATGCGCCTGTAGATCCTATAGCCGGTCGTTGATAGGTTGGCCAGTTGTAATGTCTGTAAACTATAATGACCGTGCGTCTGCAGGATAACTTTGTAACGCCATGAAGATGGGAGCAAGGCCCGGAGGTATTTGGAAACCTCGAAGATTTAAAAAATACTTTGGCTATAAATCTTTAAAAACCTTGATAAATTCTCATAACAATCAGCCCTATTCTGAGGCCCAACCGTTTGGCAGGTGGTGGATGATTGCAAATATCTGGTTCTAAGAATAAAAATATCAGCTCCCAGGTCTCAGCTGAGCTGATAGCGCGGGCGAAATGAAAGGTGTAGCGCTCCAGCAGTAAACTCTTTAGTTGATATTTGAAGATGGTGTTGCGCTGTCGTCGTCGGTATAGGTGAGATGAGAGCGACGTCTGGTTCTAAGGGAAAGGTAGCATCCGACAAAGAAAGAACAGGTCTGAGCGGTCAGTATAGTTCTCCAGTATCCGTCTTAGGAAATGATTGGATTTATAGATTTTGCCCTGCTGGACAGTATTGCCGCGACTAGATTTACCATTATATGGCTCTAATTGTTCACTCTTTCGAAGGGAAAGATGTGCTTTCTTCCAAAATATAATCTAACAAAGTTTACATTAGATCGATCTCTAGGTCCGAGCATAGCATTCTACAATACATGGAAGTCTTGTAAGAGATGGCCACACAACGAATCAGAATAGAACAATAGTTCGAATAAGCGTAATCGGATATTTTGATATTGGGTGACTTGGTCGCACAAGTCTGATGGAAGTGGGATTCAAGTCAGACGAAGCGCGTAGACCTGAATTCCTATGGTGGAAATTCAAGTTTTCTCCAGGACATCATTGAATAAGGTAGAAGTATGAATGAGGTCGACTTGGTCTAGTATCTCCGCGATATCTTCTGCCAAACCGGATGCTAGATCTTCGGATATATTCAAGTCACCGAGGACCCTCGTACCTTCTTCACATGACAGAGTTACAATTATCTGCAGCTAACGATATTGCTCTTAGGGACAATTAGAGATTTCGGAATAAGAAGACGTTTGGTGAGATTTCTCAGACGATGAAGTCTACGACGGGAACCATGCCCGGTTACAGAATCCGCTTCCGATAGACAAGAATTCTGGTCGCGCAGACACAAGCCAGGCTCAATTGTGAAGGCGCTGTAGCCGTGACAGAGGTTTCCCATTTTGTCCAGGGAAATGACGATCGTTTCCAGGAGTGAGAAGATTTCAACTCCCTAGTATACTTGAGAGAGCATCAGGGTTATATTTTTCTATGAAGAGAAGCATTGTCGCGAGCGTTCAAGGTTGCATTCGGAAGCTCATTTGAGCTGTCTTGCAGAAGTTCTGACAACTTGCCTCCCGTATAAGAACTAGTCAAAATGTTTAAAGCCTTCTTCTCTTAACTGCGGTTAAATCGAGTAGAAACTTATTCATATTTCCATTGTTGGTTAGAGCATTTTGATGAATTACTTCAATCTGAACTTTATCTAGGTCCTCAAACGCCTTGTCGTTCTCCAGAAGAACGGTATTTTACCCTTGAAACATGTTTCGACATCCTGAAGTGAAGGAGGCCTATAGGCTTAATTGAGGCCGACTGGTCCAGACCTTCGTGCGCACAGCGGGAATATCCAGGGTGAGCAGAACCTTGTTTAGCCAGGCCGGTTTCCCGAAGACAGTTAGTCTACACTTATATTTCTGTTCATACCAAAAAGGCTTACTATAGGCCAAATTTGTCGCAATCCTCTTTGACTTGACATCCATCTAAGCAAGGATCTGGTAGAGCTTTACTCTGTGTTGTAGAGAGATCCATCCTCTTCTGAATGACTGAGGTAACCTGATCATAGAACGGAAGAGCTGAGATAAGATCAACGTTCTTTACGAAGAGTAAGACGATGTCCAGCACAATCATTCGGCTCTCTTCTTCAGGGAAAAGGCCCGCAAGGTGGTATCCTCCATTTCGAGGCCTTATTTAACCTATTGACAAGCTGCACACTTTAGAAGCCGATCAATATATTTCCATTTTTGTCAGCAGATGGCCTTTTTCATCTTTATCTCCAGTGCCAGCAAGTACTTGGTATGGCGGATATATGATCTCAATTATAGTTCGCAACGTGTTCCGCTAACGAATTGTATGGAAAGCCGCCTGCTTCTTCTGAGTCGTCGTAGACTGTTACACCATGGACGTGGGACGATGGTTGGCTTAACGGTCACTGTCTAGACACAGCACCTTATTGGCTCCGTCTCAGTGTCCCTCTGCCCCTGGAGCTGACTTTGATGTAGCCGTTTTGAGAATACTTATTCCTAATTGTTTATAAAAAGATAAAGATATTTTAAAAACAATCTATTGATCTCACATCGTCAATGGTAGAAAGAAAAACACAACACCAGTCTAAGAGCTTCAGGCTTGTAAATTTCACTTCTTTATTTATTTATTTCGACTTAGAGCGCTATGTCCCCTAGGGACACTTGCACTTTAAAGATAAAAAAAAAAAAAAAGAAAGAAAGATATTTTAAATATGTACAGAATTTGTATGCAAGTTAGTTCGATGAAAAGATTAAACTTTTATATATCAACACAATTGATATATGTACAAAGGGTTGGTATGCAAATTTAGTTAAATGAAATCAAATTGTAAAGTATTGTGTGTATTCGATAAAAGAAATTTACAGATTTAAAAAAATTTTAAGGAATATTTCAGAATGAAAATATGCTATATATTAGAGAATTATTCAATTAAAACAATACAAAAAAGAGTCAATTTCGAAAATAAAAGCGTTCCAATGGAATTTGGTAGTTTTTTTTATAAAATTGAGTTGAAGCAAAATGAGTTGAATTTTATGTATTTGTCTTTTGTTGAAATTAGATCAAACGGGTTAGATACATTTAGTCCATTGTTTATTCTATACTCTTGGAAGACGGGGAAATTTAGCAGCAGATGAATAGAAGTTTGTTCCTCACAACCACAGAAGTATCTTGATTCTTGCACTGCTTTGATTATTTTTAAAATATTCAAAAATTTCCGTGATTTGTAATAAATTGAGAGTTGTGGAAATTTTCCGAAAATATTTCGGAATATTAGCGGGAAAGGAACTTTGAAATGTTTGGTTAGTATTTTTCTTCAATAGTGGGATTTTATATTTTATAAAATTTTCAATTATGTCTGGAATATCCAAGTCATATCGCTGTTGGTCCTCAATCGATAAATTATTCAGATCATATTTTATATTTCTGGATTCCATATAGTCCGTAATCAAAGGAATATTTGCCAGAGTATGCACAAAACTATAGCTAGTTGTTTTATAAGTTTGTGTACACCATAATAATATTTGATATTGAAGTGAGTTAAATTTGTATACATAATTTTTACTTATATATTTATACCAGACCTCAGTTCCTTAGTGAGTATCGGTCTAAATACAGTTTTGTATAAAATGAATCTTTTCTTGGTGCTTAGTCCCCAAGATTTGCCAAATATATAAAAAAAGGTACATTTTTTAGTCTTTGAGTTCTATTTAGTATATTTTTCAAATGATGATTAAAATTTAATTTATTCTTCCTCCTATGGTTTGCAATGGTAATTCCCAGAATTTTTATTTCTTGAACAGGCGTAATATTATTATTTTTTAATTTAATTTAAAATTGATCTTTGTTATAAAAATGTAAAATACTAGTTTTATCAAGACTTATTATTAATTTGTTTTCTGTACACCAGTCGTCAACTTTTTCCAAAATACGCACAATTGAATTTTTGAGGATTGCTAAATCTTTGTTCCAGCATATTATTGTGACATCATCGGGATAGCAAATTATTTCTGAGTTTGGTAGTTGTATTTTGGTTAACATATCATTTATAAATATCATCCAAAGCAATGGAGATAATGGTCCACCTTGTGGGCAACCTTTTGATAATGTTTTAGATATTTTTCTGCTACTATAATTAAAAATTATTTTCCTATTTTTCTAAAGGGATTGTAAAATTTTGAGCAGGTCAGCAGGCATATTATCTTCATCAATTCTTTTAATCAAAGCTGGCCACCACGTATTGTCAAAAGGCTCCTTCAATTTCTATTGCAATTAGCGTCACTAACTGTTTCTGCCTATGTTCTATTATAGTATCTGTCATTTTATTCAAGCAAGTTGTCGTTGATTTTGATTTGACAAATCCATGTTGCCTGGAGCTCAAAAGATTATTACTTTCATAAAATTCATAAATTCGATTTTTCAAAATTTTTTGAAATTTTTTGAAAGATTTGAAATCAATGAGATAGGTCGATAACTTTTTGTTGATTCTAAATTAGATTTGTGTGGTTTAGGAATTACCTTTAGAGCTGCTATTTTCTATTTATCCGGATAATACCCCCTTTGAATACATTTATTAAATAGTTTGCATAACATAAGCTTAATTTTTGGGTAAGCATATTTGATCATATTGTTACTTATGTTGTCTAAACCTGGAGCTTTTTTAACATCAGAATTAGAAATGATATTCATTATTTCCTTCTTCTTCGATTACCATTATACTTGAATTATTCATTCGTGGCTTAAAATTTCTAATTATTTGTTGTTGAAAATTGTCCAAATTAGGATCGTCTTCAGGAATTAAATCGTTCTTTAATTTGGTCATTGTTTGCTCTTTTAGATATTCTGGTTATTTGTCAATTATGGGAATTCCATCCTGTACATTTGAGGATCTTAATTTATTTAAGAACTTATAGGTATATTACCAAATGAATTATCTGTGTAATTTTCTTCAATAACGTTTCGCCAGTTAGTTCTTTTAGCTTTTTTATTGCATTTGTGTATTTATGAAAAAAGGCATCTCCTTATCGTGCAACTGAAAGTTGCTGATGGCTTGCGCCATATATCGGAATAATCTTCATAATTATGCACCTTATCCCAGTACAATATCTCATTTGTACTATTTTTTCACATTAGTGTATTTGTTTTTTTGCGACTTAAATGTATTGTAACTGATTGTTTTATGACGGTAATACAAGTTTCTAATGTAATGAAAATTATTTTTCATTATTTACAGTTCATTAGTCCACCAGTCAATTCTGGAAACATGTTTATTAATGGGGGATTTAACCATCAAAGATTTATATGCTGCTTCTCTCAATAAATTCGTGAGTGCGTTCACTATCCCAACAATGTATTCCTCATCTTTCACTCTGCTTATATCAATTTCCAGTTTGTTTGTATCTTTTAATGATATGTTATTAGAAACTTTTGCCCAATTCGCATCTTTTTCAAAGAGAATTTCCACTTGGAAATTTGATTATTGAATAAATGACCATTCTTTAACCTCATATCAAATTCAACAGCAACATGGTCGGAAATATTAGTCAGATCAGAGGTATGCCAGTTGTTTATTAAACCAAGTGAGTATTTATTCGAGATTGTGAGATCAATTATACTTACTCCGCGGCAGGTGGGTGTTTTCAGGTTATGTATAAAAAGGTTACACTCGTCTATAATAGGTTGTAATCTATATCCATTAGAGTTTATAACATTGTCAAACCATATAGTATGTCTTGAATTAAAATCACAGCCATTGATTACAGGTTGATTTATATACGTTTTGAGCAGATCTCTAATGAATTTTTGATGAACAGGGTTAAAAGTATTCGGATGAATGTAGAAATTAGAAATAATTAATTTTGCTTTAACTGTAGAAATAGATATTGTTGTACAAAAGAATTTGTGAAATTTTCCTCTTTGCTGAACTTTATATTTTTATTTAAAATTATAGTTGCCGTATATTTTTCCCCAGTTTTATTCGAACATATAATTTGAGACACTTGAAGTTACACCGCATGAGTTTCTTTTCGACGAAAAATCAAAATTTTATTTCAAGGTGAAATATCGACTATTTCTATACTTTTTGGATGAGGTATGAAAGGGTGAATTATGAAGAGTAATGACGAACGGAAAAATAAAAGTGTCCAGGGATGGGAATCGAACCCACAATGTTCCGCTTACCGGGTACCTCATCCAAAAAGGATAGAAATAGTCGATATTTCACCTTGAAATAAAATTTTGATTTTTCGTCGAAAAGAAACTCATGCGGTGTAACTTCAAGTGTCGTTTTACAATCACAGGCCGCAGTGTATTGTATTATATAATTTGAGAGTCCATATCATAAATAACATTTTCATGTAAAACATATGGTTCTTGAATCAAAAGAATGTCAGGTGGATCATCTCTAGTGTTGGCCTGTAGCTCACTTAACGCAGTAAAACTTTTTTCAACTTTTTGCTGAATACATTCTAACATTTTCAATCACATAGTATATTAATATATTTAAGATTAAGCTTTAAATTGTATTTGATATATCATTTCCCTCCGTATATTTGTGAATATTGTGTCCTTTGGATAATTCTGTCTATTTGTGATTTGCAAATCGGGCATTCACTTGATTTTGATTTATGGTTTGTAGAAAAAATTTTAAATTTGAGATGATTAGAGCAATTGTGACAATTTGGTGCTTCAGTACAGTTGTGGCTACCCTGTAGACCACATATTTTACATATTTTGATGTTTTGGTAGTCTTTTGTTTTGTGGTTCGGATTAAATTCAAAACAATTTTGACATTGTCTTGCAAATATTCTGTCTTGTATAGAACATCGCTCAAAATCTGTGTGTATCTGGAAAATATATCTACAAAAGTTAAAAAGAGATAAAGCATACATATTCAAAAAGATATACATTCGAGGAAGTCTTTACGAGCTTTCCTCTCCTCAAGACTCAGAAAAAAGCAGTCATCACCCCATGCTCGAAGAGCCAGCACTGCAGATCGGCTTGGCAGCAGGATAATGGTGATCTACTGAATGAGGAGCCTGAATGCAGGGACATGGCCAGCCAGCCAGGATCACTGGGCTTCTTAGCGATGAGGGCGGAGAGGAGGTACAGGGTGCGGAAGGTCCAGTTGAACTCTAACGTCGGCATTGTTCCCTGAGTTGGTACAATGGAGGTACTAAACGTATAGGAACTCTTAACAATTGGTTCAAACGCATAAGCATAAAAAGATAAGATGAGCTTCTTTTATAATATATATATATATTTTTTTAAATAAAAATTTATAAAAGAAGCTCCTCTTAACAATGGAGGTACGGCCAGCCGATGGTGATTGGAATATCTTGCTACCAGTTCAATGTGTAGAGTATCCAGCCATGGAAGATTCAGCATGCGGCTAGTGATTTGAGGGTTTAAGCACGATAATTTAGTAACAACACCGCGCAGCAATACTCGTGTTTTTTAGTCTGAAGGACCCGTGGCAGAAGTTGAACAGCACTGCGTTAGGATCGGCCAGGACGCAACACGTTGGAAGAGTCCCTAACGACAGCTTCTATAGACCTTGTAGAAGTTAGGTGGAAGTTATTGAATGATTGGACGTTGGGCCGTGATGGATAGAATACCGGCAGGGGCCTATTTCTGAAATCCAGCTGTCGTGGATCAGTGCTGCACACCTCTCCACGTTGTTCACTCGGGGAGGGACATTCAGTAAGTTTGTCCATCACAATCATCTTTATAATTCAATTCAATAATATACTCGCCACTTATTTCAACACAATTACAGGAAAATAGATATAATGCCTTCTATTAATTAAAAGCAAAAATATTTACACCCTTTCTTTTATCTATAATGTTTGTGTGTGAATATAAATATGAAAAATGCGAGAAACCTATGAATCCGGGCGAACAATGTATCTATAAGTATATTTATACACTATAAGAATGATTTAGTGCAATATTATATATGAGAATACAAATACATCGCAAAATAAATAAATCACTATGTAACCAGAAAGGAAATAAACACTTGACTTGCCCTGCCATCTATCGCTAATAATTGTAACTATTTTTCATGCACACATTTATTTATTTATTTTTATATTTTATTATTATATTTTTTAAAATTATTTTACATTTATTTTTATATATTTATTCTAATTATATATAAATAAAATTTAAAATTTCTTAACATTTGATATTTCAGAGAACAATATTAAACTATTTTTGCTGAAATTGTAATAAGTCAATAGAACTTGTGAAAAATCCAATTTTGAAACATTCATCTTCAAATTGTATTGAGAAAAACAATTTTTAGACATATACGTTAATTTGGATATAGGTGTTCTGCTCAGAGAAGAAAAATGTCGCAAATTTTTAATCTATTCTATAGAGGCATTTATATTAGAAGGGAGAGAGTTGTTCTCATTTTAATAGATCAATTTCCTTCAGGCAAAATACAAATTAATATATATTCATATCTGAATATAAAAATTATATATTCGAGCCAAAACCAGCTTATTCACCAATATTCACGAATGGCAGGCAGTAGCTCAGCAAGTTATATATATATAAGCGTATTTACGCAAATTTGGCATTAAATACCCATTTCTTGGTTTCTCAAGAAGCCTCTAACCAAAAAACCTTTTTGTGGCAGTGGTACAGCCTACTCCATGTTGACGACCGCCAAAAGCGCGAAACGCGTTCGTGGATGGTTTTTCTTGATTTATCAAGAAATTGGGTTGGCCAAATATCACGGAGCAAGTTAAATAAACGTTTAGTTTAGTTTTGCTCCACTAGATGGCGCTCTGCCATCAAAAAAGCATATGTGCTCGTGGTCAGGAAATGCCTTTGTTATTTTTAATTTATAAATATATATAAAAGAGCATATTTGTTCTGTACAAGTGAAGACACATCGCAGGCCAAACGGTGTCATTGGAATCAATTTGCACACACAACAATGAATAAATTATTCCCCATCTCTCTAAGAACAATACATATTATTAAAAAAATACTATACCCCTTCCATTTAAATCGACATATCTATTGTGTTGTATATAAAATAATTTCAACTGAAACTGTCAAACGCGAGGTCGCGCCGAGCTCACTTATATAAAGCAAACACACTATTATTATTCCTTTAATATCTTGCGCTGAGAACTACTACTATTCAAAATTTTGGTTAATGAACTGATTTTTGATCCAATATATGCCTTTTTGATAAGATTTAAATAGTAATTTATATATTTATCTCCAATATTTATTTACATAATCCCACATAGTGTATCAGACATACCCCGGCCAAAAAAAATCTTAAGATATCGATGTCGTAAAACTCGATTATTTTCCTGTCCAGATATCTATTTGTTGTAAAATTGAGAAAGTGAGAATGTTCCGTTCTCTTTGGATATGGAAATTGTTATTTAAAATATTTCTTTTCCGAGACAAATTATTGAACCTTTTTTTACATTATATAAAACAAAGACTACTAAGGCCTAATGCATAAAAACAGGTGCCCACACAGAGTATAAAATGAGTTATATAAAGCTAGGACCTATCTTTTATTCCAAAGTTGATGATCGAGGAGATCCCCAGACCCGAACCAAAATGGCAGAACTCGCTTTCAAAGTGTCCCCATATAACTATCAGCTAAATACCCATTTCTTGGTTTCTCAAGAAGCCTCTGGGACCAGAAATATTTTTGGCCGCAGTGGTACAGCCTGCTCCATGCTGACGAGCGCCAACAGCGCGAAACGCGTTCGTGGATGGCTTTTTTGATTTATCATCTCGATTCATCAGGGAACAGGTTTATCAATGTTTAGTCGATTTCTGTTCCACTAGATGGCGCTCTGCCATCTAAAAAGCACATGTACTCCTGGTCAGGATATGTCTTCATTATTATTTAATAACTATCGGTGTAAAGCCTCTCGCACCACCTTTGAACTTAAAAAAAAAAAAAATCTTCAAACGCGGCTGGATTCTTTCATTGGTCCGGGAGATCAGTCGGCTGATTCAATACATTTCCTCAGATAACTGAAAGGCTCTAAAGTGTTTATGTCAGACAGATAATTCGACAGTTAACTGTTTCCATCTCTGTTTGGTGTTTTTATCTTTTACAATATTGTGTTCTTTCTATCTCTTCTAGATTCTACAATGGTATACAAATAATTTTCCTAAGTTTATCAAATTAATAATTCATATTAATGGAAAAATCGTATAAAAGAAAAATCGTGTTTCAATCAGGTTTTTTTTTTTTTTTTTTGCAACGAGAGTCAACAGTGTGGAACACGTGCGTTGTAAACCTTTCTTCATTCACCAAGGATAAGCTCTCTATCACTATTACATATCCACTTTTCACAAGCACTTCACAATTTATCGCGGTATATATATACATGGATACATTTAATATGATACGTTGGCGCGCTATCTTTTATAAGAAGTTTAAACTATTTTTGACGCAGATGATTCTTTTAAAAATCTATTGCCCTTACTGCAATGATAAAATAATGGGAGGGCCTAGTTCATCAGTGGTAACCCTCCCATTATTGTATCATTGCAGTAAGGGCAGTAGAAATTGATTTATTTTAAAAAGAATCATACGCGTCAAAATTCGTTTACATTTCTCAAAGATTCATGTGTCTTTTAAATAATTGTGTGAAATATATATTACTGTTTACTGTACAATAAATTGATAAAGAGAGAGCAATCTCTTGAAATATTTCGAGAAAAAATTGTTGTTTTTTTCTTTACAGACCCAGGTACGCCCTTTTTCATATAAACATATGATATTATATTAAATATAATACTATTTTTTAATATAATATTTTCATGAATAGGTTATATGTAATTATTTAAGTTTTGATTGGGTATGGAAGCTTCTGAATTCTGTAACCAGAGTTTTCAATAGGAATTCCTCAAGGCAGACATGTCCCGCCATCTATCAACAATAATTATAAACATTTATTCAACTTTAAATATTGGAGCCTTATGTTAAATGAATATAAGAGAACCTTAATATATATTTTATATTTTTATACAATTATTAAAATTATTATATAATTTCAAACAAAAATATATTTGTTTTTCAAATATCTAAAAAATAATATTTATTATGGGAAAAAATAATAATGAAATAGGAAAAAAGATCAGTGTTGATATTAAAAACACAATAGGCATATCCTGACCATCACATGAGCTTTTTAGATGGCGGAGCGCTGTCTATCTTGCTTTATCAAGAAATTGAGTTGGCCAAAAATCACGGAAAAAAGTTAAATAAACGTTTAGTATATTTTATTCCACTATATGGCGCCCTGTCATCTAAATATGTTCACATGAGCGATTTATTTATGGATTGCTCTATTTCCAAACATATATTATTATTTCGAAAATAGAACAATCTAATAATAGATCTTTAATTAAAAAGGCATACAGTTAAACCTGTCTATAGCGCCCCCTCTTGGGACTCACCAAAATAGGGTGCTATATAGAGGGATGCTATAGACAGGTCACTTTTAGGGTAAATCGCATCTACTACGTATTTAAAATCGGGCGCTATAGAGAGGGAGGCGCTATTTAGAGGGAGGCTATAGACAGGTTTAACTGTATATTGAATGAAAATATAATATATTTTTACCAATATTAACACACATTAATATGTTATAGTACCTTGAAAAAGGTTGGCGTTCAGCTAACTGAAAATATTAGTAAAATAAATTATATTTTGATCCAATATATGCCTTTTTAATTAAAAATATATTATTATAGTTTAACAAATCTCTCAGCAGCTACCATATAAGGAACCATCAGTATTGTTTCAAATCAACCCAAAGAAGAATCATATAGACTCCAAAGTTCAGGTACTTATTGAATGTACAAAAACATCGAGAAAATGTCTTTTAGACGGTTTAGACATGGTCGATATGTTTAATTCTGTTTCCCATTGGTTTAAAAACGTTATCACGAGAGACGAAACATGGGTGTAGGGTATGATCCCGTATTTTCTTATAAGGAACCATCAGTATTGTTTCAAACCAACCCAAAGAAGAATCATATAGACTCCAAAGTTCAGGTACTAATTATATGTACAAAAACATCGAGAAAAGGTCTTTTAAACGGTTTAAACATGGTCGATATGTTTAATTCTGTTTCCCATTGGCTCAAAAATGTTATCACGAGAGATGAAACATGGGTGTACGGTGTGATCCCGTATTTTCTTATAGAAATGTCTGAAAACATATCGATAGAAACTAAAATGCTCGGAGTGGGTACATCCTATGGGTCGCAAGCCAATGGACATACAAGAAGTTTACGCTCTGTCAGATTATTCGTTACCCAACTTAGCTGAACTTCTACATATGATCATATAGGTGTTTTTAATGTTTTTATCTAACTGACAGTTATCGCACTGAAAAACTCTCAGAAGCTACCATATAAGGAACCATCAGTATTGTTTCAAACCAATCCAAAGAAGAATTATATAGACTCTAAAGTTCAGGTACTTATTGAATATACAAAAACATCTAGAAAATGCCTTTTAGACGGTTTGCTGTACTTTCTTATAGAAATGTCTGAAAACATATCGATAGAAACTAAAATGCTCGGAGTGGGTGCATCCTATGGGTCGCAAACCTATGGACTAACAAGAAGTTTACGCTCTGTCAGATTATCCGTTACCCAACTTAGCTGAACTACTTCATATAATAATATAGGGATTTTTTTAATGTTTGATCTTACTGACAGTTGTCGCACTGAAAATGTGATTGAAACATGATATTTTCTTCTTTTAAACAGAAATATCACGCTGTTTTAATATCAGCAATCACCTCCGAACAATGGCATCAGGAAAACCACAATGTCAATAAACTACAAATATTTTACGTATTTAAAAATTATATTAAATTACCAAAATATTTTCCCTTTCTCTTCAAAAAAGATAAAACAACAACAACAATAGCCTTTATTGGGCACACGTGCCATACAGGATTCTCCCTGTAGAACAAAATAAATAAATAACAAATTAGCATTGTAGTTATATACAAATATTGGGAATTGACCTCGACCAATTATCGAGTTGGATCCGGTGTCTGTGCTAAATATTTTGATTGAGCTGATTTCCAGTATTTATAAAAAGCAAATGCAAAGGGTCTGGAGCAAAAAAGATAAAATAAACCTTATTTCAAATGCAATATAGAGATGGGTTGCAATTAGAATATAATTTTATAATTGTGATTTTGTTATTTCTTTTATTCCATACTTAGAGACTCAATACTTATCGAAACAATGATCATTTATTTGAATATCTAAGCAAAATATTTCGATTTTTTTCATTCAAGAATAAATGTTCAAAATTATAATAGAGAAAACATCTCTCTCTCATTTAGGATATAATATTTATTTATTTATTTAACAGTTGGTAGAGACACGCCATATCCACAATTAGGATAATTGCGTGTATATCTGAAATTATATATAATACAAATCAAATCATTGTAAAATTAACATTATTGAACATTGGAAAGCATGAAGATTACACATTCGATTTAGGATATAATATAAAAAACAGTTATTTATATAAATAAACATTTTAGCAAATATTTCGATATTGATATGAAACTAGTTTATTTCTATTTAAAAATAACAAAATATTTTTTCTTGGATAAATATTTAGAGAGATTGACAGGATCAAATATATTTTTTAAAGTCTTGAGAAGATGGGGAAAGAACCTGTTGAGTTTGTCATAAAATACCAAACAAATTATATTGGAATTATGAAAAGAGGAAATTTTTAATGAATAAATTTGTCAGGATAAATAAATAGTAGGAAGAAATGTGGGGAAGAGATAAACTGGATGGGAGAAGCTATAAGGAGAAATAATAAAAGTAAGACGCCATTGGAGAGACACTGAAGAATTTATAGATAAAGCTGCCACACCCAAGAAAGATCATTTTAACATGAGAAAACTATCATCTTGACAAAATATAATAATGGAAAAAAATGATTGCATAAAAGCAATACTAAGAAATTTCGGCATTTCTGAAAACTGCTTACCGAACACAAAATAAAATACAATGCTGGCCACCCAAATTGCAAAAGCAAGAAAAATAGAAGATATCACACCAAAATTTATTTTGTAGATAACTGGTTGACCAAGTATCAAATGATTAAATTTACAGACTTCTGCGAAGTGTGGTTTCTGCCAGAATCAGTAGCCAGAGTAGCCGACATTGTTGGAGATCACCGCTGCGACACACCTCGGCATTGGTTCAAAGAGACTTCTCGGGGTACAGCAGACCAAGCAGCTTCCACACGTTGCCAAAGTTGATCTGGTGTGACAGCTGGGGATATAATCTGGGTCAATCGTTGAGCAACCATGGACCACATGTTTTCTATCGGCGAAAGATCCGGAAAGCGAGCCGGCCAGGGAAGCAATTCAATCTGGCGATTGACGAAGAACCTTTGGACAATGCGTGCCTCGTGTGGTTGCGCATTATCCTGTTGAAATATGGCTGTTAGCAAGCCCTGAAGGTAAGGAAGGACAACTGGTTCCAACACCTCGGAGATGTAGCGTTGGCTGTTTAAGTACGCCTCAAGTACGATAAGGGAGATCAGAGCGGGTGACAAACATTCGAAACTGATTCGCGCACAATGAGGGAAGTCTCCAGGGCGGTCCCATGTTCTCTACCTTCTCATGGTGGGACTGTTAAGAGGACTGCTGCTCGCCATGTTCCCTTATAGTACCTATCTTGTGTACCTATCTACAGTGCAAGCCATGTGTACGCACGACACTATACTATATAAAAGAGCAGCGGCCCCCGACCAAAGCAGCCTAAATCTTTCCACGTAAAGTTAGAATCCTCTCATTCAAGACTGTTGTTGCCTGATCTTCTCGAGAGGCTCAGCCCGTGTTCTAGTCATGCGCGTTCTAATGAGATATTGGCTACAAGGCGGTTGGCTGGAACTTTTGTTGTAGCTCGGATGCCAAAGCTGTAGCTCCTTCTGCAGTTGAGTGTGAAGAACATGCTTCCATTTTCCTTCTATTGAAGATACCATGTCGCTTCTAAGGAGTGATGGCTCTATTTCCCGAAGTTCTCTCAGAATTTCAGATAGAATTTCAGTAAGGTTAGAGGATTTTAAAACTAAATGGGATTCAAATAGTGGAGTCAGTTTTTGAAAGCTTGTTTCGGTAAATATTTCTTTGGTTTTTAGATTTGGGGCTGCTGATCTTGAGGCGAACTTTGCGCATAGGATTTATTTTTCCAATTCAAAAATATCAATATATTTTTTATAGATATGTAGGATTGTTGTTGCGTGATGTGTTGGTGTGGCTTGTGGAAAGGCCGCTGATAAAATTATAATTAAAATTAATTTATTTAACCCTTAGTTACTCGCGCCAAATTTACTGACGTTAGTACTCGCGCGGGGTCTCGCAGATCCCAATATTCTACAATGGATAAAATACTTTAAAAAATAAAATATAGATATAATTTTTGCTTGCATCTGAAAGAATACGGTCTCTACTTTACAAATATATTAATAAATTATAAAAACTCACGTTATTAATTAATTTTATTTAATAAAATTGGTAATAAGGCAAAAAATCTAAACTATCAATATATACGAACAATTTCCTTAAATATATAAATAGAAATCTAAATTATTCTTGTGCACACTTCTTGTAAAGTCTTTTTGCGTGTTCAGTATAAATATTTCTAGCGCATTTAAAACATATAATTCTGGATTTTCGGTTTTGAAGCGATCACAAAATTGGCAACGTTTCCGTTTCGCTGACGATGACCCTGGCTGATTTTCCTCCTGAATAAACACAAGAACTTTATATCTGTCAATTAATTATAACATTTTAGGACTTACTTGTTGTGGCTAATCTGTAGAAGAATGTGTAGATATGTTTTTGGTATATTCTTTAGTGGAAAACATTTATTTTCCCGTTTTTCTAGATTTGGATCAATTAGCCCAATTGCTATCTCTTCAAAAAACGATTTTCTTTTTAATATTTCTAAATTGTAGTTCATTTTATATATAACTTCTGTTGAAACATTGATGAAATATAAGGAGGCACAATGGCCATCTCCTTGTTCTCCTACTTACCGTGTAATTTTACATAATTGATCAAATACATCTGATTTTGTTTCATTACAATATTTTCCACTATATTCAGGATCTATTTGTTTTGTGTAGTCCATGCTTTGGACTTTTTTGTGGTACATATGAAACCATTGTACTCTCTCTTTCCTTGAAACCAAAAATGAAAGAGTAAGTTGAACGTAGCTTTTGTAGCAAGAATTTGTGCGTAATTTTAATTTTTATTTTATTCATTGTCTCTAAAAACTAAATAAGGTCATAGAAAAAGATATATAAAGTGTTGCCGAGCTATAAGGCAGCTTACCTATTTCACCATACTTAAAATTTAAAGTTACGTTATTACTCGCGCGGGGTCCAATGGAACCCAACTCCATATTATTGTCTATCATAGCGCAACAAAATTAAGTTAATACATGTTAACATATTCATTCTCATATAAAATTAAGCTACTAAAGTTTTGATCTCCAAATGTTTTATAGAATTCTAGATATTTAATGAAATAAGTGTGTCTGGGGTCTATCAGACCTCGCGCGAGTACTTAAGGGTTAAAGCCAGAAATACAGGGTGATCCAAAAGTCCCGCACTATTTTAAAAATTAATAACTCCGCGAATATTTGCGCTAGAGCAATGCGGTAAACACCATTGTGTTCAGGATGCAATGGGATTTTTTATGGCAAATAATGAAAAATTCGAAATTGATTTTAGTTACAATTTTATTCGCCAGATGGCGCAATACCAGAATCAGAGATTCAGCGGCCAAATTGTTTGATAAATTGAAAAATATAACTGATCGACACGTATTTTTCCTTTTTGAATACCAGGAAAGAACCCTAATAACATCAAATAACAAATTAATAAAACACCACTTCGCCAAAAGTATGAAGCATTGGTTAACAATTTTTAAATACAATCAGAGATATGTAAAATAGGTAAATGCAAATTAAAACATGTACCAAAAAAATGATATTTTAGATACGGTTTGTGTTTCCGAAGATAATAAATTCCTAATATTTTTAATTCAACTCTCTCTCAGTATCGATTATATTTATTTTAATTCATTTGAAAAATATGTATCTATCTCTGATAATTTATTTTACTCTGGAATGCCGTTGTTGTTGTCGTGTCCAATAAAGAGCCTTAGATGTATCCATGCATCTCCATCACAGCAGCAGCAATGTCCACTATCTTGGGTGTGTAAAGCTGCTGCTCTGGGTCTATGTCAAATTTCTGCAAGGCTGCGGCCATTGCTGGCTATGAGAATATGTGGGTAGGTGTAAGTTCCACACCAGGATAATTGTTGCATGCCCTATAGGTTATTGTGCCATCTGGATGTATTGTCATTCCTTTATAGTGTTTTGTTCTAAGTCTTGTTATGGCTTTTGTAATTTTTCTCTCAGAGTTTATTTCGCATTTTGATCTTTTCTTATTTATTGTTTAATTATCTTGTATTTTGACAAAGAATCAGCGTCAAATAATGACATTTGTTCTTTCCTTTGGCTCAACTTTCTGTCTTCCTTTGCCAATTCAAATGCCATTTCATTACCCCCGATCCCAGAATGGGCAGGGATCCATTGTAGAATGCAGTTATTCTCCAATGGTTCCAGTTGGGTAAGTAACGAGTGTATTTTCTGTGTGATTTTAGTATTGCCCTTCTGAATTGCTTCTAGAGCGGATATGGAGTCGCTGTATATTAAATTTCCTTCTGCTTGATGCAGGGATGGTTGGTTAAGGCATAAATCAAGGACTTTCCAGATAGCTGTCAGTTCACAAGTGAAGTTTGACGAAATCTGTCCTGCTCCTTTTTTGATTTTGATCTGTGTTCTATCTTGCAGTATTATGTTAATTCTGGCCCCTCCATAACTCAGGGTAAGGTCTGAAGTTCCATCTGTATATGCTGTTAAAGGGGGTGGCCTAGCATTTTTAATCAAGAATTTGTACTATGAGGACATAGCCGTTAATATTTCAAACACATTAGACCTCGAAGCCCAAGATATCAAAGTCTACCTCAATCAAAACAAAGCATCAACATATACAATATGTATCACCCTCCAAACAATACACTTATTGACGATGGAACAATGGCTCAATTTCTTACAGACAACTCTTATTGTAGGTGACCTTAATGCCTAACATTAACTATGGGGATGTTCCACGCCAAACCCAAGAGGCAAAATACTTTCAAACATATTTGACGACAATGCCATCATGTGCTTAAATGATGGGAATCCTACTCATCATTCATACAGCTATAATACTGCACAAGCCCTTGATATAAGTTTTTACTATCCTGACATTTTCCACAAATGCAAATAGCAAATATTAAAAAGTATTGGAAGTGATCATTTGCCTAATTTGATAGAATTAGCACCAAGACCAAAACCAGCTCAATTAAGAAAAATTCTGGAATTTCAAAAAGGCTAATTGGATATCTTTCGAAAACACCATTATTAAAGCAGCCACAGTTTCAATACCAAGAGGTAATATTGAGAAATGGATTCCAAATTATACACACCAGGCAAAAAATATTCAAACACTTATAACTAAAAGAAATGAACTACAAAAAAGAGCACCCAAAACCAAACAAATTGTAGAACTGAACTGAACATTGTGAATGCAAAAATAAAAAGATTATACCTAAATGTGAAAAGGGAAAAATGGAAACAAACTTGTGAAAACCTGAACCCAAGAAACCCAAATACAAAATTTTGGCATTTGGCAAAACAAATTGACAGAGTCCAGCCACAAACTGAAAACACAAATATGATTAAGAATACAGATGGTACACCAGCAACTAATGACAAAATTGCTGCCAATCTTTTAGGTAATTCATATCAAATAAGTAGTAAAATCAAGGTTGAAAAAAGGCCCGAAAGATTATTCATGACTGTAAAAATGACACCAGCACTCATAATATTTTCCAAGAAAAAAATCAATATGAAAGAGCTAGCTTATGCATTAGAAAACACTGACCTAAACAAGACTCCTGGGCCAGATGGAATCCATGGCCGAATGATATCAAACTTGGGCAAAATTGGCAAAGAAAGACTTCTTAATATTTTCAATAACTCCTGGAAAACTGGAAAATTGTCTCAAGACTGTAAAAATGCAACAATAATTCCCATTAAAAAACTTGAAAAATCTGCTGATGACCCAAAAAAATACCGACCTATCTCCCTAACAAATATTTGCTGCAAATTAATGGAAAAAATTATACTCAGACGACTCACCTACCACCCCGACACAAGAAATCTCCTACCAGAAGAACAATATGGATTTAGGAACGGACATGGGACAATAGACCAACTCTCATTTTTCACACAAAAGGTAAAAGATGCACAAAACAAAAAACCTACTAACCACACCATAGCTGCTTTTTAGACCTTACACAAGATTTTGATAAGGTATGGAAAAACAAGTTAATTACAAAATTATACAAACACTTCAAAATTGATGGAAAAGCTATCACTTGGATAAATGATTTCCTTAAAAATAGATACATCAGGGTCAAATATAATGGCACTCTATCTAAAACCTTCAAATTGTACCAAGGATTACCACAAGGATCAATCCTTAGCCCAACTCTCTTCACCCTATTTATTGCAGGCAAAGAATAAATTTTTTCACATAAAACCAATATTGGACTTTTCGCTGATGACATTATTCTATGAAGCAGCAACACTAACTGGAAAAAAGCTGAAAGAGATTTGAACAAGACTCTTCTCCACCTAGAAAAATTTGCTAATAAACATAAATTAGAATTTAACCCCCAAAAATTTGAAATCTGTCTTTTTACTACCGATAAGAAACTATACAAAATAAGACCAAATATTATTCTGAAAGAACAACAATTGCAATATAATAAACATCCTAAATATCTCGGCTACACCCTGGATCCAGAAATTAACTCCAGTAAGCATATTGAAGGAGTTGTTAGAAAAGGAAGAGACCGACTAAAAATCTTGAAATATATTTCAGGAAGAGTGGGGAGCTGGAGCAACAATACTAAAATTAAATTACACATCTCTAATGAGACCTATCTTGGAATATGGATATCAAATCTATGGTACAGCATCTGAAACAAATCTAAAAACACTGGAAAGGATACAACTAAATGCAGCTAGAATTATTGCAGGTCTTCGAAACACCTGCCCTAATAATATTGTACTTTACGAGGCAGACATTATGCCCTTAAAGGATGCCCTTAAACAAAATCAAGAGTTATGAAAACAAACACAGAACTTTCAATTACATACTTAATTGGGAACCCAATATAAGACTCAAAAAAGAAGGCCCTCTCCACCTGGCCAAAAGAAATGGATTTTCAAAATATAAAGTGGAAAAATATTATTTAGCTGAAAAAATATCTCCATGCGAACCACTAACAAAATGTTATTTTTAATGCCACTTTAAATGAACCCACCAACAGACAATACAAAAATCCAGAATACTTAAAACAATTATTATTAGAAATAATTAATATAAAATTCCTAAAAATGCAATAACTATCTATACCGATGGTAGCAGAGACGAGTTGGGACACACTAGCAGTGGCTCTCTCATTAAAACCACAAATGGCAATGAGAAAATAAACAGAAGAAACCCAGAATTTTGCTCAGTCTTCAGATCAGAACTTATAGCCATCTATGAAGTCTTAAAATCCATCAGAAACATTAAACATCACGATATATGGATTCTTACTGATAGTAGAAGTGCCATACAACACTTGAGTCACACAGGGGAACTTAGAGACAAAGTAAGCAGGAACATAATTGGTTATCTCCAAAAACTCTCAATACCTCAAAAATTCACCTTCAATGGATACCCTTACATGTTAGCATTGAAGGCAATGAAGCTGCTGATGCGCTAGCGAAAAAAAGGCACAAAAGAACCCTTGCTACAGAAAAATGAACTTACTTTTAAAGAAATAGAAACAGTAGCCAAAATAAACAAGAACTGGAGGATCCCACCTAAGCACAGTTGGTGTACCCTAGAAGCAGATGGCCACCCAGACCTTTCGGTCCACAAGCCGGCATGCGAAGCATGCCCTTCGCTGCTATTCTGTTCAACTCATAAGCCAAGTAACGGTATCCAAGCTAGTGCTTGGACATTGTACCTGGAAACACCACCTCCCAGACAACGTGTCTGGAAGGATTTCTATACCGGTGGCCATTAATCATAGCAAAATAGGAAACTATCTACTGTGTCCAGCATGGACCGCGGGGAGGCGGCCACCGGTGGACTCTGTTCACTCACAGCTGAGGAAAAGCTCAGCCTCCACGTCGTGGGCTTTCTCAAGAAGTTTGCTGTGATTTCTCAGCAGCTTACTCTCGATCACGCCCCTCGCCCTCCTTCTCTCTTCCTGCACACCCACTACCCTTGGACAATCCAAGACGTAGTGGCGTGCATTCACATCCCTTTCTCCATAGACGCAATCAGGGTTTCTCTTAATTTCAAATCTGTGGAGACTTGGGGAAGAGCCCATGTCTCGAACTACCCTAATGAATTTGTGGGACATTACCTTACAGAGGTACTTGGGTGTTGTTACCCCATTGAATACCTCTCTCCCCTTCACACTGTTCCTCCATCTGTCCAACCATAAGTCCTGGACGTGCCCCCTGATCCTCCTATAAACTTCTTTCTTGGTCACTGGGGTCCTCAGTGATCTACCTCTAAAGCATCCTGCCTTAGCGATCCTGTCTGCGAACTCATTACCTTCGATGAGGCTGTGTCTCCTAAACCAAGGGAGCTCCGGAGCCCGCGTCATCATCTCCAGATCCTGGATTATTTGATGCGCGAGTTGCCCTTTCTCCAGATTGATGGCGACGAGGGCCGACATACAATCTGAATAGAAGCGGTCCGGGCTGAAGTTCTTCTCGGCACACACTCTGAGGGCTACCCTGATCGCAACCAGCTCGGCTGAAAAGACCAATTCGTCCACTCTGAGTGTTAAACTTTCTTGGAAGATCAGCTCTCCATTAGTGAATATCACTACCCCAGCTCCAGTATTGGTTCCAGACTTACTACAATCAGTGAAAACCTCCGTGCCAATCCCTGTCGGCCCTCCAGGACTCCAATTCCACTTTGGCAACCACTGCGGAGGCTTCCTTGGATCCCTCTTCGATTCCAGGGCCCCCGCTTCAAGTCCCAGGGCATAGTCCCTGTTTTTCCAGATCTTCTGTCTGATGGTCTCCTCCTATAGTTTCAATCCCAGGGGAATAAGCCCAGCGAGGACCAAAAAGGCCTCACTGCTGGTAGTGCGATATCCCCCTGTGATTCTGAGTGCCGCTGTCCTCTGCACTCTCTCTAGAGTTGTTGCCACCTTCTGATCCCTGTTTCGGCGCCACCAAATCCCGGAAGCATATAGCAAGATTGGCTCGACACAGGAGAGGCAGAGGTTCCTAAAAATAGTACCCTCCTTCTCCCCCCCCTGTTGAGAGCCAACCAGGACAGGCCTGCACAACGCCTCCCTGCCTCTCGCCACCATCTCCTCCGCCTAGTATTGCCAACCCATCTTGTCATCAATGACCACCCCCAGGATGGTCATCCTATTGACCAACGCTACCCTCCGTCCTTCCATCCGGATAGCCGGCATGTGTTCCCATTTGATCCCTTTCCTTTTAGGTCTTATGTCCCTAGGCTTAAAGCTGAGGGCTTTAGTTGAACGCGCCATCAATGTCCAGGGCCACGAAAAGAACCCAAGCACCCTTATTTAAGCCCATCTCAACCCCCTCTAACACCTCGTTCAGAGCTGTGGTTGTGGACGTCCCTTCCCTAAAACCATGTTGGAAAGAGGAAAGGAGCTCATTACTCTCTAGCCAATGCTTCAGTCGCTGAGCTAGTAGGCTATCCAGGACCATACCTAGACACACTAGTAAAGAAAGCGGACGATAATCATTAGGAGAATTACCCTTTCTACCAGACCTTTCGAGAAGCACTACTTGGGCAACCTTCCATGCCTCAGTAAATGTACCAGTGTCCAGGCACCTATTGAATAACCTGGAAAGAAGCGATGGGTGCATCCTTACCAGGGCTTTCACGACCGTGTTATCGATCCCTTCGGGACCAGGAGATTTCCTTTTCCCGAACTTGAAAGCCGTCAGTTTCACCTCATTCTCAGAAAAGGGCGGATCAACCAAACCACAAGTGGTCAGAGAGATCTCGTCCTCTGGTTCCTCGTTTCCGAAGTGCCGATACAAGTTGTTTTTATTTTGTCTTGTGCTTTCGAGCGAGTAGGTCTAGAACACATTCTCCATGAATTTTCTCATTGTTGGTGGATGAAACAGCACCAGTGATTATTTTGGCCGCTTTTGCTTGAACACTGTCTAGTCTTACTTTTAGTGATGAGCTTGAGGGAGCCCAGACCGGTGTTGCATATTCCATTATCGGCCTTATTAAGGTGGTATATGTTGTTCTGAGAATTCTGGGTTTTTCTCCCCAATTTGTTTCACATAGCCTTCTCAGAATGTTTAGTTTTCTGATATCTCTATTTGAGGTGCTAATTATGTGTTCTGAAAATTCCAATTCCTCATCAATAATGATTGAAATAATTTTGTTGACATCTTGTCAATACATGCACAGTCTGCACTATTGAAAAAAAGATAATATGCATTATATACACTATGTACAATGAATATGGCGCCTCTGCCAGCGCTGAAGAATTTGGTGGAGTATCGCCAGTGTGTCTCCAGCGTCACCACGCATTTTGCGATCTACGATGAATACGTAGATAGCGTACTTCGCCGCTTAGGAGATGGTGATGGCGTGGTCCTCGAGACCAACTTGAAAGATCCAGGACTGCAGTATCACACCTAGGTATTATGGATTTATAATCTTATCAATTATTTGTTTGTTTATGCTTATTTTGTGGTTATATTTATGCCTTTTCCCTGTGAGTGGAGAAGACGCATAGGTTTGGTTTTATTGGGTTTATGGTAATTTGGAGTTCCATTGCCCACTTCTCCAGTCCTCTCCTTGATGTGTTCAGTATTTTTTACGATTTTTCTATGCTGCTACTTGTGTGCCATATGGCTATATCATCTGCATAACAGGCAACCTTTGTGTCTTCAGTGAGGTAAGGATGGATGTCGTTAATATATAGCAGATAGAGTAGAGGACTGAGCACAGATCCCTGAGTTACACCAGTCCATGTTCTTCCTTCCTTGAAAAATTCTCAATTGACCCGAACCTTTAACCTTCTTTACCCTTAAGAAGTCAGCAATCCAGATTAAGGTTTTTCCTCTTACTCAGATGTTGTGCAGCTTTTCACGTAATTTCTCCCTCCACACTCGATCAAAAGCTGAGTTCATATCTAGGAATATAGCCGTGGTCTTCTTTGGCGGTTTTTCCTGGAAAGAATCTATTATTGATTGACAGAAGTAGAACAGTTGATCAGTCGTACAGTGCTGGGATCTATAGGCCGTTTGGTAGAGGTTTATTTTATTATTGTTAGTGAGCCAGACTATGAGCCTAGAGTGGATAATTCGTTCCTGTGTTTTACAAAGTATGCTGGTGAGAGCATTGGCCGATAGTTCTTGTATTCCTTGGCATCTTTGTTTGGCTTCAGTATTAGCACTATAATTGATATCTTCCAATTCTTTGGTAGTTTACCAGTTTGCCATGAACTGTTCAGTATTCGTAGGAGTTGATTATTAGCTTTGTCTTCAAAGTGTTTAATCATTTGACCAAAGATTATATTATCTCTTGGTGGCCTCTTGGATATTTTTATTGATAAGTTTAGCTCATTCAGTGTGAAGTCTCTCGAGAAAATATCTTGTTGATGGAAGTTTCTTGCTTGTTTAATTAACTGGTTTATATTATTTTTAGAGTCCTGTCTTCATTCGTATAGTTGAGTATGGAAGTGCTTGAAATATATTCAGCAATTATGACAGCCATCTGTTTGTTCTAGTTCTCGCTGTTCTATTCATATCGGTTAGAGTATTGGAGGATTGGTGTTGGTTTTGATTGTTCTCTAACACTCTAATCATATTCCAGTGTTGGCTGTCCTTTCTTGGATCCATCTTTTCGCAGAATTCTGCCATTTTTCTTGTTTGCATATCCAAATTTCTTGTTCTATTTTGTGACTAATTTCAATGAGTTCCTTTCTGTTTTCTTCTGTTTTATTTTTTAAAGAGGTTCATTGATATTGTCTCTCTCTCTGAAATCATTGCCTCGATGTTGTGGTCCTTCCAGTAAGGTATCCACAGGTCTTTACGTCTACCTCTAGGTATCGATGCTTTTGCAGCTTTTGAAATGTTCGAAGAGAATTTTTCCAAGTTTTTGTCAAGCGTTCTGTAATTCAATTTTTCGTTGCACAGTTCTTCAAGCTTTTCTGTGAATTTTTTTCAAGTCGGCTTTCCTAAAGTTCCATGTTCTTTTATTCTAATGGACATTCTCAATTTCTGTGGTCACTGATTGCACCTCTCAGGATTTTCCATTGTGTTGTGGGTGCGATGTTGTAATTTATCGCTGTGATGTCTATTGCGGATTCTGTGCCTGTGGACTTAGATAGGTAGGTGTTCTCTCCGTTATTTAACGGTGTAAGGTCGGTTAGCATGTCCTCAACCTGCTGACTTTTGTTATCCTGGACAGTTGATTCCAAATTGAACTTTTGGCGTTAAATTCGCCGAGTATGATTGTGATATCCGAAGACGCTTCACTTAATGTCTCTATTGTGTGTACCCATACAAAATTCAAAGATTTCACGAGCTGAAAGTTGGCGATTTTGAGATGCGTCAAGAATTCGCTGCATGGGTTTTCCGGCAAATTGATATTGATGAAAACTGGCTGTCGAATGTTCTGTGGACAGATGATGCTCACTTTTCTCTAAACGGAGAATTTAACATTCAAAACAGCCGCATTTGGGCAACAGAAAACCCTAGGGTTTATACAGAAATGCCACTTTACCAGCCTAGAGTTACAGTTTTGTGTGGGTTCATTCTTTTATTATTGGGCCATTTTTCTTTGAAAAATCAATGGAAGAACTTTTAAAACCGTTTTTGTAACTGGTGAACGTTATGTTCAACTTTTGAGAGAAAAGGTATTTCCCATATTGCAGGGCAAAAGCACTGAGCGAAATAACATTCATGAAAGATGGAGGACCTCCTCATATCTCCCGAGGTGCCAAACAATTGCTGAAGGATACGTTCGGTGAAAATCGTGTGATAAGTCTCCAATTTATATACCAGTGGACTCCAAGATCACCAAACTTGACGCCTTGCGATTTTTGTCTATGGGGGTACATTAAATCGTGTGTTTATCGATGCTGGCCTACCACATTGGCCATGTTGAAGGCTTCTATCAGATGGCACGTTTTATCAATTTCAACAGATATGTTATTTAATGCTGTCCATTCTGTCATTTATCGTCTGCAGGCGGTGATTGAGAATGAAGGGTGCCACATTGAGCAAGGATTGTGACCTAATACAAGAGAGAAGGCAGTTACCTCATGTGTTATATAAGCCGCCATGTATTATATTATCTACCAATATTTTGCAGCTCTTTGTGTTGGGATATGGGGATAATAAATGCTGCCCTCACATCTTGACTCTTTTTTTTTTGTGAACAGTAATATTTTGTTTGTCATTTGATCACATATTATGTCGTGCAAACCAGAGTGTTATAATTTCTCGAATAACACTGGTACACACAATTTTTCCCCTTATGTTTAGTTTTCGCTTTTCGCTCATTAGAAGAAATAGCATAAGGAATATTTTCTGTACACCAATAACTTTAGAAATTTTGTGGAAAAAAAAATACAAAATGATTTTACTACCACGTTTTTCAACGCAAAAGGTCGATTTAAAAATTATTTTTATTTGAGGGGACACATTTTTTAAAATTGTATACAGTATAATAAACAATGATAACATTTGACAAGCCCATAGGATATTTGGAATAAAGTACGACAAATATATTTTGTCACTCCCCTCTATATTTCATTTGTTGGATCATGACAAATATCCAGTTAAATAGTCAAGTGTCGCCAATCAGTCAAGAAACTACACATTTCTTATAGCAAGAAATCCTATTAGTAGTGCCATCATAATTTTTGGTACTATATTAACATTTCAAAAATTCGTGTATTGATATCAGCAGTGTTTTTCAAACATTCAATCTATTTCACAAAACTCCATATAAAATATAAATATTTTTGCTACATGTTTTAATTTGCATTTACCTATTTTACATATCTCTGATTGTATTTGAAAATCGTTAACCAATTCTTCATACTTTTGGCGAAGTGGTGTTTTTTTAATTTGTTATTTGATATTATTAGGGTTCTTTCCTGGTATTCAAAAAGGAAAAATACGTGTCGATCAGTTATATTTTTCAATTTATCAAACAATTTGGCCGCTGAATCTCTGATTCTGGTAGAGCGCCATCTGGCGAATAAAATTGTAACTAAAATCAATTTCAAAATTTTCATTATTTGCCATAAAAAATCGCATTGCATCCTGAATACAATGGTGTTTACCGCATTGCTCTAGCGCAAATATTCGCGGAGTTATTAATTTTTAAAATAGTGCGGGACTTTTGGATCACCCTGTATATAGAGAGAAAAGAAGTAACGGTTGAAGTAACGGCCGTTGGGAGCAGGCCTTGTTGTTATGACGCCAGTGGCCAGCAAAAGTCTCGGAAGACGTCCCCGCGCATGCGTAGTCAGGTTGACGCTCGCGGTTGCCGAGGCCGTCCACTGCCCGTGTGTGTAGTGGAGCTTTGTCCCAGTTCACGCTCGCTGAAGCAAAGTGTAGTCGCCACACTACTCCCCCTCCAGTAGGATCTTTCCAGCGATCCTATGCAATCTTATTGGCTTGCCAAGTTCGGGTCTTGGGAAAACATCGGTCCTTCTGATGTGAAAGCAGGCTTGAGGAGGTCGATTGACACCCACGTGGATATCTTTTTAATTTTCAGTTTGTAAATTTTGGGTTTCATAAAAAGAACTTCATATGGACCGTCGTATGGGGGGGGCTAGCGGTGGCAATATCGTTACGAT